>OU343162.1:167494657-168694657 GCA_910595825.1 Philhelius pedissequus
TGATTTGCAGATGATAGTATCATCAGATCTTCAAATGTTTTGCGTTACAACATCAGTGGTAGTGTATGAGGTTTTCCGATTCTGATCTTGTCAATATTTAAATGCCTTAAAATCTCAATAGTTTACGATTTCAGTTCTTTAGATATTACCAAAATGCTTCTAAATAATTAGGTTTATGTATTTCTTACTCTGCCAGTGATGCTCAAACCCAACAAGTAGCTGAACTGTTAATTGCGCACGGTAATTGTCAGAATTTCGAATATGCCGATATTGGGTACTATAGGGCAAGTTTTGCATTAAACAAATATCAAACTCTATATTTTAATCCAAATTAATATTATGATGACAGAATTAACGAAATAGAATGCACGACTGTATCACACGAATTTGCTCTTATTTTCGATCACATCGTATCCAAAAAGTTTCTTTTAAGAATCTAAATTATATTTTTAAAGTCATTTTTTACTTCTTTTTTATATAAACATTTTTTTATTTTTTTTTTTCTAAAAAAAACTTAGCTGGTACGACAATTTTAATTATTTAAAAATATAAACGTAAAAATAAAATTTCAAAAAACATCGACCACACGTTTTCGAAATATTCAAATTTTCGAAAAAAAAACGTTTTTTTTTGCAAAAATCAAAAAAATATATTTTTTGAAAATTTTGGTAGGCAGTATTATTTATAATTTAAAGGACCTCATATATAAAAATTTTGATGGCTTATGAGAAAGTTCAAATTAAAAAAAATGGTTATATGGCAGGTACCGTATTTAAACAAAAAAAAATTGACCAAAATGTTGAATATACCTAAAACAAATCCACGCACATTTTTTATCAAAATCGGTAGAGCCGTTCTCGAGAGAATTGAGATGCTAGAAAAAATTGTATCGCAGGTACCGTGCACTCCTTTTGGTAGAATCTAAATGTTAGTCAAAACAATTTTTTTACATATTTTGTTATTAAACCAAAGCCAAACAATCATTTTTTTACTTTCAACATTCTCATAAACGGCTCTACAGATTTCCATCAAAATGTTTATGTAGGTTGTCCTTCGAATCGTAAAGAATACCGCATACAAAAATTTTCGACAAATATTTTTTTGGATTTTTGAAAAACAACATATTTTTTTTTGAAAATTCAGTATATCGAAAACGGATGGGTGATTTTTTTTGAAATTTTGTTTTTAATTTATGTTATATGTCATGACAATTTTTTTATCTAGAAAAAATTTAAAGAAATATTATATTTAAAAAATTAAGTAAAAAACGACTTAAAAATATATTTAGTCGTTTTTATTAAGAATTTTTGCATTCTATGTGATCGAAAATAAGGTAAATTACGTGCGATCCAATCGTGCGTTTTAATTGTATCGAAAAGACTCCAAAGATTTTTATAACAAAATGATTCACTATTTTGTACGGATGGCCACATTTTGGCGCAAAAAAAATGTACATAAAAATGTTGTTAAGGCTATCTGCCATATAACGACATAACCGCTTTTATTTTTTAAATTTAAAATTCCTCTTTAATCGGCCAAAATTTTTATGCAGGATTCCTTCAAATTCTGCAAACCGAAATGTTCCGAAAAATATTTTTTTTGGATTTTTAAAAATTTAATATTTGTAAAATACTTAAAATTGCCATACCATCTTATTTTTGGAAAAATGTTTTTTTTTACAAATATTAAGTAAAGAACGACGAAAAAATATATTTAGCTATTTTATTAAGAATCTTGGCCATACAAGTGATCGAACAAAAGAACATTCGATGCAGTCGAGCAGTTTGTTTTGTTTGTATAGATTGGAAGCTCTTCACTTATTAGGCATTTTTTCAATCTACACCCTTTAATTTTATCTTTTTTCCAAAGCTCAGACCGAATCTCTTCCAATAACTTTTTTTTAATTTTATTTACCGACCCCCTACATTTATCTTCCACAATATCAGCCATTTCTTTGGAGTTAAGTTAATGCTATTGAAAATATAACCTGGAAAACTGCTATTTAAACTGTAGTGGGTAGAATAAAATTATCCTCATGAGTAAATGTTTTATTATTTGACAACTTTGGTTTGGCAGAGGCATTCTCAGCAAGCTTAATAACGCACTTTTTTAAAACCGTGTAAAAACCTCATACAAAATATCCTTTTCCAAAATATTGGAAGTTAATGTCAAGTAAATACCTGTGTATCTTTATCTGCAATAATTCACAACTTTGTCTTACAATGTTGGGATTTTTAGTTTAACTTGTCGAAACTTAATTAAAATCTTTACATTGAAGAAGCAAATTCTTCTTCTCCAACCATAAGCCACAACAATTAATGAAAATTTAGAAATCCGTTTGCCCGAAACCTTCAACTTAACATCCATTGACTGTGGTTCGGAGAAGTTTTCATTTGCTTCGTATTATTAGTTCAGACAATCCAAATCCAAGAGTATATAAGTAACTTCGCCTTTTTCTTCACCACAACTATATATATTCAAAGGAACTTTTTAACCCAATGAATGCATAATGAATCATTTTTTTGTGGTGAATACAATTTCCTGGACAAATTATTCTATTTCCTTACATAAGTTTATAAAAAAAAAAAACTTAACTTTTAAAAGACCACACTGCTTATATGTAAGCATTGTATAGGTTTGGTATTTATAGAAGGTTTCAATTTTTTAAGATCTAAATTTTTAGTTAAATGAAATTTCACAGAAGGCAAAAAACTAATAAATCTATATAGAAAAATATAGAAACCCGCTACGGCGCGCTACAAGAGAGTTATATTAGAATTTAGGGATTTCAGGGCGCAATGCTTCTCACGGGTTTTTACGACCGCAATATAACCCGATTCCATTGAAAAATTGTACAAACCCTCACCAATATTATTGATATAACTGTATATTCTGTTGTGAGGTCCTTCAATTGGATAATAAATTTTCATTTTTCATATCTGTGCCATCTCTATCTTTATCTCACATATGGATGTACTCTAGGAACACTTTGAGTAAGGGGCCTAAAACTATCCACGCAGATTGTCATCGAACAGTTGTGACAAGTGTTTTTGGGGTGATACGGGAGTGTGTCCTTTTTTCCATGATTGTATGTCTTTTTTTGTCAGGTGTGTAGCATAACACAACAATTTGGTGGCACATTTTTGTTTGTCTTGTTTTATGGCAGTTCTTCCGAATTGTAGAAATCGGGTACTCAAATCTGTGATTTCAATTTACCTGTTAGATTTTTTTTTTTAAATAAAGACATAAAACAGCCCCTATATATATGAATGGTACCATATCACACTTTAAAGGGTAGGTTGAGATCCTTGATCCTTGGTGATGCTGATGATTAATTTCTTGTTTTGATTGTTATAGTGAAAATAATCTCTTCTTTTTTTCAGGAATTGGTTGGATTTACCTGAAATTGAGCTATTGATGGCGTCAAGAAGTGGACATTGATTTCTTTAGATATCCAATTGTTTTATTAATGTATCTAAATTCTTAAGTCCCTTATTTTGTTGTACATTTGAAACATTCAATTTATATGATAAAAGTATTGTCCCAACATAATATGGGTAATCATTTTGTTTTCTTTTTAATAAAAATACATAATTCCAATAATAATATACAATCAGTTAAATTTGACATAGAGTTTGATTAATTGATATCTTAAGTGACAACATTTGCACCTCATTATCAGAAATCTATTATAGGCTTAACAAGTTCAGATTAGAAGATTTTTGATTTGTATTCATTTGTTTTGTGTATATTATTCCTTTTAATAATAATCTGTTCTAAGATTTAAATATTTATTCAAGAAAAAAATTATGCATATTTAAATTTTTGGTAAGTCAGACAGTCAGTGTACAATTGATGGCAGCCCCAAGGCAATGTCATTCAATTTCGTAGATTTTTTTGTTTCATTTGTCTGGTGCATATGAACCAGGCATTCGTTTCGAAGAAAATAATATCAATTAAATTTTAATAATAAGTCTTTGGTATTTTTTTGTTTACAAAGTTTTATAAATTAAGATTTTCTTTAAGATATGTGTGTTAAGTGTATTTTGCATTCAAAAGAATAATTTGACTTTAAGTGGTGTCTATAAATAAATAATTGAAAAATAATAATTGCACAAAAAGAATGGGTCCTAGGTGACTATCCTGAAGAACTCCATGCAATATATCATTGCTAGAGGCCAGTGCTTATCTAGGCACTCTTTTGAGGACATTAACTTGGATTTCGATGTACAATTTTCTAAACTAATAGTAAAAGTGCAGAACTAGGTATGTCTACCATAATTGAATTTGATGAACGTCATTCGAGGGACAAAGTTTTCGGTAATTATGCAAGCATGTCCTCAATAACCTGAATAACATATATATAGATTTATAAGCCGATTTACATCTTTACCATCGTGTAATGAAAATCGTCAAGAAAAATAATGAAATATCGTCAAAAAAATACATATTTTGTTCGAAAATCGATATCGAAATAATTCTGACAGTTCATTTTGTTTACTGTTTTTATTTTTGTTTAATGTATTTGAATGAAATGTCCACGAATTCGACTAGGCGGGCACGTAAGAGGGGCAATTGCAAAGAGAAACCAAATAGGTGAGCAGAATTTTATTGGTGAGTTAAACTTCCCCGGACAAAACAGTACCTACCTCTTCTTTCTTTAAATTTTCACAGTTATTACACCAACCTTCAATAAATTTAATTATGTCGTGTTGAAGAACTAAGTTGTATTTACAGTGCAGGTCTTAACAATAACAAATTGAACACACAGCTCTAGCCCAGGAAAATTAGACAACAAAATGGGAAAAATTACAACAAAAAATTCCGACATAACTGAATTTCGGTGGAGGACATTATTTTGTAATCCTAAACATTTTTTTTAAAGTATTGTAGATTCTAACCTATTTAGGGGGTAAAAATCGGTAATGTTAAATTTTTTAAATACCTCAAAAATATAAAATATAAAAAAATTTTATAAAATATAAAAACTACAAAAAACCGTTATATTTTGTGTAGAACTAAGCTATTTTCACAATTTTTTGTTCCACAAAAAATATATACAGTTTTCGAGATAGGTGCCCTCCTAAAAAGTTTCCGAACTTTTAAGGAAATGTTTAGGACAACAACAAAAAAACTCCATTAAAATTTGACTTCCTTTTAATTATTTCTTAAAAAAAGTCTTATTTTTCTGAGCTTTTATACACTGTTCGTTACTAAAACATTTTAACAAAATCATAGCCTCGTTGAATTTTAATCGAAATCATACAGTTTTACTTTCAATGATGAATACGATCTCATCAAATGGCGGCTTTCGTCATTGATAATTTAAACATAATTACATATGTCTTTTATCACATAATGATCTTAATTGTTTTAATATTATAGTCTGATCAAGTTCTGATCATACGGATGACAAACATAGCTAACATTTTTATAAAATGCTTTCCCCGGGCGCCATCCTTTCTTTTGGTTGCCTTTAAACATCAAAATCTTCTTAACACACAGTTATATTCCGTGCAACCCATTAAAACCTTCACTTTCCCTTGTTGAAGATAACCTTTATTCAATCCCACTCGAATCAAAACGGATTTTTATATGTATCTAACATTAATAAAATGCATCCACACGCGCTGCCCTCGCACATTCTAATTAAAACCAATTGCCAGTGGCTAACACTGGTGAGACATGGCATTTTAAAATTCCTCCTTTCCTTTAAGGGCACAGAACCTAAATAAATGCATGCCTGTGAGATCAACCAAACATAAACCGTAACTACAAAAATTATGCATCTTTAAAATCTTCATTGGGCCAAATGACTATAAATTCTCTTATAACGGCACGTGATGCTTTTTTGTACTGTTGTGTCCAATTCAACACGAACATCTAATCTAACAGAAATATTTATAACATTTTGCCTAAGGCGAATCAAAAACAAATTCTTGCATGACACCGACGACGACGCGAGTGATCCTCAATAAAAAAAATCCCCAAAAAAACGCCCCTTCTCGATTGATTTCGAAGAAAAATTCATCCAATATCTGACTTGCACGAATGAATTGTGATTAATAAATAACAAAGAAAAGAAAAATTAATAACACAAATGACATGTTGATGGCGGTAATGTTAATACCTTCAATTAGCCAATTTGTCAGTGATTTCGACTCAAATTTAAAAAGCCTGTTTGTCTGTCTATGTCACATATTATAATATGTTCATAATGTAGAAATGCCTGCGTTCGAACAATTCAAAATCCAAAACAAATAACAAACAAAAACAACAAAAACACCTCGATCATATAAAAACAACACAAAAATTTGTTAATCAATCGTTTTGTCGAATGGAGACAGAAAAAAAATAATTTGAATTTTAAATATTGTTCACAGCTTGTTCGAACAAAAGTTCGAAGTAACATTTTCGAATTAAAATTGATAATCCTTTGTTACCCGATTTGTTTACGATTGATTACGACGCCAAATTATACAAAATCAAAAATAGAAAAAAAAACTGAAAAACCGCTGCGCTGACGAATGTATTTTTTATTAAGCTTGTTATTTTTTATTAATAAATAATTCATTTTCTCTGTTGTACTATATACCTCAGTAATATGCCACGAGCTTGTTGGTATGTAGGCTTTGAAAATATCAGCTATGAGCAAGCGCAAGCTCGACAACTCTCATTGCTTATCGAAGCTCAAACATTAATGCTAATCGAATGTGTGACAGATTAACAACACCGAAATTGTTTAGTATCCGCTCTGTACTGTGTTTTATCTTTAAATGCTAATCGGCAGGAATGGATGCGTTCGTTGTTGAATTTGGAAAGTGATTCGTGTCCATGTGTCAGCGGGAGATGGACAATTCTATATGGCACTGCTCTGCTGACGGAAATCTGCATCTAGTGGGTCTCGGTCTCACAATTACAATATGTTATTTTTAAGTCCCCACACCTCCCTCGAATCCATTAGAATTGCTAATTGTTATTGAACATGTTCAAAAAAAAACTTTAATGCACTAATGGAGTCGCAAGTACTTGCCCTGCTTTTGGTCTGAAAACTTTTTTTTTTGTTTTATACTTTGACTGCAGAATTACATTTTGATTAATCTAGGTGTAAAAGGTTGTTTCCAAATCCGCCAGCACGTGTAGTACACTTTGGTCAAGCGTGTTTCGAGTAACTTTAAGCTTCGGGAATTTGGAAGCAAATTTTGGTGGTCGGTCTGCCAATTAATAAAAAAACTTACAAGCCAGCTCCCATACCCATACAGATTTCCAACATCACAACCATCAACATTCACATTCAACAAAACCAAGGCAAAAAAATTGCATAACAATAAATCAAAGGTCACTACAAGGAATAAGCACATCCATATGTACATGATACGTCAATCTATGGCCAATATTTGAACTGCGCTCATGGTTCAAAAAGCAATTTTTTTCGACATGACGCTGGCATGAACATTGATTTGTCGACTCCATTGGATTTTTTCATGGCATGCTGACAGTTCTGCCATCGTTTATGGTCCTAATTATCGGCAGACATTAATCTAATCAAACTAACCTTCTCATTATATCGTGCTGAACGCAGTCAATGGGAAATTCATGTTTTTATTCACTCTTTTTGAGACAAATGTATATAGATGTCTCACTTATTTAAATCTTCATCTGAGAAGATTAAAATTTGTATGGTAAATCCTCAAGATTTGTAGAAGATTTAGCTAAATCTACTTAAATCTCGGTTAAGTGGTCGGTGGAAACGTAGTTATTATTAATTATTAATTTATACAAGGCTCAAATATAAGGGGTAAAAATAATCACCCTATAGGAAGATGCTATAATTTTTTGCTAATGGTGGCAGATGTCAATCTGAACAATTATTCCACGTCTTTTTTAGTTTAGCGATTCATAACTTGTTGACGTGTCTTTTGTATCTGTTTACTTCACACTAAACCTTTTCAATTAGATTTGAAATAAACATGAACTTTTGAATTTGAAAATAATGTGGTTTTCGTTTGGTAAATTTATATTTTGATCTAAAAATTGATTTTTTCGTAACGAATCGAATACGTTTTCAGATTGACTTTTATTTGCTATAGTATTGGTGTATATTAGTGTCTGTGAACCAGCAATCGGAATCAAATATCTTATCAAACTGATGGCTGTCAATTATAATGCATAGTGGTGTTGTAAAAGAGGGGTTGATCTGCCGAAAAATCCAGATCTGCAAAATTGATTTAAAATCAAAAAATAAATCAATTTATTAGGCCAATCGAAGGCAAAAATTGTGAAAATCATTTTTTTGACAGATCTAAATCAAAAATAAATTAATTTGTGTTACCAAGCGATAACCACATAAAATTAGCTGATTTTTTTTAAATTTCTTATGTCATTTGTGCAGGTGTCCAATGATACGCCATTTGCATTTTGAATTATCTCTTCACAGGCAATCTACTTTTTATCTAAAATGGAGAAAATAAACACAAGACTCTATATTAAAGCCAGGAAACATTCTTTGTTGCGTTCACAGTGCACATTTATGTCATTTTTTTTTTGTTTGACACTTCAACTCATCAACTGTTTCAAAATCTGGCTGTCAAAATTTTTTTATTCATGGAATATTTCTAAAGTTTATTTGTTTCTTTTTTTACTGGTTGCAAATTACAAATAAAATCAATTGTTAGTTATTGTGTGAAAGATGTGTAGAAGAAAGTATGTATTATTAAAAACAGCTGATTGTTTTGAAGTTTCATTGAGCTTTGAATGTTTCATTAGGTATGTCTGCTTAGTTCATCTCTGAATTTCATCTTGGTTTCTTGGTTCTCTATGAAAAGGGTTATTTATCAATCAGTGTGGGGTTTTACCTGTCACTTTTAACGCATTTCTAAAAATGCCACCTATCAAATGATATATTCATTTAATAACAACAAGGTATAAGATTTGTGCTGCATTTACACGACTGATAAATTTTTGGCAAAATAAATACTAACAACACACACTTACACGAAGGCAAACAAGCTGTGTTATTAAGGTCGCAAGATTGGCATTATTTATTTCAATCTTTACAAATGACAGTATACTGGTAATTTTAAAATGAAACGTTATTTTTTTATACCACAAATCAAACTAAGCCATCTTTATGTTAGGTCTGGTTATAAATATTTATCTTTTTTACATTAAACCAATACTTGTCCTGTAGAACAAGCTAAAAATAATAAAAGTCTATTCTAGAATTGAAACCTTCTTCATTCAGTCGCGTCGCATCGGTCGGTACACAAATCAGCAAGATTGAGTTGATATATTGACGCTTAAGCTAGCCGCCTTATGAGCATGTTCTTTACAACAACTACAGAGTATGTAGATATTGTATTAAGTTGGCTGGGCGCGAGGTTTAGTAGGACTGTATGAATAATTAATGCTCGCCCCAATATGAATTACTCAACTTGAAGGAGGAGGAGTATACATTATAATATAGGCTCCAAATAGGTCCGTGCGTAAAATATTCACTGATTTTTGATCGAAAACTAAAGGAAGTTCGGAATACGTTTAAACTAGATAGCATGATTGGAATTGTAATCGAACGTCAATTGCCCCTCTGACGGGCGACCAACGCTCTATACCTTTAAGTTTAGCATGTGATTATATCTGTATGATCTGGTAGAAACATTTGTGCGTGCATCAAAAAAAGATTATCTCGTTACTTATTAATTGAATGTAATTGAAAACATATATGTGATTAGATTAAAATATAATAAAAAGTGAATTATAGAGATCATTTATAGGCTCTGAATATGGCTCATGAAAAACGGTTGTATAAGTAGCTTTACGTATGGCAAGAGAGTCCACATAACACAGAAGCATTTGCATTGAATGGTCTCCGGGCTCCGTGCAACTATATGTCATTAGGAAAACTTGGAGTGGCTTATGGACTGGGCGGGAGCCTTTTATAGAATTGCGATTCAGTCTTTGTGATATCTCAGAGGAATAAACGTGTGAAGTACATAAAAGCTGATGTTTGCTTTAAGATTAATCAGAACTATTGTGGCAGATGAAATGACGTGGGAAATAGAAACTTACAACATACACATGTTGTACAGATGTTGGATGGGAATGGGTGTATTAGATAAGTTTTTCTTTATATTTTAGTTTAAGGTTGTGCCTTGAAAAGGAATTGGTTAAAACAAAATACAAGACTGCGAATTTGTCCTCTATGGAATTCTGCACATACAAATCTGTAAGAAATTTGAAATACGCAATCCGTCTATGCTTACCTTAATGAACAATGAACGACCAGATGAATAAATCACGCTTTTTTTAACTTCTCAAACATCGAAAGGAAAAATCGGGAAATTGTTTTCATACGAAAAACTTTCATTAAAATCGGTTAAACTCGTAATGATAACCGTGAAATAAAAAAAATCTCTTTGAAGTAGCCAATTCTCGATAAGAGTTTAAAAAAAAATTGGGATGCATTGATGTATCTCTACCGTTCTAGAAAAAAAACATATTTGGTGGTTATGTCAAAAAAAAAAACTTAAGGACCAGAAAGGTAAATCTGCGAAATTTGCTTTTTCAGTATATTTTTGAAGTTATGTTACAACGCAAAGAAATTTTGTTTTACCAAATTTGTAACGATTCTGAAAATTCCAATCCTCTATTTAGAAGAATTGAATAAAAGGAAAAATAATAATATATTTTTATTTTTATTTTTTTGTGGACTATGTGGAATAAAGCCAAATTGAAGATTTTTATGACCTGTAGCCCAAAATGCGTTTCGCCCAGGTACGATAGTTGGGCCTATCAGTTAGATGCTGTAGAACCCTTCTAAGACACAATGTTTTTTGGTCGAAGGTTACCGACAACTATCCTACCTGGGCGAAACGCATTTCGGACTACAGGTCATAAAAATCTTCATTTTGGTTTAGAAGAACTCAGTTTAAATATTTTAAATGTTATTTTAATTGTTTAAGGAAATTTTATTTCAAATTTATATAAGTGCCGTCATGTAAAATGACGTTGTGTGTGTGTTCATTATTCTTCTTTCACTAAGCTAGTAGACCGATTTTGATGAAATTTGCTTTATGTATTTATAGGGTCACTTGAATGTTAGACTTTATGATGAAAATATACCAGGGGTCGGGCTTATAGAAATGCAATTGATCACTCCAGATTTGTAGCTCGATAAATTCCACTTCCATCTTATCAATCAGCTGACAAATATTTCTGTAGAACAGTTATCATTTTCCTTTATAATTTAGTAGATAAGTAGTTACCAAACCGTTCCTAGTAGCCCATAGCGTAATGGTTTAAGCTTTGATATAACTGCACCAGAGGCCTGGGAATCACGAGCCCCATCTGATACCTCAAATCAAAAATATTTTATCTTTCCACGGGTTCTGCTTCAATATTTTCCCTTTTTCAGGAAATATTTGTTTTCACCTCAATAAGTTTGCATCGGCAAGAAAAATTGTAGGTCCCCTTCGATTACGATTAAGAAACCGCAAACAAGAATAATTGCGGTTGTAAGTCACTAAGTCTTGGCTACTCACAATCTTTCGCGTCACCCAATATATTTTTTTAACTATCCCGACTAATAGACTGGGCCTGCCATCGAGCAATAAAAAAGTACTTATGTCTTCCTCCCAATATATAGTATAGACTGAATGGGAATTATTGTCAAAGAAAGTGACATTTTTGTGATGTTGTCAGATTTGAGCTGAGGTACACAAAGTCTCTCAACCATCAAGTTGAAGTTGTCCAATAATAGTGATCTAATTTTTTCATATTCACTTTTATTTTTAGTTTTGACCTCATTCCGAATATTTCAAATATTTTTAAATGAACAACTGTGTATTATCATAAATACCCCTGTGTATTATCATAGATACCCAAAGACAACATCGCATTCAAAAATGAAGTCAAGGCGCCATATTGGAGGAGGCAAAAGGGAAGATGTATTCATATTCACATATTATGGAGAGTTCTATGAGTTTATTAAATTTTTTTTGAACAACTTTCTGGCCGATTGTTGATTTTTTCTGCCAGGGCAATATTTTATTTATTTTTTGTATCAGAAAACGTTTTCCATACACCAGAATGAAATCGCCAATCGGACAAAAAATATTGTTCACACAACTCAGAAAACTAGTGCTAGTTTATGGCATGGAAAAAATCTGGCTTTTTGTATTTTCCAAGATGATATATACATAACATATATAAAAACCTTAAATATATATTAAAACCTATGGTTAACTTACTTCTAGCATTGTCTCTAGAATTGTTTTTCTTTCAATCAAAAAACACTTTCAAAAATAATTTCGCAAGTCACTTTTCCTGCCCAATATATTGCAATATTAGATATTTCACCTGCCTTATGCAAACTTTTTTTTCTACTTTTTGTGTTGCGTGGCACCATCGATATGCGAAACGGATGCATCCAATGTTCATATCAAATTGTGTGGTTGTGTCGTCAACCTTTTGATTCTGACGAAACAATTGATCATAAGATTATATAACTTAATTTTCTGCTATAATGCTGATTTTCAAATTCATATACAAAGATACCTATGAGACAATCGCAAACTATAAAAATTTATTTTTTTTTCTTCAACTTCAAACTTTTGAAGAAAATCATCAAATTAACGGAATACCAATGAATGAGGGGATAACATACTCAATATTTGCAACACACTCTACCCAATAATGTTATGTCAAGACCATTTGATTTGTGGTTGATTTTAATATTGATTTTTCGTTTATTCAAATATTATGTCTTAGTTTGTTTGAATTAACTATTTTTTTTACTTTTTTGTCTTATTTTAGCATTGATTTTATAAATATCTTTCGCAACTTAATTTTTCACCATACATTTGCCACTACTCGAAACAAGTCGCTTTGGTAAAAAGATGATGATGACTTTTTGTTTTAAAAGAAATAAACTTTATCCTAAAAGCCGCAAACAATCACAGAGAGTCATCTAAAGTCGAAAAAATTAATCGATCGACGACTGATCTAATCATTACTTAATTATGTTTCAATATAAAAGTAAAGCCTGATTTAAATATTTTACCGCTTCTCTTTGGTTAATGAAGACCATAAAGTATCTCGATCGGTACATCTATCTTGGTCAGTGATAAAAGGGAGAAAGCATTGTGATGCTGTAGTTTTAATTAGCATATTTTTTTTAGTTTTTTTTTTCTGTGATAGAGCTACCACATTCATTACGTTGTCTTTATTTGAAGTAACATTTATAACCAAAAAAAAATACTGCCCTCTTAAAGAACGGTACCAGTTTTGTCCAATCTAATTTTTTTGTCTTTTTATCGTTTTAGAAATCGTTTGGGACGTTATCAATGTTTTAGTTTTTTTAGTGTCCATGACCCCATGTTGCTTCATTAAAAAAAAAATAGAGAAATTGTCGTTAATGGGTTGTCACATCATGTTGTTCACCAAAAGCTTTTCAAATAAAAAAAAAGTATAAACTGATATTTTAAAAATGTATTATAACTCTCAAGATACATTATCCAGATCACATTTCTCCCTTCTAATTAGTAAATTTCAAATAGTTACATTGATCATAATATATTCAGTTTGTAAGCTCAAATAAATGAAATGTGAAAGTGTCATATCAGATTTTCAGAGGCGAATTTGCCATATGTGTCAGACCATAGGTCATACTATTTTTTTGAAAATAATTTATTTAGTTTGACCCAATCAGAAAATGACATACATTTTAGGTGTGACATCAAATGTTGAGTCTGTTTCGTCCATTTGTGAAAGCAAAATAGAATTAGTATTTGTGTAAAAAAGTTAGAATACTCTTGGAAAAATTACGTTATTGAGCAAAAATATTGGCCAAAATTATAATTAGCGCCAAAGCATACTCAATGGTCCGGTTTTTCAGTCACTAAGTAAATTCTATGGAAGCTTAAACCCAGAGTTAAATCAGAAGCAAATTTTGACTTTAAACATCGATAAAAAAACTCTTTAGTTTTTTGTCGATTAATGTGTCAGCATTATCTATTTAGTTATTCAAGGGTTAATTAAAAATAATTTTTAACAGGATCTAAATTGATCGATAAAAATGCAGAAGGTAAGCCAGATTTAACGCATAGTGCATGAAGACGCCTTACATCAATAATGAAAAAATGCATTGTATTTTTGTTGTTTACGCTGCAGCAGCCATAGTATATTTTTTTTTCAAACCATCGTGATAAATGGTTATTGTGAATGATTAAGGCTAGTATTATGTTCAATTAATTGTTCCTTGCTGAATTGGATGAATTGTGAGTAGACAACATGTACTTGTTGGGCAACGGTGTACAGGCATCGTTCCGAGGCAGGCCGTTCGTGTTATGTAATGGGTCTTAATATCACCCGATTTGACGTCATGGAGGAGGGAACTCTTACCATTCAAATTAAAAAAAAAATTGTCATAAATGGAACCCGCTTATCCACGCAATAAACATTATTTCAATTCCAAATAAATACACATGTAAGATGACCCGAACTGCATTTCCCTTATTTGGAAGATTCTAGTAAGTTTTGAAAATGGCGGCAATAACGACAGCATTTTTTTGTTTGTTTTTTAATTCAACAATTGATACGCTGATTAACCAATGTATGATATATTCTTCAAAATTAGATATTATTTAAAATAATTTTGCTTACGTGTATGGAATTTTGGCACAATGCGAATTTTGGTTCAGATTTTCCGGTAACTGGTAACATCCTAAGCCACTTAACTGCTCGCCTCGAATAGATTGGAATAAGACGTGAAAAATTTTATTGATGAAGAAAAAATCCTTCTTAAAGTTATATTTTCCTAGAATTTCATATCTATCTCTCATTAAAATAAACTACCACACATTTGGGTCACATGTCACACTGTCATTTCTTCCTTTACCAAAAAAAATTAAACCAAAATATAAATAAAAAAAAATAAAACAATGCACATCAACCAACTGTCTGGTATTTAACTTCATATCTACCACCTACCACCAACGTTGCCTTAAAAGCAACTCCATCATCATCATGGTCGTTGTCGTCAGTGCCTGTACGAAGTTATTGTCAAATCCAGACAGACTTCGCATATCACAGCGACTCAAGGTGCTTCAAATTGCCAAACCCTGTGCAAGAACCCAGCTGATACGCACTTCCCTTGCAAAAAAAAAATACAAACAAAAAAAATTACTTTAATGTGCGTTTGCTTTGCGTCGCGTAGTCGTCGTTGTCGTCGTCGTCGTCATCATCGTTACGTTGTCGTCTCTTTGCGCTACTTAAAATAACCAACTATAAAGACTGTGGTAAAATAACAACAAAACTAAAAAAAAGCAAAAACCGACAGCCAGAAACTTCGACGAAGACAACGACTATACGACGTGTGGGTGCTTTTGGGCTCGAAAACTGCGAGTAGGCGGAGTGAGGCGCGTTGCAAGACTATACGTCTGTGTTTGCATTGCAATAATGCACGTCTAAGACGTGCAAACCGCACACAAATAGCAAATTAAATAATTTCCACGAAAAATAACTGTAAATAATTGTTCTTATTTGTAGGTTACTTAGAGAATGACAGCAAAACAAAGGAGCTGATCAGCGAACTCGATTTTGAACAAAATCCATTCCATAATATTTCATGAAAGAACTAAATTAATTCTAAAAATGTCATTTTTAACCGCCAGAACTCTCCTTTATATTTCACAAAAAAAAAACTATCTCGACAGTTCCAAATAAATCCCATTTTCGGATAAATTTTGCAGGCAGGCTGATATTGCTGTATAAATAGATGATGGTGCGTTAACAAAAGAAAATAACTCAACGTGAAGAATTTCCTAATCGACTACTAATTCGATCACGTGCAGCATTTAAATTGTGGGTGTAGCATTTTGGTTTCGATTTATTATGTGCTCCTAGACGGACAGACTTTTATTTAGATACCTACAAAGTTTGGGAAGCAAATTTCGTTCGATTCGAAATTATCCATGCCCCTAGGTATAGTAAGCCTAAGTATGTGGCAGTTTTAATATAGGTATACTATAAGTTGGAATGGTATGGCTGCCGGCGCGGCGCCGCTGCCGCCATATAGCCAGCCAGTCAGTGAACTTGGTTTTGAAGGTTGCGTGAATGTATTTGATTTCGTTTCGATTAAGGAACTTGTTGGAAATTGACTTTTGTAAGGTTGTAATTTCTTCTTTTTCTTATATTGATTTGTATGCAGCTATCGACTTACCATCACATTATTTGATGATAACAAGTGAAAATTATATAAAATGTGAAGCCAATAATGAAGACAAACGTTTGGTGTTTAGGTAGAAATTAGATACACTTAGGAGTTTCCCAGTCATGGATGATAGCTAGCAGGTGGTGGAGGAGACTCCACCTGATCGATCCAACGGTGTCTCTACCAAGGGGACCGATTTCATGGTGTATTATTTATGTGCTGTTACTGAGCCGAGCGATAACTATCTTTTATGTCATTTGGAGAAAACACAAGAAACAAGTTAGTTTTTTTTTCTATTAATCTATTAAAATGTTTTCTATTTCTTTCTTATATTTTCGATGTATTTCTCTCTAATTTTGTCGTTTCGTTTATTGACCTCAAAATCAAGTCCAACGAAAAAGATGTGTTTTTTTTTCTAAAATTCCTTTTTGTGTTCCTAACATTTAATTATTCGGGTTTCCACTTTAAACCAAAAAAAAAACCAAAATCAAAAGAGACCAACGTCAGCTATATTCAATATAAACTGATGGGCGTGTGTGTATCTTTTCTGATCTAATCAAGTGTATGTCCCCAAAAAAATATCAACTAAAAAAAAAAAGAATAAAATAAAATATTTCAGCAGTTTTGATTAAGTCGGTTTGTATTATAACCTCGCCATATAATGGCCACCATGGCTCCGATGAGGAGTGTCATTAGCGAGGCCAATAAAATACAAATCAACGACAACTATCTTTTATTGTAACCGTTTTTATCCGTCTCATGTGTGTTTGGTTTTATACGAGTAGAGAGATTTTGTTTTTATATTTTGTGTGTTTCGGAATTTGGTTAGAGCTATGGGAGCTGTGTGGATTCCCAGGCATGCTAGCATGGATACCATTATCATCAATCCACCTGTCCTTATGACCGAGAGAGGGAATAAAATAAAATAATTGTTCTAGCTACTGTGCAACATTGGGTTATTGTCTCGGTATATTCACTGGTGCGGTTATGGATCATGAATACTAAATAAGGTGCTCGCGCAGAGAGTCTATACTCTTCTCTCTTGCAAAGGAAAAGATGGCTCAAATTTGCTAACCTTGCTATAAGTGCCACCTCGTGCGGTTCGAAGTTTGTTTTTTTTTTTTTTTTAATTTATATTTCATTTTGTCCAATCGTTTTGGCATCTGAATATCATATACTCGCATACAGTATAGAACGGGGTCCGTCCCGTTCAACAATCTCTGATAGAGGGCTCTGGCTACTGTATGGTGTAGTTTATACATGTATATGTATGTTGTGCACAAAATAACTTTTTGACAATGATAGAATAGCTTAACCTCACGTCGATACGAGCTCGGAATACTAAATTTTTGTTTTAACTTTTTTGTTCGTTTTGTTAGCGCAATAACTTTGGCGACGTGATCACTATATAACCATTTGACAAACCATTCAGATGATGATGGGGACTCGCTTAACCTATACAACACATTCGGGCACAACAACAATAAAATAATGGCAGCCATAAATATATTTGTAATTTTAAATGTCCACATAGTCAGTATAAAGCACTAAAATCTAAGTTTTTACGACATTTGCGGCGTCGCGTTAGGGGGAAGATTAAGTTTAGAGAATCTTGTTTTTTTTAGTGGTAGCAGTAAAAGAGCTGTTAATAAATGTTTAGAAATCTTATCAGTGTTTATCTTGGTTAATAGATAAATTTCTCATGGCTTAGTGAAGGGAAACAAGAATATAAATAGTGATCACATGCAGCATTTTGAATTTTAAAGCTTGTACGAGTAGGTAAACACAAACGATTTAGAATGAACATTCAATCCTTTTAACGTATGCAAGTATTTTACAAGTAACGAGTATTAGGATGGATAGTATTCTTTAAAGTGATTAGAATACTGATTAAAAATATCATTCTATGGCACGACCTACTGCCAATTCTACCTGAATCCTTATCTACTCTGATAATTTTCTTGCGCAATACTAAGTTTTGCATTATTTTTTCTCAAATCACTGCTATCGTTCTAGATTCAACATTAGTACTTTATATAAAAAAGATATTACAAGTAGTAAGCCCTTTTATTTTATAAGATAAATATTACCATAATACCACCTTAACTCCTTAAAATAAAATGCACGACTAGATCGCACACGTACTTGCGTTTATGTTCGAGCACATCGTAATCACAAGATTCTTAGTAGAAAGTCCTAATTATATTTTTAATGTATCTGTTTACTTAATATTTTTATTAAATTAATTTGATTTTTAAGGTGCTTTTTATTCCAAATTTAATATTTTATTTTATCAACTTAAAACACAATTTTTTTTTTGCTCAAATGTACATTTCGGATGGACCAATATGAAAAACAATTTTCAAAAAGTTTAATATTAGACCTTAAATTCTCTGTAAATTTGTTTGTGTAATTTTTTGTTTGTATTGAATTTTTTGTTTGTATTGAATTTTAATATTAATATCAATCAAAATGTCATTATTATTTAAATAGATCTTACTTATGATGGAAGCATATAGCTTCCGAAATGTACATCTGAGCAAAAATAAATAATTTGTGTTTTAAGTTAATAAAATAAAATCTTTAAATAAAAGATATTATATAAAGAAATTCTTAAATTTGTTTCGAAAAAACAATGTTGGTATGAGAATATAAGTACTTAACAATATAAACTAAAAAACAGAATTTAAAAAAAAATCCTTCATACCCTTTCGAAATATTGAATTTTCAAAAAAAAAAAAATATTTCTTCTTCAAAACTCAAAAAAAATATTTTTGGAACATTTTGGTGTGCAGTATTATTTAGAATTCAAAGGGCCGCATATATCAAAATTGTTAACGAAACCCGTTGTGTCTCTTATGAGAAAATCGAAAATCAAAAAAGAATTGTATGAGAGGTACCGTAAATAATAAAATATGTAAAACAAAAATGTTGAACCAAAATGTAGACTCCTATAGTAATGCAGATTTTTTTCATTCTAGATTATTAAGATGGTAGAAAAAATTGTATACCTTTGTTTTTAGGGCTAAACAAAATTTTTAAAAATCTATTCGAGACATTCACCTTAACCGTTTAAGTAGGTACCAAGTTTAAAGAAAATCGCTTAAGACAGACAGGCCGAATTGCCGAACCCATATGTTTGTGTTCTTTTTCATCGTTATACAAAGTTTGATAAAAATCTCGAGTTCGATTTTTTGAATGAAAATCTTGCCCTATATTATCTATCTATGTATCTATCGCAAGCATGTAGCAAGATCTCATGCTGAATAATTTTATTATATGATTTTTTTAGCTGTAACTTTTAAGCGATTGGATTAACCATAAAATCTTTGAAGGCCTTTTTTTGTAAGACCTTCAATTTTCTACAAAAAAAGTAAGCGATTCGTTGTAAAAATTGTCAGTATTAAGTTATAAAATTCCAAATACGAATAGGTGTTTATTCTCATTCCCATTTCTGTATGGAAAACGGTAACCTACGATGACACAAAGTCTAAACATTAAAAAATTGATAAATTATTAAAATGTTTCTTTTTTTGTGAATTTCCAAATTAATTTCAAGAAATTTAAATATTTATTTCAGTTTGTGTTATTTATATTAAAGTTAAAGACTAAGAACTTATTTTGGTATTGTAATATGCATACCTGAAGAAGGTAGTTAGTTAGATTCTCAAGATCGGTTCTGTTTTCTCAAAAAATTGAGACTGAACTGTGATCTCCATAGAGCGACAAGCCAGCATCAGCTACGTCAACAAGCTGTCGTCAGCCCAGATTCCTAAAATTCTTTTTTGCTGATGCATTACTGGAAATATTCAGTATCACCCCACTTAAAAAATAAAAAAAAAAATAAAACAATCTATGGCACTTAGTAGTTCCGTTTGTTTCGATACGAAATGTCAAACAGCTGGAAATGACAGTGCTAGTGGCATTGTGTTGTGGATGCTGGAGATTGTTTAAAAATCAGTTTAACGCATAAAATTGTTTTTCTTTTCTTTCTTTATAGTAGTATATGGAGTTCAATGAGCGAAATTGATTACTTTCCATTTTTTCTCCATTTTTCTTTTTTAATATCAAAAACGTGAAAAAAAATATATATACTGAGGAAACAAAACCATATTTGAAAGTTCATCTCACATTCGTTTCATTACTTGTCTTTTTGACTGATTGGGTCAGAGATACGAATGAAAATTTCAAAACTTTTTCCGGTTGAAATATTGACGTTTCTTATTTAGAAAATGAGTAGAGATGAGCGAAAATTATTAAGAAAGAAAATATCGACAATAAACATAATCGAAAAAAATACTTACAAACAAAAAAATTATTTCTGGAAATAAAATGCTAAACAATGTATTGCATGTTCAAAAAGAAATCCAGTTGTTGTCTTTCAATAACTTACTTATCTCTAACGTTTCGCTTTAAATTTCATTGAGCGGGGTAACCGTGCGGCTAGTCCTTGAATTCAATAATATCACCGATATTAATATTTTAAATTTCCAACAACACTCATTCTAAAACTAAAATTGAATATAGTAAACATTTCAGTTTCAACACACTTTTAAGTGTAACTATCTGCTGGTTAATTTCAAAGCAAGCAATCTTTTAAAAGTCAAAGCAACGAACGGGCCTGCGTACTAGTGATGGGCACTATCTAACTATTGACAGAAAGCTGATTGATTTTTAATATGAAATGAATTTTTAAATAATTATTTTGAATAAGGTTTTAATAAAAAAAATGTAAAACTTACTTTTTCAAATTATATAAAGTTATTGAACGAAGATTACATAACTGAGTAAATATATGAATGAATAACTTATAACATTCAAATACTCTTTATCGAATCAAGTTGATAGTCCCATCACCAGTGAGTGCATGTTAGCACGAACTGTGTGCTCAAGGTATACGATACCCACCTGCCAAAGAAAAACAAAAAATAACGATAACGATATCGATAACGATAACGATACCAACTAAAGAGACAGGCCAACAATCCGGAAACAAAATCCTTAAAATCCTTACCATTTGACATAAATGTTAAAGCATACTCGCACTGTGCTTGATCATATTAAGGGTAGTCGAAACCGATTTAGTGCACGCTTAATTACAAAAATAATTTTTTATCGATAAAAACTATTTTCCAACATAAAATCAATAAATTAAAAAAATGCATTAAATTGTTGTCTATATATTTTTAAGATCAATTGAGCAAATTAAAAAATAAAACGTTCTACTAGTTTTCTTAAAATACATCCTGCCTCCATACATCCTTCCATCTTTTCAACAAATATGACATCAGGGTCGTATACCTTTGAAGATGACACAAGTCAAGTCACAACACACTTCACACAAGACCCAATCTTGTTCACAGAGTAATAATTAATAAAAAAAAAATATATGTAATATACATTTTTTTTTTATTTCAATCGTATAAAATGCAGGCGGCTTCTTTGTGTCTGCTTCGCCCCCGCAAAAAAAAATAAACTTGTGACATGCCGCCAGAAGTGCTCTTCCCAGATGCTCCTGGTGCATGATGTTGATAACTATTCTGAAATGCGCGGCGGCTCGGCGGAAGGGTTCACATATACACATCAGATTCCCTCGGCTGCTGCTGATGTAGCGGCAAGTCCAGTTCAGTTCTTTTAAACCTTGACACGATCACATCGCTGCCAAATCAAAAATGTTCATTTCTTTTGATGCCTCTGGAGATGTGTCGGTGGCAGAAGCGGTCTTCTCTCTAGTTGAAGGCAGCACAAAAAGAAAAACCAAAAATAAAACAAAAGAAAAGCTATCCAAGTGCTGTTGTGTATTGTGACCAAGTTAAAACTCGGTTTAATGTCTGTGGAAAATCAACAAAGAAGCATCAGTGGCACGTATAGAAGAACCAAGCTTTCATAGCGGAGAAGCATTCACCATCAGCAGCTAGCTATAGCTAACTATACTCGTACAAGGGTGGCGAAGAAGGGCAATGGCCAAGATATAACATTTCATAGATGATACGTGCGATCTGGACAGACACGAGTTGGTCACACTATACCTACATGTAATATACAACAACAGAACTAAGCCGCCCCGAGATATATTGCTAGCTAATAACTGTATCCAGCTGTCTTTGCTTTATGATGGACAGCAGAACAAAAGAAGGCATGCACCCGTGTCCTCACAAAAGGCTGCTTCTAGGAGGCGTTAAACATAATCTTTCAATAAACTATTAATTGCCAAGCATGCACTGCATGCACATTGCACAATCCACACTATGCACACTGCACACATTGCGATGATTTTGCGTGTCCAAAGCCACAAGAGATGTTTTAATTTAAGAGACTGTCTTGGTCATTCAATCTTTCTCCATTCTATACAAGTACTTGTATACCTTGGTATATACTCTTATGCAAGACAAGGAATGGGCTTGACAGAACCCTAAAGGCATTGATATAAATACCAAATCGAAGATGAAATGAAACATATTCCAATTGACCCCAAGATCAAGCCAAAACACACTAATTTAGGCGAAACCCTAGTTGAATCATATTTATTGAGTTGCCTGATTATGTGTACTGGATTATAGGGTCCAACCCAGAACCATAACACTGATCGCCGCCAACCATTTGTTAAGACAAAGAATCACATTTACTTCTAGCCATTATTACAATGGAAATGGCAATGGTAATGGCAATGGCAACAAGAGTTGAAACATTTCGCGCTATGTCTGCGGGATGAACAATATATATGTAAAGCACCCACCTCCTCTTCGTGGATCGATCCGCGCAGAATCCAATAAAATTCAAAACGATCATATTTCAAAATTGCCAATCTAAGTGCGCATGCGTAACGCTTCGTTTGTATATACCTGGCTTGCTTTTCCACAAAAGGTATCAAGCTATCAAGTTTTTAAGTGCTGTATAAGAAGTATTTAACGCTTTATACCACCGCGCGCCGTCCGATAGGAAATTGTTGACTATGCGACGGAATTCTTGTCACGTAACGATGTTTATAAAAATAACTCTTCTTGTTGATCAAAAAAAATTAGTTTAAAAAGAGCTAAATAAGAGGCTACCAGTTTTTAGCACAGCATGCCTTGACTCGAATAATGAATATCTCTGATGAAGAACAACCAAATAGGAAATCACAAAATCATCACCGAGCCCCAGCTGAAACCATCAAAAGTATATATGAATCTCCATCGTTGTTGTTGTTGGCTTGGTGGTGTGTGAAGAATGAATATACTGGGGCATCTGCGATGCAGATAATATGCCTACACTCATTTATCGGAGCGATAAATCCTGTCGGTCAGTATAATTTGAACGTGCCCCCATCAAAACCAGCAGTATGCGCTGGTAAGCAGCAATGTTGGTAAATGTGAGTGTGAGCATTAGGATGAGGATGGGCCTTAACTGCCCTGATGGGTATCACATTTTAATGAAGTTTGAGAATTTATTTAATAAGCTAAAGGTGAGTTAGTTTGCGGTTTGGGTAATTTTGTACATAAAACGGAAGCTTCCACACAATCGCTATTACGGATTCAATCAGAAAAATACCAGTAGCAGAGACGAAGATATTTTGAAGGGATTTTGATAATATCTTAAAAAAAAACATTAAATAAGGGTACTTCAGCTAATTTGAATAGTACAATAAGAAATGGTTTGTATAACAATGACTACCATATGCAAGTATTTCTTAATTTTTTTTTTTTTTGAACCAGAACATGTGTTATTACAACACCGATTATTTAATTTACCTAATAATTTAGTTTATAAAATTCATTTAAAAAATCTTTAGGGAAAATTATAAAAATTTGTTGAAAATTTCAAACGAAGCAAATGTTAACCAAAAACTTACTAGTTTACACTCAATTGGAACCCATTTTAAAAGCTAGCTAAGAAGCTCTTGTTTCAATAAAATGTCATATGAAAAACTGGGTTTTTAATACCATAACTATATAATCAGCATCAAAATGAAATTCGTAAATTTAACTAAACAATTTTTATTTTAGAATTTTGACATTAATTAAATAAAGTATATGGAACTGTACTTAGCGATGTAAGAGTACAAACATTGGCCAACTTTTAACTTTTGCTGACAACTTTTTTGACATTTCAAAATCGAATGCACGGTCGAGCCAAACCAAGTGTATAAATAGCATGGACGGAGTTTCACAGTTCTTAATCCCGAAAAAAAATTATAGCTGGTATCAAATGGTATTAAATGTGAGAAAGCTGTAGCAGCAGGTGTGTTGTCCCTCTACATGTCGACTTTAATTGTCTACATTTCAACGTAGACAATCAGTCGACAATGTAGACAATATGTCGATAATGTAGACAATAATGTCGACAATGTAAACAATAACTTTAACATTTAAATCTCACAAATAAAATCATTCCAAAAATTTGATTTAAAAATTAGTACAACTATTGACAATATTTTGATTTGGGCGGTTTTTTCCTATAATATTTGGACGTTATTCCCTTATTTGGGCTATATTTCCAATTGTGGGTGTTCTTTCCATTTTCATATTTGAATTTCCTTAAAAAAGATAGAAAGATGAGAAAAACGGACAAAAAAATACAACAATATTTGCTCAGATTTTTCCGTTGGTGATATTTCCAAATCGATTATTGCCTAATGCCATTTCTGTTTAAAAAAAACGGGTTTTTTCTTTCATTTTTCGACGTAACAGAAATGGAATTTGGATTAAAATTTAATTTTTGGAAACTTTGGGACTTATTTATCTTCTTCTAATTGTTGGTTCAATTAAAGAAAGCTATCCAGATTGCTGTAGGATTATAAAATACGGTAGATCGGTAGGTCTTGACTTGATGTTCATAGACCTATACAAAAGAAAAATCGAAAAGGTTAGGACTTTCGTTCCGGGGCGTGGTATCCACTCACTCTCTTAGAATCGATATCAAGTATAAGAACTGCGGATTGCTGTAGAAAAATTAAATATGGTAAAGTGGTATGATTTGAGAGTAAAGGTAAATAATGAAAACTGGAGATTTTCGATTTCCAGATTTTTCTCAGATTTTTTTGTATCAATTATTAGAAGTACTTTCACGTAGAATGATGATCTTTCGACTTTAGATGTGAATTTTATATTTAATATTTAAAGGCCATTTTATCAGAGTAAAAACAATATCTCTGCTAAACGAATTGAAATTGAACCAACAAAAATAAATAACTCCAAATTATGTGAGAAATGTATCATCTTATGTTTTGATGTACTGAACCAAATTTGCAAATTTTACTGGCATTTTTTTAATTTTGTTACTAAATCCTCCGATTTAAAAGGTTTTAAAACTTAACTATTAGTAAACCAGTGAAGTGATTCAGTGGACCTTTTAGTAGGTTTATGATAACAGATTTCTCCCATAATTTAAAGTTTTCCGATATCTTCTCTAATTTAAATATTTGAATATAAAACTATTAAGCCCGTTTGCTAATACACAACTTAAGCATTTAAGTTCTACTGAAGAACTTATCTGAAAGTTTACGCAGAGGAAAAAGTAGCCCTTAAGCTATTTAAGTAGAATATAAATATTTATGAATCGTACCAGCAAACGTGCCTTACAAAAATTTTTTTTTTTTTTTTTTTTTTATTTTTATTTTTTTTTTTTTTAAATTCATTTTTATTTCATTTTAACTTATAACTATCGTAAAGCTAGACAAAAATGTTTAAAACTAGCCTAATTATCAATAACTTACAACTAATTTACTGGCCCTTTACGGGCGCTCTAAATTAAACTATAACTCTTAAAACTAATGTCTTTCGACCTAAAAACTATTTTAATTAAATCTAATTTTTTTTTTTTTATTTTATTTTATATTTCAAGGAAATTTCACAAAAACTTGATATCTGATCATTTTTTTTTTTTTTTTTTTTTTTTTTTTTTTTTTTTTTTTTTTTAACTTATAAACTAAACCTAAATATATATTAAAAATAATTAAAACTAAATAAAACTAACTTATACTAACTAAAAATAACTTACACTACTTAAAACACCTAATAATACTTAAAACTAAAACTAGAACAGCCACAGCAGCATTTTTTTCGTTTTTTAATTTTTTTTTTGTTTATTTTTTATATGCATGCAGACACATACAAACATGCAACCCACCCATACATGTACATACGCACGTCCATATACGTACGCACATACATGTACAGACACGCAGATACATGCACGCATGCCCCCGCACACATACATATTTTTAAATTTTTTTTTTTTTTGGTGCCACCACGACTGTTCCCTATACCTAATTCCCTAAATCTATGTAAGTCGGCCAAGATATACCATCTTCATCGACTTTAAATATCACGATGCTGTTCAGAGAGCCACCAGAACTGGTTCTCTTGTTTCGCCCTATCCCTCCGGTCCCGATCGGACACAGTCCTACTGAACCGAAGGCGCTCTTCTCCACCTTGAGCGATGACGTCTCGACCATAAAGGAGTCGCCTATCCACAGTTTTCCGGCTGACGTGGTAGATGAGCGGAACCGCCCCTCCATCCTGTATCAGCCCTCGACTGTCTAAATAGAGGAATGCCTCGGGAGGGATGTAGCCACTTAACCGCGCACTCTCGAAATATTGGTTATTTGGGTAATACGCCCCAAAAATTAAGTTGTTAGTTGAGGACATCGCTCTTGCAACGTGACCCCGAATCAGCTTAAACAAAAAATTATCTATTCTGTTTATGTTGGCTCCGTTGTATAGAACCTGGTTGGAATAATATCGTTTGTACTCCGACTATGGTGTTCTGTGTAATCCAAGGCAACGTCGAAGACACTGCCTCTCAAACACCCGAATCTTTTCCATTTGAGATGGGGCAACGTTGAACCACACCGGGCATCCATAGGCAATCATCGGCCTGATGAGGGCCATGTAGCAAATCACCTTCACCCTGCTGTCAAGACGACTGCTATAAAACAATCGTTTTGTCAGGGCAAAGGCTCCCCTAGCCCTGGCCAGAGCAGCACCTATATGTCTGTCGAAATACAAGTACTGATCCAACCAGATGCCAAGGTACTTTACTACACTTTTACTCGCCAGTGGATGTCCATGTGGCCCTACGATCACCAGCTTGCGCCAGTTCTTTCTCGTATCCCTTGAGGCGCTAGACAACGGAGTCCTAAACAAAATAGTTTCTGATTTCTGGAAGTTGATTTTCAACTTCCAGTCATCACAATATCGCTGAATCTTGTCGAAGTCACGCTGCAAGAGAGTTTTGATGACCTCAACTGTTGGAGCTGTTCTGTACGCAATTAGATCGTCGGCGTACGCAATTGCCTGAGTTAGACTACCTATCAGATCGCTGGTGTAAATGCTGAAGAGAATCGGCGAGTTAACCGCTCCCTGCTGAAGACCATTGTTAATATTAAAAACTGTGGTAGAAGTTACATTGCCACTCTTGACAACAAACTTTCTACCATTTAGCATGTCATAAAGCATGTACAATAGCGGTTTACTTATACCAAGTCTGGCGAGCTTTAGATAGAGACCCTCTAACCATACGGTGTCGAAGGCCTTCTCCAAATCAACCAGACAGGCACCCGTACACTGCTTTTTAGATTTGTTCCATTGGACATCAGAAACAAGTTTAGACGCGGCATGAATTGTGTCATGTCCCGTCTTAAAACCGAACTGATTATCCGGTATGATTTTGTTGTCCTCCGCCCACTTGAACAGAGCTCTATTAATAACCTTTTCAAATACTTTGCTGATACTCGGAAGAAGACTTATCGACCTGAGATTCGCCGGATTGGAATTGTCCTTTCCCTTTTTAGGGAGAGGATGCATCACTGCTGTCTTCCACCGCACTGGATAATATGCATTATTCAGTGCGTTGTTAAACAGTGTGGTATATATGTCAACTGCTTCTTGAGGCAAATGTCGTAGTACAACGTTGGATATACCATCGACTCCTGCTGATTTCTTTTTCTTTAGTGAATCAAAGATGAGCTGGAGCTCAATCTTCGAAATTAACAGGGAACTGGTCCCATTTCGCTCGGCGATTATGGCGTTTGCCAAATGTTCATCATTAAACCCGGTAAAACCAAGGTTCTCAGATCGCCACTGCGTTATATCGTTCCGCAGGTAAAAGTGGTGAACCAGAGCTCTGCTCTCCAGGTCATGGTTCGGGCGAATGCTAGCATTCACCTTGTACACTTGCTGAAAAGCAGCCCCCACCGCCTCCACCTTCTCCTGCGGATCTTCGATTATGAAGAGGTCATCGTCCAAGACGGCGTCATCTGGATCTATGCCCGCTGTCAAGAGTACGTCTCTGTTTTGTGTCGTCCTCTGGAGCTTAAGACACGGAAGGTCGTTTTGATCTTTTCTTCTGAATATCTTATTAATTTGTGGGAACATACTCGGGTCGGAAGCGTTGACGGCCCGAATTTTGTTGTCCCAAAACAAATTAATGGACAACCTATAATTTTCTGTGATCAATTGGTTGATGTTTTTTATGGACGACTTCAGTGTCCTTATCTCCAGATCTCGTGTGTCAGTAAACCGTCTGTACAAGCGTTTTAGTCTTGTCAGTAAGCCACTTTTTTGTCTGTGTAGTGCATCAATTGTCGCGTTACGGTACATGTCAGTTGCGTTACGTTCTTTGTATTTCGGTATTGTCCTATTCATTGTTCGTTGAATTATTTCGTCCATTTGTTCTAAGTATCTGTCAATTTCAGTATTTGTCAGGTTCCTGTCATTTGGTGGGGATATATCATTTGAACGTAATTCGCTCAATAAGAAGTTCGAGAAGCGTGGCCAGCGCACCTTACTGTAATTGTAAGTATGCACAGGTACATACTCCTCCAATTCCATAAGCTCGTTCGGAAGTTGTATTACGGCGGCGAGTCCGCAGTGGTCACTGTCGTACTCGATCGTTCTTAAACAATTTTTAGGCCGTTGGCCCACAGTGTCAGTAATTGTTAGTCTTGCGTCTTTCAACAATAGATCCAGATAGGCACCGCTTCTTGGAAACGATGGCCTGTCTGTAGCGAGAAGTTCAATGCGATACTCCAGGTTGTATCGACCCAGCCTTACAAACATAAGTATATACGTATGTACGTTTGGATTTAGATCAAATGATGTTTTTGTATTATAGAAGAACTTGATTCTTTTTTTAACATTTATGTTAAGTGGTTTGATAAATTTTAGTTGAAAAAATTATGAATTACGATGGTCTTACTAATTGTCTACAATGTCTACATTGTCGACAAATTTATGTCGACAGCTTTGAATTGTCTACTTCGAATTGTCTACATGTAGACCATTATGTAGTCTACATTTATAGTCTACATGGCACAACACTTTTGCAGCACACCATGATGCTCATCCAACATAAGATATTCTAGATCACTTGAATAACAAAAGTCCGTTAATGTTGTCTCAAATACCATCGACGTATGGAATACATATATATAAACGAGATTTCTCCCAACCGATGATGTCAAGGCGTTTATAAGCAAACATTGACTATCACCCGACTTGACCATGTCCACGTACTTTCACCGTTTAAAAAAGCAAACATTTCGAGTTTTTTGCGAATTTTGACATTTTAAATGTTGCAGCCTTGGCACAGTGAAAGAAGTAATGTAATTGAACTGAAAAAATGTATAAGTGCTTAGAGGTTTTTTGGTCCATTATCAGGAATGGACATGTTTGCAAATCGATTTAAATTTAGCGCATGGGTCGCATCATGTCTATTACTCTGGCATGATCCTTTAATCTCTCCAACAAAAATATTCAGTTAGGGAAGAAAGGATGCTTGCCTCCCATTCTGACTGTAATAGATGCCAATAAATTCGTACAGTTTTAAAGCTGTTACAGGGTTGCAGTAGTAAGCATACTAAATTACCACAAACGTAGTAGTCGTAACTCTGATTAAATATGTGAAGGCACACAAGCAGCAGTGTGCGCAGTTGTGCAGTAGGTAGGTCATGGTGGAATGTTCTCTGGTTTTAACAAGTCTATAAAAATAAATTTTAAATTTTTTCAGTGGCAATTTCAGGAACAGGCGCCAGTGTATTTCAAATGCTCTCCCATAAGGCCTGTACTGACTATTTTTGTTGGACAGAGTTTAGTTGCAGTATTCTTCTTATTTCTCCGATGTGAACTATTTTCTATAATTCAGCAGGAAGTTTTGTGTTATTTTGTTCCTTCATTTTGATCACAAATTCATGAGTTTTTTTTTTGTTTTGTTTTATAAAGATAAGTTTTGCAATTAATTATAAAAACAATTAAACAAAAAATATATATAAAACATTATCCATGTTGAAATTTCAAAAAAGTATGGTGTGGTGGACCTACAGCGAGTTGACGTCCATATAAATATTGGCTCTTAGACTTAAGGTCATGTCAAGCCAGGTGTACCATTCTAAATTTTCATAACCATTTGACAGATTTTGACATCATTTTTACATCAGATTGTCAACGTCTTGACTATTTACATTGACCGTCTAAGTCCCACGGGTAAAAATTATTTTTGGCATTAGTAATTACTGATTTGATCTTACTAATACGAGTATGCACACTTAAGCATTTACAAATCAGTTATTGCTCCTGTCATAAAAAAAAGTTCGTGCTAATGGGCAAAACCATTGAAACAGATTAAACCATCAGTAACAAAAGCGGCTGGCATTATTTTAGAAACAATGTATTTCAATTATTCAGCACACACAATAAGACTGCAGCTGCAGTAACGTCAATGACGTCAACTAGCTACGTCATTCAGTTGAACCACACTGCAAGAATAACAAAAAATAAAATACACATCTGGCTTGCACGTACTGGCTCTTATGTTCGATCGCATCATAAGACCAGGATTCTTAGTAGAAGCGGCTAAATATATTTATAAGATCGTTTTTAAATTTTCCATATACTCTTTAAATACTTTTTGATGATTTTGATTTAATTCATATACCAAATAGGTGGCGTAGTTGTCACGTTATCGGAAGATGCTATATTTTTTTTTTGCAAATGGCGGCAAATGACAATTCTAATTTGACATTTGTAAAATAAAGAGGCAGAAAAACAAGTCAACAAGAGATGAAACACCATACTCCTAAAGAACGCGAAGTAGTTGTTCAATTAATATTTGTCGCCATTTGCAAAAATTAAAACATTTTCCGATAGGGTGCGCAACCTCTAACTGATAGCAAGTTGATAAACACTAAAGTGGGGGTAATTTTTTTTAATTTACATGAAAAACAATTTAAATTGTACGGTATTGTGTACACATAAGGCAGTAGCTACATACTTCGAACTTAAACACTCATTTATATACTTGCATTGAGAAATATAAAAAAAATAATTTAAAATCTTCACCCGAATATTAATTTTTAGAAATAACATTAAATTACAATTTTTCTAAAGAAAATTATCATAATATCCATATGTTCACTTTTAATCATTATTCGTAATTCGTATGCACGTATAAATATATAAAAGACTCACCAATAACCTTTTCCAGAGACAAAATGTCTAGTGCAGTTCACAACGATTATAATAGATTACAGTTGATGTATGTTTTTCTTTTACCATCGATGTTAAACTCAGCGGTAAACAAAATATCAAAAAAATGTGAATGGACAGAAGAAAATTTCCTAGAAAAACAAAAACATGATACCTTATACATTGATAGAGTGCTTGGATGAATAAATCTTTTACATAAAACCTTTTACACCTGAAACAAAAAGTATATTTTACAAAGTCGTAAAATTTTTCATTGTATAGCTTATATATCATTAAATAATGATATTCACCATTATTTGGGTTATATTAACAGATAACTGGTAAAATTTCAATAATATTAAGGGCACATTTTAAGTCGATGTGTGTCTATCACTTAAATTTATGCGGATCTAATGAAATAATAAACAACTAAACTTCACTGCGACTTCACACAAGGACCGTTGTATTATAAAGCTCTTTAAAAGATTTAAATTATTTCATTTTTTAATTTGACACTGTGTAACAATTTAAAAAACAAAATATCACAGTCATGTTAAAAGGTGAGTATTTCAACATTAAATATTAAATACGAAAAGTAAGTTTTATTAACACTTAAGTTACCGTTGAGTAAAAAACAATTTACTGTCATGAAAATAAGACATACAGATAAAGTTCTTTGTTTGGTCATTTTGGTTAAAGTTTTTAATGATTTAAAAAGTCATGTTTAACCTTCCTTTCCGAATCTTATTTATTTGAGAAATTTGGCAAAATCTTTCGTAATAAGGCAGTTGCAGAATTGTTGATTTATTATTATTGTATTTAGTCTCTACTTTTGAAGACAAAATTAGATCTCATGAGTCTAGTTCCCACTCCAGTGTGTAGAAATATTTTTTTTTTAATTATTGAAATCAAATCTTAAATGCGGAATAACACAAAAAAATTCCATTTATCATGAAATCCTTATTATTAATCTAAAGAACAATTTTCTTGATTCAAAATAGCCCATTTGGACTCATCAGTTGACTATATTGAGGACCTTTGTCAATACGCAATTTTTGCCAAGTTCAGTTCAAATTACATAGATTTCGTGGAGATCATCTAGTGTGAACAAGACTAGAATTCCTAATCATTAAATTGATGTTATTGTTTTTGCACTTGGCCTGGCATTGTTTATATAAGAAGGTTTTTTTTCAATACAAATTCTATATACTAATATACTGATTTATATCAGCCAAGAAGAAGAAGATTTAGTATTATTATATTTTGACTTGTCAACATGTCCAAATACAATAGTGCTAGAGTCATCTACTTGGCTGAAGTAACTCAGTAGTATTAGTATATAGAGTTTGTATTATTAAAAAACCTTCTTATATGAACAATTCTTGCCATTGAACAAATCTTGACCGCAACTGCTCCGTAGCGCGTCTATACGGAGGTTTCAATTTTCGATGACGGGTCCGAGCATAGTTGTCAGTTTCTCGCGGTGAAATGTCATTAAATACTGAATTAAAACAACATGGCAACCTCACACGGCTCACGCGTCATCTGTCAAAAAACCGCTTTGAACAAAATACATCTTGATTGATCAACCGTTGTAAATATGTATGTAGGTACATATTTATCAGGAATCTTTTGGACATAAGAACATTTTATTTTTTAACTTAGTCTTCTTTAAGGTCGATACACTTCAACCAAACTTTTTTCGAATAATATTATTTTTGGAGACCCTTAAAGTATGCAGTTGTTTAAGCGATGACCTCTTCATTTGAACCAAATCTCTTACCTCCATTTCTTCATGTTTTAAAACAAGAAATATCCGCTGGGTATAAATCTGGGAAAAATGCTGAAAGGAGGTCGTACCCTAACTCATGCAAACGCAGCACTGATCTTTCGGAAAGCTTTTTCATTTCCAAATATATATGTAACATCGAAATCACTCTGCCATATGGTAAGCTTTTTCCTGGCTCACTTTTACTCACCGATCGTCCATTATCAAACCATATAGATTTTGTCGACCATTTCTGGTGTGGGTGACCTCAATTGAGCCACCATAACGTTCGGGCCGAACGACCGCACCGAAATTGAATAAATCAGTGGGGAATAGTTCCGATCGATAGTGAAGAGTGCCCATAATATTTGTCAAGCTTTTGTTTGGTTTACATTTTTCTCGCAAAAAATTGTGTATAATGAGCACCAGAAATTCACTTTTTTTCTATTTTAACGGAAATGCTTTTCAGCGTCTAAATAAAATGACTGCCACAACTAAACTATTAAAAAGAAAATGGGTGTGTTCTTTTAAAAGATAATTCTTGACAAAAATAGATAAATTTAAGGTGACGACACAATTTATATTAATTTTCAGGGACTTATTGACCCACCTAATTATAGTGGTATCAATTCACACGATGTCGACACCCAGTTCACGTCACTTGTGCGTGAGATAACAATGTCTGATAATATGTTTCCCCCCTAAATTCTTCGTATATGGCAATGCTTTTAATCTGACAACTACATTTGAGAGCGAACCAAGTTATGTAGATTGAAATTTGCTCCTAGTCGGTTGGTGACATCTTGCTGTTTATCGCTAGCCGTTGGAAATTTATCCTTAAAAGAAAAGCACACGTGTAGAATTTGTTTCGAATGTTTTAAGTAAGTTCGTCATTCATTTAATAAATAATTCCGTGTGCACATGCTCACTGACAGTAATCATATTACATTTATTTTCACATTTCATTGGAATCAAAAAATAAGTGCTTCACTTGAGTTTAGTGAAATACACAATCAGAATTCTAACTTTAAATACTTTTTCTTGTTTCTTTGCTCATGATGCAACTGTGTATAGAAATGGGACATAAATTGACTTATTGTTCAGGGTTTCGGGGTTAAATGTTACAGATTTTAAGTGCCTGTACCAGAGAAGACAAAACAAAAAAAACACCCCAATAACGTTTAGCAAAAAGATTCAAATACCAGTTGAAGCTACCGGTTGCACAAATTGTACTAGCGCTCCAGCGCAGTGCTTAGTTAAATTCAATTCATGAATTCTGTCCTCTTAAGCTAAAAACCTAACGCGACAGATGCCTACTGATGCAGCACTTATCTAAACTGAGCTTCTTTCCACTTCTTGCTGGTGCTCAGATAGAGTTTGCCTATTGTAACTTAATATCAGAGAATATTCGAAAGAGGATGTTTCTGTTTTTGGGCATATACATATTTATCAAAGAGCAGCACAAGTAGTCAGTACCTACCTATCTAGCCAGTCATGAACTTTATTCCATGCTTCTGGTTACCGTTTGCACGAAATTCTCCATTTTTGGATGCAACATGCTCTTTTATTGTTCCATTGTGCACTCTTTAGTACAGTTGAATATAGAAAAACCAAAACAATAAAAGCCATTGCGTGGAATAGAGGAAGACCTTCAAAAATTGAAGAAAAAAAAACACCACGGAAAAACCATGAAAAAACTGATTCTACCTTACGAACACAGCCCACTCGCTTATGAAGTACCTTAGGGTTGCTCACAAGTGCCCTCGCTTTTTTATCTTAATTTTAAGTTTCTTCCTCAGAAAAAAGTTTTTTAACAAAAAAAAAACCTCAACGAATCATAGGCCGGCATTTTTAGGTAAACATTGTTCCAGATATACCCACGAAGACGATGACAGCGACGAGGACGACCACGACGACATGAAGGTACTATCTCTACACTACGGCTGGACCTGGAACATAAAATAGTGATGGCATGTGCATTGATTCCATGCTTGCTGTGCAATGTAGAACGTCAATTTATTCCTCATTCCTATACACCATATCGATGTTCAGGAGGGATACTGCAGGCTGGCTTGGTTAGTAGTTGCAGTTCCTTTATATATATTTTGTTAGTGTTGTCTGATTTGCTCTTTTCATAGATGGTGTTTGAACCGGAATGCTAAACAAAATCTGAACTACTGTATGAACATGGCACAGGAAAATGGAAAATCGTGTGTTAAAATCTTAAGTGCAAACAATTGTCTGTCGATTTCGACCACCATCGGGGATTGCCACCAAAGTGCACCGGTCCTGCATGCATATATGTATATAACCATCGTATGCGGTGGGGTGGCTCCTTTTCATGGCCCCCGGGAAACCATTTCAATTTTAAGACGAGTCGAGAGCTCATCGAATGGACGGGACGAACGACGGACATGGAGCTGTTATATTCTATTTCTCTTGCTGCTGCTTCTGGCGATTCAGTGGTGATGGCAATAGTTTGGATTGGTATAGTAGTGATGAAGGCGGCCAACCGGCCGGAGGAGCGGTGGTGGTGGTCTGCGCGTCTCGTCGAAAGACAGCTTGAAAATTATAATCAGATGTAAAGTGTTATTGCAATGGTCGTACATTCTGATTCTTTTTAACGTTTTGTTTGTTATTTTTTGTTTGTTAGTTGTTGTCGGGGTTTATTTCGTTTTTGGTTTTTTTCTCAGTTGCTATCTTTCCACCCAATATTCATTGGTTTGGTCTTATTTTATTTTATGTGGTCATAAGTTAAGGATTAGATAAGGATTCGTTTGGTTTGTTGGAGGCGAGAAATGAAATTAGACGAGTGTGCTACTATTTGTGTGTTTTTTTTATGCTCTAAAGGAATTATGCATTTAGTCTTTAGTTTTTACAATGAAAAAAAACACACCAAATTGTACTGAAGCTTATTTAAGTACGCCTAAGCTTCAACCGCATACTCCTAGTCAAGACTTAGGTATCGACTTTTTGATGAAGCAAGATGTCGCCAGCTTTGCGTAAAACCTCAAAAGTTCAAATTTGCATATCTATGAATTGATGAAACTTTCTAGGCTTAAAGAATTTAGTTTTTTTTTTTAATTAAAGATTTTATTTTAACAACTTAAAACACAAATTATTTATTTTTGCTTAAATGTACATTTCGGAAGCTATACTTCCATCGTCAGTAAGTTAAAAATTCTCCACTATCAAATTAATTTTTTTTTTAATTTCTAAAATTGGTTTTTATTGTCTCTCAAATGATTTTTCATTTTCGATACATAAGAATTTTGTATAAAGCCCGATGATGGCTCAATACATACATTTTTGTTTAATTTTAAATGTTCTTTGATTTTAATAATAGCCAGTGTTCCTTTGGAGGTGGCAAACTGAGTATACCTTACTGGCCGTATTTCAATGAAACGCACAATGTTTCGCTTCAATGTAGTATCAATCTTCTACAAATTTAAATATTGCCAGCTTGCCTCGTCCATTGTTGTCGTTACTATTTACCATGAAATCATTATTTATTGATTTTTATTGGTCTTAATGCGGTAAAATGCGAAAGTTTTTTTGAAATCTTTTTTCCCGAAAAAATAAAATAATGTTAAAATATGAATGTAAAATCTCGTAACTTTATCAAGCGCCATCTTGTGTGCGTAACAACTAGGCTCATCTACCCGTAAATGATTGAATTATGTGTAGATAATAGTACTAGATTTCTGTTTTCATCTACTCCTTAGTACTTAGCCACCTCCGAAAGGAACACGGCTGATATATTTCTAATTCATTTGCCGTAAATTGTTATTCTTAGTGTGTCTCTCAACTTATTCTTAAACGTCAAATCATTCATCTTTATTTATCTGACATTTGTTTTTATGAATGAATACCACCAATATTATAATATAAAGGCCTTTTTTAAATAAAATTGATTAAATATATGTATATTTTTTTAAATATAATATGTTTTTTCTCATTTTTATCTAAATAATGGATGTCACTTTTGACATTGACAGATTCATAAAGTTGCCTATTGGAAATTTTCATTTAATGCGATGAAACTTTGGTTGATGAAGGACAACCAAAAAAGTTCTTTCTTGTGCTTTTACGAGACGAAAATTAAAATTAATAGAATTGGGCTAACAATATTGCCTTGCAGAACTCCATAATTATGTTTGCTTATTAGTATTCCAGAATTTAAAATATCGGACCAGGTATATATGCTGGAGTTAAATACATACATATATTACCAGGACCAGTCCCATCATAAAAAGAAACAGTTTTTCCAATCAAAAATAAATATATACAAGCATTTAGGTAATCAGTACTGGATAGTCAGAGTATGACTTTAATATTTATATCATACTCGAATGGGACAATATACTAATAATACTTAGGCTATATACTTATAAAATTATTTTTTTTTCTTTCAAACAAATTAAATACTTATATAAAGAAGGTCGACTAATGGAAAATATTCATATGTAAATTGTCAATTTACGTGTAAGACTAATCAACGCTTTTTTAAGTCAGTATTGAGAAAGTAGGTCTTAGACTTGGGACTTTTTTTCATCCTTAAAAAATTTGAACAAAATTTGTTCAATCAATATGCAAGAACTGACCTGCGCTCAAATAAAATGTCCATATACTCGCTACTTGTTCCTTGTACTCGCATAATGGACTCAACTACCAAGCCAACTACGCAACCAAAAAAAAACTGGACAACAATTCTCGGAATAAATTAAAGATTCACTTTTTCAAGACTTCTTCTTTTAAGCATATATTTTTCTTAAGGTTTTCTTGTTCCCTTCTCGCCCATAGAAAGGGTTACGAAAAATTTGTTTTACGTTTATTCCTTGAAGACATACCTTGCATATTCTAAACAACAAAGAATATTTTCCTTTTGTTTTTATTTTATATCTTTTTTTAAATTTCAAGCTCGAACTTTTTTTTGAAAGAAAAAAAAACAGAAAACATTTCTGAATGAACTCAGTGAGATTGCAGCGAAATATAGGTATGCTTCCACAATAATACATACATTTGTATTCGCATGTGCATAATGAAATCACGAAATCAATTGCAAATCGTTTGCTACTGTTTACGGTTTACAGACGTGTATCATACATGCCGCCAACATTGTTGTCGTCGTCGTTGGGCCAAGAGAAGAAGTTCTTGTAATGTGGTCAACTGGTTGATGTAAGAAAAAATATGTTTAATGTCTTCCTTTGTGGAACGCATATTGTTCTGAATACAGATTAAAAAAAATATTTTTTTTTTTAATTTAAAATATCATAAAAGGCATTATTTTATAAAAACGAATGGAAGCCAAAAAAAATACTGGAATACTTTCAGGATACATAATTTTTAATATTTTTTATGAAGCAATTTCATTTTTACTACCGAAATATTTATTGTGCATGGTGTTTTTCAATAAAGTAGAAACTTTTAATGATTTTGAATGACCAACAACAACTTTAGTGTGCCAAGTTTTGCTCATATTATTTTTGGCTGGAATTATAGCGATTTCCAAGCGACTTGCCAAGGTCGATCATCAGATTCCTTTGCTCTAGTAGTGCTGGTCTACCTTTTCATTTTAATTGAAAAACTTCTTGTGCCTCTATCGTGTATTGAACCATGGTCAAGCTGCTTTGAAAGAAAATCTATCAGAAAGCGACAAATTTTTACAAAAGATGGGAGCTCATTGAACAATTTAGCCTTTATATTAAAAAAATTGTATCGATAATTTTTTTAAGCTATCGATACTATCGAAACCTTTGACTATCGATGTTTAACGATCTATACTCCTGGGCAACTGACAGCTATTTTATTGTTTTTTTTCTCCTTTCCTTCTTTGGACGAAATTATAAAGACTGTCAACTTCAAAAATTTGTCCAAATAAATTTCTTGGACTAAAATTCTGTGCAAAACTAGGAAAATTAGGAGTACCGGAGCAGGATTTGACTTTTTCGTTCAAATTCGTAGATTTTTGTAGTTTTAGGGAATATAAGAAAGCACCTAATTTTGGGTCAGTATTTATTGGCCGTATGACCTGAAACACATGAAAAAAATCACACTCGGCCAAATGTTAGAAAGATTGTTTTAGTTTAGTTTTTTTTTATTTCACTAATAAATACCTCTCAACTGACGAAGAACTGTGTTACCGACGTGAATTGCCCGCTTTGCTATCGATAACTTATATAGAAAGAGGTTCGTTCGTTGAACTTTACCGAGGGTCGAAACAGGATATTTGTCAACACCAAGAGTTATCTCATCTAATAATTAAAACTTAAAATATATTTAAATTTTATTCCTTAGTGGATTTGCTTAGGTCATATTAATAATAATCGAAAACTTCACAGATTTTCTATTTCTGTGTTTTGAAAATTCTTTTAATTTCTTTTTAAAAAATAATAAATTGCATGCAAAACTAGAATCCACAATAAAACAAATGCTTCGGCTAAAAGAATGAGCGATACTAACGAAATATCGATCTTAAAACAAAAAATCGATGCTCAAAGAAGGAATTAAGAAAATTCGTTAAAAAACCGATGTTTCCGATTCGATAATTATCAACATCGATGATGAGTTTTCGATATTAACATCGATGTTTCTTCAAGATCGCTCATCCATATACTTCAGATCTCATATTGCTTTGACAGTTTATTCGTTTGCCTCAGCTCGCCTCAGCTAAAAAATTAGATCTACTTCAGGGCGACCCCAGGTCTCAAAAAACATACAAATTTTTCAAAAAATGCTTTAAGGCTGCCCTGTGGTTACTTCAGGGCTCAACGAACCAAAAAAATATTTCTTTAATGATGGCTGCACTAATTTTTTTATTTCGTTTTTTCCTTGTCACAAAAACTGGTGTATAATTCAGACAAGATAAAAAAATAAGAAGTCGGTTCTTATGTTGTTTGTCCTACTTCTTTTTAAGTTCAAAGCAGATTCTGAGTTGTCAACAAATTTGTTTGTGTTTCTTTTTCACTCAAAGTGTTCAGAGCTCCGAATGTGTGTTTCTTTTTTTTGTTCTGAACATGTTCAGAGCGCGCTCGATAAGCTCATACAAGATTGACAAAGCATTCTGTGTTAATTGCTGAACAAAGCATGTCATATGTGTCAAAAGTGAAACTTGAAAAGAAGTACTACATTTGATTACAAATGGCGTATTCAAATCAAAATGGCGTAAGAAAAATTTATTTTTTAAATGAATAATAAGAAACCGTGAAAAAGTGAATTAACAAAATGTCAATTAATGACAGTATTCAATTGTGTTTAAAACACAAATCAATGTTCAGAGCTTGCTCTGTTCGGAACAAATTCAGAAGAACAAATTCTAAAGAAAAACGGCTAAAGTTTAAAAATGGTGAATGTTATCGATATTTTTTACAATACTCTTTTATCGACTTTTTATCGTTCGATATTGATCGATAATGATAGTGACTCTTTATCAAACTTTTTGATTTTCGCAACCAGGATGACAATTCTATGACAATAAATGGTAAGCTTAAAGCCTTTACTCTCACAAAGCCTGATATGAACAAAGACTCTCTAAATTGACTGTAAATACTTTTCCCAGCAATTTTCGCCAAGCTTGCGTGTTTCTCATTTAAATAGTTGTATCTTCATTAACTGATGTTACTAATGACTTGTTTAGAAAACCTCCGGATCTGATCACATCATTAAATCACTAAGTCAAAGCGACTTTTCAATTCATATCTATCCATCATATCTAGCTTTTCATCTTAAATGATGTAGAAAAATAAAGGTTCCCTGGATTTATCTGGAAACTCAACAAAAAACGATTGATAAATCATATTTCATCAACGACGACACGGGGTGTCAATCTCTCAATAATAATGCACCTTTTACAATACAAGTCCTCAGAGAACCAAGTCTGCAGCATTAAAGACATACAAGTTTACCCAAAAGAAGCAAGTAAAAACCACCCAGTCTCCGTGCAGTGGTGGTGTATATCGGGGATATCTAAAGAGCCAATTGCAGATCGATTCGGAGTCGTGGGACGACCATTGTACAAAAAGTGTGATTAATTGAAATTTAAAATGTCTAAAATGCCCATATTTGAAAATAATCCAATTAATCCGTTGAGGTACATTATCAGCTGGATGTTTTTTTTTGTGTGTGCAAGATTCGCTTAGCTCGGAACAGTAAAGTGGGAAACATCAAGATCGGTCCCGTAAAACCGGCTCTTTCAATCAAACTCCATCGACCATCACACACAACACCGCGAAGACACCCCGGATACATATCACAAAAGATAAGTTCACACACATGGCATACGACGCGACGCGTCGTATAAATGGATGTCGTTGTCGGTCCCGATGTTGATGCAATTACAACGGCCAATGGCGATTGTGATGGAGCTATGGGGTTTTCTTTAACCATAATTGTAATGGTGATGGAATCCTTGTGATTTTTCCTGTTTGCTGGTTTTTCGCTGTTGACACTCTTTGGAGCTATACAAATTGTGCGTCAAAAGAATATGATGGATTTCTAAAGCCCTAAATGAATTATTAATCGAAATCGATGATGCTGTGGCTGTTGTTTCTATATTATACTCACAGTGAGAGATGTACTGGCCTCCAAATACGGTCAAGCGGCGCCAAAGAAATTTATTAACATGGTAAAGTCAGTTATAGCTCTAGCCTCGTCTGCTTTATGGCCTTTATGGACAGTGAATGTGAAGTGAGGATATTAGAGCAAAAGAATTATGGGACATCTTACTAAGACGTGAATGGAATAAAGGGTGTACTTTAATTGGATTTCCGTTCAAAAAAACAACGACTAAAAAAATAATGAAAGATATTTTAAGGATATCATACTAAAAATAAAATTCCAAAATCTGCATCATATTACGTGATACAACGGTGAATTTTTTTTTGTTTAAAGAGGTGGTAGATTAATAGAAGAAAAGACTAAGGAGTTGTAGAAAAAATGTTTGTGGAATCGAATCCAAATTTGTTTTTCCTCATAATAGGTATTTGACAGCAAAACTTAAAAAATGTACTACTGTCGAATTAAAAACAACCATTTCAAATCAATTTCAGATCGATGTTTTTTGTTTTAGGGAACATGAAAAAAATAATTTGCGTGTAAAGTATATGAAATCTTTCTAAAAACGAAAGATCTGTTTTAACAGCATAAGATCGATTTTGTTTAGAAATAATTCGATTGTGTTCAGAAAAAATCGAATGTTTGTTTTTTTTTTGAATTCGAAAAATAAATCATTTATATAAATGATAGTCTGACATCCACCCACTTTTCTGCACTAAGTAGCCTAATTTATGTCATTTTTTAACTAGTTCTGTTTGTTATCTTGTGAATTTGTATGAATTTGTATCAATTTGTACAAATTTGCACAAAATGCCGTTTGTTAACTCGAAAAAATGACTACAAAGACTTGCTGAATGGAAGAGAAAAACTTCTCTTGGATAACTTGTGTAAAAGCTGTTAAGACACTAAACTGTTAAGTTTTTTCTGCTGTAAGAGGCGCATTGAAAGAAATAAGATATCGAGCTAGAAGTTCATTATTTGTGAACTAGAATGAAACTTCGTATTGAAAACTAAACAGGAATAAAGAGAAAATGCAGTAAGGAAAACACAAATAATGGAGAAGTGAAAATAATTAATATTTCTTTACTGTAATTTGTGAGTATTTCCTTATTTTATTTTAGAAAATATTTTTTTGTTTTGCGGGCTGTTCTTTGTTGTTTTTTTCTTTTCCTCTTGGTTTTAGTACATGAATCAAAGAAAACAAAATTACGACACTTCTTATTGTTTCTCTTATTTTATTGAGCTCATATGTGAAAAAAAATCCATTAATCCACAAACAACAACACTTTGCAGATTTTTTTCTCATATGACGTCAATAAAATAAGTTTGCTTTGATTCATGGTGCTAGTATGTCTCGACTCTTGATTGATCATTCACTACTTTCTTTCTTTGTGTCTGTCGGATGGTCACCATTGACGTTTTGCACACAAATGTGATCAGTTTGCTATTGTTTACTTTGTTGCCTGACTTATAAAATTTTCTCCACTCTTGATGTTTGACAATTGTTACACTTCTTACTAAAAAAAGTTACCAAACAGACCTATTATCAAAATATGATAAATGATGAATTAATGCCCACGTTCATATACATATTAATTCTCTTTCACAGCAATCTGAAATTATTTTCTGTTGTTTATGCTATGCACACTGACAGCTGATGAAAAAACGGCAGTAGTTGTTATGAAATTCATCTTAGGTATCCCAAAAATTTTAGAAGTACTAAATTTATGATTATACAACTGACTTCTTATTTCATTTGATATGAATTTTTGTTTGTTTTATTTTGACAGCTTTCAGCTACACGTATTCGAAAAGCTTAGTATGCGGGTAACTATTCCGGGATTGCTAAGTTATCATGAGTAAATAGAAACAGTAAACTAGTACTATCATCTACATATGATACATAAGCTATTATATGTTTATGCTATGTAAAAGCATTTGAACTAAAAGAAAGTATATGAGGCCTTGAATAGTATTGACCATAACAAAGGTTCTTGATCTGATAGTATATCTCCCAAAGTTGTAAATAAATGTGCAACGTGTCTAGCGTTACCCCTCAGCTTATTATTTAATAAGTCTTTACCAACTGGTCACTTCATCGACGAATGGAAAATATCCTACATTTCTCCTATTTTTAAAGCATGGTCTAGATAAAAAGTATGTAACTATGGACCAATCTGTAAGTTATCTGTCATTCCTAAAGTTTTTGAAAATATTGTTAGTGACAAGTTTTATTTTTTCTCTAAACAATAAGTTACAGAATCTCAGCATAGATTTGTATCAGGCAGATCAACAGCTACAAATCGTATGAATCTTTGCAATTCGATATTTAAAGGGTTTGAAAGTGGCTTTCAGACAGACATTGTGGCATGAGGTCTTAATCCACAAACTATCGATATTTGGGTTTCATTCTAATTTTCTAAAATATATATGTTCATATATAAATAATCGAATTCAATTTGTTAAAATATGCTGTTTTAAATCAAAATCTACAAAAGTAAACTCAGGTGTCCCACAAGGAAGTCATATTGGACCTTTACTTTTTATTCTTTTTATAAACGAGCAAATATTCAGAGAAATTAAAAGTATCCGGAATACTTTTAATTTCTCTGAATATTTGCTATATGCCGATGATGTAAAAAGTGATCTGATGATTGTCTTCTATTGCAAAAGGACTTGGATAAATTAGCTGAATGGTGTAATAAGAACTTTGTGTTTTTGAATGTCTCTAAATGCCAAAGTCTTACGTGTTTTAGAAGAAACTGTCAAATTTTTTTTGAATATTCTATTAATAATATTGTTCTAGATAAAGTTAGTCAAAAAAAGAACTTAGGTGTAATATTTGACCATAAGCTAACATTTAGTGAACATATTGATTATATTGTAAACAAAGCACATAAAATGCTAGGTTTTGTGAGGAGAAATACGAAAGTTTTTGTGAGGAGAAATACGAAAATTTTCTGATCCTTAAACGCTGAAATGTCTTTACTCTGCTTATGTAAGATCTAACTTAGAATACTGTAGTGTAGTTTGGAATCCATACTACTTTACACACTCGCTAAGGATAGAAAGGTACAGAAAAGTTTTACTCGATATGCTCTTAACAAGTTAAATTGGAATAAGAGTAGACCTCCGTATATTGTAAGATGCCTGTTCTTTGATATGCAAACGCTTGAGATTATAAGAAAATACTTTTCTATAATGATGAGTAGAGATATCATAAGTAATCGCGTGAACTGTTCATACTTACTTGGGCTTATAAATTTTTATTTTCCCGGGAGAAGTCTCCGTACGGACATTCACCTTCCAGAAATTTTCTACAGGAGCAACTATGGTAGAAATGAACCAGTGTCTCGTTGCATCAGAGAAACTAATGGTGTTCTACAAATAATTGATAGATTTACCTTTAAAAAACTGTTATACTGGCTTTATTACTTTTATCTACTGATATAACTTAAAATTCTCATGAATCCACTGTACATAATTATATATATTTTTATTATTTTTAAGTTATTATATATTTATATATTATTATATATTTACTATTGTTATATATTTATCATATTCTTATTTTTGTAGTCTATAAGAGAATTTAAAACTCTGATTGATGTTAAATAAATAAATAAAAGCTGTACTTCTATAATACACCGAATGTTGTGGAGTTCTAATGTCAAAAATAGAAAAAGAAAAAAGAAGAAGAAATATAAATTTGTATTAGATTAGAAGCTGATTTTGTGTGTTCCACAGAAACTACCGAGTAAATTACTCACGAATACTTTGCCACCCCCAAAGCAACACGACTAGCAGACCCAAGAGACTGCTGTGAGATTTAGAACTGGTAGATAACACTGTATTGCAATTTACAAGGTGCAATCTCAGTCAATAAATGCAAAAAACATAAATCATTTTTGAGAGCAAATTGTTTGAGAAAGTTAATACATTTAAGAGATTTCGATGAATAAATAATGTTTATATTCCGACTAAACACACAATACAAATATATCAGTTTTTGTGAGTAACTCTTTCTAGATATATTAATTTTCTTATACAAGTATTATTTATGCGGCCCTGCATGATTACAAGGACATTCAATATCCGGAACTTCGTAGTTTTTAAAACATTTTTAGTGCCAATAATTATTATAAAACTGTTATAACGGTTATTAGTACGCATTTTTCTAGTATCGTCCTTTATTTTAATATTCATTTGAAAGCACTTCTTACTGTTATATGTTCTATATGTTTCGTATCCATGACATAAACGAAAAAGCCCAAAACTGCGCCATCTGTGCAAAACTTTATAAGTCTACATTTATGGTTGAACTTAACGAATTCCTCAGCAGCAACATCTATGGAAACCATGAGTTTGTTTAAATAACAACTCCAAAGTTGAATTGGCTTTACAGGAAACCGCATTTTTATACATTTGCATAGACATATTTACTAACATAAACAATAAATATCAAAGAAAACTCTCCTATAATGTGAAATCGACAAGTTATTTTTAATTATTGAATCATTTGTCAGAAAATAAATAAAATAAAAATTCTGTAACCATAAATACATACATACATATACATATGTAACAGTATATCATTTCTCAAGGAAGCAATCTACAAAATGCCAACCTGCCCACCGCGTACCTTAACCAAAAGTGGCCTGAACCAAAGAATAGGTGGTGGCAGTGTCATGGACGGCGATGCCAAAATTATTACCAAATCAGATTGTGGTCCATGTAACAACCGAAATAAATATCAATGGTTTAGTGCTCCAAAAACTATTTACAACGTTAAGAAATTTACAAGGACTTTATCCATCGAAAAGTAAGTACCTGGATGTGATGTACATATATGTATATAATTATTTCCTTGTGAAACAAAATGTGTATGAAGGAAGTTCATTGACATTACCGGAGGGTGTGTATGTCCAATTTGGACATTTCCATAAAGACGCATTTCTTATTCTGAGTGAATATTTCAATAGTGATTTTAGACTCCCCCACATCGCAAGGAGGTAGGAGCTAAATACAATACATACAAACTATAAGGAGTTTTTTGATGACCATAGTATTATTAATAATTCAAATCAATCATCGGTAGTTTGAGCTAGGTTGTCATTATCAATAACTCAGACCATTTGGTAATAGTAAAATTTAGAAAATTGCGTGGCCAGTATACTAATGGAGGATATAAAAACTTAAGGAGTTCGCTTTATTTTACTGTATTGCTATTATTGCGACTTGTAAACTTGTCAATTCTTATATTTTTGTTGTTTTTTTTTTTGCACGCAATAAGCGGAAAATACCTTATCACGCAGTATCGTGTTGACAAATTGTTCAAGTGATTATGCAAGAAAATGAGTCTAATATAGCTAAGCTGAAGGACAAATTTGTCTAAGGTAATTCCTGATTCAAGGGTAAGTGCTTAGTTTTCTCTGAAATATGTATAGCTTGAATATTTTATTCATAGACTACATAATATATATATACATATTTCTAAATAGAGTAGTTCTCATAAAGGTTTGACATTGACAATGACTTAAAGCTTTCGAATGTCAATGTCTTTTAAGACAAGAGTATATAAGTATGTAATTGATTTATCAAGAAATGAATAATAAATATTTATTAACCAATTGATCAAGCAATTCCTCGATTTATTTTTAAACACTTTGAATAAGAAGCAGAGTCAACATAAAAATGTATGTGTAGTTTTTAAGGACAGACAGAAAAACACATAAATCTGCTTCGGTATTATTGTTAATTTATAAGGCAAGGTCAAAGCAAAAAAAGCTACATTTCCCGACAATCTATCTCTTGGAAGTTGGCTATTCTTTGAATATGAAGTAACTTTGGTATCTTAAATAACTGGTTAATTTCAAATGCTTTTGTCTAATATTGTTTTCAACAAAAGTTGTTCAAAAAGAAATTCCCTATAGAACTTGTGTCAACTCAATTTTTTGTTGGAAAAAAATATTATTTTAATTAAAATATAGAATTAAACTCTAACTTAATATTTATTAACCAATATTTTGGGATTCTTCAATGATATTTTAAATGACTTATTTTGTAACAATCGAAAAGTCTTTATTTTATTCTTTCATGTGCAACAACTTTTAGACAATATTCCTTAAATAAATTGTATACCTAACAATTAGGTATATACCTTAAATTAATAAAATACAGTAATATTTTTCTACCTATGTTTTTCTCGCCATGTTTTTTTTCTGTCGAAAAGAAACCTGTTTTACCGGCGCGAACTACCTCTTTACTATCGAAAGTTTGCATGAAAATGTCATTTTTTTCTGTAATACCGTCGATAATTCCCGGTGCCATTTTTACTTGCGACTATAAGGCAGGTTTTCCAATTGGAAAAAAACGAACTCGAGATTTTGATAAAAAAAAAATCTGTCTGTCTGTAGAACGATGTACAGCCTAAACTGTTAAAGCGATTTTCTTCAAACTTGGTGCTTAATAGTTTAAGGTGATTGTCTCAAATAGATTTTTGAATCGTTTTTATTTTTGCCCCCAAAAATAACATAACTGTACTTGCCATACAATTTTTTCTACCAATTTAATTATCTCAAAAACGTCTCTAACAATTTTGATAAAAATTATTGGGTGTAATCTTTTAGTAGAGTCTACAACAAACATTTTTTTTTTACATATTTTGTTATTATACCTGCCATACAAGCATTTTTTTAGACGAGGGTGGGTGATTTTTTTTGAAATTGTGTTTTAAATTTACATTACATAAATTTTTTTAGAGAAGAATAAGAAATGTGTATACAAAATTTAGTAAAAAACGACTTTAAAAATATATTTAGCCGTTTCTAATAAAAATCTTTTGCATACGATATGATCAAACATAAGAACAAGTACGTGCGATCCAGTGGTGCACTTTATTTTCATCGAATTCATCTTGCACCTACCAAAAAAAAAAAAACAGATCTAACGTTGAGTTTTCTAAATATACATTCAGGCAATACTCAATTTATATTAAATCATTTTGGAGAACGTAAGATTAATGCGCTTGATATTTAAAAAGCATTTTGTAGAGATTGGCATCAGGCTCTCTTATCGAAAATGCGTGCTTTTGGTAGAAATTAGTTTTCGGATCCCTCAATACAAGTTGTATTGAACGGCGACAAATCTGATATTCACAAAATAAATGCTGGTGTGCCCTAGGGTCCGTCACCAACTCGTTTTCTCATTTTCATTAATGATCTGTTATCTGGAATTTCTTATCGACAACATTGTTTGGCTGACGATAGTACTCTCAGCTTTTCATATTCGTTATCAGATTTACCACCTTGTTCATCGGATGTGGAACTGCAATGGCAGTGTATAATAAGCTCATTTAATTCTGATCTCGACAGCATTCGGGGAATACAAAATCGTGTAGAATTTAATGCTTCAAAAATTCAGTGCTGTCTTTTGTCGATAAAGCGGAAACCGATACACATCTCCTTTTAAATCGTTCCCTATTTTCCTCCGATTATAAAAGGAAATTTGTATAAAAAATAGCAGGGAATGCCAAAGGAGCGATCCGAATATTAGGTGGTCCAATTATAGATTGTCCCATTTAGCAGGTTTTACATCATCTTTCCCAAATCACGTATCATTCAATCGCATTCTCTTAAGAGCAAGGGTGACTGCGAAAGCACGCTGGACAGCAATTATCGAGTAAAGTTCGAAAAATTGGATTGACTTCAAAAGAAATTTTTTTCATATAAATGCACTAAGGAAATTCATGCAATATTGTAAACTTTCCGAAAACTGATTGCGTAAATTATTTCGTAAATGAATCACCTGTTTATTAAAAGTCAAACGTTTTAATTTTTTGAAACACAATATTATATGCAATTGGTATAATGATATATACGAATATGAACATAGACTCTTGAGGTACATTCAAATGTTCCACATCCCAGGCCATTGACATTTGTGGAAATTCCTAATTCCCGATTTACCACGTTTTCAAAGTTTATCTTGTGTCGGAAAGTCTACGATTTGTTGCAAATCAGTTCAGTTTTTTTAGTGAGAAATCTAATATCTAAAATTCTACAACGTGAGACAAAAGTAATGTCATAATGCGAATATATTTTTGTTAGAAATAAGCAATTTTAGCTGACAATTTATTAAGAACCGTAAAATTTATGTCATTAAGGTGAAAATGTCAAATCGGTCGATTGTGCTCATTTTACACTATTTTTATATTTTTCTCGTATAGACAATCTGGATCCAAATTGATGATTTTTTCTTTAATGTTGGCTTTCAAGAACTGAAACATGCGAGATTTCAAAAAGTAAATCGAAAAAATATATCGCCAACAGTTCTGGAAATCTGCACGGCCTGTTAAATCACCAAAACGTGAGATCACACAGCGTAAAAGTTTGTGTAGACTAAGGAGCCGGTTAGAGCGACCAATAAAACGCATCAGTAAAATTTTTTTTTTGCATAATTCAACAAGAATTTATTTGAAAAATTTCTTTCCAACAACAATAAAATTCTTTGGACAACAAATAATTATTCTTTCTTTGAAAAAATTAATAACTATAGGGAATTTTTTTCCTTACAGAATTTTTATCAGTCAACTGCTTTCTTTAGCAAAAATATTTATTCCGAAGGATTTTCTTCTTATAAGAAAAATAATTTGAGGCGATTTCATATCGATTCAAATATAACATTTTTACTGATGTAAGTGACAGTGACATTTGACGCCGTTTGCAAAAATTAAGGCACATTTATATTATCACATTACCTTTGCATCCACATTAAAGTTTTATAGTTATATTCAAAGTTCAATTACCATTATATAATTTGACTTTGTGTAAATAATATACATAAGCTATCATTCTGATAAATATAAAGTGCATGATTGGATCGCACGTACTTACTCTTATGTTGGCTCACAGCTAAAATATTTTTAAAACTTTTTTTTAACTTAATTTCTTATAAGCAAAACTTCTTTATTTTTGTTTTCAAAATATGTATAACAATTTTAAGTATTTAATAAGAACTAAATTTATGTCAATTTAAAAACATAAATCATTTTCGAAATATTGAATTATTTTTCAAAAATTCAAAACAATTTTTGTCGAAATTTTGGTAGGTATGCAGTATTATTTAAAATTGTATTGGGCCAAAATGTACAATATTCCTACAATAGTGCAGAGAGTTTTTTTTTCATCAAGATCGTTGGATCCTTTTTCTTTCCAAAAAAATTGTATTTTATTGTAAGACTTCTCGTATTAGTAAAATGTTGTTAACTTAACATCATATCAATATAACTTCGTCGATTATAGCTTATAGAGCTTCAATCCAAATCAATCTGATGTTTGGCTGGGTATGAACCAACCCAGTCAGTCAGGAAGTTTAACATTGTTTTGTCAGACTTTGAAAGATTATATCAATTTGTTAAAAAATATGTTCGTCCATTTTGTTTAATTACTATAATTTTTACTTTAACGTATGTTTAAATCTCAAAGAAATTTCTAAATGAATTTGTGTTTATGTAAATTTAATTAACAAAAATAACACCTTTACATCATCGATCAAAACACGCAACCATTTGCTGAAATTACATATAAATGTATATGTAATCTAATAAACAAAATAATTTATTTGTGGATTTTTCTAGTCATCGCCGAATGCTAAAGTCTTACACCTTTTCCAAAACTAACAGCTTTTATAGAAGGTTAAGCAATAAATTTCAACTCCCATTCCTTAATCTATTTTTAACACCCTTTCGAGCTGTAATATGAATTTTATAGTTGACAAGTACTGACGACGCCATCACCAACTAACGAAACAATTTGATTTATAAAACTCTACATGACTCAATGGAAACAATTCAAGCTCACCTTGAAAGCATTTTCAAAATTAATATACGAAAATATACTTTTTTTTCAAATAAATTGGCTATTTAACCTTTTCTCTTTGGCAAAGGTTACTAACTATATTGAAGCAAAATCTTAAAGAGTCTTATAGTGAAATTTGCTACAATACTCCTTCTACCACAATCGCAGGGCCAAACTTCATAATATTCTGACAGCCGGACACACGCACCCCATGACCATAAGTTGTAGTTTGAATAAATAACAATTTATTTTATACCAAAACTTCTGTGAGTTTTTCTACAACCAACTTTGGCAGAATTCCTTTACATTGTTATTTTTAAAATAAATTTGAAGCTTTTTCTCTCTTTGCGAGAGGTTAGGTTAAACTGACCATCTGCTTAGACCACATGCGCCAAATTCTCTGTGACCACACTGAAAATGTGCTTTGGTCGATTTGTTTTGGTCATTCGTTTTCTAACGGTTGTCCGTAAAGCCACTCGCCACAATTATATTTTGGCCGCGGAAAATTTATATCGATTGACTCAAGAATTTTATATTTAAGGACATTTTTTTTGTATAGAAGTGTGCGTAATTTATTTGTAAATTGACAAACCGAAAATGTGAACTCCCTTTAAGTGATCAGTGCACAATGGGAAGCATTCAATGTATCGCGTAGACAATTTTTTTCAAATTGAATGATGTCTAATGCGATCAATGAACTCTCAACAAATAACCTCACCTCCTCCAAACCCCTGCCCAAGAGTCCAAACATTCCCCAAGAAAATCCAAATACCTCCCAACTACCTACAAATAAAAACTTAGAAACAACAACCACTGTAACAAAGTCGACTCCAAAAGCTACTTTGACTTTATCCATCATCCAGATTCCATCGTTTACAGTCCTTAATAACGACACTTTAGCCATTTCGAGCAAACCAAACGCCATAGTGCGACCAATCCGGCGTATAGCGCCCTTAACCGGGCCAAACGAATCCGCCGACCATTTGACCACTCCAAATAATGGTCAGGAAGTTGAGACGTTCGCAAAAGCGCTAAACCGAAAATTAAAACGATTGCGTAACACGACTGGAACTCACATAAAGTCATCGCACTCTTCAACTAATGTACGTACATAAATATACATTACTTACAATTATATCAAACGAACGGAGAAGGTCCTTGGACTGCTTGTGTGTTTTTGTTTTCTTATAAGATGTCCTTTTTGTATACAAATTTCCAGGGAAGCTTTGCCGATTCTATTAACAAACGTCCCCTTTTCATTACCACCGTCCCCACGGGAGTATTCTTACCTCCGGCGAAAGAGACGCCAATTCTACCTTCAAAACGTGTTTATGCATTTTCCACCCATCCTCGGGTGTATGCCAATTCCAAAGGCTACAAGGACAAACTGGACAGCTCGATTAAAATTTCTGATAAGGAACTAACAACACGTTTGCATGGAATTAGAGCGTTCAGTCACTTTCTTAGTGGAGGACTAAAAAAGAGGTAAAATGGGTTTTTGATTTGTTTTACTATTTTTTTTTTTTTGTATTTAAAATTAAAAATGTATTAGAATACTTGTTGGGGTCACGTATAATAAGTGCATACTACATATCTAACAGAGGGCCTTTATTGATAGTATAAACATGTGTGCGCCTTGACTTAAATTACAAAATGTTGACAGGTATTATAATTGTTAGTCATTTCAAACAGGAGCGTTGACCATTTTGAGGAAATTGCGCTTCGTCACTATAGCTTAGTGAAAAATAGTATTTCATTTGAATTAATTGCAGTTGATTCAGAATGTTCACTAGGTTAAGGGGCAAATACAAAAAAAGATTTTTCAACTAACATACATTATATAGTACATATGTAGAGGTAGATGAAAGCCAATAAATAATACTTTTTCTCATTACTAAATTATTATTACTTTACTTTATTTATCGAATATTTTGGTTTGCGATTCTTATCAGAAAATTATTCCGCAGCTTACTTTTAAGTGTATACTACCCCTGGATGGCATAATGTGTATATATGTAAATGTGTATTTGAGAGTTAAGATATACATGATATGTATGTATCTTTTGCGCCAAGTTGGTCCGCAACTTTTAAGTGTTCCACGGATCTGAGCTCTACAATGCAATTTGCCTATTTTAGTAAATTTATTACGTGACCATAAATAATATCTATGTACATAATTTATGAGTTTGTTATATTGATTCCAATATTCATGTTGCATAATATGTATGAGAGATCGCCTACCATGCAACTTAGTTGTCGGCAATTTTCATAATGTAATTGTATAGGCAGCAACTTAAGAGTTGCTTAGTGAGCTTCAGGCCTTAATATAATTACATTCATATAAGAAACAGTAGATCAATTAAATATATGTACCTAACTACTGAAAAGTTAAAAAAACTATAACGCAGTCATTAACAAGTCAGATGTCTGTCTGTCTAACTCGTGCCAATTACTGTTCCAGACTTACAAATTTGATAGTTTTGTTCAGAAGATGGCGATTATGTGAGAGAGAAAAGTAGAGTTGGTGTTAATATTTAGTTTTCAAAATATTTGAAAAAAAAAACTTCTTAGCAATAATGTAAACTTCAAAAAAAGGTCATAAAATATGCTAGTAAATCAATATAGCTCCTAGTTTTCGATATCCTTATCTTGCACGTAGCTGTTTTGAAGTGATAACTTTTAATGAAAGGGTAAAAAGCTTCGTTACGTTAAAATGCGTTACGGCGCCAGTATGTCTGGCTTCCCTTTCTCTCACGCATACGGACAACTTTTTAAATTAATCAAATTAACGAAAACCTTTTGAAGCTTTTCTCAAGTTCAACTATTTCAATATTAAATAGTTCAACTCAGATTAATGTAAGCCATCACTTCTGTTGGTCGTCTCGAAACCCACATATTTTTTTTTTATTATTGTATTATTTTGAACTTAATCCCATTTCAAAGGAAATATAAAAAATAGAGTATACTTGTATAAGGTGCTATAATTTTTGCAAATGTCAGAAAATTACAGTTTTATTTTGACATTTACAAAGTAAGCAGATGCAAAATACAATTCAACAAGACATAGATCGCTTTATGGTGAATACCATACCAAAATGCTGATTATGGAAATTATCTTATATTCATATATTTGTGAATATATTAATCGTTGCTTAATTTTTTTGGCACGATATTATAAACTAAATTCCATAAATTGTCGCATTTACACAGCTATTTTCAGGAATTTGGGAAACCTTTCTGTTGTTATAACAAGTTCAAAAGCACAGCTGATTCAAAAAAAGCTGTTATCATGCAGTTAATACATAATGTAATGCTATCTGACGACAATGTCTAGGGCAACTGACTGCAAATTTGATTTGATAAGAAATTATTATTATTGATCAACAAAAAATCTCCAAAAAACGTGTTTGACATCTTTCAAAAGATGATCAAACTATAAAACATTTAAATAGAGACTTTGTGTATCCTTTCACATGGTCGTTTTTCTTTAAGTATATCTGATCTCCTCTACTTTTCTCCAAATCTGAAAATAAATTTACATGTAAGTCCACAAATGTCGCTAAAAACGTGGCATGATTAATTTTTTTGGCATTTGCCGCCATTTGTAAAAATTATACTATCTTCCACTTAGTTGGCAACTTTTGCGCAATCTGCTATTTGTAAAGAAAATTAATCCAGCCTTTTTTTCCCAGGCCTTGTGATACTTTTAAGCTTAAAAATATATGCTTTGAATTGTCTTTCTCATTTTATTTCAAAAAAAATGTTGGCTTACATTTGTGTAAGCTTTTTATTAGCCTCTGCATAAAAAAATCAAAATTCCAGATAATCGGAAACAAAAAAAAATGGTACCAAAAATAACAATTTGTTATTCTTATTTTTTAAATTCTGGAAAGTACATTTTTCCTTTATTAACTAACTGTTTTTTTTTTACAAATCGCTGGATTCGTTTTTTGTTTAAAAAATAAGATTTACCTTTTTGTATGGCAAGTACCGTTATTTTTTGTCTTAATAAAAACTGTGGACATATTATTCCCAAAAAACAATATGTACCAAGTTTGAAGAAAATCCCTCCACCTATTTAGACTGTAGGCTCGTAGACAAAAAGACAGAATTGTGAGACCCACTTTTTTCGTCTTCACTATCAAAATGTCGATTTTGATAGTTGTTACGAATCCGAAGCTTGCCATATAGAACCTACATACAAACACAAATATCGAAAGCTAGAAGTTAGAGTATGTTATGTATATACGTTCATGCATGCGACATTTAACACAAACATGCATAACTTAAATTTAATAAATCAGCATTTGACCATTTATGTTAAAAAAAAAAAATATTACGTATACGCCACCAATTCCCAAACTGAAATTACATTTGTTATTTTTTGTTTATTTTAAGACATTATCTTCTTGTAAAATGCCTGTCATTTTTTGGAAATTAGTTTATAACAGCGCATTAATATTACTATCTACCAGATGTCCTGCGTTTTAGCAGAGAGAGAAAACATCTGTCTTTCTTTTTAGAAAATCAAAAAATGGTGACTTGTAAAAAATAAAATATTATATACAATTTCATAAAATCGTCACCAAAAAATGAATGCATATCTAAATAATTGATTATTCCATAAACAATAATTTAATTTGGCAAATTTTGTACAAACTTCACATAATATTAGTTAAATTAGTTCTTTATAAATTAAACATTTTTTTCTAATATATTTTGTCAAACAAATCCTTTTTTTCCACCGACACCGTTTTTAAGTAAATAAATGGATTTGTTTTTTTTTATTTTTATTCTATAATTTTAATAACCCAGTAAGTAATGGTATATAATACTTTCAACATCAGATTCAAATGTTCAAATGTCCTTGTAAACAATGCACTCAATTATCGACACGAAAGATTTTTATTCCACAGAAAAATAAATTAATGTCCACATGAAACGGAATTTATGAAACATGCAAATTTCCGGCAGAGTATATTATCTACGTAGATAATATATTGTATTTTGAATTAATTATTTTTTTAAATAATTTATAGTTATCTTATACATAAATGTAGCTAATCTTTAAACAAAATTTCAAATATATTTTCAGAGAAACACCACCTCCTAGTGAACCGTACAAAAATTTGATGTTCGACCGAAGAGTTGTTCGTGGAAGCAATTTCGCCGTACCTCCTGTAAGTTTTAAAATAATTTTATAACCTCTTTGAGACTTCAAACATTATACTCGCGAAATAAAGCTAATAAAAACGAACATTTCCCATCAAAAACTAACGCCATAATGTCAAATTATATAGAAATATATGTATATTTATAGAATAGTATAGGTAGTCTAAGAAAATAAAATTACATATTTAATTGAATGAATAAAGGCATGTTAATTTATAACAGTTTAGGTCTCCACGCTTGTGGGCATATCAATCATCAGTTTTTCAGTGAATGAGTTAACTCGGGACAGTTTTCCCATGTGAGATCATCTTAATTTCAGAATTAACTCCCAGTTAACTCCTGGAAGGAAAATGTGATTTCAGTCAATTTACGTGAGTTCCCTCAACAATACAATAGAGTCCTGGTGGTTTACAATGGTGGATTACGAGGGACTTTAACTTTGCCATGGAGGATTAACCTTAACTGTCAAAAATCTGCCAAAATCCATGTGCGAAACTATGCTGGGATATTTAACTATCGAAATGGACAATACAGAAATCGCAGTCTTGCACATTTGTTTCTATATTTTTGTTGACAAGCATATTATACGCAGTTAATAGAAAGTTAACTCTATGAATTGATTGAAACACACATTTTTCATCAGTTAAACTATACATAGGATAATTTCGAATGAATACTCTCGCATGAGCCATTAATAGTCGGACATTGGAAATTCATTCAATTCGTCTCATTCAACATAATTCAATAAAATCAAAATCAGTATTTTTTAATTAATTACGCATTAAAGTTTTAAAACACTTTTTTGTTTAATTTATGATATACATAAATGCACTTTCTTACTAGCTTGTTTTATAAATGTTTATGACGTTTTTTTTATTTCATTTATTAACCTACATATGTATGTAAGTTCTTAATCAAATTAATAATACAATCAATAAAAACAATCTATTTTTATAGTCAGTCCAATTATAGAAGTAGGATACAAAGCATTAAATTAATCTATTCAAATGAACCTAAGACAAAACAATGAATTTATATATATATATATATATATATTGTATATGGATATGATATGTTAATACATACAATGTACTGTACAGTGCATACATTAAAAGATATATTTTTAGTAGTTAATTACTTTAAGTAATTCAACCTATTTTTGGTGTACGATTTATATATGTTATTGCATGTGCATATATAATAGATAAGTTATATATTTTTTTATCAGGACTGAGTTCATTAGGAAGATATCAAGAAACATATTAGGCAAGTTCAGAAAAAAAAATCGACTCCAGAGCTTTCAGGTCGAAATTTATCAGTTTTGCTATCAAGGGATATTTGATTTCCCGAATTGGCAACTATAAACGAAAGATAACCCTAGTTTATTCGCCTGGCAATTTCTGTAACTATAATAACTGTTATATGGGTTTTATCTTTCATACAACCGAATTCGATAATCAGCAAATCAATCCATTGATTTTAATTTGTTGAGAAATAAATTTGTAAGCCTCTATAATTTTGTTACCCCCGCACAACATACATGAACGCCCTTCGCATCCAAGTGCTCAAGAATAGATTGGTGAAATTTATTTATTTATGCATGATGTAAAAGTAGTTTTTTTTTAACTTTTATATCGTAGTACTAATACATGACAGCATTCAATCAGTTATTTTTGTTTGATGTTAGATTGAGCACTCAAAATGAGAAAGACGAGTTAGTTAATTACATCTAGATTTTTAGAGGTCGTATGAAAATATTGTGGCTAATACTACGTTTTTACCGGAATTTAATCTCTTGTAGATTAAATAAATCTCAAAATGCGTTTTCATTCATTTAAAAGATTAAAAAGTAGATACATTTTTGACAGCTCCATTCAATTTGCAAATTGTGGTTCTTTTTCTCGCATTACTCCTATTTAGAAGTTAGACAGACAGATTCATTCTTTTTTTTCGAGTAATGTGTTCATTTCGATATGGCGAAAGGAGGTTAGTTCGATTTGTACAACTATAGGTCCAATAAATATGAATTATTTAAATCTTAATTTTAGGAGATTTAAATTTGGATGGTTAATCTTGAAGATTTATAGCAGATTTAGCTAAATCTGGTTTAGTGCTCGCTTAAAGCGCACTGTACGTTGTTCAGACACAATCAAACCAAAACAAAACTTACATCATACAAAACAAAATTACATCATATACTTCAATCGTTCTTAAACTAAAAAAAAAAGACGCTACTCTGCAGATTACATCATCACAATTTTGTTATTGAAGAAATTGCCAATTTTCTTTTCATGCTATTAATATTCGATAGCTAAATCATCATTTTTATTTCATCATGTTTCATGTGTTTATTTCCAATAACCTACAGCAAAATTCCTTAACTTTATATATCTGACATTTTTTTTGTAAATCCTTGTGTATCTTTTTGCAAAACGACGTCATTTCAGCCTTGGAATCCGTATTTCGCATATGCGGGCCTTTTGTCTGGAAAAGTAAGTGAATAATTGGTGATGCTAATAAATCACCAACTTCTTTACCGTTATCGCTTTTCGCTTTAGGGCTTAAATATTCTACTCATTTTTTTTATGCAAATAATAGTCTGTTTGACTTATTTTATTTTATTTTAGGTTGAAATAGATCCTTGTATAAAGGAAGCTGAGTTCCGACGACGTCAATGTTTGAGACAGCGATGTAAGCAACGAAATCAGCGAAATGTCATTGGAACACCACCTCCATTAGAAGGACGACGCCATGAAAGAATACAAACAGAAAAATACCTAGAAGAACTATATGCCCGACCGCCTGAGTACGATGCCAATACCCAGACCGATCTGTTCCTAGAGCGACCCCTAACACCACCATTTATTCCAGAAAAGGTTGGTGTAGATGCTGGAACGGAGATAATCGATGGTGATCTTTTCGATTTCGATAAAGAAGTTCAACCGATTCTGGAGACTCTTGTTGGGCACTGTGTTGAACAGAGTATTCTCGAGGTTACCCATGAAGAAGAGGTAGCCGAGCTTCGTAAAAAGCAAGAAGAGTAATTCCCGTTCTATTGTCATTATTCTGTTTATTGAATTGAATGTTTACGTTTTATTTCCAGATTCCTTGCTAATAGAGAAGCTGATTTAGCGGAGCTTCGTCGCTTGGAAGCTGAAGAATTTCGGTTACAAGCTGAAAAGGAGAGGCGTATACGTCAAGATAGCATCGCTAAGGAGCTTGATAACAAAATGCAGAAGGGAGTCACAGCTGCAAGACTTTTACAGGGCCATATAGCAAGCCTTCTTCCAGAAGTTCTTGCTAATCTGGAACCCGCAACCGATGAGACTCGAAAAGCAGAATTGGAGAAAAAAATTTGTCCATGGTTAACGAAGGAAGTTGCTGAAGAAATTGGACAAATTGTTGATTCTAGAGAAATTTTAACAGCAATTATTAAAGAAATCATAAGGCAGCGTGCTGCCATCTATGCTAACTACTCAGAGGATGAGCTGCATGATGTTGGACCTATGGAGGAGCAAGTTGCAATAGAAAGTGATCTTTTGGAAAAAGATGATAATGGAAATTTGTGATACAAGCTTGGAGCTCGGAGTTTGGACATTTTTTTTTTAATTTCTTTTATAAAAAAAATTTATTACAATTCACACATATACAAGCATTATATTTGTAATACATATTCAACTTATTAATAACACTATATAATACAATAAATCTTCTTGTTTTGTGTTCAAATCATTCTACCAACTTCGGGAATAATTAAAAGATTGGTACCTAGTTCTTAAACGTCACTATAATTGCACTATATGTTATATCCACTTTTTGTTTCGAATTCCAAACAATCATTCAAATTGATTTCATATCAATTTTGTTGTTTCATGTAAGGAACTTGGAAGGAATAATTTGAAGTCTAATGTGTCAGTTCGACTTACATTTGTGTGCTTCTTACCGGTACATGTATATTAATGGGTTGAGATGGAATTTCAAGCCCAGAATTATATGCTGTTTGCTTGGCACTCTGATTGTCAATAAGATTTCATGAAATACCTTGCACACTGAACGAAGAAATACAAATTTCTACAATAATTGCTGAAATAAAAACATAAATAAGAATAGCTTGTGGAGGCGCACAGAGGGTCAGGTAAAAGGCACTCAAGTAATCTATACAATAGGCGTTTTCTTTTTTTGGTTCAGAACAGAGCTTATTGAGCAGAGTTTGAGTGCATATAGAATATGCTATGAACTTGGTACGCACAGGGCAAACTCTGCACACTGATTTGATTTTTAAACACACTTGAACCATACAAACCAGAATAGATTGTCATTTTAATCATAAAAAGCAGTAAAACATAAAACTACACATATTTTGTAGACAGATACACACCAGCTACAGCGACAATCAACAAGCTACCAACTTATTTCGCCTTTTTAATTGTATCTGATTATTTTTTCTTCATATTATCCTTCTCGATACACATGACATTTCGTGTGCTTAGCAATGCTCAGACGCGCGATAAACAGATAATAAGGTATGCTCATTTGATACACCCATTTCGCCATCTTGCTTATGATGTGACGTCATCGTGTTTTGCTAGTTCGACAAGGGAGGTCATTAATTTTAATTTATCAATTGTTTTTTTTATTTTATTTGTTTTCCCGTTTAAAAAGTGAATTTTAAAATTTGAAAATGGTTGTGTGTGCTGTTTTGGGTTGTAATAATTAACCGGACAGAAAAAACAATGAAATATAATTAAAATTTCACTATTTCCCGAAAGACGCTCAAATGTGCATATTGTGGATAAGTGCTTGTGGTAATAAAAAATATTATTCTTTAAAAAGCAGTAGTGTTTGCCCAGAACATTTTGTTGAAAGCGACTATGCACTTTAAGATATATTTTTTAATGTTCCTGAAAATAAGAGAGCTTTAAGGAAAGAATCAGTACCATCAAAAAAGTCCACAAGAGGAAGAATTTTGTGGAGACCATGATCAGGAGGATTGTTTGTATTACACAAATGGTAGCACCCAAACAGAGTAAGATATACTTAGAAATCATTTTGAGTTACCTAAAATAATATTTTATTTTATTCTATTTCCTAAAATAGAGTTGAATACAACTGTCGCAAGGAACTTAAAATCATGGAACTGGAAAGGCAAGTCAGCAGATTGCAGAGCAATCTGAAGCGCAAGAATCAGCAGCCACAAAATGATGAAGCTATAAGGACATCTTTAAGAGGGATATTTACATCTACCCAAGCAGAACATGTCCCTATATTCTGCTAGTGCCAGATCCTATAGGCTGCTTGGGTGGATGAAAAGTCGGAAGGTGGACTTAAGAAACCAAGCGATACATTCCTTGAAAATGTTAGACTTTTGGAAAACATTTTTATGAAACACAATAAGGAAAATCTATACACAGAAGGCAAATTCCTGGAAAAACATTTAAAAAATGCTGAAGCTGTGCCCCTAGATATAAGTGTAAAAAAAATATTTTTTAAGTGCAGAATTAGAATTAAGCATTTAAAGAAATAATTTTTAAGTGAAATTATCTGTAAGAATAGAAAAATAATAAAAACAATGCAATGAAATGGTATTTTTTTCTTTCATCTTATATCCGAACCAGTTGACGATGACGTCACCACAACTGTCAAAACACAATGAGCATATCTTATTATCTGTTTATCGTGGCTCAGACGGTTATGTTCACGCATAAACTAATAAGATACAGACCTGAAACTTCTGCTTTCATTTGGCATTTGCGTACAAGCTGAAACACGCACACAAGCAACTTTTCCATTCCTCTTCCAATAGACACAATTGATAAAACGCACACAAAAATCTTTTATGCGTTCATCTTGCTATAGACACACAGATTACACAGTCCTAGTAATTTGTTACTGTTTTGTTTTTCGATTTCACATGTATTCATGGATAGAGTACCAAATGTACAATTACAACAATGTAAACTAATGGGTTTTGGGGTTTGAAACGTACGAAGGTTTCCAATCTTGGTAACAAACTATTTTTTTGAAAACTCAGGCTCTGCTCTGACCTAAAAATGAGAAACGCCTAATATTGCTAGACTGGCTAGTATTTGCTTATGTGGTCCCAGCCAATATTACCTGAACGCATTCATTCATATCATACAAGATTGAATGTTACCATTCTTATATTAAATCAAGTGATGGCAATACTCCTAGTTTCGTTTGAAGTTTCGAATATGTCAAATGTGACATTTCGGCGAAAATAAAAACAACACCACATATAAGCATCTCTTGAACTACTGAACAGCCAGCAGTCCATTGTCCATCTCGTCATCATCAGAAATATAAATTATTTCAAGATATTGCGTTTTAAAAATAAAATATGTCAAAAATATTCACTCCAACAAATCAAATTCGGTTGACCAATGTTGCAATTGTTCGCCTTAAAAAGGCCGGAAAACGCTTCGAAATTGCTTGTTATAAAAACAAAGTATTGTCATGGAGAAGTAATATGTAAGTATTCACTATTTCTCGCTAAATTTTAAATTAAATAAAACAAATTTCAGTGAAAAAGATATCGACGAAGTCCTGCAAACACACACAGTCTTTACAAATGTGTCAAAAGGCCAAGCCGCTAAAAAAGATGAACTTGTTAAAGCATTCGGCAGCTCAGACCAAACAGTCATTTGTAAGGAAATCCTAAGCAAGGGTGAACTGCAAATATCCGACAAGGAACGCCAGTCAGCAATAGATACACAATTTAATAGTGTGGTCAATAGCGTAGCTGCATTGTGTGTTAATCCTGAGACGCGTCGTCCATATCCGAGTACGATCATAGAGAAGTCTCTCAAAGAAGCACATTTTTCTGTGAAATTGAACAAGAACACAAAACAACAAACTTTGGAAGCAATTAAGTTGTTAAAGGAACAAGAATTTCCACTAGATCGATCAAGAATGAAAGTTAAGGTGATTTTCCCTGGCAAAGATGCTGCCAAATCTAAGGAAGCTCTCATCAAGTTAGCCACTCATGTTGAAAATGAAGAATGGGAAGATTCTACATTGAATCTTGTTTTGCTTATTGATCCTGGCAATTATAGAAATATCGATGAATTGGTAAGGACTGCGTCCAAAGGAAAAGGACTGGTTGAACTATTAGAACTCAAAGAGGTCGTTGAGAGTGATGAAATATTTTAATGAATATATAAATTGCGATAATTTTCAAATACATTGTTATTTAAATATGTATGTTTTTTTTTTTGTAATACAATTTTTTTATAACAATAAAAAGAGTAATATTTAAAAAGTTATAATTTAAGCTTTTTTTAAATATTCGTATTTATCCTTTTTTGGTAATGGATAATTCGCTGAATAGAATAAACTTACAGAATACATTATATTCCCGCATGTAAGAAAATGCAAATCATTTATTACGATCACCAAGGGTGCTCAATTTCAAAATCCAAAATACATACTTGAATACCTTATTCACTTTAAGGAGAAGTTAAAAATTGTTTTCTGGACAATAACACGTGTATGTGGACCAAGTTTTGGTTCAGAATTGAAGAACGCAGCTTTAGAAAGTAAAGCTTTTACTATATGGGCTAGGACTTATCAAAAACTTTACTCTGCTCTGTTTAGAAAAAACAATTAGCCCTATCGCAAATTCAATCGTAATCGGAGTCCCGAAAAAATCTTTCACAGAATCCATCGTAGTGAAATGCTCATACAAATTGCCATTACGAACGAACGGATTTTGCGATAATTTTTTCGGGATTCGTAAAACTTTCCGATTACGATTGAACTTATGATATAACTGAATATCTTTCTGTTAAGTTGAATAAGCACCAAACTGTGTGTAACAAGTATATTTCCACACTCTGACAACCATCGCCGTGCCCTAAAAATAAAATTTGTGACTGAAAATGCAATAAACACATCTGACGAGGGAAGCGAAGATAAATGCTTTAAATTTTGATTGGTTTTCTGCAACATGCTCTATCAATCTCTTTTCGTATTACCAATACATGTTTTTTTCTTGTTCCTGAATGGTAAAGCGCTTGACAGCGTCTTTAGCGAGTATCAGAACATAACTTCTAATCCGAGAGTCGAAGAATCTATGTAGGTAAGTAGGTAGGTAGGTAAAATGGCATCCAAGAGCAAGCTCGCGTTTTAGCGTTGGAAAACGCCGTTTTGATACCAAGAACTCTAACGGACCTGAATAAAAACACTATTTTACTCAAGCAAAGCGTCGCTAGAGTCATTTCGCACAATTGAGGTAAGAGATTGGGGTTATCGTGAATACAAATTTCCCTCCAATTCGAATCTTGGGAACGTGAATGTTGCTCAAAAGTTTCCTTCGGAATTTATTGGTATCGGAAATAAGCTTTTCCAAGGAATTGTGCTGTCATTTCATACGATTTTTTATTCGAGGGAAATTTATTGCGTGGGAGATTCACTATCGCAGAAAAAATTTCGAGGGAATAAAATATTCCCTGGGAAACGAAATTCACGAAGAGATTCCCAATAGGACCAATTAGGTTTTTGATCTTAGATCAGAAAGGAAAGCTTTTCCGAAGGACTATGCATTCTTAGTCTGGCCAGAGCGGGACACTTGCAGAGGAAGAGAATCACCGTTTCTTTTTCCAACTGTTTTAACAGCTACGGCAATAGGTGTTGTGTGGAATATTCAGCTTTGCTGCGTGCTCACCGTAGTGTCCGGTGCAATTAGCGACTACCCTTGCTATATCCCGCCTCGGTCTGCAAATGAGATCTTTTTTACGGGATTTATTGTAGATGGGCCATATCATTCTAGATATCGTACAGTCAGTTAGATTGTTCCATCTTTTATTGGATTCCGTGAGGAAAATTGAAAGAATTTCGCCCTTCATAGCAGCGAGTTGAATAGAGACGCTCTCTCCAATCGGTTATGAAGGGCCGATCTCTGTCGGGCCAGCTCGTCTGCCTGTTCATTATCCACAATGCTACTGTGTCCTGGAACCCCGATTAAGGTGATTTTATGGTTAATGACCCGGTTCGACAGGTATCGAGCTCATTTCGGCATTGTTTGAGCAGTTTTGAAGATATTTTTGTTGAATTTACGGCATTGATAGACACTTGGCTGTCTGAGATTATTGTCGAATTTAGATTTTGAGTATGATTTAATTTAAGAATTTTGTGTGCTGAAAGACGATAGCAAGGTCAGGAAGTTCGAAAAGTCTAGAGACTTTAAGCGACTCTCAGAAACATCCTCCGACACCGCACTCCATTTTAGATTTTTCGGTAAAAATTCGAACGTCGAAAACGTCGAGGAATCTTTGCGCCACTTTTTATTCGCAATGCGTAATTGCGCAGTGACAGATAAACCTATTCGTAATCAGCTTCAATAGGACTGCTTGTAACTCTAATATCATCTCAAACTCTTTTACATCGTTAGGAACTATTTAAATTTTAGCTTTCAAATGCTTATTGAGCTCAATTTATTTTCAAGAAAAATATATAATATACATGTATTTAATTTTATCTTATATGAATAATTATTGTTATTAAAATAGATATATTGTGTTTATTTAGTTGCAACAACATTGAACAAAAATAAAATCTTAAATCAAAACATACATAATCGTTTTTTATTTATAAAGAATCTATATTTGCCTGCCCTATTATTTCATCTTTTTTAGTTCTTCGAAACGACGTGACAAATAATCAAAATCAATATCATCGTCGTCCGATTTTTTGCCACCAGCATCATTAGGAACATCGGGCAAATCAGCTGGAACATTCGGTAGATTTGGCACATCCATATTCGATGCTGACGGAGCACTTGGTCCGGTTATGTTCTTAGACCTTGGCTGTGGTTTTGGTTTAGACGAATTCTACATAAAGAAATATAATATGTGTGTACGTACATATTTAATTATTGTGCGAAAGATGAGTCATAAGCACTATTACAAATATAATTAGAGTGCTGGTAGTTGAAAATTGTTTTATTTTCTAGTTTTTTTCATTAATAATCAAGCAAAAACCTTATAATCTACCTGCAAATTATATGGGTCTAGCGATGAGTAACGGGGTGGAGGTGCGTCGGGATGTAAAGTATTGTTTTCTTGCTGTTAAAAACAAACGAAACAAAAATTGAAAAAAAAAAAAATAAAACGATCAAACATTCAAACGCAACAAAATAAAAAGACACATACAAACAATAACTCGTGCAATGGAAGTTGAACAGGATATATCACAGGATAGGTAGGGTGAAAAATTTAAATCTAGAATAGGTGCTGCAATTCGTTCTTTGTTTTAATTTGTTTTACTCACTTACAAGCATTTTTTTACCAGAGGTTAGGAAAGCATTTATAAAATATAAGACAAGAAAGAAAGAAATATATACCAGAAGTTTAATGAAATTTTAAATCAACATACCAATAGATTATCGTCAGGACTCCCATTTTTGGGACTTAAATCTGAGAAATTATTGCTCTCCTTTTTTTTGTTTTTTTTTTTAATTTTTTGTTTGAAGATGAAGAAGAGATGTTAAGTTAGTAGAAAATGAACACCATTAAACCGAATAAACAATACAATAGGATTTTGAAAAATAATTTTACCTGAAGAAATTCAGAACTGATATTAAGATCCTTTTTTTCAGAGCTGTGTGATGGATTTGGTGGAATATTATAAGCAAATGGTGGAGGTCCAGATGGGCCTTGTGCTGGGTTTGTAAACCCACCTGCAACACCTCCGCTTCCACCACCTCCACCACCACCACCTCCATAGGGAGGAGGATAGTTGAATGGCTTAGTGGATGGTGGCTCGGGCATCTGAGGAAGCTGCGGCATATTTGGATAGCCAATGAATCCAACATGCGGAGCTGTTGGACCTCCACTTAAATTGTTTCTATCTGACAAATCAATTAAGAAGTTCTCATTTTCTGAGAAAAAAATAATGTTTAAATTAAAAAGAAACTTATCAGTTTACTTATAAAATAAAATAATAATTTGAGAATAGAATTCGTAACGATGTTATCAAATATGAAGAAAACATATGTTAATTTATCTCACCCGGTTTATGCTCTTCCTGCATCACCTGAGGATCTGGTTCATATTCTATATTATAGTTTTTAGCTATTTCAATTAAGTATTTTTCCACTAGGAGCTTAGGTGGTGCCTGGATGTTAAGTTTATGCATAAGTTTCTCAGAGACATGATGCTCCCCAGTGGCAGTTCTTGCTCTCTCAGTGAAAACTGGTCCATATTTATGAATGAAAACATCCGATATGACCTTCAATTCGTTAATATCGCTCTGTAAGCGTAATGATACCCAAACCAGACTGTAAACGGCTTCAGCAATTCCATCGTCGAGTTCCTTCATTTGAGTCACTAAACCGAATCGTGCCAGTAACAAGTCGCAATACATTTCAACTATTTCCATTGCTTCTACCAAATAATCTTCCCTAAATTTGCCAAATAGTTTCAAAAAGTATATTTTTTTCTCAATATTCTATAGCTAAAATAATCTTCTTTGTTATTTACCTAATTATATGTTCCACCCTAATTTTTGCCCTTTCAGTTTTTCCAGTTGCAAGATAATCAGCGATTTCTTTGCGTGCTTTTTGGGCTAATTCGGTTTTTTTCTTTTCTAGCAATTTAAGGCGATTTAATGCTAGACGGAGATTTGTTTTGAGTTTTGTGTAATTCGGACCGCTTGAGAACATTCTTACGATTTTTATTTATTTTAAATAGCAAAACAAGACACAAAAAATCTAATGAAATTCAAGTACAAATGGAAAACGTTAAGCGAATAACAAAAATTTACAGATTGACAGCTGGCTGAGTCACAAATGAGTCAACATAAAACTCTGTTTGCTTAATGGCCTTTTCGATTGGCAGTCCAGAACTGTTCTGACCCCCACAAAATGACAGTTGTTACTCTAAACAGAAAACGATTCTGGATTTCATTTCAGAATCGAAAACAGAATCACTAATGTCGATTTCGTTTCAATAATTAGGATTCGCTACTAAAACCAATACTTTTTGGCTTTGAAAAGAACGATTACGGACCGAATCTCTTTTTGGGACTGTGTGTGTTGCTTGGCAGCTCTAAAAAAAAAACAAATCTTCAATTCGTTAAAACATCATTATTTCGTTTTAATTTCCCGATTCCGACGCGGGGGAGTTCCTAAACCCACTTGCACTTTTTTAATATTTGTTTCCAAGAAGTTTTTAACAATTTTTTTTATTTTTTAATGCATTAATTTACTTTTTCTGTACACTGCCACAAAATAAAAATTAATTCACAACACAACAATTGAGAAACGTCAAAACAAATATTGTAGTGTGTGTACGAATCTGTGCACAAATCCGTTTTGAATCCGTCTCCAAAAAGAGATTCAATACGGATCTGTTTTTCCAGAAAAATATTGGTTTTAATTTGAAACGAATTTTATTTTCAGAAAAAAATTGACGGCGGATCGACGGCAAGTCGATGTTTTTGTTGAAACGAAATCGACATAATACACCCACAGAATTAAAATGTCAAAATCATCGGCATGATTTGTTTTGTGTAATTGCGATGTGTTTATTGAATTTAAACTACTTTTCTTGTAAAATAACATAAAAAGAAGAAAGTTAATTATTATTGATACAAGCAAATGTGTATCTAAATTGATATCAAGTGTCTTGGAAATTCTATTCAGCCGATGTGATTTTTTTAAAATTTAATTTTCACAAATACAGTGATACATACAATTCAGAATCAGTCAAATTGTTTCCGGGTGTTTTATTGGGGGAACCTGTTCCGGACGGCCAATCGAAAAGGCCATAAGAATATGAGAGGGGCAAAGCGGGTGTTCACACACTTATTAGATATAATAAGGGTAATCACGATCCGATGCAACAAAAAGGTGTAAAATTGCGAAATTTTATTTTTTTCTATAAATCGTAAACGCACCTTTTCTATTCTATATCAACTCTGGAGTAAAATGCAAAATCAGCTTGAACACAACCATTTCTGACAGAAATAAAAGCTTCCAAACTGTCAACGAGATCAGGCAAATTTTGCACCATTGTATTTTTCTGTTGCAATAGGGTTAGGGTATAGCAAAAGTGCAAAAGTGTTGTAAAATCTTAGTCAGTGTAAGTTGTTGTTGTGGTGCAAAAAAAAGTTGCACTTTTGCATTTTTTCAATGATACCAGACCAGTTGCACCGGATCGTGAATACCCCTATTATCTCCGATACCAAACTATCGGAGTATATCTGTGGACGAATCAGATAGGTTAGCTGAAAGCTGTAAAAAAAATCAGAACAAAACACATACCAAATGAATTTTGCAGCCAGCTGTTCTATGCATTTGTTCTCGCATAGCTAGTTATTCCAAATTGTTTGGGATAACTCAAGATAGCTTTCACGAAAACAGTTGTTTTTTCATCAGATGTGCTTTTGCAGGCATTACAACAACAGAAAGTTACACTGGATTGCTGAGAATAACTGAGTGAACGTCCCCAAATTGTTTGAAGAGATCTATCGATTGTACACAGTTTCACAGCAAAATATATTTCTGACAAAAATTTGAGAACCAATTCCGCAGTCGTGAGTTTTCTCATACTTACTTAATTACTTAAGGTGGCGCTACAGTCCGGGGTGGACCAGGGCCTCAACCAACAAGCTTCTTCCAGTCGGCTTGGTTTCTAGCTATCTGTCTCCAGTTTCGCCCTCCAAGTTGGTTGAGATCCTCTTCCACTTGCGTGCGCCACATTTTACGCTATCCACCTCTACTGCGCTGTCCCACGGGGCAGGATTCAAAGACTTTCCGGCCGGAGCATTGGTGTCCATTCGCTCTAGGTGACCCAGACATCTCAGTCGTTGGCTTATCAATTTTGTCACTAGGTAGTTATCGCTGTACAGCCCGTATAGTTCGTTGTTGTATCGTCTTTTCCATTCCCCATCTATGCAGACGGTACCAAAAATCACCCAGAGAATTTTCCTCTCAAAACAACCTAACGAGTTCTAATCCACCGTTAACATTGTCCATGTCTCTACACCATACATCAGGACTGGGATGGTGAGCGTTTTATATATGGACAGTTTAGTTGCTCGAGAGAGGGCTTTGCTTCTCAATTGCCTTCTTAGCCTAAAGAAACAGCGATTGGCAATAGTAATTCTGCGTTTGATCTCAGCACTGGTATCATTCGCTGAGTTTATAGCGGATCCTAGGTATACAAAGTCACTTCAAAATTATAGCTGTCTATAGTGACGTTCTGTCCGAGACGCCGGTGCTGGGTGTCCTTTCTTGTTGACAGCATATATTTTGTTTTGCTTCCGTTCACTGTTAAACCCATCTTTTTGGCTTCCTTCTCAATACTCACGAAAGCACCATTGACATCACGCTTTGTTCGTCCGATTATGTCAATGTCGTCAGCGTAAGCGAGTAATTGGACGGACTTTTGAAAGATTGTGTCTCTAGTGTTGACGTGAGAGTTTTGTACTATTCTTTCAAGAATGAAGTTAAAGAAGTCGCATGACAGACGTCACCCTGCCTAAAACCTTTTTTGACATCAAAGGTATGTGTGAGGTCTTTGCCGATCTTGATGGAGCAGCGTGCATTCTCCATCGTCATCCTGCATAAACGAATGAGTTTGGTAGGGATGCCAAAACTAGACATGGCTCTATATAGCTCGTCTCTGTAGATGCTGTCATACGCGCCCTTTAAATCGATAAAAAGATGGTGAGTATCGATTTGAAATTCCTGGGTTTTTTCCAAGATCTGCCGTAGTGAGAATATTTGGTCGATAGTGGAGTTTTCTCATACACATACATATCTGTCTTGAGTTTTCTAATGCACATACATTCCTGCGCTGCGATTCGGCAAGGTTGAGATTCTTCTTTATTTTTTTAAAGAAAACGTATACACGGATAACAAATTTATTCACGAATTTTTTGAGAGTGAAAAGATTTTTTTCACGGAAAATCATTCACGCTTACGTAGATGGAAAACTTATTTTTTGTTACTAATACACTACTTCCATAGTTAAATTGTCAAAATCATAACGTGGATTGGGTTGAGTTTGATTTCAGTAATTTCATTAGATTTCAGATTAGTCACGCATTATTTTTATGCGTTATTAGAAAATAAAAAAAAACTAAGCAACCTGATGAAACTATATCATTTTGATAAAGTGATGTTGTAGTGAGGAATGTAGTTACTTAACACAAATATATTTATGTACCTTACTATTGTATATTCTTCAATAATTTCAGAGTACACAAATAAGTCATACCAAGTTTGGAAACCTTCATATGTTTCACCTCCAAAACCCATTTGTTTATATTGCTATATTTGTACATTTAGCACTATATCCATGAATAGATATGAAATCGAAAAACAAAACAAATTACTAGGGCTGTGTTATCTATTTGTCTATAGGAAGAGGAACAGAAAAGATTCTTGTGTGCGTTTTTATTAATGTGTCTATTGGAAGAGGAACAGAAGAGTTATTTGTATGCGTATTTCAGCTTGTAGGCAAAGGTCAAATAAAAGCAAAGGTTTCGGGTCTTTATCTCATTAGTTTATGATGCAAGCTACAATCCCTCTTTCTTCATTTTTTTCGTGATTGATTGTATGCATTTATCACGACTATTACAAGATTATTTTTGCGTCGTGGCTCCTTTCTATAATTGTAATACCAATGCAAAAGCACTGCTGATTTGTTGTGTTTTTTTAATATGTTTTCGAATAACTATCTATATCCGACGACAAAACTCAAATTTCATTTGATACGATTTTTGTTTTGCTTTTTGACAGCTTTCAGCTAACTTATCCGAATCGTTGCATGTGTCAAAAATCGGACACCTTTGTATTAGATTTATTCTTTCTGAGTGACACATGACAACCGAATTTTGACAACATGCCCAATATAATACCGTGTATTATGACCGAGATAGGTTAACGACATGATAGGATCATGCAGCAGGCACCATGTTCATGTACTTATTTCTACATAATTTTAGCTAAGCAATATCTTCGCTTTTGTTTAATTTTCTTCACTTCATTGATTATAATTTTAAGAAATAACATAAGGTATAAAATAATTAAAAAAAAAACTAATGAAAACAAATGATAATCAAATAAGCATTTATGATGTACATACAGGCATCCATATAAGTATGTGTAAATATTTGTAAACATCGGTGGTTTGTTTATTCACAGCATTATTCAACATCGAATATTATTTTATTTTGGAATTTCTCTTCACACAAAGCTGAAATAACCTTTCTATAAGTTGAGTTTTATTGGAAAATCTGAACAGCACACGTCCAAAAGGAATCCAAAAATTCACCAATTGTCCTACCCCACCTAATATACCTACCATACTTTATTCTAATTATTCTAGTTATAAATACATAAAATCTTATATACATCACTTATTTACAACGAAATCAGCTGTGCCATACAAAATAATAAATAACCCATAATATGATTGCATCTGGCAACACCATCAGTCAACTTGTATACAAATCGGATGTTCAGCACGGATGCCTACTACGTCCCCCCGATAAGGGTTAATAATTCGCGGTTAACTAAATAAAAAATTATTAACTATGTTTTGGTTGAGTGAATTAATGCAAGTTAAAGTGAAAATGATAAAAAATATTCTGTGGAACATGAAAATGTTAAGAAAAAACATCAAATATATTACTGTCCCTTGGAAATATAAAATTCTCCAAGAGTGGTACCACTTAATAGTTTCAGTTATTTAAACATGAAAATAGTGGTACCACAAAATTCTATATGCCTATTTACTACTGCCGGGATTGTCAAAATATCAGTTTCGTGAACTTCGAAAACTAAAAATGGAGTCGTTGTGTTTATGTGCGAAAAGAAAACGGTAATGCCATATCTGCGACAACAATAATGCGCAACTGTCCCGCTTACACTCCGAAGAGTTTATGTCAAAAAAAAAAAATTAACCAGAAAATCCACGCCATATTTTATTTCCACCAAGGAGAATAATTTTTGTTCACCAAATGAAAGTGTTTTATTTTCAAAAGAGATCTTATCGATAAAATATCAATTAATTCATTTGGCAACAACGGAGTTTGTTCTTAATAATTAAAAGGGTGGTAAGTGTATATTTTAATAAACAGAATTTATGTAATGAAAATGCCATGAAAAAAACCTACCGAGTGCGGCCATAATGGGATCCAAATGCTTGACACTTTTTCATGTAAAGAAAGTGCAGTTATAGCCATTTTGCCATAATATGAAAAAATGTGAATTTTTAAATGTTTGACCTAAAAAAATTGGGGAAAAAAATGTTTATTTCGAAAATAAAGTTTGCTTTATTAGTTTGGTTTTCGTTTTTAGAGACTGTAGAAGGAAAAAATAGCGTTAGAGAGCGCTGCAATGCGAATATGTCTTGTGTACCTACATAACATAGCGATATGAAAACTATTAATTCATAGGTATTGCTTTTAATAAGTTCTGTAGTTTTAGTAGAAGAATTGCTTGTTTTTCACACCAAACTTCATTTGTTTTGAAAAAAAAAATTGAGCAAAAAAATATTTGTTCGCAAATGACATGGACAGTCCAGATTTTGAACATGTCTAGAAAATAGCAAATATAATTACAAAAATCCAGTCGGAAGAAATCTAATTATTGTTGATTGATATGTGGTCCTATCTCCTATGCATATTTTAGCTACTTAATATGAGTTTCAACTACTGAATATAATGTGTCTAACTCCTGGTAACATTCCAGCAACAACCTACATTTTTAAAGCAAAGTTCGAGAACGAAGGAATTGCTTGGCAATTCAAATACTTATAGATGTACATATTGTAGGTATGTACCTATTATAAAATTCACGACTGGATCGCACAATATGTACTTGCTGTTATGTTCGATCTCGTCGTAACCACAATATTCTACATTATGTAGGTATATATTTTAATTTCTTATATACCTACGAATGTTCTTTAATTAAATAAAATAAAGTTAGTAGGTACAATAATTTTACAATATAAATTTAAAAACATGGGGAGGGTACTATAAATCAGGCGACAAAGTTTTATGACGAATTTGTTTACAATAGAAGTGAAGGAACGCTTCATATAGGTAATGACATTGTATGTAAACAATTTTAAACTAAGTCAGTTTCCGGAATTATAAAGCCAACCCCACTGAGGAAAACCCGAAAAAGTTTCAACAAGCTAGTTTCAACATTCGTAGAACCAAATTTTTTCATGACCAAAAATTAAGGCAAAAAATACTACAATGTCCCAAAGGTAGTAAGAAAATTTATATTCGAAATTCAACTTCTTCGGTTCCAACACTCGTCTTTAATGACACCCCTTTTGTCAGTTCTCGCGAAAAAGCCAATTTGCTTGCAGCGCAGTTCGCTGTTAATTCGACACTGTCAGAAAGTGAAATGACTCCTCCAGTACTTGAGAGCGTAAACGATTTCATGGGACGAATCTTATTTCGCACCCGTGCAGTTGCTAGAGTCCTGAAAGATCTTGACATAAACAAATCCGCTGGCCCGGATAGTATCCCTCCCATCGTTCTGAAGAGGTGTTCTTCAACGCTGGCAAAACCACTGCGTAAGCTTTTCTATCTGTCCTACTCTACAGGTCTCTTTCCGAGTGGATGGAAAACAGCATTTGTCCAGCCTGTCCCTAAAAAAGGCGCATCTTCTTCACCCTTTAATTACCGTCCAATTGCACTTACGTCCCTTCTTTCCAAGGTCATGGAAACGCTGATTAATTATCAGCTCAAGAAATATCTTGAAGAACGAAAGCTTCTTAATGACCGGCAGTATGGCTTTCGTAGCAATAGGTCCACTGGTGATCTGATGGTATATCTCACCGAACAGTGGCACAAATCTTTACATCGTTTTGGAGAAAGTAAGATTATTGCGCTTGATATTTCAAAAGCATTTGATAGAGTTTGGCATCAAGCTCTCTTATCGAAAATCCGTGCATTTGGTATCGATGAATCTCTTCTTCGTTGGATTAGAAATTTCCTTTCGGACAGTTCAATACAATTTGTATTGGACGGTTTCAAGTCTGATATCCACGAAATAAATGCTGGTGTGCCCCAGGGCTCCGTATTGTCTCCGACCCTCTTTCTCATTTTTATTAATGATCTCTTATCTAGAACTTCTAATCCACTTAATTGTTTTGCTGACGATAGTACTCTCAGCTTTTCATATTCGTTTTTAGATGCACCTCCTTGTTTTTCGGATGTGCAACTGGAACGGCAGCGTATGATATTAAATTCTGATCTTGACAGCATTGTCCAATGGGGAATTAAAAACCGCGTAAAATTTAATGCTTCAAAAACTCAGTGCTGTCTTCTGTCGTTAAAGCAGAACCCACCCCCCATGGCGCTATCCATGAGCGGCACTTGCATTGAAGAAACCGATCAGTTTTCAGTCCTCGGCATGTGCATCACAGACCACCTCTTGTGGAATGAACACATATTCGATGTCGCCAAAAACGCTGCAAGTGTTTGGGCTTTCTTCGAAGGTGCAAGAAATTCTTCTCCCCGTCTGATCTGGCTGTAATCTATGAGGCCTTCATTCGTCCAAAGCTGGAGTATAACTCGCACATTTGGGCAGGAGCTCCTAAAACTCATTTGAATCTTTTGGATAGAATTCAAAATAGAGCTCTAAGAATGATTGGCGATAGAACTATAGTGGAAACATTTACATCTCTAGAACATCGTCGAAATGTTATCTCACTATTTTATCGCTATTTTTATAAACAATGTTCGAGCGAAATAGCCAGTTCCATTCCTCCTCTTAAACTTTTCAACCGTAATACTCGCGCTTCTGGGAATGCTCATCAGTTTACCCTTGAGCCCAACTTCGGTCAGTACAGAGAATCTTTCTTTAGCCGTACAACGCGAATGTGGAATACTTTACCCGGCTCTATTTTCCCCTCCCATTTTGATATTCAGAAATTCAAAACCAATGTGCATCGGTATCTCCTCTTGCATCCGTCACTACTTTCCTAACGCTCGCACTGTGCTTGTCCATTTTAAGGGTAGTCAAAATCCCTTTAGTGCGCGCATCCGTTTAAAAAAAAAAAATTAGACTGTATATAATGGTTCAACAAATTTTTATTATCAATCGTTAGATCCGTTTTTGAGACACATACATATAAAAGATTTACAATTTTTGGATCTAAAAAATATGTGTATTTTAAAAAATCACCTAAAGACTCGCCTAAGGGGCTTAAGTGCTAATACTAAAGAAAAGCGCTTGAGCAGCTAGGCTAAATCGACTTAAAGGCAGACCGTTTGATCAAATATGATGTTGTTCCAAATTCAAAACTTTTTCTAAATTACATGTAGGTACAGTGGTGGGCACAGAATTAGAAACAACTTTCTAAAAACATTGTATAATTCCAGATTTTTTTTTAAACAATTGGTACAATTTAATTTGTGTTTTTTGTAGTAAAGTAAAAATGAGAGAATGATTGTTTTTTTGTGATTTTGCCGTTAAATAATAGTCTAATGCATGACAAGGTCATTCATTTAACTTGCTTACATGGTCACTTAATTCAACACGTTCAATTGAATTGAAAGGTTTCAGCACTTTCACCACTTTTAATGGCTTGAAAAATATAATAACAAAAGCTTAATGCTTAAATAACTGTTTCTTTCTTGAAAAACGTCAGGTGTGTAATTTATTATTTTATTAAAAAAAAACAAGTTTTTTTTTATATTTTTTCAATATTAATTAATAATTTTCTTTTCAAAAAGTATAAGCTTAAAGTAAGGTTCCGCACACTTCCGCTTAAAGATTTCGATGTCTTGACTTATTTTTTAATAGAATCAAAAGAGTATGGGTGCTCATGTGCTCCATTTTTGTTTATATATTTCTTTTCAAGAATATTTACATATTTTTTAAACTACTTATATTTTGGTGTAGGTTTACAGTCCAATGACTTATTTTTTACAAGGGCTTAGTTGTTTATATAATAAAGGGAAGCCTCATTAGAAGAAGAAAATCAATTTTTAAAATCTCACCTTCAAGAACCCACCCATTGCCCTCCTACAAAGGTAAACAAACTTTAAAAAGAATTGCAAAACAATGTTGTATACATATTTTGATTTGTTTTTAGTTTAAGGTTACTTGTTTCCAACATGCATTGCTTCTAAAAAATTTCAGTTTAACAAATGAAAGCAGATTAGAAAATGTCTTGTTTTAGAATATTTCAATATTATGAAGACTAAGATTTTTTCTAAAAGTACCTAATAGGTATTTTCCTAATTTCAATTCTCTTAAAAACTAGAAGGTATTTCACAATCTGGTAAATAAATTTCGGTAGAAATTGTATGCGGTATTGAATACTAGAATCCATACAAGTACTTTGAAGGGAAAAGCTTTAAAGAAAAAATATTCATTACAATAATTTGTTTTCCATTTTAAACAAGGTTTTTTAAAAACTCCTGGGATGTTTGGGGAAAAAGACACTTTCCTGTAAGATTTTTTGTTATTTTGAACGATCTATGTATATACGGTCTATTTTTTATTACAACTTATTTGAAATTGTTTTCTTATGTTTTGTTCGAAAGCTAGCTAATAAGCTAGCAAATTAAATACGAGACATTGGAAAGAGGAAATGAGTTTTTGTTTATTTCTGAACAGTTCTTAAATAACGAAACAAAATCTCACCCAACAAATACAAACCATGAATTGATGCCGGTTTTCGAGATATCTTTCCTTATTGTGCGGCGGTGAGATTTGTACATTTGGAAGATGGGTATAGTTATGGAATTGTATTTAAGGAAGTAAGGGGCCGGTATCGACAAATGTCAACCTTGTTGTTCTTTGGTCGGTTTCCATAAAATTGAAAATATGTTGTACCTGACTTAGAATTAAAAAAGAAATCATTGTTTCAAATTAGGCAAGTTTTACTTCTGGCGCGTGTGCATAACTACTACACACATTTTTATTACAAACCTTACCCCTATTGCACAGTTTTAAAAGTTCGCATGAAATTTTACGGTTTTAATATTATTAAAAAAATGACTTGTTCAAATTTAAACCTAGCGCATAAAAGATAAAATAGTATGATATTTCATTTAAAATACTTGGATTTTTTTTATAGAATATAAATATTTTGTTGATAAAACTTTGTTTTGAAAAATTGCATCATATTTTGTTGCGTACTCACAACTATTTGGCAACATCCTTATATTGGTTTGCCTTGCCAGATATTTTTAATGTTTTCAAAAAGCTGTTCGGAAGTCCTTGATTTTTTTGCCTCATTTTAGATCAAGACCTTGGACGGGCCAATCCAAAATATTAAGTTAGGTTAGGAGGGCCGTGCGCATCTCAAAGGCTGGTGTGTACACGGGGGCCTATTGGTCCATTGTGATCCGCTTGCAAAAAGAGCTATTCCTAAATAATGTTTCATGAAGACTGGTTCATTGACGAACCAACCCGTACTCTATATATTTTTTCGTATTTACGATTGGTATATACACTAGATCGTCTAGCTCATCAACAAACCTGTTTCCGAACTATGCGAAACGATTTGTTTGTAGACTTAGACAGTTGCAGAGCATGGGTTAAATGGTTTCTGTTTCATCGGTTTCTTGACAGCTCCTGCAGAAGTCGGGTGTCAATACACCCGATCTAGTGGCCATAGTACCTATGGCACAATGTCCTGTTAGTACACTTATCAAGGTTCTGATGCACTTTACTCAGTGATAAAATATACTGGGTTGTCTGGAGTTATTTATTTGCTCTTTCATTTGTATGTCTATTTTCCTTTTCACTGCTATATCGTTCCCTTCTACATTGCTGTCTCCAGGAACCCAACAAAATTTGACTTGGTAATCCAAAACATTAGTATTTGTATCTGTAAACCACTATTTAACGACTCTCGAAGTATGTTTGAGCTCGTTAACCTGTTAAAAAAAACATAATTACATTACATCATTCAAGATGTCCCTGTAAAATGAAAATATGGATTCTGATTTTAAACATTTAAACAAGCCATACTTGAAGTAAATACCACAATACAAACACAAATTGCTGTGCTGGAGCGAGAAATTATCAATTACTAAACCTTAGTAAACGATAAACGTTTTTCAAATTCTTTTTTGAAACGAGTGGTAATAAATGCATGCAGATTATGTTCAAGGATTCGACGCATTATTGTTCTGGCTGATATGTCATGACTTAAAATGATCGTTGTTATTCGACTTTTTTGTTTTCGTTTAAGGATTTCAAAGCTACCAGACTTTTTAAAAATTTGATTTGATATGCGTCTGCAAAGCTCCGGTTTACATGACTTATTCTTACTCATTTTTTTACTACATTCTAATAATACGTTCATTATATTATACATAGCAAATCTTTAAAACCAAAAAATTCCCTGTTTTGATATCGTTTTTAATGACTGTAAACAAATACCTCAAAATAACAGAGCTTTCTTATCTGCTCGCGTTTAGACGAACTCATAATTAAACCATAAAAATCATGCGTCAAGTAACAACAATAATAAATTAAAGACATTAGTGCTTAAAGTTAATGTTATAGACTATTTAATTAGGTCAGAGTTGTTTTTTCTAAACAGGCCACCACTGTATATCGCAAGAAATTTGGTGCGACCACAATAAAGGACACAATTAATAGTTGGTCGTGGAAAAATTGAGAAAATTGAAAATAAGCCAATCTGATAAAATTTCGGCATTCATGCTTTTTAGGAATTTCATGCCGGTACCGTTATTTTTTTAATATTGTTTCTCGTTTTTTATTGAATTATTCTTTAAAAAAATCTATTAACCAGACTTCGGGGTGCAATCACGCTCTTATTAACAAACGACTTAAGATATTGGGAAAAATTTCATCGAAATTTCTTACTCCCGAAATTTTTCCGTGATCTTGAATCTTCGCCGAACAAAATTCTCTCGAATAAAAAGCGTTTGTCATGACAACGAAATTTACGTTTACCTGGCAAAGAAGTAAATGCAATAAAGGATCCTTATACTTCAGAAAATCTCTAATCCGACAAATGATAAGCCCTAAAAATCAGCTAACTATAGACAAACATTGAATTCAAACAAAGTAAAGGATCTCCCGACAAGAGGTCTTATTTTAAATAATTCAAAAAGTGTGTACACAATTGTATACATATTGAAAAAAGGCAAATTTAATCGGACTAAATATTTGAAATAAGGGAGAGACCTTCAAATCGCTCAAATTAGCAATGCTTGCTTCAATAAAATTGATTATAATAAAAAAAAAATCAACCCAAAATATAGCGCCAATTTTTCTTAGGTCAAAGCACCTGGTAGTAAAAATGACCCAGTACTTTCAAATTGTGCAAAACATTGATGAGTTAAAGCGCCTATATCCAGACCTGAATATGGAAAGCATGCAGGTTGTCCAGGTTACAGGAGACGATGGCACTACTCAGACACGTCCTCAGGTATATTTTAGTAAACAAAAGAAAAAAACTTATGTCTTCGGACCAAGTGTTTTTCATTGATGAGCTTTTTCCTGATGATTCTATAATTTTAAATGGCTGGCAGGTTGTTTATCAAACTGGAAATCAGGCTTCTCAGCAGCAACAACAGCAACAGCAGACAACGCAATACATCTTGCAGGATGAATCAGTTCACCATCAACAGCAACAACAACATCAACAACAGCAGCAACAACAGCAACAACAACAGCAACAGCATCCCCAACAGCAGCAGCACGTTTATCAGCAGGTTCAACAGGAACAGCGCCATCAACTACAGCAGCATCATCAACCTCATCAAACTCAACAGCAATCATTGTACTATACATCGGAAATGCATCAGAATTCTGCAGTCGTCCAGCATTCTACTCCTCCACAACAGCCACAACAACCGCCACAACAGCATCAACATCCTTCAACACAACAGACACATTCATCTACACAGCCAGCTCAGCAGATCCTTTATCGAATGCCCGTAACACAGCAACCACCACCTCAACAAACTCAGCAGGTATTTTCAAAAACAAACAAAATTTTATAATGATTAAGTGTAAATGTATGGTCTCTGTCTTATCTTGTCTTTGTCTTTGTTGAAACTATCAGCTCGTAAATAATACTCATGTTATTGTGCAACAATCCCAACCACAGGTGCTTATACAGACTACGCCCCAAACAATTCATCAACCCGAAATGATTATGCGGCAACAGCGAATCCTCTTCAATCCAAGTCGCACTGTTATGTATACCCACCAGACTACACCAACACAGACTCAAATACAACAGCAAGATCAACAACATTTGCTGCAAACTCAAGAATCTGTTCATCAGCAACATACCAATACTGTGGCTACTCAACAGCAGCACGTTCAAATGCAACCGCCACGTCTGGTTCCTCATCCACGACCTATCGTTTCGGCCACTCAACAGCCATCGCAAAATGTTATCTTTCATCAGGTTCCAACTGGGCAGAATGTTACAATTCAACAGCCGCAAGGGGTAAGTGCAATTTTTTAAAAGGAAAAAAAAAAATAAAATGTCGCAGTGGATACTGTCCTTTACTGCGAACTTAGATATGTGAGTTGGATTCCAACGCTAGGCAGCATTCTTCTATATACCTCCAGTTTTAGTTGGATGCCACCCTTGGCTTATAACCACTTCCACTTTGCCACCAAAAAATTCTTTGCTATCTTTCTCTTCCTTCTAATGATTGCCATGTAATTCAGGTTGCATTTAAAATACCTTAGCAGTCTTACAGGCATATAGTTAACATTATTATTATTTTATTAAAAAAATGCTTGACTTCATTACAATAATGTGAAATCAAGTTCAGTAGATAAAATAACTATATGTGACCAACAGGTAATTTCATCTCAACTAAGGAGTACAATTCGTGCAAAAATCCCAAGAGGTAGTCATTCAGCTCGGGGAACTGGACCACGTGCCACCACACCAATAGGAACAAGCTCAACTGATATAGTAAAGACACCGAAAGTACGTGCAAATGCGCCTGCCTCTCAACGTGGAAACAGAGGTGGCCGCACAGTACGTGGGCGTGGTGTTTCTACAGCTCCACGAAGCGTATCTGTATCATCTACTACGAACACAAACACTTCAAATGTAACAGTCGCAATTCCGAAACAAATAAATCAAAGCGTACAGCAACAACCGTTTAAACTCCAAGCATGCGACTTCATAGAAACATCTCAAAAATATAACACAAATTCTGGTGCAACAAACACTCCAATTATGTCAACCACCGGAACTTCAACTTATAGTGGACCAAATTTAAAATATCGTGCGAAGGCTCCAGCCGCAACAAACGAAAGCCAAAACACCACATCGAACACAAGTTCTAATTACCAGTCGAACAATATGGATTTGGAAGATAGTATTCAAGCTGTTGTTGTAAAAAAGAATCCAGAGCAACCACAAACAGTCGCTAATACGGGTGTTCAAATGGCAACAACTCTTACCACATACTATACTGAGAACGAAAGCGATGATGCTCGCTTGATTAAAACCCAAAATGGAACTTGTATGACTCTTAGTGAGTACAAAAAGCGTAATCCTACAACCCTGAAAGTAGTTCAAGGCCAACGAAATCAATTAACAACTAGCAATTCAAGTAGTGTTGCTCAGAAAATACAGTTGGCAAATGCTAACCAATCGGCAACGTCATCATTGACTGGTGTTGCCCGCATTGCAATCCAACAGAAAACTGGAGCTAGCAGTATTCAATCTCCGGAGCAAACCATGACTTTATCAAGTGTGCAAAGAACATCTCACAATAACTACGAAATTCAAACTCAGCATGTTATTCAAAACCGTAGTATTCAGCAAGTGCAGAATTATTCTGAAAAAGATAGGAATAGCGCTAAGATGCTGGTTATTTTGGCATCTGGTGAGCAGCGTTTGATTACGTTCACATTGCCACGAGAGTCATGTACAGTTCAGGATTTGCTGGAGCAAGTAGGGGTACCATTCGATGATAAGACCACCATTCAGTGCGTTGAGAGTCCCGGCGCCAATATTGACTTTGTTGTTACTGTGGGCTTTTCAGTTCAGGAATCAGCCAGTGAACTTATTTCCAAAGCCGAAGAAAGTATCCAAATGAGTCGGCAACAAGAGAATGCCGCTTCTGCTGGTCTGCAAGTCCCACAAATTGTGAACGCTATTCAACGACCTATGCAAGGAGTTGCTGCTCAAAGTACTACAGCCCAGGCAGTTGTGTCTACAAGCTCTGATGATTGCAACAAGGATTTGGCAGGCAAATCAAGTGAAGAAGTCCAAAGGAAGGTCATTCAAGGATTTCTTGCCGTGTGTCAGTATTGCGGTTTTTGTGGATACGATCATGCTAAGTGCGAACGGTAAGTTGAAGATTTTTGAAACCAATTTGGGTGATAGTTATATATTTGATGTACTAAATTACAGTTGCAAGAGAGTATTTATTGAGGATCCAAAGCGAATGCCATGTCAAAAGACGGCTGCCGCCGCAGCAGCAGCAGCAAGCGCAGCCGCAGCAAGTGCCGCCGCAGCTGCTGCAGCTGCTGCAAATTTAGCTAAAGCAGAAGAGGAAAAGAAACGAACTCCTCCTTCAGAGATATTAAATCGCTCTCAAGCAAAAGCTCTCGCCGCATTATCTGTCACGCCACGTGGAGGAAGGAATACACTATCCTCAAGGGGACGTACCCGAAGTGGGCGTAAACCGGCTGAAAGCGAACCAGTAATATTGACTCTGAGTAGTGATGATGATGGAGATGATGAACAATCGAATAAGTCTGCACATAAGGTAGGTTTTAATGTAAAAAAAAAGAAGTTTGTACATTTAAAAACTCTAATTCATCTTTTCAGGTTCCTGTTGTTAATACTGTTGCAACTGCCGGAAAACCTTTTGCTTTTGAACCAGACGTATCTATTGTTGATGAATCTCGTGTTTATGCCGGTAAGTGAACAACAGAAATTAACACCATTAGGGTGATAACACTATTAGGTAATACGAATATAGAAAGTGGTTAGGTAGTTTGGAGAAACAATGAATCAGATCTGTATGTCTTTGCTTACTTCGTTGCGAAAGATTTTATAACAGAATAGCACCTATTATAACTCTTTTTCAAAGGATAAGCGGAGATGGCGTTAAGCTAACATAAAGGCCACACAAAAACACACCTCATAATATCTTGACTTTGAAAAATAATTTATTATAGCTCTTAAATCATGTGCATGTGCGTTGAAGCCATAATATTATGACTAGGCAACGCACTAGAAATACAATGAAGTACCTACTTACCAATTTTTAATAATCTGCTTATTTTAGGCATTTTCCTTCAAAACTATTAGATACTTTGACTAAGATTATTTTGTCTTTTTAAAAGATTTTTTTTTTGTTTAAAAACTTCAAAGAGGAAAACATTAGTTTGAAAATTTCGGAATAATGAATTCAATATTTCAAAATCTACGAATATATTTTTTTAAATACATTCAATTTGTGACGGGGACAGATTATGTATGGAAAGGTGAGATTTTTTTTTTATTTTTAATAATTAAAAACTAATTATTTTAAAATACATATCGTTTATTTGTTCCAAGAATGCTATAACTTTAAATTTCATGTTTTGACATAATATGTAGATGCGATTAAAACCTTGATAATCCAGAAAAATATCCCATGGAAAAACGTATGTACATACATATGTATGTATTACAATAGATAAGACGGGCGTGTGTGAAACAGAAATGAAATATCGAGGTATGATGTTGTATCAAAAAGAAGACGGAAATTATTTCTCCACAAAATTCGTTATCTCATAGTAGTAGGTCTGATGCACACTCTGCCAATTGGCACAAATTGGCACCAATTTCTGCCAAAACCTGTTCCAGACTTACAAATTTGGTAGTTTTTGGCAGAAGAGAGCACTCTTGAGAGAGTAAAGTATTTCCCCTTCCTGACAATTTCTTGCCAATTCCTGCCCAATAAATTTTTGTGGGCAGAAAATTTACAATTGTCAGACTGACGTTTGTCATAACCGAAAAAAAAAACGGTTCGTAGTTGGTGTAAAAAAATATTTGTTTAACAAAGAAATTAATTTAGAAACACCAAAATACAAAATATTAGTTTGAAGAGATAAAAATGTGAATTTACATCAAATAAAGAAATAAAAAAAAAACAAATGTGCTGACGTTTAAAAATTGGCAGAAAATTGTGCACAAGCTGTTCCAGACTTTTTCGGAGTTTATTTCTCAATGAGAGAATCTTATCCCCACTCTTCAAGTTTTGACAATCTACCAATTTCTGTCCAAAAAAAGTCTGGATCAGACCTAGTTACATCATTCTTGGACCAAATGAGCAGTATTTATTAAATCATCAGTTTGGTTTTGTTATAAAATAGAGACAATTACAAATAAAATATTCGGATTGCTTGAAGTTGTCAGATTTGATATTAATTTTGCATATCGTTTTTAAAACAATACAAATTTGTAATTTCCAAAAAGTATATTCATTTTTACGGTTTAGTTTAATTATATATACTCATAGATTCGGAAAGGAAATGGATATTTTTTTAGAAAAAAACTATTCTCTCTGTAATAATGTAAATCATAAATGAGTTCTACCTCGCCATATCATATTCAGGTCAACAGAATCTATGAATCCTATGATACCATCTTTAATGAGCACACAAAGTTATGTTTATCTTAAACGTTTCATTAATTTATTAATTATAATAAGATTAGTACGATACTAAACTCGTTTAAATTTAATTAAATTAATTTAGCAAAATCCTCTTTAACTTAATCATACTAAAATGATTTAACATATTACTAAATCGACTAGAATTTTGCGCCATTGTCTTAAAACAGGCAAATTTTCTACAAACAAAAAATACATGCTCATCATACGTAAATGGCGCCTTTTTTATGATTAGCAACACTGTTTTCTTCCCTGCGCCGCTTTTGTGATGATTTGATAATTTATTTCTAAATTCACAATCCGAATTTGTATATTTTCCATACATTTCACCTCTGTCATATCCTACATACCTAATTAAATGTGATTCCGCAAGGGTGAGATTAATTTATTTTTTAACGGAAACCACGTCTACACAGAAACATTTAATAATGCATATTTTGAAACTGAATACATTTTGTTCACAGAAAATCATTTTTCTCTTGAATTTAATTTGATTTTTCTTTCACAATAAAAATATGCGTGAATAAATTTGCCAATCTGTGTGCACGTTATCTGTCACAAAAAAATGAATCCCACTCTTGAGCAATTTGGCACCCAGATTGAAATGCTCTTCGGCCATTTTTGTCTACCTTGTTTTTAGCTCAAATGAGTGTTTTAACTCTATGCAAGTTTTGTGACAAAACATATTTTGGCGAAAAATTCTAGAAATTAATTAAAATGCATGTGTATATTTGTTTGGAAATGGAAAAAAAACGACCCTGCCTCCCTTATCATTTCGACTCAACTCAAGTGCGGAAAAATCTGGGTTGAAAATCGAAACCGTTTATAGTCATGATGAACACATCCCATTCAAATCAATTAATATAGATCTGGCAATGATGGTTTTCGAACTTCGAAATGTCATATAAAACACGCAAACGTCACATCCCCATAAATAGGTCTCTGTCTCTTTAATTTTTATGTGCATTTATTTCCTATCGCCCCTCACGACTTTTTCTCAAATAAAAAGAAGAAAACTGGAAATTATTGTGTTAATATATGAAAATATATATCAAACATAATGCAATAAACCAAGTTCTTAAATTATTTATCTAGTGGAAATTATCAATACACATATAATAACATTTTAACTTATTTTAAAAGTTGCGCAAAATGGGTGATCAACTATCTGCAGGTAATGAAAATACTTAACATTTACTTTCTCTTTCCATCAAACTGTGTTTCAATGCAAAAGAATAGTGTGTTCTCGTTAACTCACGTTGTTGGTTTTGGTTAGTTATTTTTATGTGTCTGAAACTCTGGAAGTTTTACGAATGAGATTCCCAGATATTTTATTTAAAGAAAAATCCAACGCATTTTAGGTTTATTGTGTATATTAAAAAAAATATATAACAAATCTATACATGCACCGAAAATGAAATGAAACGCGTTAACAAATTTAGAAGTATGATTTATCTATCCGGCAAAGGCAGAGAAAATATTTTACTCTATTTTCGATTTCGTATACATAAAATTGATTACAAAATGTCCTTACCCAAACCAAACCATATTCTTTTATTTACAGAATTCAGGCGAGAAAATGTTGCAGACTCGGAAAGTGCAATGGACAGTTTGTACACATCATTTACATGCAAACTTATTCGCATAGGAACCCACCGTTTTGAAACGAAAGATGCTGTAAGTTTGAGTATCGAAGATTCGGTTTTTTTTTCTTCTTCTCGGACATTGGAACTCACCATTTTGTGTTTGCCTTTTTACTTTTTTATGTTTTAGGTAACATTCACAAAGAAGGGAATTCGTATCTTTGCACCAAATTGCAGCAATCTAACTGACATTGTTGCATTAGATATTTACAAAGAAGAAATTGTAAAGATTGTTGCATTTTTCTCAAAATCTTTTTCAGTAATGTTTATCTATACTATGCGAAAATGTGCTGAATATATAAGAGAAAGCCTTGAAATGAAACCTAAAAATACTGCACTTGAAAGTAAGTTTGATTATAATGCGCTAAATGCCTTTGAATTATAGTGTTCACAGTTCATCCGATCGTCTTTTGTCTAGATTTAGATCGGATGTATCTACGAAATATTATTCATGTTAGCTACTACTTACATACATACTATTATACCTACATTTTTACATAATATTTTCTTGTTTCCATAGCTCCTTATTTTAATTCAGCTGAAAAGGGTGATACATATAATAAAATTATTCTGCAAATAGAAACGATTTCCGAAGAATCTATAAATGTTATACGGTCGATTTATAAAAGTATTACATTGGAGGAAATTCAATTTCAGGATGCAAATGAACTTCTGCTTAGAGCTGCAGCAAAGGATAAATACGTTGTTAATGCTAATTCCAAGTAAGTTTTCTTTTATAATATGTTTAACTAAAGTTTCGGAATGAGTACTATAGGTAAGGTTTTCATTTTATTATTAAATATGTTAAAATGTGTTCGCTACATTAAAAATGTAATACCTACCCACTTAAATATAAAATGGCAGTGTTATATATTATGAATAGCCTTCTTAGGTTCAGTATATTTATAGTTTGTTGGAGGTTTTGATTAACTTACCATAATTTAACAAAACCAGATATAGGTACAAGAGTAAATCAATCATAAATATTTAAATAACGTTTTGTTCACGTTAAAGCCTAGTACGCTGCTGATGCGGAACGAAAATTTTCGGTGGTTTCCACTAGGAGAGCGAAATGCTACCAAAAACTACAGCGGACAAATATTTGCGGAGAGTTCTGTAAGCTGTCAAAAAAAGTTGACAAGTTTAAAAAAAAAGGAGTTTTGTCACCAAATTACTTTTAGATGTAATTCTTATGAAATAATTCTTGGATATCAAAATGGTTCTGGTTACACATAGCGGATTTAAAATAAAACTCAGAACCGTTTAAATGATCCAAATTAAGCAATTACTTTTGGATTTATAAACTGGTTTATCTGTCGATTTGATAAAATGTCTATCAATTTTAAGAAAACCAATGAAGTTGGGAGGTAAACCACTCTAAAATTCGAAAACTACGTGCTTCATTGGGATGGTTTAAACGGTTCTGAGTTCTAATTTATGGTTTCTTACTAATTCCGGATACCATTTTCAAGTCCAAGAATTATTTCAAAAAAATTACATATAAAAGTAATTTGGTGACAAAAAGAAATACATCTAAAAGTAATTTGGTGACAAAACTACTTTTGGTTTTTTAATGCTTCCTTTGAAAGTATGAAGTCTTGATTCTAAAAAGATATCGCTCGCCGTTATTGTATATAACCCGTTCCAAAAATACAATTTAAAGTATTTTCAGATTATATATTTCAAAGTGAATAGCTTTTGGAGTATATCTTTGGAACGGATTGCATTTTCACTAGTTCATCAGTGAGGTTTCTTAGTGGGTTTGTACGTGACCGCTCTGCTACGCTGCGTTTATGCAATTCATTTCACAAATGCTCTTTGATCGATTCCCGTTTAATTATAGGTCTTGTTTTCTCAATTAATACCAAAATCGAATGAATAGTATAAATGCATGGCCTTATATGTCAAATCCAATCCACAAGTGACCAGCTTGCAAACAGTTTGATTTGCTTTCAAATCCACGAGCAGTGCATCTGCCAAACGATGGTTCAATTACATTAAACAACTTCGTCCAGACTATCCAAAAGAAGGTAGCGATGGCAATGGGAGTTAAGTGATTAGTCATCATCTTCTATTCCCACAACAAAGAATTATCGAGGTCATCACCAGAAATTGTAGACTAACTAACAATGTCCATCCCGAGCCGATTTTCACGAAGTAAACATTAAACAGATTGTCTGAACGGGAGAAATAAGTTCTGGGTTATGGTATAAAATCGCCAATCAATGACATCAGAAACAGGCTTCCCAGATAGAGAGCTATTTTGATCTTGACATCGGACATCCGACCTGGTCGGGACATCTTGTCTCGACCAGGTCGGAAATTCATATTCGTTCTGACAGTAACGGGCAGTCGATTTGATTTTTTCTTTGTTGCAATTGAGTTAATTTATGTGTTGAAGAAAGTATGTAGTTAGAAATGGTGAGTGTTTTTTTGATATTTATATGGTGTTGCAGGTCGCATGGAATTTAAAATTCGGAGTAACAAATGGATTTTAAAAATCGTGACATGGACAGTTCATTGCGCAACCAACTACTGAATCTTGCTTGTAATATTTTTATCTAGTAGTCACTTAAAATAAATCAATTTCAAATTTAAGAGAAAAAAGATTTTTTTTATCTAAGTACTAGCACTAGGTATGCCAAAAGTCGATAGTTGGTTATAATAAGCACTCCAAATAAAGATCCGCTATATCTTGTTCGCCGATAAGATATGTGAAGGGCGTGCTTCTTTTCCACTTCCCATTTTCATTTTGCAGATTTAGTTTAGTCGACTTTGAAATTGGTTTTGATACAAAAATTAGAATTGAAATTATTTTGAATAATTTAATACATAAAATGCACAGAAAAACCAGACACTAGAGAAAACCCAAAGCCAAAGAAAAATCAAATAAACAATACAAGACCTTTAACTTTTTTTTTATAAAAAAAAATGAAATGTCAAAATTTTGCAAGCAATTAATGTGCAGGTCAATTAAATTGAGAACCAAAAGAGTGGAGAATTGTACTAAGAAATCTAGTACAGCTATCCACTAAAATTACACATTTCGTCATTCAGCAGCGTACTGGAAAACGAAAAGTAAAGCGAAATGTTTCGTTCCTGATTTCTTCGTGTCATTTTTGTAAGGGATTTTTCGTTTCGCATCAGCAGCGTACGTACTAGGCTTAATACAAGAAATGATCATAATTTAGGCTAGAGTTTTGATTTTCTTAATTCATTGAGAGTACAATGGAAACAAATGAAAGTGATTTTTGTGACATTTTTATTTAATATAAACGTGTGATCTTATGTGGGTTCTAGGCCAGTAAAAGATGCCGAGAGTACCTATACAAAGCTATGGACAGAAAAATAAAAGCACACTTGATGATTAAGTAGCAAATTTGTATGTATTAATCGCACATTGCAGGAAAAAATATGGGCAGATGCGTTCATTGGACTCTTGAAATATGGAGTATCTATGATCTTTAAAATGATAAGTCTTATCATTTTATATACAAACCTTAACCTTCAACGGAACCATTTTCGTTCGAGTCAATGCAAGTTAACTGGATTTTTTTTTGCGTGACAATGATCCAAAACATTTTGTTTAATTTACCATAGAAAATAAAGCCCCTCAGATTTGCAGATTCACTTCCTTCTTCTTCAGATGTGGAACGGCAGCATATGATAAGCTCATTAAATTCTGATCTCGACAGCGTTGTCCAATTGGGAATAAAAAACCGCGAAGAATTTAATGCTTCAGAACCTTAGTGATGGCTTCTGTCGTTAAAGCAAAATCCACGCCCCATGTCGCTATCCATGAGAGGTAACTTGCATTGATGAAAGCGATCAACGCGCTCAATTAGAAAAAAAAATCTTGACCCATTGAAAACTTGTGGAGTGGCGTCGGAATATTGGGCAAAAATATTTCAAAAATTCGGAAGAATATTGGACTGGCGTTCAGGAAGCATGGTACTCTATTCCACAGATCATATGCCAACAATTAGTTGAGAGTTTAGCACGGAGATGCCAAGCTATTTTTAATAATCGTGATCGGTCAACAAAGTTCTACGTTGGTAAATAGAGATTCGGTATGATGGCAGTAAAGTTTTATTTTCTAAAATTTAGTTTTTTTAACAGATTTTTAAATATTGTCATCTCAACATTTTTGTTTTAAATTTAACCCGAAAAAGTTTTGTTTAATTTTAGGTTTTAAATATGTAATCTAAAATACCTACCTAAGTTTCCTATTCAAAAATATAATTGTTTAATTTGTTAAGTTAGTAAACCATGATTTTGTGCTATTTCTCTGTCCATAGCTGCATATATAGTTTTAAAATTGTAACTTTTAACTATGGTACTTTTAAAGCTAAATAAAGTATATTCATATGATTATGTCCTTAAAAAAAAACAACGGATTTTCAAAAGATTCGAACAACGATGTAACTTAGAAATAAAATAAAACATATTTAACTGGTCTAGCCCGCATAAAATTACAATTTTTTTACAATTATAGGTTTTTGCTGTTGTTTTTAATAACTTTTTTGTGATTTTAAGTCAGTTTTTTTTTTAGACAATTACTTCTCCATCTTAACATAAGCAAACCTCGTCTTCCAGCAATCTCGTTCTATTCTATCAGCCTTAAGCTTAATGTTGCAGCGAATTATTTGAAATGACATACATTCATCGTGTTTTTGTTATAAATTGCTAGGCAGTGCAGCAATATTTCCCTTTTCAAACAACAACAATAAATAAGCCAAAAATCTAGTGTCATTAGAAATTTCACTGTAGAAAGTGAAGTTAGAATGAAATATAAAACAAATGTGAAAATAGCAGTTTTATTCAGAAATTTGAATTCACTGCACAGCAACCTATAAATAAAATACCACGACCATTATTTGCTTTTGTGTTTTGTTTTGATTGATATATGTAATAATAATTTATATATTGTTTTCAGTGAAATTCGTCTTGATCCAAATGATATTCGACAAATTTTAATATATCCACCTGGTAAAGGTGGTATATCAATAAATACCGAGGATTACATGTGTCTGGCTACTGATCAATATCTAAACGATGTGATTATTGATTTCTATTTAAAATGGGTTCACAATAATATTGTGCCGGAAAAGAGTCGACAACGTACATACATCTTTAGTAGTTTCTTTTATAAACGTCTGACAACAATGTCTTCACGCCCGCGCGCACAAAACGCTAAAGATATAAAACAGACGGCAGCACAGAAGCGGCATGCTCGTGTTGCTAATTGGACAAAAAATGTAAATTTATTTGACAAGGACTACATTATAATTCCCATAAATGAGCTATCACATTGGTTTTTGGCGATTATTTGCTTCCCTATGCTCAAGGGGCCGGTAACCTTTGACACAAATGAACCAATTATTCCGCAACAAATAACAAAAAAGAAAAGTAAGCAAACTACTAGATCTATTTAATTTTGTAACTTTTGAAATTTAAAGAAAATTATTATATTTTTTTTACAGAAGGTTCTGAAAAGAAGGTGTCTCTTCAAATTGGAAATACAACTATAACCCCGCTTTCAAAAAGAGAAGAAACCGTCTGTTTGGCAGAAGAAGATAGTGAACGTGATGAAGCTGAAGGTGACGATAGTGATTTAGCATCCGATGATAGTGATTATGATTCACCAAGTGCAAACGGATCACAACGTCAAGCAATTAAACAGCCAGTTATTTTAATTTTTGACTCGCTGGCGGGAGCATCGAGAAGCCGAGTAGTAGCTACATTGCGTGATTATCTCACCTGTGAATATCAAGTTAAGGTTCAAGATAATCAGACGCATGCCTACACAAAACTTAATATGCCTGGAAATTGTGTGAAAGTACCCCAGCAGAACAACTTTACCGATTGTGGCTTATACCTGCTGCAGTATGTAGAGCAATTCTTTGCCGATCCAGTTCGTGATTATACAATTCCAATAAAACAGCTTGTCAATTGGTTCGATACAATCGTTGTGACTAGAAAAAGAGAAGAAATCTCAAATTTATTGGCTGATTTAATTCACGAACATAATCCAAGTCAGTTGCCGCTGCCTAAAATTCCTTTTCCCACGCTTAATGGCGAGCTGCTTGAAAGACCCGATGAAAGTTTTAGTGAAGAACAGGTGGAGTTCGAAGAGGAAGAAATGGATGATGATGGCTTAGAAGAGGTGAGTTATATCAAATGAATGATGAATAAGCTTTTTCGATTGGTAATTTGCTAATTAAAACACTATATTTTCAATAAATATATTATAAATAACTCCAGTGGTTTTTTTACAACGTTAAAATTTTTTTTCTTCTAGACAATCAATCGAAAAAGCCAAACGTTTTTTTTTTAATTTATCGTATTTAGTGAATATCTACTCTTTACTCTTAACTTAATTTTGTATCCTTTTTTTAATTATAGGATGACACAGTTGAAACAGAATCATCCCCAGAAGAGTCCTCGTTAAGAAATGATAAATCAAACTCCACTATTGGAAGTAGTTCTTTAGTGCTGCCTTCTGTCGCAAAAAAAATATTGCTAAAACGAAGTTTCTCCGGAATTAGTGGCATAACATTAAATGTGCGGAAAACTCCAAAGCTTGACCCATAAACTAAACTAATTAGCACGCTATTTTTATTGCCCTAATATTGTTATAATTATTATAATAAGGTTGCAGTGCGATTCCTATTCAAATGTCTCTTTGCTGTCATTGTATATAATATAAAATTATTGAATTATTAAGTAAAAAAAATATAAGTATGCTAACAAAAATTGAATCTACGTGATTTTAAAACTATTCATTGATTTTTTCGTTATAATTTTTTTTTATCATACAAGATTTAGAAATAAATTTAAAAAAAAATAAAATCTAAAAAAAAAAACAACAATGTGTTTTCTTTGGTAGAATTTGTTAGATGATCTTTGACATCTCATAGAACTGTAGTGCTCCCGGTTTTTCCTCGCTGTTTGTGTATGTACTCGCATGAATTGCATAGGGTACATCAGTTGACCTCATTCCATCCAGACAACCCAGAGTGGACTAAATTCCTAAACGCAAGATTTGCAAGCAAGTCTCTAAGCAAATGCCCGAACCCGATTAAAATTGGAAAAGCAGATGAAATGCGCAACTGAACCTTAAAACTTCCAAAAATGAATTGGGTTTTGCGCAAGAAACAGAATAAACTGCGTTTTGTGACAGTCTGCATATTATTGTTTGCTTAGCATATTTTAAAATAATAAGACAAAAACAAAGTTAACAGGAACCTGACCCTTTCCGATGATTATTTTCGGGTAATAAACTTTTGGTTCAACTATTGGAGGAACCCTACCTAATCACTAAACATGTGCCAAGTGATCATTTCGGCGCATGAAGCTTTTTGTAATAGTAAAACACCTTGTTATATGCCATTAAACAACTATTAATCTTTTTTTTTAATACTAAATTTATATTTAAAACAAATGGATTGATTGTTATTAACTGCATACAAAAATAAGGACCCGAACTTTAGTAAAATTAGACAAAAAAGTAATTTTATAAAATTGATCAATTTTATACAAAGAGAACTTATTAATATTTTATTCGTTAGATGCATCACTTTTTTTTTTAATCTGATTTTGTACATAGTAATATGTATGTAGGTATGTAACTTAGGTACCTACATTTTATCATTGGATTTTTTTTATAAAAAAGTCATTCACGAGACCGAAGATAGGTCATACAGTATGTCCAGCACATAGAAATCATCATACCTACTTTTAAAGTAATTGTTATTGAAAAATGTCTGACTAAGAAGGTATAAACCGAATAATTAGCAACTAGAAATAGCATCAAAAATCACAAGGTAGCCAAAGGCAGAGATGGAAAGTGGGAAAGATAGATAGATAAATTTTCTAAACTGAAAAATAGAGTTAGAGTATGTATTTACCTGGCCACGCATTTATTTGATAGACACTGGACAAGGAAGCTATACAGAAGGCATTTAGGCGACTCTACTCCAAAAATTTACCATGTAAGTAGATAACATCTGTGAAACACCCTGTTTACAAGAAAATTTTCGACAAAAAAAGCATTAAAACCTAGATACCTACCTATAAATGAAAAATACCTAATCGTTTATAATTGAATATTGTACATACGTTCTTTTGTTAACATTTAAACAAATCTTTTTTTAAAGTTCACAATTTCTGTCAACATACGAAGATATACATTCGCCTTTGTCATAAGTTCATAATGTAGAATGTAGGTACATATCTACCTATGTAGGTAGGTAGGTATAGGAAGTTAAATTTTAAGATTAGTAAAAAAACCCTTCAATAACAAATTGCATATGTACCTACGTCCTCATCCCCCAACATTACCACCGTCTATTTACAAACATAAATATTATGTATACCTAACCCACCTATACATACCTACATATATTAGAAAGATTAATGGCTGAATAAATTTTGAATAAAATTGTCAACATCTTAAACTAGTACTGCCTACAAAAATAATTTTTCTATACTTACATGGGATGGCAGTGCTCCACAGAACATGTTTGTTGTTGGTGGTATACGAGTATTTGAAATTTGTGGTTATATCTCAACCCAAAGAGAAGCTGTAGATTACATGGTAATATGTTTGGTTAAGTTGAATTATTTCTTACTTTAAAATTGTTATAATTTCGTCGAAAAAAAGATTAAAGAGTTTTGTGATCAACATATAATTTAGCTTATAATGATTTATCAATTTTTTGATAGAAATATAAAATTATAACCAAACTCTGATGTAAATGGTTACATGGTTCCATGTACATGATCAAAGTTGATAGTATATGGGTTTACATGAGTGCAACTTAATTCTAATGATTAGTATAATTAATTTTTCAAAATGGCCTTGGGTGTGTTCGTGAGGTTTCAAGTTTTGCCATTATGTTTGTAGGTATATAGTAAATAATGCTTTTAGATAGATACAGGGTCGTTATCTAGAAGTAAATAGCAATTTATTATACCTATTAGTAAAAATCAATAAAATATTATTATTAACGTAATATTAAAATTAAATAATTCCAGTTATTTTTGTATATGATAGGAATAAAAGCACACATTAAATTAGAAAAGGACTTACATTGGATTTGAAGTTCTAAATATAAAAATGAAAGCGCAAAATAGAGCCTAGCCTTCAACATTTTTCGTGTTTGTATTGATGTAGTATTTTGATCTTAATTTTTGTTATGTAGTTTTACCAATTTCGCAAGATTGAATGAATTTCTGTAAAAAATCTACTATCTACCTCAACTCCAGACTTTATCAATATTTAACGTTCTCATATAATGCATCTTGCTAAGATTGCAATTAAAAGTGTTTTGCACGACATCATGATCTCTTTCATCTATGTACCGCTATCTTTGATACTCATAAGGCGATTTTCTTTTTTAGTTCAGGGGCCCAATTACTCAATTGTGATGGGTTTTTCTGACCGAAAGTTGTAATACATTTTTTCGATTCCGCAATAAGGGTGCGAGGCATTTATTTTACAGATAACTTGTACACAGATAGGTAAATTTGTTCAAGCATATTTTGAAGGTGAATATTTTTTTTGCACGGAAAAGCATTCACGCTTGCGGAATTGAGCCCCCAGAATAGAGTCTGAGTTGTCAAAAAAAATTGTTTGTGTTTCTTTTTCACTGAGAGTCTTGTGTTTTTCTTGTGCTTCATGTGCAAAGCGCGCTCGATGTGCTTGGACATAATCGTCTGAGCATTATGAGTAAATTGCTGAGCACACGAAATATATGTCATGTGTGTCAAGAAGGAAAATGTGAAGAAAAAATAATCAGATGCAATTAACAGCCCTATTCTGTCGTTGTGATGCTCACAGAGGTCACAATTTGATGTGAGGTTTCTTATGAGGCGGTCATAATTTCGTATTCTGTTGAGACCCTCATAAGAAACCTGTTTTTTATGGTCAAAATGATAATTTATTCTGGTTTGTTTGGTCCAACACCGAGATTCATCTATTTCGGTGAGTGATAAGTGAGATGACCCGTCAGTCCCTGCTGAAATCTCAGGCGAGTTATCTGACATTTCATATCACTCACTCACTCCCTCACTTAACTAGCTGAATTGATTTTTAATCAAAAGTGACTCATTTCACTCACTCACTGTTTCAAATTAGCTGAATCTCGGTACAAATGTGTTTAAAAAACAAATCAGTGTTTATCAGAGCTTGCTGTGTTTGTAACAAGTTGACACCATACTCTATGCACTCAAACTCTCTCCAGAGAAAAAACGCATATAGTTATAAGCCACCGAAATCGGGAGTTAAAATTGTTGAACAACGGATCAAATAGTTGAGCTATATCTAGGTGTGTACAACTGCCTTTTTATGTGGTTACCGCACAATTAAATTCCAAATAGGGAATATAAGGTAAACATCAAATAGCAGACATTCTGTTTATTAATAGGATTTCGCACTTATAGTCCATGGGATAAATCCTAAACCTTTCCCTAGTCTATGTTTATTAATTTGGGTGCAATTGTACAACACTTCATTGGAGCTAAACCTGAGTTCGAATCTTGAACCAAGGCTGAACCACGATTGTACAACTGATCATTACACCTATTACAGAGTCAGAGTGAGAGACATAAGCGTCCTATCTTCCCAGTACTGATTATTTTTGTTTAAAGGCGGCTTTACATGTATTTTCATCTTCATCGGCATTGACATCTGCAAAAAAAAGAGGAAACAAAATAAAAAACTTATACTTGTGCGATAGAGAGCGAAGACCAAAATGGAGATCATCTTCATGTATGAAGATTATAGGAAGTATGAATCTGAAGATTGCAGATTATAGTGAATATGAAAATGTTCATCCTCATTATAGCATTTTCATCTGCACCATAATTTGTTCCGTTCAGATAACGAATTTTCGAGTTTTTTTACCATTTCACCTCAGTTTGCTTAAAAACAACGAAAATAGCTAAAATTTGCTTCTCAAAACTACATACCTGAACGCTAAGAACATTGATTGTGAGATGTGTGAAGAAAGTTATAGCAGAGTTCGAGTCAGTTATTAGTGTGTACCCTGTCTTACTTTTATGTTTGTTTTATATTATGGTTCCGCTCACTTTTCTTCAAGCCTGCAGATGCAGATCCATGTAAAGCCTCCTTATATTACCAGTATATAAAAGCTCTGCCACAAGTCCTGTTGCCAAATTCCGCAAGCGTGAGTTTCTCTGAGTACACAAAAAATCGGGTACACTTGTGATTCCGCAAAGGTGCGATTGATTTATTTTTGACAGATAACGTGTACACAGACAAGCAAATTTTTGAGGGTGAATATTTTTTTTTGCACGGAAAAACATTACCGCTTGCGGAATTGGGCCCCTGGTGCAAAATTCCGCAGGTGTGAGTTTCTCTGTGTACACAAAAAATCGGGTACACATACGTATTTGCGGTTCGGCAAGGGTGCGATTGATTGATTTTTGACAGATAAAGTGTACACAGCCAACTTTATTAACGCATATTTTGAGGGTGAATAATTTTTTTGCACGGAAAGACATTCACGGGGGCGCAACCTGGGGCTCAATTCCGCAAGTGTTATGCCGGATTTACACGACTGCCAAATTGGCAGTATTACTGTCAAAATCTTGGCATTATTCTGTTTGTCGTATAAATGGCCGAAAATGTGGCAGTATATTTGTCATTAAAAAACTGCCAGCCAGAATTTTCGTTAAGTTGAGGCATTATACTGACATCGTGTTAGTTCAGTACTGATAACAATTTTCAAATAATGACAATTTGCAATAAAGAAGGAACTTGCTCATTCTTTACTGCCAGTGTTGGCAGTATTTTTATCTGTCATTATTTTAGCTTCGTGTAAACGAATGTCGTTAATTAAATTAATGACAGCTGTATTTTGGCAGTAAATACTGCGAACTTGGTAGTCGTGTAAATCCGGCATTAGTTTTCTCTATGTGCACAGAAAGTTGTGTACAAATACAATTTTCCGATACCGCAAAGGTTAGATGCATTTTTATTTGACAGATAACGCGTCACAGTTAGGCAAATTCATTCACGCATATTTTGATGGTGAATCATTTTTTTGCACAGAAAAGTATTCACGCTTGCGGAATTGGCCCCTGTACTCTGGGTATTTTTGTTGGACAGATTATAGATTACGAATTATGAAAATATGTCTGAAGTTTTTTTCGAATTTATATTCGTTGTAAATAAATAATTTAACATCCCTGTACAGGTCCCTTTCGTTAAATATTTCGTACAGCTGTTACCAGCATCGAAATTTCTCATTCTATTTGATATCTGTCGGTCAAGTCAAAAAAAGAAAAAAAAATATCAAATTGGAAAGAAAAAAGAACAAAATCGCAAAAATAACTGCACTGCATATGGCGAGTTTTTGTTCAGTTTAAAATTATAATATACAAATTACTATTGCTGGTGGCTGTCGTGTCTGTCTGTGATTTTAATCTGCAAAAATAGAATTTTCCCAGGATCCTATTCGACTGATATATTCAAAGAGTTTTTCAATTTTCATCAAGTGAAGTTTATTGAATTTACAAATCCTCGGCTATCAAAGGTAAATTTGTATAAAAATGTAAAGAAAATTCCAATTGGTATAAAAAAGAGAAGAGACGTAAAAAAAAAACGAATCTCGTTCTCGACTTTATACAAATTTTTAGTTTGCCATTTTTTATTTAATTTTCAATGTGAGTTTTTAAATATGAAATTTTACAAATAATTAACTTAGAATAATTAGAAATAAGATGCTCCTGGAAAATTGGGACTAGGGACTTCTTTAAGGGCGTAAAATTAATTTTACAATTGAACAATCCATGAGACGGCGAATGAAAAACTAGAAAAGTGCGTTCTGCTTTGTCCTTTTTATGAATAATCATCTTCCATGGCCATGGAATAATCAAGAATCTTTCCCCACTTTCGTTTTATTAAAAGAAGGAAAAAATTATTTTTAAAATGTGTTCTGTCTTTTTTTTTTTTGGTTTCAGTTTTATTGCAACACAGATAGCTAATTAATTTTTTTACTTTTTCAACGAAAATAAACCTGAAAATCCCAATTTGGTGTCCTTTATGCAATGTTTAAACTTGCAGTCTTATACTAGGATATCGGTGCCAAAGATGTGGGTGTGTTCTTGGACACAATTGTAATTAATTTGAATAAAAAAATATAATATTGATTTATGTTTTGTTCCTTTTCTTTTATATAAGCCGGCATTGTGATTTTTATATCGGATCTGACTACAATTGATTTTTATTTGTTGTTGCTTCTTTAAGATAGACGAGAGCCATGCTGGGTTGGGGCCACAAACCTGCCGAACTTTTTATAGAACCTATACCTACTCATCATCGTTTGTTAACAAGTTCCTACAATGACTAACACTCGCTAATTATGTCTAGAAATTGAAATTCGGCATGAAATTTTAATTATAGGCTTTTTCTTTTATATTTTTTTTTCTTTTAAATTTATTCAACATGCATTTTTAATTGTAATTGCTTAAGTTTTAATTGGAAATTCGTTTGGATTATAGATATATCTTATTATCTTCAATTTTAAGGTAGAAAAGTACCTACCTACCTAAATGCGTTTTATTTGTTGCAAATAAGTACATATAGATTGGAAAGATTAGAAATATGTACACAAATGTTCATACATACGTGTTTTATATTCAAAAATGAACTAGGACAATAAAATACCTATACATTCACTTATTAAGATAAGGGTTTGATAGACAGATTATTTTAGAGTCGTAGCTCGTAGTTAAAATATATCCTCTTGATAGGTAATATGTAATGGTGGTAAATTTGAACTTCAAATTTGAACGATGACGAAATACGTATGTGAACACATGTACGTATGTATGTTAACACACTTTACAACTTTCAATTCATTTCATTTATTTATTAATATAAATCTTTTACATAAGAAGTTTTTTTTAATAATACAAATTCTATATACTACTGAAATACATCAGCCAAGTAGAAGACTTAGCACTATACTATTTGGACTTGTTGAATTATTGATTCAAAATAGGTTTTAACGGCCTTTAGTCCAACAAAAATTGGCGTTTCGTCCCGGCGATCTCACATGGACTCATCAGTCGGCTAGTGAGTACCTTTGTCAATACGCAATTTTTGCCAAGTTCAGTTCATCTTACATAGATTTCGGGAAGAACATCTAGTGTGAACTATCTTTTACATGGAACCGTATGGCATATAATTAATAGTAAAAGTTACAAGAACATTTTTGAATTTTAAATAAATTTCATTATCAATAGTAAGTGTAATTCGAATTTAAAAATGACTAGAAGATTTTATAATTTTCATTTTCTTTAAAAATATTCTATACTAAATTTAATTTAATTTGAATTATATTGTACTGCCAAGTATCTGAATAGGGCCGTATCAAACTGTTTGCTACCGCGAAATCTTTTCACAGAGTATGGTAAATTTTTCCACGCCTTATAGCGGTCACGAAAAATTGACGCTCAGAGTTTCTACAACTGAGAACTGAACCTCGTTTGCAGCAACATAAAATTCATTTAAAAATATTAGCTTCCTGAATTAATACGACCTAGTGCTAACAGTAAGTTAAATGTAGGTTTTCGCAAGAGCTAAAGCGTTTTGAAATGCAATTTTGTATTTTTAGAACTCAAATTTCGTGCAAAAATCTGTTTTAATAGTAACATTACAAAACTACTTAAAATGTGCAAGATATTAACATAATATGGGATATCTAAGTAGCTGTGGAGAATTGTTTTATGATAAGCAAAAGTAAATTTAATTGCTCTTAGAATTAATTGCGTTTTTGGGATAGCATTTCAAGTCACATTTTTTCCTTTGTAATGTTATAGGTATGCAAGAGTACGTATCATAACGTCTCAGAAAAATGATCACTTAAATTTAATTAATGCTTTTTTATAAGTACAATGTACTCTGTAGAGTTGATTTTTCATTAGTTTGAAATGAAAGTAAGTAATTAAAAGCACAAAGTGAATACGTGCGGCATTTTCTTGGAAGTAAAAACTTGCTTTACCATATTACATACCATTATGTACTTATGAAATTTAAATTTATGTATGTACATATATGTACCTATATGTATATTATTGTTTCTTTTAATGTTCATAGAGAAATGGAAAGCCCATGTGAATCAGAAAGCTCTTTGGATGGGGGCAGCATGCTCCCACCAAGTCCAGTCTCGCGGGAGCAATTGCAGAAAAGAATCGAGAGTTTAACCCAACAGAATAAGTACGTTGTTTTTTTTTTAATTTATACCTACAAACATGCATACTATCTAAACATTTTATTTTTTCAGAGTATTAAAGGCTGAGCTTGATACATTTAAAATTCGCGTTAAAGTTGTGCAAGAGGAAAATAGGACTCTGAAGCAAGCTTCTGTTATAATTGTGAGTTTAATTGCAATGGAACCTGCATCACATATTTTTAATAATTCAATAATTATATTTTTAAAGCAAGCAAAAGCTGAACAAGAAGAAGAATACATCTCGAACACGCTGCTTAAAAAAATCCAAGCTCTTAAAAAGGAAAAAGAAACTTTAGCTCATCATTATGAGCGCGAAGAAGAATGTCTTACAAATGATTTGTCCCGGAAGTTAGATCAGGTTTAGTTAACTTACAATTTTTTTGTAACTTATTTTATTATTTGCTTAATTAACATTTAATTTTTTTTATAGCTTCGACAGGAAAAATGCAAACTAGAACAAACACTTGAGCAAGAGCAAGAATGCCTTGTAAATAAGTTAATGCGTAAAATAGAAAAACTAGAAGCCGAAACGCTTAGCAAACAAACAAATCTAGAACAATTACGCCGTGAAATGGTTGAATTGGAAAATACGCTCGAACAAGAACAAGAAGCTTTAGTAAATAAGCTGTGGAAGCGAATGGATAAATTAGAGACGGAAAAACGTTCCTTACAAATTAAATTGGATCAGCCAGTATCTGATCCAACAACTCCACGCGATATAACTAATTCAAATGGAGATACTGCCAGCAATTTAAGTGCTCACATTCAGACATTACGATCTGAAGTTTTAAGACTACGCGCTAACTTGTCAGCAGCGCAAAAAGAAACTAATAAAAAAATGCAACAATTCGCTCAAGAAGAGAAGAGCATTCGTGAGGAGAATTTGCGATTGCAGCGGAAACTGCAACTTGAAGTCGAACGCCGGGAGGCCCTTTGTAGACATTTGTCAGAGTCAGAGTCTTCCCTTGAAATGGACGAAGAGCGATTCTATAATGAAAACATTCTTGTTAGTTATGCAGGAAGTGGAACTGGATCGGGTTCTGGTAGTGTAGGTGCAGGCGCCTCATCACATCGTCAGCGCACAATTAGCAGCCCAGTGTCACATAGTCCATCGAATAGTCGTCCATTGAGTCCAGGCACAGCTGCCCAACAAAATCGTTGCTACGCTTGTGGCCAAATGATGGTATGTTTTGTTAATTTTTGTTTCTAAATTGTAAATTGTATAGGTACACAAAAAAACTATTACTGTAATTGACACGAGGGTCGTGTCGTAATTTTTATGAATAAAGTTACTAGATATATTTATCACGGGCTCTAAAAAAAATTACAAAATCGATATAATAATAATAATCGGAATTATGGAAAGATGGTGAACTTCTTCCCTGGGGACTATAATGGAATCATTAGATCCGAGTGAAGTTGATTAGAAATCGTGATAGGCTATGAAGTCTTAATATGAATGTTTTTCATTCAATTAAATATTATATATTTTTAAAATAACTTAAGATGTTAACTTAAGAACTTCTCTTTATGATCTATTTATTAATTTTTTAAAAATATTTTTTTTATTAGAATCGACGTACGAGTGAGAGATTTGTTAAGCCAGCTTTGCCCACGCCATTATTTGGGCTTAACACTTCAGCCCCAAATGTGCTAACCAATCATCAGCTACTTGTCGGTGGTTCATCTCAAACATTCTCAGGAACAACAGGTACTTCTCTAAGTAATAGTATGCTATCAAATTTAAATAGCAGTGGTGGCCTAGGAGAACGTCAAAATATTGCTAACACGCTCAACAATGTAAATGTATCTAATCCGATGAATATTAGCCTAAATAATTCGTCCAGTAGTTCTTCAAGCAGCATCATGAATACAAGCAACTCTTCGCTATCGGCGTTCCCGGCAAATATAGGAAATACATCGACTTCGTTTGCTCAGCCAGCTAGTCCAATGGATACAACCGTTTACAAGGAATAATTAAAATCGCATTGTCTTCAAAATATATATATATATTTTAATCTATTAAATAATTTTAAAGAAGCAAGCAAGAATTTGAGCATAAAACGCAATCGCGAACCTATTATCCGTACTACTACTACATACAGACACAAATACATAAATCGATAAACTCGAAGCGAAGCAAAATATGAGATACATTATACGAAATAATCATGCTTTGGCTTGAATATTAAAAATTTTAATTAATTAAAAATGAGAATGTAACTACATTATTTCAAATTTAAATTTAAATAAAAAAACTTAATCGTGATCGCTAAACCTTGTGACATAGTAGATAGCAAGTAAATCATTTCTAATTTATACAGACATGGCTGTACAATAAAAAAATAAATAAAAAAATAATTACATATTTAAACAAAATTATTAATAATAATAAAAGTTATAATTACGAAAAATTAAATATTTGTTTTTTATATATTATTGGACATCAAATTAAATTAATTACTTTTACTTTAAAATGAAAAACTAGGTATATTCTAATAATGAATTATGATAGTTGGGACCAAGTCCCCTAATGATTAATGTGTCGCTTCACTAGGGAAAAGGTATTGATGGGGACACAAATCAACTCTAAAACCAAGCAATCGAAATTATTTGAATGTTAATCTAAGAGCAAATACTCAAATAATTTTAGGATGGACAAGATTTATAATAACTAAAATAATTAAGTTTTTTTGGTTAAAAAAAAAATAAAAATTTCGGACAATTTTACTGTTATTTATATTTTTTTCGAGAGATCTATTCTGGGTGGGATTTACTATAGCAAACAAGTTTTCGAGGGAATAAGGGGTGCTTTCATAAATACATGGTTGCGAAAGTCCGACGAATGCATAGCATTCATAAGTGCAAATGATGAATGTCAGAGTTTCATAAATGTAAAACGCAAATATAAAATTTCACATGCATTCCGATTTTTTTCTTAAAGAAAGAGACGGTATGATGTAAGCGGTGGTACACCTTGCCTTATGTCGTTTTTATTTGGCAATCCGGAAGCCTTCCGGACACTCTGAAAGCGTTCACTTGGGAAAAAATGACAGTTCTAATTCTGAAAAGAAGAGAATTTTGCTTTTGGATTTGAAATCAGAACCAGAAGCACTCACACATTCATATACTTGAACGTCAAACTCGACTGTTCTCATTTTTTGTATCATAATTGTGCATCAAACATTTTTTTTTATTTTTAATATTCTCACGTACACAATTATTTTCACATATACAATCTCATTAAAATTCAGAATCGTCAGAATCACACAAGTGTTCAGTTGGGATCCCGGATCGGAGAAGAATTCCGGATTGCCAAATAAAAACGCCATTAAATGTGAACAACATTTGTCAAAATTTCCACGAGAAAATTCAAAGTTGAACTCAAAAGTAAAAGTACACATTAGAATTGTTTCTGGTTTACAGGAAAATGAAGCAAATCAGAGAAAATATTCATAAATGCATATTAAAATGTATGCACAAATAGTTTTTCTCCCGTTAATATGATCGCAACTGATCGCATGTAAACAAAGCAACCATGCATTTATGAAAGCACCCAAGATATCCGTAGGAAACAAAATTTCTTCGGATATCCTCTTTAAAAATCTATTATTAACATAAACATTTAAAATAAATATGTATAACTAATTCGATGCAGTTTTTCATTAGAAGGTTAAAGTTATATACCTGAGAGATAATTAGTTATATCACGAATTCCATCGTAATCGGAAACCTGTTTCAAATCCCGAAAAAATCTAACACAGAATCTATATTAGTGGAAATGCTCTACAAATTGTCATTACGAACGGTTTCTGCGATAAAATTTTTCGAGATTCGTAAAACTTTCCAATAACGATGGAACTCGCGGGATGGGGCTGAATAATTGTAACAAAAAAATCGAAATCTATGTAAAATACCTACTATGAAAATTAATCAGAAATCGTGAACCCATTTTATTCAAGTTTTAAATAAATGTGTGAATAACATTTTCTAACTGGACATAGGTATCTGTCAAAAAAATCAACGCAAGCGTAATGATTTTACGTGTAAAATATCTATTTAATGTCACAATTTGAATAAATCTTGCAATCTGTGTATACCTCTTGGTACACGGCATGTGTTAAAAAAAATAATCTCACCTATGCGGAAACGCAAATATAAATTCAATTTTCTGAAAACTTACGCTTGCAGAATTTGGCTCAAATTTATTGGTTTATTCAGAACCTATAGCCTAGTACGGTAATGATGGGAAACGAAAAATCCCATACAAAAATGACAGGGCGAAATAATAAACGAAAATTTTCGTTCTGCACTACGCTGTTCTATGACGAAATTTTATAAGTTTTCACTCACTTTTTGCACAAAATTTTTTACCCAAACCAATTAATTGTTAGCGGAAAATCACATTTCAGTTTTTAGTCGTGTTTTTTGTTGTTTCTTTCATCGCAGCTAGTTTATTTTTGATTTTTCTGATTGGGTTTTTTCTTGAAATTTCTTTCGTTTATGTTTTCGTTAAGCATTTCGCTCTCCTAGTGGAGACCACCGAAAATTAACGTATCGCATCAGCAGCGTACTACGCTTTTTAAAACTAAAACATATATGCTTCATCAGTTTTAATTTTGAAACTGTTACGAACTCACTAGAGCTTGATTTATAGAAAAGAAAATACTTCTAATTATAAATTCGAATCAAAATTGAACTTTTACATCATTAATTGCATTTTATAGACTGCGTACATTTACAATGCTTCTAAACGCAAAAATCTTGTTCATAAAAGTTGTGTTTTAAATATATTTAAACTATTTCTTTGACCTAAGGCATTGTAACTAAAATGGAAAAGGTTTTATGTATATGATATCACCCAACGTTGAGTAGAGGCTTAATAATTGCTTATTCACTGCGTAACTATTCAAGTGTTGAGTTATGTTTCATTTAATTGTTGAAAATTTTTTGTTCCCGAAATACTCGCTAACCAAACATCAGACTATTACCTTATCTTTTTACTCCCCATACAAATAAACAAACCTACCAAAGCAAAACGTCACTTTTTGACTTTTTAGAAATCAGTTTCCGCAAATATGTCACTTGACATCATTAATCACTTGACTCAATTAAAAGAAAATCACATCGGCTAAAAAGAATTTCCAAAACACTTGATTTCAATTTAGATACACATTTTATTGTAACAATAATAACTATTACTTGCTTCTTTTTATGTTATTTCACCAGAAGATGAGTTTAAATTCAATAAACACAACGAAATTACACAACAAATCAAGCCGATTATTTTGACATTTTAATTGTGTAAGTGTATTAGTGATTCTGTTTTCGATTCTGAAATGAAATCCAGAATCGTTTTCTGTTCTGTATAGAGTAACAACTGTCATTTTGTGGGGGTCAGTACAGTTCTGGACGGCCAATCGAAAAGGCCATTAGATCATACTTTATCGGGCGCTCCGAAATTCCTTTAAAATTTTCTAATAATTTGTTATTCCTTTAATGTGATTAAGTTTTATTAAATTCAACATTACGGTTTTGGTTTCGAAACAAAAAATAAAAATATGAATAATGTTGCTGTGCAAGATTGGACAAAAGAACAAGTCGTCATCTGGGCTAGAGATGAAGAAAATCTCAGTGTGTTTGTCACCTCTTGTCTGGATTCGGAAGAAATCGATGGTCGAACTCTACTCGCTTTAAGCGAAAACGATATTCGGGATTTTCGCTACAGACTCAATTATCCATTAAAATTTAGTGACATAAAAAAGCTATGGATATCCGTGCGGAATCTTCAGCGAAACAACATATATCTTATAAAATTTTTGGGAGGCGGAATTGACGATATTCGATTGATGGATGGAACATATCCATTGACACAAGGAATCGGGCACAATAGGAATGTTTGCTGTGGTGGAAGTGCACATCCGCATTGTGCTAGCTCATCCACATATGGATCGTTCGATGGTTCGCACAATCATCAATTGAATGACAGTGAAAGAATATCGCCCCCACTTTCGGTGGATGGCAGAGCGACAAACATTCCTCCCGAGTTCTTCAAAACAGCCATGAGCTTAGGTGAGTGCCCTAGATTATAATTAAACAAGTGAAATTGTTTGTCAATCAAAAACAACAACAACAAAAAAAACAGGCAGAAATCAACAATAAAGATGAATAAATTATTCAAAGTTTTTTGTTGATGTATTTTTGGACCTTTCGATTCACTTGAAATGATGTATGTACATATAAGACTTTCTAGATAAACGTCAACGTACCTCCAAATTCTTAAGAAGTAGTTACCGCTAGTCTATTGCTTATTAAGTTAAAAAAAATACTCAAAAGGCAATCCAATCACATACTAATTGTGACATGCATTTGATTCGTCTAACAACCTGTCCGTCTATTGGCCGTGTCGAACTAAATTGCCAGTTCAATTATGTATGCAAGTCCCTTGAGTCTTGATTAAATAATCAACGATATGTATTTGATATTGATATTGTTTTGGTTTTCCCACATTTTATTGCTAACGTTAGCATATCATTTTGTTTCATATTTGTTTGCTCGCTTTAAAATGCAAACATATTACTTACCAAAAAAGCTTATGCGTTGGGTTTTTATCTTATTCATTTTCAAATGTATAAACAAAAAAAAAATAAACAAAGAATTTGTAATATACAGTAGTCCATTTATACAGGTTATTGGGTTTAATTATTTCAAATAAAATAAAATGCACGACTGGTGATCCAGTACTTATGTTTGTGCGATCACATCGTAAGCACAAGATTCTTAGTAAGACGCTAAATATATTTTAGATCTAACTTTTTACTTACTTAAGTTTAACCGTTAATGAGAAAGTCGGAAATAAAAACAAAAACTGTTATATGGCAGGTACCTTTAATGACATTTTATGTAAAATTTTTAGTAAAAAATGTAAACTTTACCAATAATAGGTTCGTTCGTTGAACTTTACCTATGGTCGACCTAGGTTTTTTTGACAACCCAAGAGTTGTCAAGAAAACCTGGGGTTTTCGGTTCTCAAAAAACACCCGAGGGCCATTAATTGTATGTTGCAGACAAGCAAGTTATGTCATTTAATACTTAAAACTGGAAATATGTTAAATTTAGCATCTTAGTTCATTTTATTGGCCATATGCATAATCCTCAACTTCAAAGGTTTCCGTTTTGCGTGTCTGTGTCTGAAAATTAATTTGAGTATTCGTTTATTTCCATTTTAAAAATAACAAATGAAATCAGATCTCAAGTGACTTTGACGTTTATTCATTTACCTCAACTTGTCCCAGCTAAAAACCTAGATTTACTTCAGGGCGAGTTGAGTTCGACCCTAGGTTTCAAAAAACACAGAATTATTAGGGTGACTTCAGGCTTAAAAAAAAAAACGCCTTAGGGCGACTTCAGGGCACAACGAACAAACCTTATATCGCAAGTAAAAATGACAGTTACAGTGTTTAGAATTATGCTTCTTAATTTGCAGTTTTAAGCAATTTTCACAATCGAATCCCAGATACATTAAGTAAACGTTTAGCATTGTGCGTAAAACGCAGTAAAAATGTTAAACCTCTGCGAGTGAGCAAAGTTGAGAGTTTGGGCAATGTGGATGATATTATGGAGGCTCAAAGCAGCCTAAAATTTAGATAGTCAACTAGGTTCAAACCAATGATATTGTGTCGTACCTATATATAGGTTTGTTCGTTGAGCCCTGAAGTCACCTTTGAGTGGCCCTAAAACGTTTTTGAAAGGGCAAGTCTAGGGAAATGCCAATGTTTAACAGGTATAACAGTTTTATAAATTGTATTTAAAAGTGTTGCTAAGGAAAACAAACAAATTCCGTAAGTCGAAAACCCTTATTTTAACCCTACGGGGCCGCATAAACTATACTTTTGTGTCACACTTTTGGTATTCATTTTTGAAAAAAACTGAACTCACCCTGTTGAATGTATTGTGTGTTTTTTTAGACCTTGGGTTGCCATAAACTCGTCTTGAAGCAGATTTAGGTTTATTTCTGGGGCGACTTGAGGTAACGAATAAAATATCAAAGTATTATGAAATCTGAAGTACGAATGAATGATTTTGATAAAAAATCGAAGACTTATCATTGATGTTGATAATTATCGAATCGGAATCATCGATGGTTTTAACGAATTTCATTAATTCCTTTAAATCGACGGTTCTTTAACATCGATGTTTCATTAACATCGATAGATATGGCTCAAATTCCTAATCGGAAGCATTTGTTTTGTTGTGAATTCGTTTTCTGGATGCCATTTTTTTATTTTAAAAATAGAAATTAATGTGGTCTTCCATTAACACAAGAAGGATTGCGACTAAGGTTTATAGTTTTCTTAGCCCCAAAACTATCGGTACCTGCCATACAACGTACCTACCATCTTAACTATCTCGAAAAAGGTTCTAACGATTTTGATAAAAAAACACTACTATAGGTAAAGTCAACATTTTGGTACAATTTTTTTTATATGTATTTTATTATTAATGGTACCTGCCATGCAACCATTTTTTTTTTATTTTCGACTTTCTTGTTGCTCGAAGGATTTCGATATAATGTATATGTATGTATCAATATAAAATATTTTTTTTGAAAAATCAATACATATTTCAAAAACTGATCCAGATTTTTTTCGAAATTATATTTAATATTTTAAGCTATATTATTAAATACATACAATTGCCATACCAACATTTTTTTTTGGAAAAAAAAAATAATGTAATTTTGTTTATACAAAAATTAGTAGACAAAAAACGACTTTAAAAGTATATTTTGCTGTTTTTTCTAAGAATCTTGTGCATATGATGTTATTGAACATAAGAGCGATCCAGTCGTGCATTTTATTTTCGATCGATTAACTCAACCTGGGCTTTTTAAATTTTAAAATAATAAACAAGCTAATTGAACATCATTTTCCCGTCGAAGTTATTATTTTTTTAGTTTTAAAAATTAAGTTTTCTGATTTAAAAAGAAAAATATCCGTTTTGATTAAAAAAACGAAAATTTATTACTTTTATATTTCGAAGCAATAATAAATTGTATCTCAAATTAAACAAGGAATTTTATAATAAAGTTGATTTCATATTAAAAACTTCAACAGATATAACAAGACACAAATAAAAATGTAGACACAATCTAAAAGCGATATACATATTAACATACTTTATTGCCCTGAAATTAAGCCCTATATAATTCTTATCATTACCAAACCACTTAAGTAAATATTCAAATAATAATTAGACCAAACCACATAAATGGTATAAAACGTATAATAATACTTCGAAGGATACCGATACATATTTTTTTTGCTCCATTTGCGTAATTGGCGAAGTGAACAAAATTTCGCATCATCTGCGTAATTGGCGATGCGAAACAAGATTATTACCTTCTCTAATTAATCTGCTACAATTATGACTCAATTCGCTGCCAAATTTAAAATAAATACTTTCACCATTTAAGGTTTTGCCGTAATTGCTATTGGCAACTTTATCTAGCCAACGTGATATAACAAATCTAGTTTTCTAGACTTCAACCCTAGCAGATTGTACTATGAAAATTCTTAACTTTTATCTGTTATTTAATAAGTACATAAATATATGTACATAGGTTAAATTTATTCTATCAAAATATGAAGAAACATATACTTTCTAATTAAAAAAGTTGCAAATTTGTTTAACTTTGTCACTCAATTCTAAATCCTGCCAATATTAACTAATAGACTATGCTAATACGTAGTAAAACATATTCAAAATTCAAAGATTGAAATAATAATGCCAATTTTTGTTTCACAATTAATAATTGTGAAGGTTTCATAACATTAATTGGTACTACCCATTAATTAATATTGAACTAATAGAGTTTGCAATAAAATTTACTTGTATCAATCTAATAACATACTGTTAATTTATATACGTATGTATGCTTGTAATCTATTTTATTTCAATAATTGTTTTTAATAACTTAAATCGACTGACTGAAAAGATGTGCTAAATATTATTTGTTTTTGTTGATATTTTTTTTCGTTTTAAGTTCTGATGTTGATCTATTGATAAGCGACCCTTTTTGGAGATTTAATTGGCAAATTTATTGTTTCTACTTATTTTGAACTCAAAATTGCGATAAGCTACTATGGATTTGTTTATTATGAAATTAATTTATTTGAAATCAGTTGTTGATAATCTTTTTTGTTTAAGCTAAATAACAATGCGTGCGAGATAGGAGTCGTGTCTTTGTTCTTAAAAATGTTCCTACACAACCGAACACACAAAAATTAACTGAAAACCAGCTACACAAAATATGATAGCAGCCTTTAATGTGAGTGAGATTGTTTTTATGTACATACATATACAAACATTTTAAGTCCATTTACTATACCTATGTAGATAAAGAAATTGAGGCTCTAGTTGCACATTTAATACATCGCATCGCCATGTTAACATCACCTACTCCTCACATACAACGTCATGTTTTAATGAAAACATTTTACATATATTAGAATGTCTAAATACGCCAGTAAATGCTGCAAATGTAGCTTTTCTATATTTAGAAAACTAAAATTTGTATTACTTTAGTGCGTCATTGATTACAAAATTGAATTAAATAGGAAATATAAAGTTAGATTAAAAAAAAACGCACCGAGTTCCATTTAAAATAAAGCTACATATTATATTCATAAAATTCTATAATAATATTTTCTACTCAAGAAATTATCATTTACTTTACGTGACTTAAAAAAAATATTTTTTACAGTATAAAGTTCAGGTTATTCATATCAGCAATTAAAACCTCTTTAATTCTTTTCATGATTCACCTAATAGCTACTAAGTGAGATATAAGTAATTCATTTATTTAGACATTATTTGATTACATTATGAATTTTATCGCTCTGACTTAAGTCGTCAGCTCGGATGGCAGTACATGCATATATAATATTTGACTATATAAACGTATTAACAAGTTTCTCTACTTTTGAGTAGATTTTAGGAAGCAACATAAATTGTTTTATTATTAAAATTTGGATTGTTTCAGCATTATATTCCTTCATATCATAGTGTCTTGTATTTGAAGACTGGACAAATATTTATAAAGTGAAAGTTGTCATCCTTGGCACTGATGTTGATTGTGGCTGCCACTTAATTGGCAGGAGCTCTTTAGTAAGAAGCAATTATTTATAAACAAAATCAGTTCATTAATTTCCCGTGGGTAGGTGTAAAACCTTCAAAAGGCTCTACGAGGACCGAAAAACGCGTGCTCATAGGAATGTGAGATTCTTACTGCACTAAAAACACCTCCTCCTCCCGATTGCAACTAAGTTGAAACTTATCTAGCAGATTATTTTTAACGAATTTAATTAACGTGTTGCAGGTAACTATCCGGTGATAGTTCCCGGAAGGCATTGTCCTTCGCAGGCGGCGTACTAAATTCGTCTCATCGTTAATTTCGATTATAGCACTATTGCAGTGTTGTAATAGCTCTTTTCTATGATTTCGGGCAAAATTTTTTATTTCATCGCGAACCGTGGGAATCCCGAGATCTCTGTGGAGATCTTCGTTTCTAATGTACCAAGGTGCGCTTACAAATGATCTTAGGAGTTTATTTTCAGAGTTGTATACCGTAAGTCCAGACAGGTTTAAGCACCTGCCTGTACAAAATTAGCTTATTTTCGATACTGAGCTTAGAGTGTTTCCCGAGCAACCAGTATATATCTCTGAGTTTATTATTTAACTCTTCGCATTTCTTTTTAACATGCGGTTTCCATTTTAATTTCGCGTGAAGTCATTCCGAGATATTTTGCTTCGTTAGCAAACGGAACTTAAACCGTATTAAATTACAAATTTGGATGGAGGTGATCGAGCAACCCTTGCTTTTTTTAAGAAGGGATTTATTAAATGCAATAATTGGCTCTCCCCAGAATCCATAGAGCCGACCTCCGAAGAGGGTGGATTTTCCAGTGAACCTGGATTGCCACCCGGGGTAATGTAGCTATTTGTTTTACTCATTGCATATTTATGTATACGTTCACTCTCAGTATACGGAGGTTGGATTTTAGTCGCCTCTTACGACAGGCATGCCTTACCTCGGGTATATTCATATTCATTACCAAAAGTACATTTTGGTAATTTTTTTTTAAAACAAAAAAGTACAATTATTTTTGTGTTATCGATTTTCTGGAAAACGGTTCATTTGATTTTTTTTGTAATTTAATATGCAGAAGCTCCTACAAAGTTCAAACAAATTGTAATATAACTATTCTACTATCAATTGACGAGCCAGTATTAAACCATTGAGAATAAGCTGATCGATCCACTTCACAATGAGAAAGTTTGTAAACTAATTATAAGCAATAAAACAAAACTTCTGTTTTTTAGTCACGAGTCTATTGACTAAAGTTATGTTTCATGACCCATTTTGTGTAAAATACAAATTAATAAACAACAAATGCTTAAGGTTAAATTCTATGTCCCTTTATAATTCGAACGCCGTTTGCAGTGCAAATTTCTTTTATATCGATACCGTAAAGCATAGATCAACATTTTAAATGGAATGAACACTTCCATAATTTGAAGCAGTACTTCTTGTCCAGTATACGATGTTTCTATCGCCTAACTACAGTGTATTATGGACTGTTTCATTCCAGGCTACAATATGGAATATGTTGTTGGGGGTGCTTATCTTAACAAACTGCAGCAGTTTAAAATTGTGCTATAAGAAAAATTTGCAACTCCCCGCGCCTGGCTCACTCCATGGAATTATTTCGTAAAACAAACATTTTACCCGTTCGTCACTTATTTTATTATAAAGTTCTAAAAATATTTTTTAAAAGAGGTGGATATTTGCAAAGTCCTATTAGTAATTTTCATAACTTAAGAAGCAATACTCGCTTTGTTCCAGCCTTGCCTTTCAGAACTACACTTATTAGAAACTCCTACACTATAGTGCCCGCAAATTATTCAATAAACTCCCTGAAGATATGCGTAACATAAGAGATTTCATCTCTTTTCTTAAAACGAATTAAATCATGGCTTCTTACTTACAATATTTATAAAATCGAAACTTTGCCACAGTACGTTGTTTGATAAAATTTCATGATTAGTTTTGCTAAGTTAGTTTATTTTTGAAGACGTTTAATTTTATTGCTAATTTTCAAATCAATTTTAATAAACTAAAAACGTAATTTCATACTTTTCACCCCACATTATTATTATTTACATTCCATTTAATGTTTATGAAATGTAGCATTCGCCCTATTTTTAATAAAATATAAATGCTACAAACTATTCTCTAACACTTAAAATTGTAAACTTATAGATTTAAGTAATTATAAAAAATTTTAAACGAGAATATGAACAAATAAATAAATAAAATAAAAAAAAGAGGCCATTTGGATTTAAATTTACAAGGATACGGCATAAATCACATAAGACTAAAATGATCAAGCGTTTGATCGAACAATCGATTTACTCTAACCCGATTTACTCTAACTGATTTTTTGAAGTACTTATACTATTTTTCAAATAAAATATAAATTACTATCGAAAACAAAACATTCTATAGAATAAGACTTAAATAATATTTTTTTTATACAAAAAAAAAATAATAATATTTAAAAATTAATTTACAAATCAAATTAAAAAAAAAATAATAATGTTATAATCAAAATAAAAATTAATTGCAGGTTATTCTTTCCTGGTAACTTGGATCACTTCATTTGTGATGGTAATAGTACACGAACGAGTTCCCGATATGAAACGTTACCCACCATTGCCAGATATTTTTCTGGACAATGTTCCGCACATACCTTGGGCATTTCACATGTGCGAAATAACCGGCACCCTTCTGTTTAGCATTTGGAGTTGTGTCTGCATATTTCACAAATATCGGATGGTGCTATTACGTCGTTTTTTTGCCCTCGCCGGAACTGTTTTCCTCCTTCGATGTGTAACCATGCTAATAACATCGCTAAGTGTACCCGGAACACACTTACAATGTAATCAAAATGATTACAAAGTTGATGATAACAAGTAAGAATTTTAATAGGTGCTTATATTAAACTATAGAATATAAATTTCCCTCTTTGTTCCCTAGCTTGACTTTGACGGAAGCTGTCTCTCTTCGAATATCCCGTGCGTACACTATTTGGAGTGGCCTAGGAATGTCCATTCAAGGTGTACGAACATGCGGGGATTATATGTTTAGCGGACATACGGTGGCCTTAACACTATTAAATTTTTTCATAACTGAATGTGAGTTAAGGATAACGAATAAATAAATATAAATCTTACAGTTGTTACTATTGCTTTTGTTTTTTTTTTTATTTCAGATACTCCAAGAAACCTTTATTTTCTACACACATTGACATGGCTTCTTAACATGTTTGGTATATTTTTCATCTTAGCCGCACACGAGCATTATTCGATTGATGTTTTTGTTGCGTTTTATATAACGTCGCGTCTTTTTCTCTACTATCATACGTTAGCAAACAATCAGGTCAATAGTTCTTTTTTTTTCTAAAAAGTATCTTATCATTATTTTTATTTGAATATATTCACAGGCTCTGATGTCCAGGGATTCAAATCGTACACGAATTTGGTTTCCAATGTTCAGCTACTTTGAAAATTCAGTTGATGGTATTATTCCAAATGAATTCGATACAATTGGTATGCTGTGTACGAAGACATTTAATTGTATAATTTGCGTCAAGGATTCATGTATGCTAACCACACGACGTATTTGGCTACATCCACCCTATTTAGAAGCCATACAAAAGAATCTCACAAATGTTGTTGGAGGAACAACAGATATGAATTCCAAAGTAAAAATAGCACAAACCTCATCATCAGCATCTTCCAATTCAATAGCTAGGACGATGAATCCATCAACACATAATAATGATTATCATGATTATAGTCTTTCTCCGCCAAAAGAAAATGATCCAACTGGAAATGTGCTTCCAAAGAGTGTCAACCAAACGACTCAACCATTAAAACCAAGTGAATCGCGAGTCAAAAAAATCATCTAGCTTCTTATGAAAGTAGTATTACTATATTTTCTTTTAAACTTAAGTTATTTTTTTAATATCATTCCAAATTAAAGAATTTTAAATTCAAAAGAAACAAAAACAAAAAAAAACATTTTTTAATCATAAAACAGTATATTTTTTTTAAATAATTAAAATAATCTATTTATTCAGCTAGCATAGAATTTATATTGCCTTTTACATATAAAATATGATTAAAAATGTAGATTTTTGTAAATTGAGCGGAGAGTTTGGAAAAAATATATTATTAATTTAATTACATAATAATAATTTAATGTACAACTTGAAAAAAAAAACAATTGGACAAAAATATTATTTGAATTTATTTCGACAAAGTAGTAGTACTTGTAGCACTTGTGTTTGTGATAATATCAAAGTTTTTAAATTTCATTGTGAACTACATACTGAACAGAGATTAAAAGAGCTACAGTCTAAAACTTTATTTTTTTAAATTTCATTTGAAATAAGAAGGCATTCCTTGACAGTGTTATTTCTTTAATAAATTGAATAAAAGAAATACAATTTAATACGTTATATCTTTGAATACACGATGACGCAAAAAAATAAAACAATTTCTATCGTCGATAAATGATAATTAAATTAGACCATACTTTTGAAGATACAATATCGCAAATACAGTTCTGATTCTGAAAAGAAGAGAATTTTGCTTCTGAATTTGAAATAATAATCGAAACCAGAAGCACTCACAAATTCATATACTTGAACGTCAAACTCCACTGCCGTCATTTTTTGTACCATAATTGTGGAACAAACATTTTTTTGACTAATAATCGTCCTAATTATACCAAAGTGTTCGGTTGGCATCCCGGATTTGGGAGAGATTCCGAATGGACAAATAAAAACGCCAATAGTTGCACCTTAAATTTAATTTAAACATCTTCCTTAATATCTTGTAAAATGCGAGTTGGGCCGTTTGTAAATATATTTGATCCGTGGTTCAGTAATTAGTTCACTGATTTCGACAGATTAAGTGAGGTTCAAAGTTCAATATTGTATCGACAGGAGATACAGCAGCTATTAAGGACAGTGAAGCTGGGGCTCTAGCGGTCATTAGTCAGTCCGTAAGCTAAAAACCGTTATTCGGGTCACAGGTGCCGCACGGACGTGTCCGTGTTCGTAACATGGCTTGCCCCCCCTGTGGCGGTTTCGCTCAAATTCGTGGGCAGCCATTGTCGTGTGCGGCAATGTTTATAGCTATAGTATAGACCAACGTGAGCTAGTAAAATTTAGTACTGGGGTCGAATCTCCATTTCTATGCATTAAAACGACCTTTCTGTCCATCTAAGTCTGGTATATCGATGGGTGTAGGAAAAATATTGTTGATATTGTAGAAATTGTAATTTGTCTTACAGTCTTTTCAAATTAAATTCACCTTTTGATAAATCAAATTCAACTTTTTGCAAATCAAATTCAATTTTTTGCAAATTAAGTTCACCTTGTAAATCAAATAATGTACATATATAGTTTTAAATAAATTTATCATCAAACCAAGGGAATAACAACGAAAGAAAGTAAACATATTTTACATGCAATTCAAATAATTACATAATAACATATGGTATGGTCATAAAAACAAAGATAAATTCAATAAGTAGAGGGCACAACATTAAAACATTACCTATACTAGTCTACAATGGTTCTGGTACTTTACATACATATTCATATATAATACTATATCAGTATGTAGAAGTTACAGTTGTAACAGAATTATCAATAACCCCCAACTAAACTATTAGGTATACCTTGTAGGATGGTACTTGATAATACTTTTCGAAGGGGTTCAGCATTGGGGAAGAATTTGGTAAAAAGTCTCAAAATAATCGTTTCTATATCAAATCCAAGTAAGTATGTACTTGATTTGATTTCCAAAAACGTGAATTTAATTTGCAAACATTTGAATTTTATTTGCAAAAAGTTGAATTTGATTTGCGGGCACGAGTACGATAACTTTGGCGCCAAGATATAATAACGGTTTTTGGTAGAGGGGCTTAATACAAGCATTTTTACTATAGGAAGGGGGGGTCTATCTTCTCTCGTTTAGGCGGGAGGGGCAATTTTTTAAAAATTTACTTAAAATTTTTAAAAAAATATTAAAAAAGAACGGCAACACTTACAGTTATAAATTATACCTTTTTCAAAAGTCAGAACTCTACAATTTATAATAAATTTTAAGTAAAGTTGTTTCAGTCAATAGTTTTTGAAATAATTGACTCCAAACTCAAAATTTATGAAAAAAAGTTAAAAAAATCACTTTGAGTATTATTTTTCTCATGATTATAAATACCAATAAAGAAGTAATTGATGTAGTTAACTGTTCCATTTATTTCTTAATCAAACACTGAAAACTATTCGTCTCTATGTTTTCTAGTTTTTGCGAAAATTGAAAAACAAAAAAAAAATAATTTTGTATCAGATGGGTGCATGTAAATTTTCTTTTGCATTTAAAGAATCTGGATTAAAAAAAATAATTGATATTATATACATAAACGTATGTACATATGTCATGTCCATTTCAATCTCTTTTTTCTAAATATCCGGTTAGGTACTTGGCCAAAACTTAAACATTTAATATATTTGAGCATGAAAATTGATTGCATTATAAAAAAATTTGCATTACCTTTACGACAACACAACTGCAGCAAATTCTCATAGTTTCTTAATATGCACATATGTTTGTGTCATACATAGATATGCATATAACTATGTACACACATATAATGCAGCCACAGTAAAAAGTATGTATATAGTTAGATCATAAAAAACAAGCCCAAGCATTCGATGTTTGTACCGTTATTTTTATACAGGTTTGGTGCAGGTTATTGTTTACCAAAGCCATTCTTCATTTAACGTTTGAAAGAGTAGTGTTTCCTTTTTAAGAATGGCGGCTAAGCATTCACTTCTTCACCCAAAATTAAATAATTTTTCGATTTTTTGTTCGTTTGGGGATTTGGTGTCAACAAACGAAAAAAGTATCCCGTTTTTAGAAGAAATCGGGTTAATTCCCTCCAAAACGTCTACTCCACCTCTGTGTTGTGATTTTTTAATGACCGTGGACCGTTCGGTTGGTAAATTACCACATTAACTGTAATAAAATCACAAAGGTATATATGAAATTTACGATGCAAACAGTGAGATGCCTAAGGGGGGGCATGCTGCCCCCTGCAACCCCCCTGCTTGGGCTCACTATAGGCTTTGGGGAGGGTGAAAATTTTATTATATGCAAAGTTTCTTTAAAATTAAAGAATCTTTTGGGTTTAAAGAACAAGTATAGTTTTACTATTTTTCAATTACATATCTTAAAAACTAGAAGACCTAAAAAGAAGTAGTTTTCTGTGTTTAATAAAAAAAATAATTGGAGCAGTTAACTACATCAATTATTTTTTTATCGATATCCATAATCTTGAGAAAAATAATATTCAAAGTGATTTTTGTAACTTTTTTTTCATAAATTTTGACTTTGAAGTCAATTATTTAAAAAAAACTATTGACTAAAACAACTTTATTTAAAATTAATTATAAATTGTAGAGTTCGGACTTTTGAAAAAGGTATAATTTATAACTGTAAGTGTTGCCGTTCTTTTTTAATAGTTTTTTAAAGATTTTAAGTAAATTTTTATAAAATTGCCCCTCCCGCCTAAACGAGGGGAGATAGACCCCCCTACCATAGTAAAAAATGCTTGTATTAAGCCCCTCTACCAAAAACCGTTATTATATCTTGGCGCCATAGTTATCGTACTCTCCCCGATTTGCGAAATTTGAATCGCAAAAAGTTGAATTTCATTTGGAAAAAGGTGAATTTAATTTGAAAAGACTGTTTCAATTTGATTGATTTTTTTTTAAATCGTGAACAAAATGATTCCTAATTTGTACATTAAATTTTATACTAATAAAAGAATGCAATCCCTATTGACCACTAAAACCGCGGAGTTGCAAGGCTTGGTTAAATTTAATACATATTAGGTAGGTAGGCAGGTAGGTCTCATCCAAATGAAATCAAATCTAGTTTTGTAGAAAATCATGGAAATAGATAATTTTGGTTTGATTCGTGTGGATATTATTTATTGGGCCCTACCCGGGAATATTCCAGGTTATTTCGTTTCACACGGAATTTTTGTAGTTCTCTAGAAATTTTTCCTGCGAACGTGAATATCCCCCGGAATAAATTTCCCTTAAACAAAAAATCGTATGAAATTACAGCGAAATTCCCTGAGAAACTTTGGAAAATCATCACACTCCAAGATTCATTTGGAGGACAACTTCCAGGGATTTTTTTATTCACGATAATTTTGAAGACTGTAACGTAATCTACCTACCTGCAACGAAAACAAATCATGAATATAAAATAAAAAAAAAGGAAGATCTTCACCCCTACAGAGATTCATCGGAACAAATCTCCGAACGGATTGTTACGCTACCTACGAATACGTAAATGAGTCGTAATGGTATATTTGAACATAATTTATAATACATATTTAAAATTAACCATCGACATCTACCTGGTACCAACTATTTTTCACACAATTGCATTAATAATTATGTACCTACGACCTACCTTTAAAAGCAAGACCCCACAGTAATACGTACTATTCTTATTTTAATAAATTTAATCATTTTTAATTTGGGCCGATCCCGGCGGTACTGCAATACCGGGCCAACCCGCGACAGAGGTGGAGCAAGCCCCTAGCACCCCGTCTATTTCCAAAAATCAGTTTAACATTTGTTGTCCCCCGATGGAGGATCTATCAGATGTTAAGCTGATAAGAACAGATACTACACTTTGATCTTAGCCATAAGGCCGAGAAGCGATAGGGTTTAAGGCAATTTCATTCCTACCTATAAGCCCTGTGACATACATTGAATGTGAACTAATAAAATACGAAATAAAATACATCATTCAATGGAGAGTGAAAGTGATTTATTAAAATTCGAAGGTATACCTACAAGTATGCACAACCACACAAGCCAAAGAAATTTCTTTTATTTTGTCTTCTTTATTATTATTTTGCAATTGCAAGAGTGGGAATTGGGGGTTGATTTTTGTGTATACCTAAGCTGATAGCTGCCACTGATACCTACCTATATTATTTTAGAACAGTGGTATTGCATACTCCTGACTAAACGCGAATGAATGGGTACATAGATAGGTATAGGCATTGTATTTATATTTTCATACAATGGATAGATATACAATGGGTATAGGTATATAGTCCCTACTTACAATAAAGCCCGAACTAACTAAAATTAATTGTGAAAGCAATCATTTTTTACTGGCGATTATAGGTACTATAAGGCAAGTTATGCATTCGTCGAAAAAAAAAGTTTTGAGATAACAATCGAACATGACATTACGATTATAGCGAAGACGAAAAAAGATGGTCTTAAAATTCTGTCCGTCTGTATGTCTGTCTGTCTGTCTGTCTGTCAGTCTGTCTGTATATATGTATGTATAGACACCTACAGCCAAACGGGTGGGCCGAATTGCTTCAAACTTGGTATATAGAGTTTTTTTTAGGTATTTTACAGAGGGGAAATTGAATTTTTTTTTAGCTCCAAAAATAACGGTACCTGCCATAAAACCGTTACGTTCAAACCTATTTTTCTCGGAAACGGCTCTAACGGTTTTGATAAAAAAAAATCAGTGCGGCTTTTTAGCTACGACCGATCATATGGTTGAAAAAAAAATTAGAAAAATGTCTAAAACGGTACCTACCATATGACCGTTTTTTTGCTTTCGACTATCTCATAAACGGCTCAACCGATTCTTTCGGAATTTTACACATATATAGGTTTAGGTTGCCCAAATTATACCGCGTACCAATATTTTTAATTAGTATTTTTTTGTATTTTTAAAATCATTTAAAAAAAAAATTTAATTTATATTTCGAAAACTGCTCATTAAATTTTTTTTTTAAATTATATTTATATGTATTTATTGATAACTATGAATTGGCGTTTTTGAATTTTTTTTTGAAAAATGTTTTCAAAAAGTTTCAAAAAAAAAACTTTTTTTCTCAAAAACCGCTCCACAAATTTTTAAAAGTTTTTTCTCATAAATTCAAATTTATCTAACAAATAAAATGGCGTACTTTTTTTTGAGCTTGAATTAGTTTAGAATTCAGAAATTTGAAGTATTTTTTCTTTGATTAAGCCGATTTAATATTTTGTTTTTAAGTTTGAATTATAATATTTAAGACTGTCATACCAATTTTGTTTAGAAAAAAATTAAAGATATTTTGTATATATAAAAAATGAAGTACAAAACTGCTTTAAATATATATTTAGATTTTTAAAAGAAATCTTTTGCATTCGATGTGATCGAACATAAGAGTAAGTTCGTGCGATCCAGTCGTGCATTTTATTTCACTAAGCACTAAACTAAAGCAATCTACCTATATACATATATTATAAATACTTAGGCAATATACCTATAACAAAAGTACATCTTTGTAGCTAGTTAAAACATTTAAAAAGCGAATCATAGATTGTACGGTGTACAGCAATAGGTAACGTGTTTTATTATCGCCAATGACCCATATGGTTCACCCCATGAAAATAAAACTTAGATCCGTGTTGTTTTTGTAATACGTGTTAAAAAATAACGCCGACCCAGATCCGTAGATAATAAAACGCAACTATTCATTGGTTAAAACAAATTGGTATAGTTAAAAAAATATACCAAAAAATATTTATATTGGAGATGCGGGGCATCGATCCCCGTACCTCTCACATGCTAAGCGAGCGCTCTACCATCTGAGCTACATCCCCAGTTATGAAATCAAATTCAAATAAATATTTTGTAATTATTCTCTCAGCATTTTGAAGTATTTATAAAATAATTATAGAGGGCAGCACAATATATTTATTTAATATTTAAGCCAATTTAATTTCGAACTAAGTTCTTAGCTTCGTCCATAGATGGCGCCGTTAAAAGGCATAAATATAAACAAATATTTATGAAACGATATGCCTAGTATCATTTTCCAACCTACTTAATGAAAGCAACAATCGTTGAATAAATAAATTAATTGAATTCTACAATTTTCAAATATAATAAATTATAAATTCTAGTGTAGCCCCATCTATTACTCACTGTCGCCAATATTGGACAGCTAACCATCAGACTGACAGCAGCTACAGCTGTCAGAAAAAAAAAACAGAAAAGTCATCACAGACATACCGAAGAGAACCGAATTTGTGAAATAAAATTTTCTTTCACATTCGTTTAACAAAATCAATTATACGGCTCTAAATTAATTAATAAATTATAAATCAAACAATATAAATTCTTACACAAATACCAAGAAAAGTTAAATAAAAGAAAACTACACAAATGAATTGGTTCAAGGGAGGTATTACTGAAGCAATCACTTTTTCAAAGCAAAAGAATGCAACTTTTGTTGTTTATGTCGAAGGTAAGAAAGAACAACGTCGTCGGCAAAGAATCCTGCACATCATTTTGATTTTGAGATAACACGTCATTCATGATGTTTATATTAATAAATATCTTTGTGTCGAAAATATGTAGAATATCACGAGCTGATTCATACTTTTCTTTATTTGCAAAATAGGAAAAGACGAGAACTCAAGTAAATTAACTGGGTTCTTAAATGAGTCGCAAATCAAGCAGAAGCTGGAAGATGAAAATTTTGTGGCAATTAAAATCGAAGGAGGGACCGAATCCTACATGCAATTTGCCAGTTTATGTAAGTTTAAACCAAGGCGTAGATTAAAATATATGTAAATATCCTGAAATACTAATGTCCAGATGAATTTTAATATATCTTTATATACATATGTAGGGCTTTCAATTTAGGTTTTTCGATTTTTTACAAAAAAGTCTAGAGAAGTTATAAGTATATGTAATATAATTAGGTGCATAATATGTAGGTACCTATTTATATTAAAAGATAAGTATGTACGTAAATCGATGTGTTATTTATTTCTTGAGAACTAGATAAAAAGTAGGAAGGCTTAGGGAACTTCTTCAACATTCAAAATATTTACCTATAAACCAAATTGGCAGGTACCTAGAGTTATATACAATATAAGTTTGTCGAAATTAACCAGTCAACCTGTATGAAAACCATATCCCATCAATCTAGTAGAATTGTGTCGTCTATGTATTTTTCAAGGTGAATCTTGCACTAATATGAGGTTGTGTAAAAAAAATTCTATACCAAATTAAGATCCCATTCCCCTTGGTTTGTTGGTCCCACAAGTGTGTACCTACATATACAAAAAAAAAATATGTGAAAACCAGTTTAGGTAAGTAATTTAAAGAAAATAATGGATTTTATAAATTAGGTTTTTTTGTGAAAAAATGTTAGAAATGCTTATTTTTCATTTTGTCGATAAAAAAATAAAAAATAGGTCTGGAAGATTCAGCTTAAGCAACAGAGTGGCTTTTGAACTTGCATATATTGGCCACTTTCGACAGTTTTTTTTTTACTTGCGATATATATATAGCCCTATATGTACATATGTACTATATAGGGCAAGTTTTGCATTTTGAAAAATAAAAATCGAACTCCAAATATGACATTGCGATGATAGAGAACACTAAACAAGTGGGTCGCGCAATTCCGTCTATCTATTGTCTCTAGAACGATCTACAGCCTAAACGGCTGAAGTGATTTTCTATAAACTTGGTACTTAAGCGTTTTAGGTGATTGTCTCAAATTGATTTTTAAATCGTTTTTTTTTAGCCCCAAAAATAACGGTACTTGCTATATACATAGTTTTTTTTACCATTTTAATTATCTCGAAAACGGCTCTAACGATTATGATAAAAAAATTAGTGTGGGCACTACTATAGGTATAGGATACATTTTGGTAGCAATTTTTGTTTACATACTTTGTTATTAAAGGTACCTGCCATATAATCATTTTTTGATTTTCTACTTTCCCATAAACGGTTTACCTAACGGATTTCGATCAAAATTTTAGAAAAATATTTTTTGGTTTTCAAAAAAAAAAATTAATGACGATTTTTTTTAGAAATTACATTTGTAAGCTTTTAAAGAAATTTTATAAATAAAAAAAGTAGTAAAAAACGACTTTAAGAATATATTTAGCAGTTTCTACAAAGAATCTTGTGCATAAAATGTGATCGAACATAAGAGCAAGTACGTGCCATCCAGTCATGCATTTTATTTATTAACGTAATAATATCTATGTACATAGGTGCATCAAGGTTGATTAAAATCGTAAATCCACTTTGACTTTTCTACGAATAGAAAAGGTATCGTATATCCTATACGGCAAAGATAAAGAACAAACATAATAACATAAATAATTATTATTATGATTTTTATTCTTCGATTATTTTATTTTTTTTTTTCACAGATCAAATTGTTCCGGTTCCATCGTTGTTCTTTATTGGAAAGAATGGAGTACCTTTGGAAATCGCAACTGGCATAATTGCTTCTAGTGATGAATTAGAAAAGAAAATTGACAATGTCCTTAAATTAACAGGAAAAGTCAGTAGCGGCAGTTCAGCTGCATCTGCATCAGCGGCTTTCATTGCTAGTGAACAAAAGAAGGAATCAGCGGCATCGACTGCAAGTACGACTTCTGAAGTCTCAAAGAAAGAACAAACATCACAAGAGGATTTATCATCTATTTCTGATATAAAATCTATCACAGAATCAAAACCAGTTGATGACATAACTTCTTCAAAGTCAAGTCTATCTTCTATTGAGCTACCAACATCATCAGAGGCCCCAGAATCATCAGTTCTTTCACCACCAAATGATCTTTATTGCACCGATACAACATGTTTCCGTAAACCTAACAACGCTGCTAGTTCCCAGGATATCATTGATCCCCCTTCCGATAACACTTCCTCATTGGCTGAATCGATTTCGATGGATACAGTGCCAGCACCCTCAGTGACAGTTCCCATTGCTGCAAAAACAATATCAAATGAGGTCTCTGATAATTCAGCAATCAAAGTCTCCACTTCAAGCCCTAATCCATCTACCCCAGTTTCTAACCCCACAAATGTTTCCAGTCCTTCTGCTCAACCACCAATAGAAGAAAATTTAGTAGCTGCTAAAGACAAGCTTGACCAAGCCAAACAATTGATCGAGGAGCGAAGAAAACTCAAACAAGCTGAGGAGGAGCGACAAGCACGTGAACGTGAGCTTAATCGCCGAAAGGAAGGCAAGGCCACGCAAGGCGTCCAAAATTGGCAAAAGGAGCAGGACTTCAAAGAGCTCAAAGAAAGCATCCGGCGAGATCGTTTGGAGGATCAGGCCGCTCGTCAACGCATTCTGGAACAAATTGCCAGTGATCGGGCAGAACGAGCAAATAAATTCACTCCTCCCATCCTGAATCAGACAACCCAAGCAACAACTCCAACTGCAGTGAATCCCCCAAGTAATTTAGAAATGTCTCGGATCCAGTTTCGCATACCAAATGGCGAAACAAACACCATGAGTTTTGAGAGCTCAGATACTTTTGCCACTGTGCGGGCATATGTCAAAAGAGTCGTTATCAAGGGAACAGGGATCAAAGATTTCACATTGGCAACTACATTCCCAAAGCATGAATTTACAGATGATGATGATAAAACAACCCTTTTGGATCTCTGCCTAGCCCCCAGTGCTGTCATTTTAGTTATTGGCAAGGCAAGCAGTGGCCCTTCAGCTGTTGTTGCGCGTTCAGGAGGAATAATTAACATTTTTAATACAGTTTTCTGGACTATAATGTCACCGGTTTTGTCTGCCTTTGGGTATATAAGGAATTTTATCATCGGGCAAAATAATGGCGGTCCACGTCCTGCCAACGCAGGAGCTCAGAAACGGGCCAATGAAGAACACATCGATGCAAATGATTTGTAAGTTTGATTATATTAATATTCGATAATTAAATATTTTGACAATTCAATTACAGGGCAAAAAAACGCAACCTCGATAGATTCCTCTTAACTAAAGACGGCCCATCGACTTCCAAAGAAGCCATGGAATCAGCCAATTCATCAGGTGGAGCATATCGTCGAGTTGGTGGGTCGAATATCCATCGCTTATCAGATCAGCGCAAGGATTCCGATGATGAGAATAACACTTGGAATGGGAATTCTACACAACAACAATAAATACTGCATATGCTAGTTGTTGAGTGTTGTTTGCAAATAAGTTTTTTTTAACTATATACATATTTACACACATTGCTCTATATGAAAATATAACAAGTGTCTTTTGTGACTTTTTCAGGTATATTATATCATTATAAAACACAAAACACTGTTAATATAAACACAGATAAATTTTGTTTATAGTCATTCCTATGCAAATTCAGCACTACGCGAGTAATTTTAACTTTAAAATAAATAAACAAACAAAGAAAAGGCACTAGGACAAAACGGTCTTTAATTTGCTGGTTGATTTTTTGTTTTGTTTAACGGGACTTTTGCCATGCCAAGGAGCACCCATATCTCTGTTGTTCAAAAGAGATGCAGAATGACCGCAGGGTTAGCATTTTATTTAAAACTGATTAGGGCCAGTTGTACAAAATTGGATAACCAACGGCTTACTTGATGTTCAAACATTTACCATGGGCGTTTATCTTAAACAACAACTCTCAATTTTTTACCGAGTCACTAAGCTTTTTAGTGCCGTTGACACAATGATTAAACGTTCCACATGATTTTGAAAAATTTAATTTATTTTTAATACAGTTGTTATTAATTCTTAAATACATATTCAATGTCTGCCAATTGATTTAATAAAAGTAAATAGTGCCTTATTTATTTCGTTAAGACATGAGTGAACACGAACGTCGCAAATAACGATAAAGAGATAACAGAGAAGAGAAAACAAAATCTGATTAAATCCGTTAGATAAGCCAGATACGAAGAAAGTAAATGCACAAATAAAATTCCTAATATTTTCATTTAAGATTTAGTTGGTGGTCCTAAGGAGTTCAGCGATGCGGCTTGATTCCCATTTGGTTTTGTTTTAAGCGGATTTTGTGATACTCTCAAATTAGTTGCAAGAGTAAGATTTCGTAGCAAAAAAAACGTATTTCTTGAAAACGTCTCCAAGAATTTTTATAAAAAAATGTGTATGTTCTTAGATTAAAGTAAGTAGTAAATCCCACTTTTAAGTATACAAATATTTTAGTTTGCGTACTTATTAACGGTACTTTCCATAGAACCAATTTTCATATATTTTCGACTTGCTCACTATTGAAGAAGCCGATTAAAATTATTTTTGATCGGTTTATCCCAAAATCTGTTAATAAAACAGCATACTCAAATTTTCAAAAAGAAAGCATTTCGATTTTTAATAAATAAATAATTTTTTTTTTGATTAGAGATCAGTAGGTGGAACATAAGTAAAAATTGAAATCTAAAAGCCATGATGTTCCCATACTTTGTGCACAAAAATACACCATTGAACACACATTTTAGCCAATTTTTAAACATCACAACAAAAGGGTATGTTTGATAAAGTTTTTTGTGAACGGCTATCTAAATTTTAATTTTTGCAAGAATATGCCCGACCATACGATAAAATGAATTGTTTTCAATATTTGTAATAACTAGCCCTCTGTCAAGTGACAGCATATGTATTCGTTTTTTTTTCCTTTAACAAAGTATAAACAAAATCTATCCAAAAAAAACTACAAGAGTTTTGCGCATGGGCAGAGGATTTGACTGTTTTTTCGTAGAAATTCGTAGATTTTCGCAGTTTTAAAGTTGGGTACCGGTACACATCGAACCAGCGTGACATTCTTGTAGGATATCGAACATGCGTGAAAAGTTTGGGGTACACATTTATAAGTTTTGCTGTCCGTCCGTCAAACAAAATTTTCATTTTCAATCCAATAAACATATCAAAATATTAGGGGTATTCACGATCCGATGTAACTAGTCTTGTATCATTGTACAAGTGTAAGTGTAGCATTTCTTTAAAAATAAAATTTTACAAGATTTGTTACACCAGGGGCCCAATTCTACAAGCGTGCGTTTTGCCTGTGCACACAGAAAGTTGTGTACACAGAAATTTTTCCGATTTCGCAAGGGTACGATCAATTTTTTTTTGACAGATAACGTGTACACAGATATGCAAACTTATTCACGCATATTTTGAGGGTGAAAAATTTGTTTGCACGGAAGAGCATTCACGCTTGCGGAATTGGGTCCCAGATTGTGAATACCCCTATTATTTTTCTTATTCCATACTGACAAAGATTCAAAAATGAACTAACAACAAAAATACTTGTTGAATGTTATTCGATGAATGATTTGCATACACATCATCCATCAATAACGCTGCCTGACACGCAATATCATTATCGATTGTGAGCAAAACTGTCACGCAGGTTCGATAATGTGTACCCTACATTAGGAAGCAATAATTAACACATCTAAAAATGCCGAAATCTGGTTGTTTGAAGCTATCTGAAACTAGGCGAGGAACCAACCTAAATAATTCTTTGCCCATTGCTGTTTCTTTAGGGGTATTTATTCAGAACCCAGATAATTTCAAATAAATTATCTGGTTTCTGAGGCTTATACGGGTTTTCTGCCCTTTTATTTTTAATTTACCACAGTGAGAGGTTCTTATACATACTTTACCTTAATGTTGAATTCCAAACATTGGCGCAAAATTTTAAATAACCCATTGTTAAGGGCTTAACATTTTACTAGTTAGCAAATTCCTAAGTGCTTATTGATTGAATAACTATTTCAAAATTTTTAAACCTTTTCTAAAGTAAATTGCTAATTAAGCAGAAAGCTGAGCATTTGCAGGGTTTGAACTTTGATGAACACAATTATTGTTGTTATGCGTTGTAAACTAATTATATTTTGATGAAAACCCAACATGTGCTCTAAAAAGGTATTAGTTATTTCTATTTTCATCATTTTAAGTTCAATATTTACAAAAAAAATAAATTGTGCACCAGCAGTGCTGATACTCGTATACTATCAGATTCCATAATTGATTTAGCAAATTGCTAAACGATAAAGCAGCCATTGCGTGATTTTAACTTAAGTAAAATGTTAAAATCGTTTAAAATTAGCTCAATCATGTTTTAAGCTTAGTAAATTAATAAAAGTGGCATTAACATTTTACTAAATCGCTTAAAATTTTGTGCCATTGTTTTTTTTTTCTGAACACGGAATTATTTCTAAGGATAATCTGTCAAAAACAAATCTTACGTTTTTAGATTCATTTTTCATAGATTTTCATGACTACAAGCACGCAAGTTTCTCACAAACGTTAAAACAACCAAAAAAAAAATCGACCTGAAATCGATTTGAAATAGTTGGTTGGTATTCGACATAAGATATTTACCTATCAGACATAAGACGGGTCTCAAAATCAGTTCAGATATGTAACGAGCTGTCGAACTAAATTTAACAATGTATCTGAAGCATAATTTAGAAAATGCAGAATTTGTAAATAAAATTTTTCTTATAGCGAAATTCTCGACCACTTTTATGTGGTTTTCCATTGGTACAAGAATCACATTTGTTTTTGATACGAATCTATCAAAACGTGGATTTTGACAATTAGAACCTTCCATTGAGCAACAAAAATTAATAATTTTTGATTCTGAATCAAATTCGCAGATCCGTATTTTTTGGCGAATCTACCTCTCTTTTACTAACACTACTAAGCACAAGTACAATTTGAAGCATTTATTTTGACAGCTACCAGTTTCACAGACGAGAATATAAACCAACACATTAACAAAAAAAAATTAAATCCAAATAACATTCCATTCCACATATACTCTTCATTTACCAATGGAAAACCACATTAATATGTACATCAAACGCACCTTTTGGATTTTTAGAGAAAAAACTATACACAAACAAGACTAATATCTCTCCACTTATATTCAATCAACAATTAGGCTATCTCTTTCCGTCTACCACACAAAATTGTTTAAAAAAAGGAAAAAAAATAAATATTTCCCTTCTCTGTTCGTATGTGAACAATTCTCTTGATTCTTTCAGTGCTGAGTGTAATACCGTGTGTGCAGTAGTGCAATAACAGCTGATGGACAAAAAGTAAAAAATAATCCAGAATTTGGAAAGACTATTTCAAGGAAATTAAAATAATAAAATTAAATGAACACCAGCTGTACGTCTACTCCCAACAGATTCGTTTACTGCTATTCCCTTAAAATAAGTATTATGTAGAACGGGTTCTTTATAGCTACTGCATCACACAATTGTCTGTCCATTGTCTCATCACTTTGCGCTGTCTACGGGAAACAAACGTGAACATGTGAAATGTGAAAGATTCTTACGAGAATAACTGTAAATTTGAATTAAAAGGAATTGCTTAAGAATTCTTGTTGTTTTATGGGCAAAGGATTTAAGGTGTGTTTTGATTTATTACCCCGAGCGCCGGAATAGCGAAAAGCATCAAAATCAATTTTCGTGAAAAAATTGAAATGTCAAGTGATTGTGTTGGTATCGGAGAATTTTTAAATAATAAAGAGAGTGCGAGTTTATAGGAAACGGGACAATTTATTTTGCTGGCTGTAATTTTTCTCCTCAAAACGCCTATTAATTGCTCTCTTTCTAAAGAGAAAATAAATCGGTTTGATTAAATTTTAAGATTATTTAGGGGAAATGTCATTGTCCTTTTTTTGAGCTCCGTAGTCTGTATTTTCTTTTACATATACGATATAACTACCTGCCAAATTCTTATTGAAATATTATAATTTATTGAAGTGGGGGCAGAACTTAAAGCCAACCATTTAATATATACCTACTTACGTTAAAAATTACTTAGAGAAAAAAAAATACTTTCCCAAAGTTGTTTAATTGTGAAGGCGGATTTTATATATATATTGCAACTTGAAATCCAGAATATATTCCTGCAGCATCCATTTAACCCCTTATTCTACTTGATCAAAGCAATGAGTATACCCTGTATTGAAAACAAATACGAAACAAAATAAACAAAAAAAATATTACAATTAAATAAAGTCTCCAAAATCAGTAGCTCTCTCATCTACATCTATTTCCCCTTCGTTTTTGTAACAGTTACATTTTTTTATGCGTACGTTCATTTCCGTGTGTGTGGGTTCTGTAAAAGTGTATTTCCATTTTCGGGAGAGAAAACTCGGGGAAAATTTTCTTGTAACAGGATCAAATCATTCGCTCTTTAAATCTAGAACCGAAGAAGACGCGTTCCTGTTGTACGGCCACGGGACACTGACCGTTAAATTACCGGTGAACAAAAAAAAATTATTGTTGTTTGTTCCTTTGGCTTTAATTTAAATTTAGAGAATTATTAGCTTTTTTCACTCAACTTCGCCCGGTGCGTGTTTGACCAGCTTTATTAAGCAAATGATTAATTGATGCATATGTGTGCAATTTCTTGAAATTTCAAAGAAAAAAAAAATTATCGAAAATCGCCGATTTTTTTTGTTTCTCGGTCAATATCCTGTCGTTTATTTAGTTGTATTTTTGGTTTGTGCAATCAGCAGTCTTTTTTTGTGGTATCCATTCACTAAGTCTTCAGGTCTTTGGTGTCTTCTGTGAGAATTGAAATAGTTTTTGCTCCTTTTTTTGTTTTTTTTTTTCGAAAGTGAAATAAAAGTGCTATCAGCAGTGAAATTATAAAAAGTCGATTAGAAAAGCACTAAGAGCAAATAAATACGGGTGATTTTCAAAACAAATAGTTTTTGAAATTTTATGGAATATTGCTGATGGCGGCCGTTGGTGGCCCCACAAAGCAATCCCGGGTTTCGATGAGCGTTTCAATGTCATTGGTTCAAGGTGGCGCCGCCGGTGGAGCACCCCAAGGTGCTATATTAGCCGCTGCAGCTCCTTATTATCAACCTCCAGCAGTTCCATTGGATGTCCAGCCAGATCGTCCAATTGGTTATGGTGCATTTGGTGTCGTATGGTAAGTTTAATCGATGGTTGTTATTCCAATCGAATCTATTTTATGAGTTAAATTTATACCTATCTGTTTTTATTTTTGCTTATTGAAAAATTTTCAAAATAGGTAGATATGAAGGTACCACCCCATTTATTATGTCGCAGTGTTGGTATACTTTTTGTTTAAATTTAAATGCAACCCCCGGAAAACTCATTCTCTTCATCATACAGTCAGCTTCATTAAAAAAAAAAACAATAATAATAATAATAATAAAAAATAGAACTCCGGGACATCCACATTTCCTCCTATGTATGTACATTCACACATACATACATTATATGAAATTGAAATGCGGGTTCGGTCTTTCACAGTGAAGCTGAGTTGGTTTTCTATAGGGGTCCATTGTTGGCTGTCGAGCGAGGTCGGTGTTATTCTCGTTTTAAGGATTTAAATATGCAGTTAAGGGAGTGGCTCTTTGAAAGTGTATTCAGTCTATGAAATCCAGTTGGTAAATGATTAATATCTAACATCTAAATCCTCGGGTGAGCAGCTGATACAAAATTAGAATTCCTGTTCTTTGATTGGAATAATTTATCAATCATTACACAGGACGCACGCTGTGGCAAATGATCCCTTAGGCTGACAGAAAATCAATTTTTAAAGTTGAGGCATTGTTGACTGCTTCAATTTTACAAATTGTTAAAAAATTAGAGGGGAAATGTGATTCATGCGAGATTAGGAAAAGCACTTCAATTTTGGGGTATTGTATTTGTAGGTAGCTATGTATGTACAACCTGCCAATTTCACATTAAAACATTTAAGTAGGTAGGAGTATCTACTTGCCTTACAAAACTATTCATAGGTTGGAATAAACAACTACTGTGGTTTATTAATGCACATTTGTACCTACATAAAACAGGTAGGTGCATACATAATTCACTATCAACTGACAAAATATCAACATTTACAAGTCGCTCGGTAACGGTGCATAATTTTAACGATTTAGGCCCGTTTATTGATACACAACTTAAGCATTAAGTTCTACTTAAGCACTTATGTGACAGTTTATGCACATATGGAAAGTAGCCCATAAGCATTTTAAGTTGAACATAAATATTTATGATTCTTATCAGCAAAAGGGCCTTAGTGCAATGTTAAAGCAGATAATAAGAGGATTTTACTAATTTAAAAAGTGAATCATTTTATCTTTTTAGCATACTAAATCCATATGTAGGTTTAAGTTATGTTCGCTTATGTCGAATTCCAAACAATCATTTCACATCGATTTTAGATCGTTTTTTTTATTTGTTGTATGGAACTTGAAAAAATAGTTTGCGTGTAATGCGTGCTTATGAAATATTGCTAAAAACTCAAGATCTGTTTGAAAGATTTTGTTTACAAATAATTCTATTGTGTTCAGAAAAAAATCGAATGTTTTTATGTTTGAATTTTACATTAGTTTTTTTTAAGTGTCGTAGGAGCATTCATAGGTTAAATATGGCGCCAGTTTTTAACTGTGTTTTAAATTAATGTTTAACATTAGCAATATTGTAGTAAATTGTTTTAATATTCGTAAACTAACTCTTTAGTAGTGCATAAATATGCGAAAACTTTAACATCACGCTATTTAAAACTTTGCGCCAATGTTTTTCTTTTATTTTATGTACATATACATCTGTATGTAGGTACCTAACTACACTATCTTGTCAAAATTTGTAATTATGTATGAAGGAAACCCAGTTAGAAACTTATCATAAAATAATGTTCACTGCTATGTTAAAAAAGTGGCAGTTGGCGGCAAGAATTTAAGGTGCAAACAAAAAATATTTGAAACATTCAGCTCTGAATGTGAAATCAAAACCACAGTCCTATTCAGCTTGTTTGACAGTTATTAAAATGCACTGACATTCCCTATCTAGAGAAAATCAAACAAACCTATTGATTTTAGACTGTTTTAAATATTTTTTTTGGTTGAAACATCATCCTACGAAATAAATCAGTGTAGATATCTAGGTGGATTCTGTGAATCTGTTACGCATAAGATATATCATTAAAATAGACAATTGCTTTTTACGCAATGAACACACAAAAACTATTCTTTGTCTTTTTTCTACGTTTCAATTGGATGAAGTGAGGGAGCACACTATCAAACCGTCAGGCGTCCGTCGTTTTTTTTGTTTTGCTTATGTCATTTTCAGTCGTAGGGAACCGTTAACCTCCCAAAATGACTGTTGTCACTCTAATGTTCTTTTTCATTGAAGGAAAGATAAATCTTAAAAAAAGCTATTTATGTACATTAGATTTGAAGATGAAAAACCAGAATTCCCTAGCTTGAGAGTTTTGATCTCCATGCACCCATACATCTAGATAATCAGCTGTCAAGCGGCGGCATTCAAATATTTTGTTTCTTTTTTTGTGGCGAATGACGATGACGTGCTATGTATACTAATTATGCTGACATATTTTGTTCGTTTTGTTATTTGTGTTGGTACTGTTCTGATGAACAAACTCATGTACCAAACCTGACAGCACATGTGTTTCATTCAAAAATGCAATTCCTGATAGGACAAATAATTTTTTTCAAATGACATTAACCCAAAATTTTAAACTGCTTAGGTTAAGTTACAATTTGATAATAGCTATTTAAGCACTTTACTAAAATTTTCCTAATTTTTAACACTTAAAATTCGGTCTACGGCCATAAACGATGGCAGAACTATGAACATGCCATGAAAAAATCCAATGGAGTCCAAAAAATCCGGGTCCATTCAGCGACATGTCGAAAAAAAATACTTTTAGACCAATCACTGTTCAAAGCTAGAAATAAAAACAAAGAAAAATAGATTGACGTTTCATGTACTCGTACCTACATACATAAGAGCTTATTTTTTTTGTAGTGCTTTTTTCATTTATGTCGGATGCTTAACGTTATTTTGTCTGTTTTTCTTGGAGTGTGGATATGATATGAATGTTGATGGAAAAAATAGAAGCTGTGTAGTGTTGAAAAGGAAATGAACAACATGTTTGTGGATTGGATTGTGGTTGTTATGTTGGACATCTGTATATCTACCCAGCATTGTCGACCTGTAACTAGCCAGCACCATACTTAACCTATTTTTTGAAAGACATCAACTGAAATCGACTTAAACTCTGCAAAAAAAAGCTAATACCGAGTTTCATTCAAGAAAAGATTTTCTTTTTCTGTCAAAATATTTGATATTTTTGAATTATGAGTTTCATTGCAACAAAAAATCAAATCTCGATGTTGAGAGCAGATCTTTAAAATTTCAATCAAACTCGCTATAATGGAACATACATTTTCTGAGTTGAAAAATAGTTGACCATGATACCTAGTAGCCCGCAATATGTTGTGCATAATATTCTATTACTATTTGTTTTTCATTTTTGGAATCATTTTAAAAAAGTGATAAAAACTAGCTCCGGGCTGGCTGGCTTTAACAAAAATAATACGGATTGCTCGATTTCGTTTGGTTGTCCGCCGGAAAAACTCTTTGATCCGGAATGCCAAACGAACACTGACAGAGCTCTGAGCGATTCCAGACATTAAAAAACGAATAATGGCATTTTGCCATGTTTACATTTAAAGCATGTAGATTTATTTGTAACTTTATGAAGTGAAACTTCTTTAAAATCCCACCAGGTTCAAAAAGTAGACAGGTATTTGTCTCGCTAAAACTCATAAACAGTTGAGCGATTTCATATTTTTTTTTGGATTGCTCCCTAATAGAGGGATGGTTTAATTTAAAAGATAAAAATAGAGAAAACCCATAAATTTGATTTGAAGAAGAAATAGAGGAATCATTTTCAGGGATGTCAAACGACAAATCAGCTACATTTTCATTAGATGAAATAAATGTCTACAAATGATAGTTATCAAAAAATTCACCTCTACAGTGTTCGATGTAAAATAGAAACAAGGGCCACCTTTCTAGATTGTTGACAGTTGTTTGAAATTCAATAATATTCGCCAGTGCGCTCTGGCCAGAGAATATTAAACAATAGCAGTGTTTTATTGGGGAATTTATCCACTGAAAGTTTATCCGTCGTAGCATTTTACATACAATTCGATACGGTCGATAAACGTTGACGTTTATTCGAATCTCTAATTTGATTTTGTTAATTTTGTTGGTACGATTGATAATTGGATTGAATTTCGATGGATGTGTTCATGGAGTGTTATAATTATAAATTTCATTCGTAAGACAAATCGATCTTTTTGATTTTTTTTTTTATAGTTGGCCAGTTTGTATTTCTGAAATCTTACATAACCCCATTTTTTAATAAATGATAAGCTTCTGACTTTTAATAAATGATAAGTTTCTGACTTTTACTATTAAAAACTGTATTCTATGCTCAATTATATTCTGGAGTACGTCTAAAATTCCGCCTATATCTGCAATTTTGCATACCCCTAATGTCAATTAATCAAATTTTTTAAAAAATTTCGATTTCCATTTTGAAAAAAAAAATCAATATCTATGTGAATTCCGTTTTACTTTTATTTTTGATTAACTAAGACCAATATTCGTTTTGTGTTCAATTTTTATTGATAGGTATCTTTTTATTTAGATCTACAAAAAAGCAAATTTGAGAAGATAAACCGCATTGGGTGGAAAATGCACTATAGAGGAACTGCTCGGCACTGCGCCGCAAAATATTTATTGGTATGAAATTCTATGAGCTAGAAGACTAGGCGCGCACATATGCAACTTTAAGCTTTGCAACAGTTTGGTTGCTAAAGTGAAGACCATGGACTTATATGAGAGTGCGCTCACATGCAAAAATTATTTAGTCCGCGATTCGAGCAAGTTAAAAGTTTGTGTTTTGGCACAAATCGAACGATCGCCCCAAATAAGTTCTTTAGTTTATTGAATGAATTTGTGACCTTGACACAGTCCAATAAAACGAAAACAAAAATAATATAAACATTGTTTGCGTTTTTTTCAATTAGTTCTTTAGTTTATATCACACCGAACTATAAATGTAACTGCGCGCATATTAAATCAAAATATTGTATGTGTGTTGGGTTTTCTCGTTGATTGATTTTAAGTTGCTAATGTGCGCGATCATTGTTCAACTAGTGATTAAACTATTTCGTTTCGGAAAAATTGCTATTGCGCGCCTAGACTAAAACGCACTAAGCGGCAACTGAACTTCACACATGTGGCCATGGACGGTATTCGCTTCACTACATGGGCGTACATTTATGTGATCCCATTGTTTTTTTTTTCTGGACATGGAAATGGCAAACCAAATGTTAACTATTTAATCCTTACTCCGCGTATGTTAAGTGCAGTCTGATGAGTGAATATTGAATTGAAAGCAAAACATACTCAGAAAATAAATTGAAAAAAAAACTCTAGCTATCGATCTTTTCAGAAAATAAATAAAAGCATGTAATATAAAGGGGAAATGTAAGGGCAGTGAACAATTTAAGCTCGTTGTAGTGTGCGTTCAAAACCAAGAAACATTAAAAAGAAACAAACAAATCTCCGACAATTTTGTTTCCTGGTGTGAAAAGCATAGACAATTTTTAAAGCAATACAAAAATGTTCCTGTGTAAAAAGGGAATTTGGACATAGTTTATGAACAAACCCATTCACTTATCATTTCCTGGTGCAAAATGAATGTTCGAATTTAAAATTGCAAATGCAGAAAAAATGAAAACAAGAAATAGTTTTGAAACATAAATTAAATATTTGTACGTTTTTCTACTTTCTATTTTATATGAATAAAAACTAATTATTGTTCATAATTTTGTTATTTTCTTAATTTTACTTTGCAAAAGACTCTTTCATTACTTGTGACTGCTGTGCAGAGGTACCATTTTTACAAAAATAAAAAAGCTACGGTCCATGCTACGGCCAATGCGTTTTTTTGGGAATTTCTTTAGTACAATGGATAGATTCCCAATAAAACACACCTAATGTTAGCTTCTGTTTCTCACTTATGTTTTTTTTTAACACGAAAACAGATTTGCTATCAAAAAATATGATACCAACCACATGATGGTCTTTTTTTAACCTTTGGAATGTAATTATTTTTTTAAAGACCGAATGATATGAAACAAACAAATAGCTGCCAGAGACCGAAAAATTATGATATTTTTTTTTATAAAAAGGCAATTAGACCAACATATTTTGTACATCGTATTTTTAACTTAACGATCAGGTTAGGCAATTTTTGTTCAAATGTCTTAAACGCAAAAAAAAAATAACTTGCAGCAGTTAATTTCGTGCGAATTTTAAAATTCGACCTTAATTCCTGAAAATCCTTATACCTGCTACCATGCTTACTTATAATTCTTTTTAAAATTGATCGCCAACCTTTATTTAACCTGAACAAATCGAACATCATCGTTTAATTTTTAATGACCATTTGTTTTCTTTGCTTTTTGGGTCCTTAAAATTCGAAACACATAAAAACCTACACATTATATGTATGTATGTACATATATCTGTATATAGTATTAGACACATTTATTTAATCTGGGATCAGTGTTTTTTGTTCCCTTCTTTTGAATTGTTAAAAGTTCAATTGGATATGTATGTCTTTGTTCTTTGTGGAGGGAAATTCTTTCGTAGGATGTTAAAAAAATATACATCCCTATTCACTTGCATGCATCAATCTACATATACATATGTACAATGCATGCATGCACTGTACATGCAGGTATGCGAAAAACTAAAAAAAACTTCTTTTAGGTACTTCTTCTAACTGAATTTTAACCGAAAATTCCAAAGGACGAAAAAATGGATAAAAAATAAACGTTAGTGGCCTGAGGATATCAAATTTTCACAATATTTCATGGATTCTATTACCTACCAAACCAACCTATGTACCTGCTCAAAGTAAAAAAATCTTGAAAACAAAAAAAATAGCTACCTATAAGAAAAAAAAACTTTCACACAAGAATTATCCATCTATAACCGCACAGGAAGAAAGTAGGTATAGAGAAATTGCAAAAGGATCCTATAAAATCACAAAGGAATAAGTTTAAGGCTTTGACCAAAGCCTTCACACTAAATGGTTAGGGAAAAACTCTTCAAAATATAGGTAGATGTTTCCGAGGCAAGACCTAAAAAGGACTCTCGGGAGGTATAAAGACACTATAAAGTCGGCGAATCAAGTAGGATAAAAAAAGAGAAAAAAAATTACGAAGAGCCAAAAGAAAATTGCAAAAAAAATATAATCTAGAGTGTGGTACAGGTTTATAGGGGCAGACGAATTTCTATGAAGTAGGTATTAGATATATACATATCTATATGAATAAGGGTTTATTGTAGAATTTCTGGCACGGCTGCTTCTTTAGATATTTACAATTTTTTGCTCCCCTTTTTCTTTGAATGCACATTCATCTAGTTTGCATACCACCTCCACCGTACCAGAAAAGGACTGATACTGTAGCTATAAAACTGAAAATTATGAAAGTGTCCTTTTGGGAGACTAAAAATAAAGTAGAAAAGAAAGCTGAACGAAAGATGAAAACACTTTTCCCAAGTTGCAAGAATTTTCTCTGCAATTCAAGATTTTTTTTTTATATTTTTCGATACGGACAAGTACATACATAGTTAGCTATCTTCACAGGTAAAGTCTGTAAGAAGAAGATGAGAAAACTAACTTATGCTGGAACAGAGTCAGAGTTTGAAAAAAGTAAATTACGGAATTCGTTCAAAATATTACATTATAACAAAAAAAAAAGAATTCTTGCGAATAAAATTCTGGAAAATAGAAATTTGCATTAGAAAGAAATCGTTTAGAAAAATTTTCAATTATTGGAAATTTTTATTAAAGGATTTACTCAAGCAGGGTTCCTTGTAGTTTTTTAAATTGCGAAGATTTTACATCCAAATGAATTTCGTTAATCCTGTAGATCAGAAATTTATATTATTGATTCTGCAAAGATTTATTGATTTTAACAGCCAATTTATTTTGTTCATCGCTGAACAATATTAAAATTGTTTTATTCACTTTCAGCAGCGGCTTGTTTTAATTTTCATAAACGTGCATAAATGTTCGGCTTTTAGATTTGCATCAACCTCCTGCGTAAAATCCAAGTAGTCCAAGCATTCAAATTCTACCAAATTTGATGCTTGGATCTTAAATTTTGACACTTCTTAGCGGATAGTGAACGATCATTTTCTGGCAGGACAGATTTATTACAAATACAATTCAAATGCAATTCAAACCAGCGGTTCTTCAAATTTCTAAATAAAACCAATCCGCATTGTTTTGGCTTTACTATTGAATTCATTTTTGAAACTAGAATTCTGAATCACCAGCTGATTTGAATTTTGGCAGCTATAAACTAATCGCGTCGCATAATAATGTAATCTTATATTTACTTAGTTTTCACCGACAACTAAACGGAGCTTTAAGTAGATTTAGCTAAGTTTGCTACAAATTTCGACGATTCACCATACCAATTTTAATCTCATTCAAATCTTCATAGGGCCAATAGATGTACAAATCGAACTAACCTATTCCCATATAGAAATGAACAAATTCATCGGGAAATTGGAATTTATCGCTTTGGTTGACACAAATGAAGCTGCATTCTACATCATAATACTACGTTTCCACCGAACTTTAATCGCTTGTAGATTTACTAATCTCAAAAAGTGGTTCCACCGCTCCAAAACTAGATTAATTTTGACAGCACTATTCAAAATGCATATATCTTTTCATTTTCTCCTATGATGTAGAAGTGAGACAGGCAGCTTCATCTGTGACAACCGAAGAGAAAAATTCACCTTCCCGATGAATGTGTTCATTTCGATATGGAAATATTGTAGTTCGATTGAAGATTTAAATGAGATTTATTTTAAATCTTCATCTGAGAAGATTAAAATTTGTATGGTAAATCTTCAAGATTTGTAGAAGATTTGGCTAAATCTACTTAAATCTCGTTTTAGTGGTCGATTGAAACGTAGTATAAGAGAAAATGAAAGCCATTTGCATTTTAAATAGTGCTGTGAAAATTAATCTACTTTTGAAACGGTGAAAACACTATTTGAGGCTTAGTAAATCTATAAGAGAAAATTAGAAACATGATACAGTAAAGATCCAAGTTTTCCTATAAATTTGTCGATAAACACAGATTTCGTAATCAAACAGTTTAAAAAAAAAAAAATAACATAGTGGGGGCAATTCAGAGATGACCTAAACAAACTCAACTTTTGAAAAATTCACCGAACAACCATGATACAAATACAACTAAAGTCTTTAGTTGTATCATGTCGAACAACTATAGTCGAACAATTATTGTTATTATTCAAAAGTTGGTACGATAGCCTGAGATTGGTTACTATACAATTAAGTTCCTGAACAACCAAATTTAAATTTGTATGGGTTTGTGCATGTTTTTGAAATTTCTCATGGGATACAAAAGTATACCAAAGTTCGTCGGATAGCTTGAGATTTTCTTTTTGCAGCAGCTGTGTTCTTATATCCTATTACTACAATACCAACCTATCCGGTTAGCTATGGATCGATTTTTGAATTTACCTAATGATTCCGTTTTGCATTCGTTAACATAATAAAGAACGTGTAAGTGACTCCGACGAACCAAATACTATTTGAGAAAAATAAAATAAAATGAGTGAAGACTAAGATTGTCAAACTAAAACGTAAATGTTTTTTGTAAAAGCTTAACGATTTCTTGTGTCTCCGTTCCAATTGTTAAATGTCGTAGTTTTAACTGATCTAATTTTTCTTCCATTGGATAACTGATTCATAAAAAAAAATACATAAACCACATGGACGTCAATAAAATGGGGACGTTCACTGAGTTATTCTCAGCAATATAGAATAACTTTCTGTTGTTGTAATGCGTGCAAAATTACTGAAATTATCTGATGAAAAAACAACTGTTCTCGTTAAAGCTATCTTTAGTTATCCAAAAAAAATTGGAATAACTAGCTATGCGAGAACAAATGTATAGAACAGCTGACTGCAAAATTCATTTGTTATGCGTTTTGATCTGATTTTTTGACAGCTTTGAGCTAACATATTTGATTCGTCCACAGATATACTCCGATAGCTTGGTATCCGAGATAACATATCTAATAAATGAGTGAACGGCCGCAATGTGATTAAACGAAAACAGCTGTATGTAGGATTCCAAAGTTCTTAATTAATTATCAGTACCGCGTATAGAAATAGTACTAAAAATACTTTGAAGTAGGTACTCGTATCTTTGAATAAGATCATATCACTCGAGAAAACAAATTAAATTGTGACTGAAAGTGGATGCATCTATTTCTATTTCTTGCACCCCAGATCGATGACACCGGAAAGAAGTTTAAGTGCTGCAAATAAGCAATTATCCATTGAGATTATAAATTATACAAGGGTGATGCCCCACTTTATTGCCAGTCTTAACCTTAGGTCGAGTATACGGAGTCGAGAGACGCAAGAGATTCTCATCTGAGGATGGCAACTAGATGATCCCATAGGCTTATGATATTCTTTATGTATCTAAAACAGTCGATAATTTGTACATATCAATATAGCGGTTTAACTTATTTCGATAACATAGATCAATCGAATTTAAACGACCGATAGGAACCAGAGCTGTACTAAGTTTTATCCACAACATTTGCAATGAAACAAAAGCCTTGTTTTTTTTGTACGCCCGAAGAAATTGGGACGCCAAAACAACATCAGCGACGCCATTACTGAACATTACAGTGAGATTTACAATCTATCGATAACATAATATAGGCAACATAGTTTTCATCGGAACAAAAGTTAAACCCTGAACTTAGAAGAACCCTTAGTGAATTTGTTTCTATTGAATTGTCCGTTATCTTTTTTCTTCAAATACCCTTCTGGCTTGACAAAAAACACGCCTTAGAATCGTATTAATCTGACAGTTTCAATTACTAAAATAATTTTTCCTTTTCAACTCAAGTTTTTGTGGGAATGGGAATGAATGATGAAAATGAGAAAATCGTTCTCACGAAAAGCTATACATACACAGCCATACACATACATATATAAAATTCAGATAGCCAACAGTGTGTGAGGTAGGAGAGTGGTATTCATTACATATCACAGATGTGTATGAAAAAAAAATGGTGTGGGGACAGGTAAAATGGGGAAGGTGAATAACGTCATTCAGACGGAGTGGAATAGGTATGTTCGATTGGATCCATTGGTGGGTTGAGAAGGACTAAATGAATGTCCAATTGTTTGAACAATTTTAATTGAATGACAAAACATTATTGATTTGCCGGCCGGCGCCTGAATTTCATTTCATTCCATCATCATACATCGTTAGTGTTTTGGTTGTTTTGTCGTTGTCATTTCAGTTCAGAGAGGAGCGAGTTGAGCTGGATAATCTATCCTTCGCTATTTGTTCGGCACCCCCCCCCCCTCTCTCTTTATCACTAGATTGTCAGTATTAATTGACTTTTACGAGGATTTCAGTAGAATTTTCAAGGATTTTTTAGGATTTTTTTATTTGTTGTTGTTTCAAAAAATTGAATTATGAGATGGATTCCGATGAATATAAAGAGGGGACGTGTGTTGCGGCACTTTTGGCTTTTTTTTATATTGCTCTTCTTTCGCCTCGAAGAATTTTCAAATTTTTTAAGTAAAACAGAAAGGGCGAGTAGGATTGAAGTGTGATATAATCAGCAGATGTCGAATCAGAAAAAGGTGCATGGCAACATATAATCTTTGCCGCTGTGCTGGATGGAGCTATACTTACGTGCACTGCACACGCACATTTAGGTCTCTCATTACAGAGTGTTCAACAGCCCCAGGATCATAACCAGAAGGGTATATTAAGAAATCCAAGAGATAATTATTTTTTTTGCTTGGTTTTGTTGTTGTTGCTGTTATACCTACTTGTTCTTGACTGTCCTTTGTTAATTCCTCATCTGTTGGCACATGCTGGCTGTGGGGATGAAATACGAACTGCATTCGAACAAAGACAAAAAGGCAGACAAAACGAGTGCGAGGATTGAAATAAGAGGTGCGAGGTATCCCCTCAATAAATAAATCCTTGGCACCGTCGGCGTCGTCACCGTCCTCGTATTGCTATTAAGTGCGATGGTGGTTGGCTGATGGTGTTCTTGTTTTCTCTTTGTATCATACGGGCCTTGGGCAATTGGCCCAGCTCAGACAGATGACAGTGTTTCCTCTTCAATTCCGAAATAAGTGAGTTTTTTTCTTGTAAAATTTTACTAAGCCTTGTGGAATTTTTTTTTTTTTAATATGACGTCTTTCAACGATATCTGGTGCGAGTTGGCGAAACGCAGTACGAAACGCTTGCACACAGTAATGAAAGGATAGGTGTAATCCTTACAAAAATGTAATTGGTATCACACGCGTGCTGTTCTGGTGCAGTAACTTACCCTTAAGCTGCCAAGTACCTGCATGTAATAACAAAATCGTTGTTGGCGGAAGTAACAACGCGACGATGACGTTGAAGACGAATGACGAACCGACGCGACGAGCCGACGACACGTCGACGAAAGTACATATATTTTTGTAGATCCAAACTATTGCAGCTACTATACATGTGCAAGGTCATTACTGCTGGGCACACGTGCAGCATTTTGAAGTTGCCCCTGCATGTTGGTTGATGACTGTAAAGTAGACCAAAGTACCCATAAAATGTTTATTTATTTCTACAGCATAAAAAAAAACATTGAGTTTTCATGCTATTTTTTTTTAGAAGTTTGGAGAACGGGTTATCCAGAATTTGCGACATGAATTAACCAAGTGGTTTCACGTGGCAGTGTGCTTATGAATTTTGTATTTGGCGAGTAATCCTTTTGAAATATGAATATTATGTTAAATACAGAAAGTCAAGAGTCACTATTTATTGTTTATTTATAGGTACCTAGTAGAAATGGGTAGGTATACTTTATGTGAATCTACAAATCGAGATATGACACGTTCAGAATAATACAAACATATCGTGGGAATTCTATTTTTGTTCAAATTCCACAAATAGCTTAAATTGAACTTAACTGAATGAAAGCTTAATTTTGAGTTATTCCACAAAACCTATTGGTTTCATTCTTACAATCTAGTATATGTATCTACGTCTAGTCGAGTTGGTAATGACGTCTCTGTTTGCAGAGAGTATATAAAGCAGATGAAATATGTACGAGCACACTTTAATCTTAAACTAAAAATAAAGTTCAAAAATGATTCCAAGAACAAAACCAGATTGATTTTCTTTAAATCAACACTACGAGTGGATATATGTATGAATGTATGAAGTATACCCAAATTAGTCCCTTTTTGTATATGTGTATCCATAGAAGCTATCCTTGTCAAAAAGCCAACAAAATTGCGCTTTGTCGTCCTACAATAGAATCATTATTGTCATTGCAGTCGTTGTCATCATCATCAGTACACGACCCCCTGGTTAGTCCTGGAGCCTGAATTCTTAGTACGGCTCCTTTATTGTTTGACCAGACTGAAAGAATGCACACACAAGCACACACTCTAAAAATGTTCTCGTTCTCACTCATCTTTGTTTGGAAAATTAAAAAAAAAAAATCGTCCGATTTACCCATCAGGAAAACCCCGCCGACAAAATATCAGTGAACGGCAATAACACCCCCCGTGTATTTGCTCTTTAGCGTCGATATGCCATACACGGGCGCAGAGTGCCGTTCAGCACAAAAAAAAATCGAACAAACTATGCGCCAGCCTACACGTCTATAATATGTATGTAGACAAGCGGAGCGTTTATTGACTTTCACTTAAGCTGGATAGTCTGCAAATTTTATTTTTTGTCATTTGTCGGTCGGACGGTCTATCGTATCTTTTCGATTCATTTACGAGTTTATTTGCCTCGCTCAGCGTGAAATAAAAATAGAAAATAAAATATTTCAGAGTTCATTTCTTTCTCATAATTTTATTTTAAATTTTGATGATGAGCGAAAAGAATACAAATATATATTAATGTGAAAATCAGATTCTACCCAACGCAAGGCAAACAGGGGGAGAGTGCCTGGGATCGATGACCTTTAAATAAAATTTTCATCTCTCATACATTTGTACATGTATCTATCTACCAAATATGTTGGTATACCACTCTCACAGAGAGGGGTAGAAAATTATATGTTTTTTGGCAATTGTGTGTGTGTGTGTGTATGGTCCTGATGCTCCTGCTAAATGGATGATGCTGGATGTTGAAAAGATTTGCCAGCGCTTTAAAATTAACAGAAAGTCTCCAGGCTATGCAATCAATTTTCACCGGAAACATGAAAAAAGAGGGATAATCTCAAGGATATTTATCAACGTCGATCAAAAAAACGAGATGGTGTTACCCATGAAGAATTATGAGTGACTCTGGGGATGTGAACATTAAAAAGTTTTTATTTTTTTATTTTTATAAAAAAAATTGAGGACAAAAAAAAGTGGAGTGAAGAGATTTAAAGTGCAGACGTAAATAACATTTTCTTAAGATAAAAGAACAATTAATGTCACGATTAAGGAATTCAAGAAAAAAAAATATGACAAGTAAAAAGCAGGAAGGAAAGCTTTTTTTTTCTTAAAGCCTCACTGAACAGATTCTTTTGTTAATTATTTTTAAATCATACATATATACCTATGTATATGTATGTATGGTATGTATTTATTTTTAAATAATAAACATCTTATCGATTTTTTTTTTAAAGCTTAATAAACTACGTAAAAGTGTGTTAATTGATCGATTGATAGAGATCCATCTGTTAGCATTTAATTAGGTCATACCTACATTTTTATAGTGAGACGTGAGAGTGAACTTGGAGGGTTAAAGCGAGTACCTTTTAAGAGTTCTCTTAAATATTTAATGATTGCCATTACTTATTTACTTACTACCTTCCTAGACGCAAGATTCATTTTGTAAGCAAACGTGCTTTGAAGACAGCCGTACGTTCATTCGCATTCGTTTACTAGGTATTTTATTTCGATTTTATTATGGAAGTATAGGGTGTCCGCCGGGAAGGTATACTACTTTGTTTTGTCGCCATTTTGGTAAACAGTAGTCTTGACAGTTAATATTTGGCAAGGCACGTGGCAAATTTATTATGGAAAAATATTCGACAAAACCATCGTGTTTGTCGTGCTTGGTCTTCAAATTTTGCACAAGGATTTGCATTTGTTTCCATTTAAGATTCAGTTGACACAAGAGCTTCTTCCACAAGACCATTTACGCCGCCGTACATATGACAATAGGATGTTATAGTTAGCCGATGACAACCCCTATTTTCATGAAAACATCATAGTGAGTGACGGGGCACATTTTCATTTGAATGGATATGTGAATAAACAGAATAGTCGGTTCTGGGCAACGGAAAACCCTCAAATTATTCATCAGTCACCTTTGCATCCATTGAAAGTTACAGTCTGGTGTGCAATTTGGTCAGGAGGAATCATTGGACCTTACTTCTTTGAAAACTTTTTAACGCCACAACTGCATGCTTTGGGTTTGATTAACCTGTGGTATCAACAAGACGGTGCCACATCGCATACAGCCAGGATTACAATGGAATAACTGCGAGACCTCTTTCCACAACAAGTTATTTCAAGAAATGGTGATGTTGATTGGTCTCCACGGTCGCCTGATTTGAGTGCTCGGGACTTCTTTTTGAGGGGATATCTGAAAAGCAAGGTTTATGCAAACAAACCAGAAACGCTTGAGTAACTCAAACAAAATATTCGTGGTGAAATTATTGTAATACCTCATGAAATGTGTGAGAATGTAATGAAAAATGTGCTCAAAAGGGCTCGCATTTGTGAGACTAACAGAGGCGGACATTTAGCTGATATTGTATTGCATACATAATTGCCGACTTTAAATAAAACATTTATCAATATTAGATCCATTCTCTTTCATTTAATCAAAAATTATAAACAAACAAAATAGTATACCTTCCCGGCGGATACCCTGTATAATAATTGGGAAAGCCCAACTTAAGTAACCCTTTCAAGTAGGTACATATTTACTATACGTATCCATACATAAACAAAATAATTGCTCTAAATATATCTGATTATTTATTAACTAAATCAATTTTTTTTAGTACATATTTTATGTATTATTATTTGTAAGTTTAAGTTAATTTTGTAATAATTTGCTAACACTGTTTTTTTTTTTTTTAGGTAAGTTGCATAGTTTGATGTTCTCATAAACCACGCTTTGTAAGTAAATTTCCTTACATTATTTAAATTTTAAACGGCTTAGTACTATGCTAAAGTATTTAGTTTTAGAAAATCTAAAAAGAGGATTTTATTTCTTTTAAACAAGTTAATCAGCGAAGTATCTTTTAAAATTTTACTAAAGTTAAACTAACAAGGAGATTATTTTATCTTTGTCACAGCATACTAAATCCATATGACACTGACATTTACAATACGCCATAAAGTTATGTTCGCTTAGTTTTTAGCTGTGTTGTTTTAGGCGTGTTCAGCTGCTGTTTGTCAAAAATCAAGTTTAGTATGGTGCAAGTTAAAAAATATTTAAAATTTTAAATGGCGACCAGAGCGACTAGATCCAAGTAGCGCTGGAAAGCGACGTTTTGATACCAAAGAACTCGTACAAACCTGAATAAAGAGATTTTTGGCGGAAAACGAGGGGGAAACACAAGCGCAGCGTCGCTAGAGCCATTTCGACCCGTTGAGGAAAGAGATTAAGTTTTTAAATTTTGTATCAGACTGTTCTTTTGGATCAGAAAAGAAAGCCCTTCCAAGGAATTCGTGGCCTTGCCAAAGCGGGACACTTGCAAAGGAAGTGAAGTACTGTTTCCTTTTCCATCTGGTTGGAACATTTTAGTAAAATGTTTTAATTTTAATAAATTGTTAAGTAATATCATGCTTTTTATAATTTTGCGCAAATAATTTTAATACGATGAGTTAATACTCCCTTGTACGGAAAAATATAAGCAACTTATTGCGGACTTTTATTCAAATAGAATTAAAGTAAATAGGTATATTTTTTTTTATAATTTTTTTCTATTAATTATTATATTTGCTTTTTTTAAATTAATTTCTTCTTTATAACTGGGTTAAATTAATTTTCTGAACAAAGTCTTATTTTTCTCTGAAGCGTATCAAATCGGCAAATTTTGGTAAATAAATCAAATTATTAATTGCCCTTTTTATCAAAATAATTTTAAAAAGTAACTTAGTACCTTACAAAAATCAAAATTTTAATAAATCTACAATTAAAAATAATCTTAAAATTAAAAAAAAAAAATTGAGTAAAAACGCCAAGCCAATTTTCCAGAAAAAGAACTCTCATGTGATAGCAATCGAACACTCTCAGAAAAATTCGGAAGCCTTCCGGGCGACCAATTGAAAACTACAATAGTTAATCCTGCTAAATAAATTAAACTCGACACAGAATTTTCAGTAAAAAATTAAAAACTAACTCTTAGTTGGTCTTTGTCATCAATGTGTGATATTAAAAAAATACGGAAATCGCTCCATTCACTCTGATTTGATTGATTTACAAAAAATGGCAGAAATATCCATTGACTTACCAAATTTGCGGATTTAAATTGGGGTTTAAAGTGATCTTTAGGGAAAAATACGTTATCACCAAAAAACCTAAAGATAAAATGAAAGGAAAAAAGTTTTTTGTTTAAGGTTTAAGTTGTTATTTTTTTTAATTGGCATCCTTTAACAAAATTAAAGCTGCTTCAACTTCACTTCCCCAGAGTTGTGTTAATCTCATCATACATTATAAAGGGTTATCCATTTTGCGGTTTTAAAGTATAGGGCTGGAACTCGACATCTGTCAAACTTAGTTGTTAAACCCATTTTTTTCCAATTGAAAGTCTGAAATTTACGAAAATGGATCGCTTAACTACCGCAAAACCTATTACAAAAATGGTGATTCTGCCACAGCTACATATCTGCTTTAAGAGGAGATTATGGCTTAAATAATCGTCCAACTACGCAAGCAATTGACAAAATTGTGAATAAATTTGAAGAGACTTTATTGGTTACAGATATTGTAAGGCCTGTGCATCATCGTTTCGCTCGTACCACTGAAAATATCGCTGCTGTAAGTGAAAGTGTTGCCGAAGACCCGAATGTGTCCATTCCAGGAATTAGGACTGTCTTGCGGCACATTATGGTGTATTTTGCATTTGGATCTACACCTACATCCATATAAAGTCCACCTCACACAACAACTGAAGCTAGCTGACCATTCACAAAGTCGTAGATACGCCGAATGGGTGCTTGAACAACAGGCGGTGGGCGTCGATTTTTCGAACAAAATTTTTTTCAGCGGTGAAGCACATTTCTCACTCCGTTGGTATGTTAATAAACAAATTTGTCGTATTTGGGGTTGTGAGAATCCTCAAGTAATTGAAGAGAGGCCATTACATCCACAAAAAAGTCACTGTTTGGGGCGCTCTTTGGTCCGGAGGTGTGATTGGAGCTTACTTCTTCGAAAACGACGATGGAACGACTGTCACCGTCAATTCGGAGCGTTATGGTCATATGATAACCGACTTTTTTTTGGCTGCTATTGAAGAATGCGACTTCGAGAATATGAGGTTTCAACAAGACGGTGCCACATGCCACACAAATCGAGCGAACACGGCTTTATTGCAAGAGACATTTACTGCCGCGTAATTTCTCGTCGTGGCGATATCAACTGGTCACCAAGAGCATGCGATTTGCCACCGCTGGACTTTTTTTTGTGGTACTACGCGAAAGACTGTGTTTATGCAGATAAACCTTTAACTCTTGAGCACTTGAAAACCAACATTCGTCAAGTTATGGCTGAGATACTGCCCAATATGTGTCAAAAAGTGTTCGAAAATTACCTCAAAAGAATCGATGCTTGCAACAATTCGCGTGGTGGTCATTTAAATGATGTAGTGTTTCACACATAATGTCAACGTTCAAACTTTATAATAAAAAAGAAATATCGTGAACAAAAATATTTTATATTAACTTTTGAAACCGAAAAATGGATAACCCTTTATAAACATGTATTTTACAAAATTCTTATATATTTATTTTAATTGCCCTCACAAACTCTTGATCCTTAACAAAGTTTCTTTCCAAAAGAAGAAAAATCGCACATTGATTTTCGATAAAAATTTCATTCATGTACAACATACCTATAGTGTTGCTTTTTTAAATATTAATCCAGTTCCAGCATTTAAGGAAGGATGAAATTTAAAAAAAAAGCAAACGATCGAAAACTTTAAAATTCATATGGCTTTATGAAATTTTAATGCCACAGCCGAAAACAACTTAACCCATAAAAATTCTCCTTCTCAATTTCTGACCCTCTCCCACAAATACAAAAAAAAAACCTGACTTCAGATATAAATTTAAAATTTCCGCTGATCGATCCTTCTTCTCGATTACAGTTATTGTCGAAGCATTTCCGGAGTAAATTTTCCTTCTTTTTTTTTGTTTTATTTATTGTAGTAATTTTTCTCTCAGGACCAGCACCAGGACATGTGTATAGTAGGTACATAGTGTATGCACGACGACACTCTTTTGTGTGTCCTATTCGCTTCATGAATGCCTATGAAGCACACTACCTGATTGCAACTGGTTTTTTAACAATTTTTCCTTTGACTTGCAAAGTAACTGTATGGGAACGCATATTTATCCCAAACCAATGAATCCAGAGACCCCCATATCGAATCGACAACTCGAATGTTGGGAAAAAAATACAAGGATGAGCTGCATGGATAAATAAAAATAAAAATAAAAGGAAAAAAAACTAGTCCTCCCAGCAAAAAAAAAAAAAGAAAAACTTCTTCCTCTGCCCTGTGCGCCCATTGAAATGCGAAGAACAGAATGGCAATGGCAGCTGGTGCGACTTTGCTTTACTGTTCTGATATCTATTAGATATGCAAGTCTGACGATGCAACAAAGACGACCATTGGAACATCCAAAAAGGCGAATGAAGGTCTCAGTCCCATGGACCTGATAATGTTCTGGGTCCGGGGTCCCTGCTGTTGTGAGATGTACTCTCAACTAGATGCACCATACCCATACCTCTCTCTCTAATGATATAGTGTGTTGAGTTGATACTTGCTGAAGAATGGTGATGGTGTGGTGGTAGATGGGATAGTCAACTGAAATTGAGAAATGAGCACAGATCTCGGATTACCTCTTGTTTGGTAGATATGGTTGATGTGTGCACCAATGACAACAGATTGAAAAACACACAGGTATGTGGCCCTCTTTTTAGATGTGAGGACTTGCTTATATGTAATGAGATCAGCTCGAAATGTATTTCGGGTGTCAAATGTGTCGGGTGAAATATACCTAGCGAGAAACTACCAATATTGGTTATTATCTGTTGGAAGTTCATTCAAAACCTAACAGCTGCTACCAGTCGCCCTTTCCAGTCGGTCCTTTTTCACAGAAAGGACAACAGGATTTTAATTAAAAAAATGCTAAGAACGAATATGGAAGGGCGAACAGAGTAGCGATAGTGAATATTGTAAAAATAAAGCAGACTAAAAAGGACGAATCTACAGAGCGTAGATTGTCATCATTATCATCATTCTGGAGTAGGTAGTATCGTTGTGGTTGTGGCGATATGGTGCTGGCAATGGTGGAAGGAAAAGTGGAAAATTAGGTGCAATGTCATTTGGTGCGCTGCTGCAAATGACGCAATTTCAATGCAATGAAAGAGATTGGGGGATTTAGATTTCTCGCAATTGAGTTTTGTTGTAGTTTGAATGGAGCGCAAATGTGGTATGGAATAGAAATTGTCTAATGCAGAAGCAAAGAGGAACTGATGCAGATGCTGTGTGGTGCGGATCAACAGTGTGGCATCATCAGCATTGAGTGTGTATAAAATAAAGGAAATGTGATTCTTTACTAATTTGGTTAGATTTGAATAGAAATGTGCACGTGCAGCAACAGCGCATGGAAAGAATTTAAATAGTGCACTTTGTTTGATTAAACCTATATTTCGATGTGAATTAAATACTATTTTGTATTTAGAGAAACTTTTATGTAAATAAGTTTAGTTTTATTGATTTTGTTTACAAAATAAACGTGCCTAGGTAGTCTATCCTAAAATGAATTATCAACAGCAGGTACCTAATTGAGATGGGAGTTCCACAAGGTTGCATCTTCAGTGCTATTCTTTTTGCTTCACTAAACTCAAACACCTAGGTTTTGTAAATACATATGTACATACTACTCCTCCATCAACTCCTACATTTGTGCAAATCAAAATCGTTGTTTGAAATTAAAACCGTAATTTTAAATGACCGACTTCGATTTAAAATATCACAACAAAGGGGGAACAAAATAATTGAGCATTTAAACACAAATCTTTAGAATCTTAGTCCGGTTTATTTGGAAGCCGTTGAAAATAAGTTCCAACTGTCTCAGTGCAGAAATAGGAACAAAAATTATTTCCTAAAGTAGCTCGCTCGAAAATTTCTCTCCAAGCATCAGATAAAATTTGACATGGCTAGTTATAGAGAATTTGGTAATTTGATACAACAGTTTTCCCTGGAGAAATTGTCAAAACAGCTGTTTTCTAAAAAAATATTATTAAAATTTCAAAAGTTCGAGTTAAACACTCTTTTTCCTCCATTAGCTCTAGTTTATAAGGTGCTTCTTTTTTAAATAGAACACAAATCGTTTTCTATTTTATTTCTTAGGTAATGTTATAAATTTTGTGTTAAAAATGTGCAAACTCAAATTAAATCTTTCCATTCCACCGAGAAATCTCTTCCGGTCGCTGTAAGCTGTAATATCTAATTAGGAATTTTTTTTCTAGAGTAAAAAAAAAAAACTAAAAAGTTTAATAATCGTGGCAAATTTAGTAGAAAATAAGAAAAATACACAGGAAAAACAATAAATAATAAAATACGCAGTATTGGTTTGTAAATGCTTTTATGTATAATGTATTAAGTAAATAATTAAAAACAGCTGAATATATTTTGGAAGTCGTTTTTATTTATTTTTTTATATTTTAAGTATCTTTAATTTTTTTTAATGTTTGTAGGTATGACAATACATATTATGCACATAAATTTAAAAATATATTTTTTTAAATAAATATTCCGCCGTTTACATAAATAATGAATTTTCAAAAAAAAATTCCGCTTTTAAAATAAAAATTCTGCTTTTCATATTTCTGCTTTTTTAATTTTTCTGCTTTTCAAAATTCTGCTTCTCAAAACTCTGTCCGTCGACAAAAAAGAAAGAAATTCTGCTTATTTTTTTACACGCTTTAATTTACTTTTTTATTTACAAAAGCAAACGAGAAACAAAAATAAAACAAAACAATCCATTAGATAAACTTAAGTATTAAAGATAAACATTACAGAAAAAAACAGGCAAACAAGCAATAACCAAAGAGAAAACTATGAAAATAATAAAGAAAACATAGCGCGCGCTTTTTAATATTTTTGAAACCTTTGTTTTCTTTATAATTTGCAGAATTTTGATGAGCAGAATTTTGTTAAAATAATTTTGACCCCGGTAGAATTTTGACCCCAACAAATTCAAAAATCAAAAAAAAAAAATGAATCCATGTGAGATCGCCGGGACGAAACGCTAATTTTTGTTGGACTATAAAGGCCGTTAAAAGCTATTTTGAATCAAAAAAAAAAAAAAATATTTAAGAAAATTTGGTTTGCATTACTATATATTTAAAATTTAAATGATCTTCTTTATAAAAAAAAATGAACGAAATTCGTTAAAACTATAATGAGAAAATCAAAAATAAACACAAAACTTTTTTGGAGCAAATTCTAGACAATACTTCTTCCAGTGGACATAATTTGTTTTATCAAAGGAGTAAGAGTGGTTTTCGAGATAAACTAGATTTACTCTGAAGAAGTTAGGAATACTCACGAAAATAATGGAATAAGATTGTTTTATTCGCATTTTTTTCCACAAATAAACTAAAAAAAAGCCTGATTATTTACAGTGGAAAAGATACATGAAAAAATTGGTCAAAATCATAACATAGGATTTACCTTTTTGGTTAAAAACATTGTACGGCTGGTACCGTTATTTTTGGACTAAAAAAGATTTAAAAATTAAATTTAGACAATTACCTAAGATAGACAGACGGAATTGCGGGAATCACTTTATTGGTGGTCTCTGTCATCGTAATGACAAGTTTGATCAAAATCTCCAATAGGATTTTTTCCAAATTTAAAACTTGCCCTAGAGTACAGATTAAACTAAATACCTAATCACAAGTTTTCGTTAATAATTAACATAATATGCATCAAAACACTATATATGAATCCTTATTAGCTGTGTGCGAATTTATTTTTTTTTTCGAAAAATTCAAACAGCAGCTTGAATGAGTATCATATTCTTTGTATTGCATCCATATACCACCAGAATCCCAAAGGACATTTACATTTTATTTTTAATTGTCCATTAGATGCACTAACTTTGCAACAGTTTTTCAGAAAATTCAAAGTAAGAATTTTATTCCAGAGTAAAGTGTCCCCATTTAAAATGATAGAAAAAACCATCTTGCTTTGCAATAGTTAAGTAGAAAGTGGCAAGGAATTCCATTTAACAATATTAAAGCAGCAAAGAGGACAGAAAGACAACGTTGACGATGACTTTAGCATGAATATACATATCTACTTTGTACCCTCTAGATAGTAAGAGCTACATGCATCTACATAGGTATTTACGAGTATCTACCTACTAAAGATACCTGCTTGGAGCATAAAAACAAATTGTTCTAGCTTGTAGACTAAAATGTATAGCAACGATAGGGCACAACACCAACAAAAACTACATCCAAAAGCAACCCTCGTTTTAATCTTTTCATTTTCATCCTCCTGCATTTTGTTTTTGTATATTTTAAAAATATACAAATGAACATTATAATATCTAGCTTTCTGCTGAGTGGCTTACCATGAGTTTTGAGATTTGTAGTTTTCTTTAGTGTTTTGTATTTTCATTCGCATTTATCCAATTTCCACCTTTTGCTAGCAATATAGAAATTGTGACCCTTTATGAACTTACTCTCAGTCCGGTCTCTAAATTCGGCATGGAAAATACGATAGAGAGATGGACTGAAAAAGTATCTAAAACTGAATACAAAATATCTCCCATTTATAGAAAATATAAATTTCAACTTTCAAATGAAACTCGTCCTTTTATTACCTTCTATCTCTCTTCCACTCTTTGGCGCACCACACATCATCTCATCTTCTCATTAAACCCCTTGATGTTCTGTATTTTGTTTTAATTCCATGTAGATTGACATCAAAAAACCCTACCACCTTCTCTCATTGGTTCGTTCGTAAGAGTATAGTAGGACTGTTTATAATGTGGAAGTTGGAATGAGTTTGAAGAAATGATGATAGAAATGGGAAGTCTTGTTTTATAAGCTTAAGAGTGTGTATCACCACACGGGATGAGAGTTTCAATTGTATGTTTGTTAAAAGAATGAGATGGGTAGGTAGGAGTAATAATGGGTTAGGTATTATTATATAGACATGGAATAGGCTTTTGTGTGTAGGTAGACAAAGTATCTTTCTACTATACTTAAGGTGGACGATATTCTTCAGCTTTAATAAGTACCAAATACATTTATACATACGAGTATATGTATGATGGCTAAGTTGTAGGAGTATTTCTTCACATTCTTCGAAATGGAACAATTAACGAAATGTTGGAAAATCTTTTAGTCCCGACTTAACATATTTGGTAATTATGTACATATATTATGTGGGGTATTTTGAGATCCTTAATGTGCAAACATTTTCACATGGAAATCCTTCTAACAATAATTTTAAACTTCATGTGCTCACAATTTTTTAAAATTCTCTTGATGTATATACATTCTGAATCATTTGCATAGAGTCCGAAGGAATGGTATCTTCAATTTTTTGCCGAAACTAATATGATGTATCATTCACGCAAAGTAGATGTAAATTTCTCGGAAGAGAAAATAAAATGTAAGGTTAAATTCGATCTCTTTTTATCTTCTCCTATTCCGCACTGAATTCAAGGATCTGACATTAACATTTAATTCGGTTTAGATTCGACATACGTTCAGCAATCATGGTACTCTTCTATTCTATTCCCCAGAGCAGAAAGATTTCAAAAATTAGTGGAGAGTTTACCACGGAGATACCAAGCTACTTAAAGAAAACGTGGCCGGTCAACAAAGTAATACCTTGGTAAATAAAGATGCGTTAAAAAGTATTTTTTTTTTAATTTTTTTTTTTTTTTTTAACTAATTTTTTAAATATGTGTTTTTTCCGGCAGAAATATTGTCATCATAAGGAAAGATTTTTTTTTATTTTACCCGGAGGAGTTTTGTTTAATTTTTAATTTTAAATAATCTGAAAAACCTACCTCAGTTTTCTATAATGTTTAATTTTTAAGATAAAAATGAACTATGATTTTATAAGGAAATTCATGTGTGCCCTATTTCCCTGTTCATAGCTGTATAAGACCTGAGTCAAAAACAATTAGTCTCAGTAATTTCAAGTTGTACATCTCCTATGGTATTTCTTGAGCCCCATTATGCACATTGAAGAATATTAAAACTGACCAATCGGAACTCGAGCTAAAATATGTTAAAAATTCTTTCATGTCTGAACCCACCCAGAAACAATAAAATAAAATTCCCGACTGGATCTCACGTGCTTCCTCTTATGTTCCATCACATCGTAAGCACAAGATTTTTAATAAAAATGTACTTGTAAGGTCGTACATATTTTAATTAATTTAGTACATACAAAGTTTTTTGTAAAATAAAATGTTGCTTTTATAATTTAAGATACCTATTTATCAATATAAATTTAAAAACAATATTTTAAAAAAATCGTCACCCGTTTTCGAAATATGGAAAACCAAAAAAAAAATATTTTTCGAAATATTGCTATGCAGTATTATTAACAGTTTGGACCATCTCATGTACAAAATTTTTGATCGAAATCCCTTATTTATATTTTCAAAAGTTAATTAATTTAATTGATAGTTTTTAGAGATTCATACCAAACCCTATATGAACGTTATACTCGTATTCATGTTAAGTTTTAATTTTTGTCTATTTTATGTAAGTTGCTTTGATTAATAAAATTAAGCTGTAAATCACGTCGAATGCTGATGAAACTTCACGTCTTTATATGAGCTTCCAAGGGGCTTAATATGGTACAATAAATTTTCTTTCAGGGGTGTGTAAGGGCTAGCGATGGACATACAGTAGCCTGAAGATACTATGGTTCGATCGCGATAGTAAATCCAATCTGATTTGCGACTAAGGGGAATTCCAGATTCGGGCCGAATGAATTTCAGGTGGGGCGGGTATAGGCCAAGCTGCCATGTCAACCGCAGCGTTCCCGAAGTGTTGATTATATTGTGGTGGCTAAGTCGGATAAATATATTTTTTTTTGCATGATTTTTGTTTTTTTTTTTGGAATAGGCGAGGTCTGGCTATGGGGGCAAGATCCCCCTCTAATCCGGCGAGCTGAGTCGAGCATAGAGAGCATGCCATCGCCTCCAAAGCGGACATTCTACCCCCTTTCCGTTCCATCCTACCCGCTCCTATCCTCATAAGTTTCTAATCAATTCTTTTTTTTTTTAATGCAGCTTCTACTTCCACCCTACCTACCTCCACCTCCTATCCTTTTGCCTCATTTCAAATGGAAATTGAAAATAAAATAACCGGTTCTATGACAAGTAACGTAATAACATTTTACGTTAACAACATTTTGGGCCAAACTGTGGATTACAACGACAATAGCGCACAGAATTTTTTTTTATCAAAATCGTTAAAGACGTTTTCGAAATAATTACGATTTAACTCTTGCTACAACAATTGTATATGGCAGGTTCCCTTATTTTTGGGGCTAACAAAAGATTTAGAAAAAAAGTTAAAGGCAATTACCCAACAATCTTAAGTACCAAGTTTTTCCATACTCGCTTTAGCAGCTTAAGCTGTGTATAGATCTGGGCAGACAGATATACACATATGGAATTGAAGGACACACTTTTGTGTGCTCTATATGTCAACGTAATATATAGTTTGATTTTATTTTTTCAAAATACAAATGTAAAATTCTTTGTCTTAAATAGAGTTTTATATGTTAGGAAAGTTGGTTTTCCGAATACAAGAAACCCTGGTAAATTAATTTGTACCCTTTTGTTTAATAACATTTGAAAATAACCTGACGAACTTTTTTCTTTAAGCACAAATTAGCAACTCGACATGGAGAAACGAATTTTTGATATTTTTTCGTTAATTTTACGAGCAACAATTTTTAAATGAAAAAAGTGACATGGGCACGGAAAACTATTTTTTTTCCTATTTAACAACTGATTAAAATTGAACAAAATTTAACAAAATAGCGACGATATTGGACACGCTCAGATGTCGTGATTGATTCCGAATGCAATCAATTGCTTTTATTAAACTCTAGTTTTACTTAGGAAATTAACTACTTGTCAAACTTGGAATTTTCCTTAAACATTTACTATTAGTTAAAAATATAAATAATTTTTTTCTAATTTTTTGTTTTCTCAGAAATCTCATTTCATATAAAATTTAACTGGTAGGTACGTACAACTAATTCTGACAAAAATGTACTTGACTTAAAATGAAGGTAGATATTATGAAACTTGTCTAACTTTCCTGTGACTGTCCAATAAAATAATAAAATTTCCCTTAATTGGAATGCATTGACAGCTTGTCAATGATTTGGAACTAGACAGTTTCCTTACTTTTAAATCACCTAAGTCTTCTGCTTAACTTGGCCATTTAGTTCAATATTCAATATGAATTGGACGAATCTGTTGAAGAAAGTGCCTTTCGTTTTTCTTGTGCTTTATACGAGTATGTTAAAGAACAACGCAGACTGTTCCTGCCAAAAAACAAAGTCCAGTAAATCCACATACCTGCAATTGAGTGTTGAAATTGAAAATATGAGTTTAACCAAACATAATGTGGGGTCTAGCTGCCTTTACCGTAAGTGACCTATTGAATTTTCTACCATTATGAATTCTTTTCAAATATTTTTTTTTTTTGAAGTTCAGCTTTATTGTTTCTGTTGTTTATTCACGAAGAAATGTACCTTACTAACACTATATACATATGCAAATATTTAAATGTATTGTAATGCTAACAATATGAAAGAGTTTTGCTACAAAGGCCAATTTTTAAAGTTTATCTACACCCCAACATAAAGGATTCAGATTCAATAGTTCAATAGTGGGAGGAAGACTATAAAGCTTCTTTTCTATTGTGTGTAACCAAACCATGGGAAACTTTATCAGCTTACCTACTAGCATACCGACTTTACTCACTTACCATGTTATATACTATTTTTCAAAGCAATGTCTATTGAGAATTCTGGTAGTTTTGATAACGGATAAAACCACTAGAGAGTTGAAAACTTATTTATAAAAAAAAAACAATTTTGATGCATGTTTTTTTCTTGTGTGTGTCTTGATATACATAAATTTATAAACGTCCAAGATGATGCTTATACAGTGCACGTAAGGGAATAACTTATAACGAGACACGTGTGACACAAAAAAGGAACAAAAGATTGGCCATATAATCTGCATGAAGGCTTCAAGAAGTAAAAAATTGATATAAATTAGAGTCTACTTAGGCACGAGTATACCGCAGTCCTTTAGAAGATTTTTTTTTGTTTAAGTACAGATGGGTTCTTCGTTTGTTCCGATTAACGTGGAACACTCAAGGAAACAGTGTCATAATAACCTGTCATTGTTACATGTTTTCGAATTTGTTGTTTTTTTTATGTTTTTAAAATTATTTTTTTTTTGGCATTTTGAAAAACGAATTTCATTTTATTAGAAAAGATGTAGGGAACATCAAAAAGATAATGGTCGCACTTAAATTTTGTGTTTTTTTTTTGTTGAATTTCCCATAAAATAAATATAAAAGTATGTTTTTATCATTGCAGACATGTTTTACAATCTTAACTTCATAAATACAGAAAAAGTATTCATAAGTTATATTTATTAATAATAATAATGTCTTAAATAAATAATTAACCTGATAATTAAAGAATGTTAAACCGCTGTATACATCTGTATCTCTGCCTACCCATCTCCTTTTTTCTGCAAGATATTAGGCGTGTTTTGGTGAGAAAAAGAAACTCAGCCAGTCAAAATGTAACAAGAGAGACATTGGGGACGTTCACTCAATTATTCTCAGCAATCTGGAATAACTTTCTGTTGTTGTAATGCGTGCAAAACCACATCTGATGAACAAACAGCTGCTATCATGAAAGCTATCTTCAGTTATCCCAACCCAAAAAAATTTGAATAACTAGCTATCCGAGAACAAATGTATAGAACCAGCTGACTGCAAAATTCATTGGTATGCGTTTTGCCTTGATTTTTTGACAGCTTTCAGCTAATCTACCTGATTCGTCCACAGGTATACTTCGATAGCTTGGTATCCGAGAATAAATGAGTGAACGGCCGCATTACCTTTTTATTCTAGTGAAATTTTACTTGACATTATTCGTTTGTGCTGCTCAAATTTAGAGGGCGCTGATCTAATTTTGTGTATTTGCTATGTTGGTAAACCTGATAATAGGTTACAATAGATGTGTTCGATTTTTGATCTTTAGGCTTGTCACGCACGTAACTTTTTAAGACGGAGTTTATAAAATATTTATTTAGAGTTAAATCATTTTCCATTGGGGGATTCACATGTAATATCATTTTGTACAACATTAGTCGTTTTGTATTATCAGAATTGAACCATATTACGGATTATCAAAAACATGCATTACAAAAGATCTTGCACTCTATTGTTTCATGATCCAAAAATTTAGTTCTGGTGGTGGTAGTGTAGTGCAATAAAGGAAACAAAATTAACATGAAAAATAAACACGCCCAAGCAAAAAGAGATGGAAGTAAACCGCTGTTGTCACTCTGATATGTATTGTTTTATTTTCAGAGATGGAGCCCGATTACACAATTCGTTTTTTTCGGTTGTTTCGTCCTTATGAGGAAGAAACGAAAACACGAATGAAAATTTCAACACTTTTTATGATTGAGCTTGAATGCATGTATATTTTTATTGAGATTTTTTTTCATTTACATAGACCTTTTTACATTTTTTTTACTTAACTATAGATATGTATATCTCTTTGCGACTTTGAATTTGCCGCGCTACACAAATCTATTTTTATAGTTTTTTTTTTTTTGCAATTGAACAACTTCAAGTAATGTATTTTTCTATTATATTAAACTGAATATTTCTATGCGCCCACTCGATGGTTGAACTTTGATGTTTCTGATTTGACAACCGCAATGCTCCTCGATGTAAATTCAAATTATTGAGTTGGTAATTTTTTTCACAATAAAATTGTATATATTTGTGAAAGAAGTGATTCAAATACATTTTAAATGATTACTACAGTTTGTTTTTACACAAAATAACAACAAATTTTATAAACGTCAAAATAACGAACGAAATAACATACATATTTCCACGAACGGTGTAATCACGAACGTATGTGCCTGTCAAAATGACGAATAACGCAACAAACGAATCGTGTAATCAAGCTCATGATATATATGGATCATTCGCGGTAGTGTAAAACGGCAATTGACAAACGAAACGGGCGGATTGTTGATGGTTAAATTAGTTTTCATTATTTAATTCATATTTTTGATAATTTAATTTTAAAGCTTGGTAGTATTGCAAAAAGCACTACAATTTACTGTACAAGATGCGAAAAATAAAAAAGGCGTCACCAACTTCTGTTCACATAGGTTGTATGTCTTGAAAAGCCTCCAAGTTCAAAAAGTAATGAAAATGAAACAACTCGTTTGTCAGGTGGTTGTTTTTATGTTCGAATTATCAAACATCGACAAGGTACTTCCAAGGTTTATCATTTTTAATACCTTTGTACCTGTCCATACTAGAGTTTAACTATGACGATTTTTTTACGATCTTACATGCGTGAAAAAGAAAAAGGCAATCTGCCTTTCTCTTTTCTACGATCGTAAGAAATTCTCATAGTTTAAACCTAACTGTGATCAGCCACTTTGAGACTACATTTTTTTAATCTAACAAAATTGATAGATTAGAAATGCTCAAGAATCGAACAAATCTTTATGTCAAACGAACAACAAGCAGATGCACCAACCCTTAAATACTTAAGCAAGTAGAAAGACATTTTTTGCTGTGGATCGTTTTTTTTAATTTGTTTTACTTCACTGTGCTATATTCTCACCAAAACACACCTATTAAGTTCTTTTTATTAAACTTTAACAAGTTTACAGCAAATGTTACATTTTTTTTTTCCTTTTTGAGCTCAGTAAATCAATTTTTTGGTGGTGACTTGATTATCGCTGCATTTTTTTTAAACAAAAGCGATAATTTTGTTTACTTCACGACAATTTTACGAACAATTTACGATAGTAAATCATAGGTGTTCCTTAAAAAAATCATATGTATGAAATTTTGAAAACATTTTTAGGAAACAAATTGAAACTCCATATTAAAGTAATTATTAATATACGTTCAAAATTTTAGATTCAAAACAATTCAGTGACTCGTTTTTGAAAATCGATTTATTTATAAATAATTTTAGGTGCGTTTGCATAAAAAAAAAAAACAATTTCAATCGGTTTCATTCAGTAGTGAGAAAGAACGCAACCTTAAATTATGGTTTTACTTAAAAGTTCCTTAGTTAGTTAGTGGAAAAATCCCACATTTTGTTATCAAGCTTCTTCGAACTGTTTTTGAGAAAACAGAATTTATTCTAACGTTTTTGGTTAATATTTGTATGGGAGGAACCGTTGTTTTTTTGTTTTAGGAAAACATGTTTTTTTTTAAAGTAGATATTCAAGATAATGTCCTAATACTGGTAAGTAGGTACGAAGTTTAGAAATGATTGAGTAGTTTTCGAAATATTGATTTTTTGGACAAAAACGGTCACTTGATTCTTTTAAATTTTTTATAGAGAAGCCAAAAAATCCATCCACCCTTTTAGTCTGTAGACTTGCGGACAGACAGATAGACAGGCAGAATTGTTAGATCCACTTTTTTCATTTTGACAATCATCGTAATGCCAAGTTTGATCAAAATCACGAGTTCTATTTTTTATTTGCCTATATACCGCACGTAAAAGGCATCGGAATTAAAACTCCTATAAAATTTTTAATTGTTCAGAATTAAAATCATAGAGAACATTTAAATAATTGTATTTAAAAAATTAAAATGCTTTTTTTAAATCCTCTTTAACTAATGGTGGGCAAGTACAATTTAATTTTACTATAAATCTACAGAAATAGCATTATTAATGGTGAATTACAGGAAACGATCATAAAGCTTAATCTCATTGTTCAATTAAATCACACGTTCTGAAAAGCGATTATATCATCTTTATTATTTACGAGTATATATATAGGAGAATTTTGTTAGTATGCAGAAATGTGTGTTGTATGTATCTACATTTCTTCTATTAAATATATATTATATATAGCACATAATTTTGCATAGGTAACTATACAAAATAATTGTGCACGAACAATGGTAATACAAATTTAAATAGGTGAATTGTCCTTTATAGCATTAAATGAGCTTTATATAAGCATTAATCCTTCTAAAGCTTATTCAATGAATATTTCCTCTTAAATAAATTAACTGTCCTTTGAAGGTTGAAAGGATCTATTGCATAATGCACGTGTTTTTTTCAAAGATTCCTCATTGTATTCTTTGTTTATTGCTTTTCCTTCATGTCAGGAGGTATCAACTGACATAACTATCATTTTATCCTTAATTATAAATCTCTGTTGAATATTATTTAACATGTTGTTTTTTTTTTGTTTTCTTAGATAAGTATTTTTTATTTTTAGAATTTTGTGAATAAAATACTACTGACTTTGTTCAATATTATTTTTGTAACAAAATCAGTTGAATTGAATTTAATAACTGCAATTTCTTCACAGGTATTTCGAGTTCAAATCGACAAAACAATCATTTCTGATGTAAATTTACAACGAAAAATACAATAAACCCAATCTAGTTAAAAAAAAAATCAGCCTAAGTTTTTAATTCTCTTTTTGGTACTCGTCAGAAAAATATGTCAGTGTATAAGAACTTACACTGCGTGGAGGAAAAATGACTTTTCTTGAAGTCGCACCACATTTCGTCTTATAACCACATGGTTATGGTGGTTTCTACTCATAACATTTAATTTGTGCTAAAAGTAATTGGGTACCATCGATCGTTAGTACTGCCATCTTCGTTTTCGAAATTTGCCACTTGAACATTTTTTTGACAATTTTCATAAATTGGTGTCAAGTCTGTTGGCAAGTCATTTTCCTTAAGCTGCTTGCTCAGCTAGATTTGGTAGGAATGTACCCTTAATATTGCCGCAAAATTTGTGAAGTTTATTTCTGCGAAACGGTTATAGTTTTGCGCGGCGGTAAAATGGTTGTCTTGGGTTCTCCTTCACAATCTCACCGATATCTCAAAATAACAACGGGCATAATCGAGTATTTTCAATAATAGTAATGTGTATTAGTATTCGAGTGATCAAAATAATCGAATAATCATTCGAATTATGAAAGAGTAAGAAAATTGGACTAGTTTTCTTGTTTTAACTATGTGCACATGTTTCATATTTTCGTTTGAATTTATATATGTCACGAAAATCGATAATATTAACTACTCACATGCCAATAGATACTTAATCATATATATAAATGTCAAAATCCACCGTCATCATTCTATTCTTCCATTTTCATTCGATTATTCTATATAAACACAAATCTGAGATACATTACTTGTATCTCGAATTAGCAACATATAACAAACTGTATTCGAAAACCGTGTGATTACTATTTACAGATACAATTTTACTAAAAATTCATTCGAATGATGAATGCTACAGAAACAGATAACTAAAAAGTTCTCAATCCCAATTCGAACCTACAATCCACACATTAGACTAGACACTCACACATCATAATACGTCTTGTCTCTTGCCCTTGCCTTTTGGTATTGCATTAAGCGTTGCAGTAGTAGTAGTTGTATAGTAGAGCCTAGTGTATGTAAGTGAAGTGAGATATGATAATTAAAAATGAGACATCAGTCAAATGATGAATGGAAATCATGCGAATTATATCTGATGAAATATCGATCATTCGAATGCGCACATCATTACTTCAGAAGTTTTTGGCGACCATAAACTGCAATAGTCGCCCATCCGTCTTGGAAAACCCTTCATATTTTGATATTTTCTTATAGTTACATATATTTCATTTAAAATTGTACCATTATGTCTGCAATGTACGTTAAACCATAACAGCAATTTGTGCAATCGAGTCGTTCATTTAGTGAAATGGTTATTCATTTTCGCTTAAACCCTTTTTCTAAATCACAAGTTTTTATTTACTTTTTTTTTGTGAAATGTGTATTTTCAACATCAAAGGAAATTTAGGGATAGCTAAAATGTGTGTTTTTGAAATAAACAAAACACACGTCATCATCACTAGTGCCACATCTATTTTTTTTTCTAGTTTGTTTAAAATTAATTAAAATCTTTTTGTAGTTGCAACTGAACCGGTGTAGTATGAAGTTTACTTTCATCCTTTTATACATATATAATTGCAAAGTATAAAATCACAATAAAAGTGGTTTTCAAAATGTCAAAAACACGAAATATTCTAAATGTTTCAAAAATGGTTCTGTCCGTTTGCTAATTTTGTTTTAACTTTTAGACTAATTAAACTGCATGAACTGACAAATGGCATTCTGTTTTCTTAGCTCCCAGCAATTTTGTATTTAATTTAATTTTAAAATCATATTTTTAGTTCAGTCGTTTGAATATTTTAAAAACACAAAGTCGTCTCTTTCCCCCCTCCCCTCCCCCACCAAAAAAAAACCGTAATAGTTGATGCCTTTTAAAAGATTGATATTCTTTGAAGTTGTGGGGAGTCAAAAGAAATCAAACAAGTCTTAATGAAATGAACGGTCACTCTTACTGAGGCAAACTAATAAACTCTACTTCAAATGTTAATCAAATTATCTCTTAAAACTAACCACCCCAGAGTATCTCTCGAGTACCTATCTCTATAAAATCGTACCTACAGTTTCTATACTTTCAACCAAGTACCTATCTATATTGAATAAAATGACACCAGGTGGTCTTTTGAGTACTGTTAATTGCTAAGCTTCCTACCAACCAAAACCTCCACCACTAAAGGATACCTAAATATTTTCCACTTGGATTAAATTGATGGCATCAATTTTTATTCAAATATTTTTCATTGGTTTTCTCTAAGGTTTCGACTTTTAAAATGGAAATTTTAAAATGTATACCTTCCGTTCCGGGATTCCATTATCTATACCATTAATTTACTCTCAAATAATGCCTGGACACGTTTTAATCAAACGAAAACTACATATTCAATCAGAACAACAAGAACAAATTTCTGTCGTAAAGCACATTCACAAGAAAAAAGCCATAGAGTGCTCGTACCTAGGTACAATTAATTTTGAGTTCAAAGAGACCATCCGTCGATTTGGAATCTGATTAATGTCATGTAATAGATGTTTCAAGTTTCGTGGCTGGTTTCCCTGGTTGTAGTTTCACCACCACCCATCTTTTGAATTGTATTTTACCTAAATTCTATATATATGCACTCTTAATATAAACCCCCGGGCGGTGTTGATTGTGTTCAGAGTGACACTTTAGGGGTTTGTGCACCAACGACCATCATCGACTCGACGTCGTTGTCGTCGACAACGGCAATGTCGAGAGCAGAACATATGTATGCAGTTGGTAAGGAGTTTCACAACGGCAACGATGATGGCAACAATGTATACAACAAAAAAAAAAGTTTCCAGAACTAAGAAGCGGCTACAATGAGGTCGTCGTCATCGTCATTGCAAATGTTGAATTCATTTTCTTTTCCACCCTTTTTTTTTAAGTGCATCCAATTCATACAGAAACCAAACCATCCTTCGTCCTATAATATATTATGATGCAAGCGACACCGATAGTTATTTTTATTTATTTTTTTGCAAAAACCTCTTTTGAAATAGGGTGTATTAAGTTTGTTTTTATCATTTGTAAAATTGTTATCGTTTAAAATATGGATTCTTTTTCAAATAATTGTTATTTGCATCTATAAAAAAAAAAAAATTTTTTTACGAATTTGTATTACTTTTTCGTTTATTCGAATTAAATTTCGAAAATGGCAGAGATTACACAAAATATAGATGTCAACACAGAGAACTATATTTTTAAATTCAAAATAAAGATTGAAGCAAATTATTTTGTGTGGAGTATAATTGAAGTTTGAAGAAAATTCAGTATTCAAAGTATAGGTTTTTTGTTTAAATATAATTGCTATATTTTAAACTTTTTCGATTTCGAATTTTGGACTTAGAAAAAAAAACTGAATTAAAATTCAAAAGAAAAGATAACACAATATTTTAGGGCATTAACATTATATTATTATAAAAAAACAACATTTTTTTTCGAACAAAGTTCCTCCTCTTAGGTCTTCAACTTCGAATTTCGAACTTTGGTTTTGAAAGCAAATGTTCATTAAAAATCATCATAAGCTTTGTAAACAAAGGGTGATGGTATTATTTCCGAACATAATTCGAAAGAAGACATCTTGTAGACTTCGAATTTCGGTATTCGTTGTTAAAAAAATAAAATGCACGACTGGATCGCACGTACTTGCTCCTATGTTCGATCACATTATATGCTAAAGATTCTTAATACAAACGGCTAATTGTTTTTTTTAAGTCGTTTTTTATTTAATTTTTTAAATATAAAAATTCTTAATTTTTTTCTAAAAAAAAATTGGTATGAAGAGTTTCAATATTTAATAATATAACCCGTTTTCAAAATATTGATTTTTCAAAAAACATATATGTCTTTTTTCAAAAATCCAAAACAATTATTTTTCGATCGAAATCCGTTAAGCCGTTTATGAGATAATCGAAAATAAATAAAATGGACGTGTGACAGGTACCGTTAATAACACAATATTAAAAAAAAATGTTGGCCAAAACGTAGACCATGCCCAAAGTAGTCCACTCACCAATTTTTATCAAAACCGTTTATACCGTTTTCGAGATAATTAAGATGGTAGAACAAATTGTATGGCAAGTACCGTTATTTTTGGGGCTAAAACAATGATTCAAAAATCTATTTTGGACAACCACCTAAAACGCCTACGCATCAAGTTTGAACAAAATCGGTTCAGCCGCTTAGGTTATAGATCGTTCTACAGACAGACAGACAGACGGAATTGCGCGACTAAATTTTTTGGTATGCTCTATCATCGTAATGTCAACTTTGATTAAAATCTCGAGTTGGTTTTTTTTTCCAAATGCAAAACTATAGCACCTAATACCTATGTATATCGCAAGTAGAAATTATAGGGTAACTGGTTACATATTTGTAATGTTTTCATTTTAAGTTGAACACAAATATTTATAATTCTTATTATTAGATGTTCAAAAAATTGCATTTTATATATTCAATTTGGATTTTATAACTTTGTTGTTGTATTTCAAATTTTTTGTTACGAAAGAAATGACTACTAAATTTATTTGATTAAAAAACTTATAGCTAACGCGTTGTTCAGTGAACTTTAAAAATTAATTATTGAAGAAAAGCATGTGTCTATCTAAATCTAAACTAAGGCCGCACCATATTAAAAATAAATAGGGTGTAGCTAAAAACAACACGATGAGGGACTTTTTAAAAATGTTTTATTTTTTTTTTTACGAACATCGCTGTGTTTTCGAATTTCCATTTGGTTGTGCTTTCTGAATAATCCAGAGCATGCATACAAAATGAAAAAGATATCAGCGTCGTTTTTACACACACATCTATATATACAAACTAACACACGAATAACCTGAATAATTTTCTCTATTATTTGAAAATGCTCATGAATTTCCCTGTAAAATTCCCAATCGCCTAAAAATGGGTGGTGTGTTGTGTGGCTGAATGCTTTGTAAATGTATAAACCCTGCCAAGATCTACTCGAGAGTCTATACTGTATGCCTGCGAAGGGTTCGAATTAAATGTTAAAATCGTTCCAAAATAACAAAAAAAAAAGAGGGAAAGCTGCTGAATAAAATGTAATTGTACTTGGTCTTTGGATTTGAAAATTTTCCAACTTGAACACAAAAAAAAAAAAAAACGAGTGGGGGCAGATGTGAACAGGAAACTAAAGAAAATCCACGAGGGGTATACTTTTGGTAAACACTCATACAGAATCACTTCAACTTCGCACGCATAAAATAATAATAGGTATCAGATGTAAAATCCTTAATGAAACACAGACAAAGTTTATATATATAAAATACTCGTATGTGTAGGTATACCGTATTTTATAAAATGGAAAAGGTTTACCTATATATAATAGACATCATAGCGCAGGCACAACTGTGTGCAAGCAACATTAACTTGTTCACCTTTTCATCATTGCACACCCCTTTTTTTTAGATTTCTACCCTCTGGGAGGGTGGTATTGCAAGGATGTTAGTTGGAGGATTGGTGCCTGTGCCGTGTTGATACGTGCCAGGAATTAAAAATGAATCGGAAGTGAACTGGAAAAGAACCACAAAAACTGAATTGTAAAATAGAAGCAGCAGTAGTAGTAGCAGCCAACAATCAAGCACCGTTATTCACAATGAAAAAAACCCACACACCACCGCACCGCACTCCCGAGGCCACTTGCAAAATAAGGGAACAAAACAAAAACAAACCCTAAAAAAAGGAAATTCAAAATAAGGTTTATATTTTTTAGGTTTTCAACTCTCTCCGTGCGTCGTTTTCGTCGCACATCTCCCGCACGCTGTTGGATGGTAGAAAAAAAAATTACGTTTTGGAAAATATATCTATGTGTTGTCTATCTGTCCGTCGTCGTTGTTGGAACTGTTACACAGGGTGGATATATAGGATATGCAAAGGCAAATCTATTGGGATACATATTTGTATTGTGCATACAGAACGAACCGAGTGTTTCCAAAATGGTAAAGCTGTTTGGGCTTGCTCTGAGATTCACTATACGAGCAGAGTTAGTAGTTTATGTTTTTTTTTTTTGAGGTTTTTCCGATTTTCAGTTTAAGGGATGATTTTTGCTTTTATTTCTTTTTTTATTGTTTTGTTGCCGGATGCTAATGAAATATGCAAAACAAAATAATGATTTAACATTGTAACGATTTTTATTTTGTTAGCTACGAATTTTTAGGTAGATTGTTAGAATTTCGAGAATTGTTTGAATAGAAAATTGCGGGTTTTAATAAAAGTTGTATTTGTAACAAAACTAGAAGGTCTTCATACATATGTATAAATGTAGTTGAAGGTATTATTGCTATTGCATGCATAGCTTCACTTGGATGGTAAATATGAATTTTAATGAAGTGGAATGCGTTTTTTTTTTCACTAGATTTGCTGAATGGTGTGTAAGGTTCTATTATGCAGGTATATTAGGGTAATCGGGAAAACAATTTTGTTTTAATTAAAAAAGGAGCAAAAGTAAAATCGACAGAAATGTAGGACTTATCAGAGTAGAAGATTAAGTTTTGGCTTTGATTATTGTCGGTGTTATTGGTAGGTAGGTATATAGAATATCAATGAATGTTGTATAGACTTTTCATTTGATGCCGCGAAATAGTGGAATAATCGAGGGTTCATAAAAATTCGCATTTCCACAGAGAAGGGGGGAAATATTTTTTGCATCGTCGAAGAAAACCCAAAAACACTGTGCAGCGTTTTTGGCGACGACATCGAATACCTACATATGTGGTAATTCCACAAAAGGTGGTCGGTGATCCAAATACCTAGAACTGAAAGTTGTTCGGTTTCCTCGATGCAAATGCCGCTAATGGACAACCGCATTGGGGCGGTCTCGCTTAGACGACCAGAGACAACATTTGAGTTTTTGAAGCATTAAATTCAAAACGGTTTCTTGTTCCCCATTGGACAATGATGTCGAGATCAGAATTTAATGAGCGTATGCTTATCATAGGCTGCCGTTGATAATCCACCTCCAAAGGACATGGGTGTGAATCTAAAAACGAATATGAAGAGCTGAGGGTACTGTCATCCGTTAAACAATACATTGGATTAGACGTTTCAGACAAGAGTTCATTAATGAATATAAGAAAGAGATTCGAAGACAGTACGAAGCCCTGAGGCACACCAGCATTTATTTTGTGAACTTCAGACTTGAAACGGTCTAATACAAGCACAGGCGGATATTATGGGCGTTCTACTGGCCATCCAGGGCCAGTTGAACGGCCTCCAAAACCAGATCAGGGAGCAGGCGACTAGGGTGGATTATCTCTACTCTGTTTTGCCGAGCTTAACGCAACTTAGAGGTTAAGGGCGCGCTGCCGGAGAGGCCCTTTAAGATCCTAGCTATGAATGTAAATTCATTGATTAGGACCGAACGTAGAGCGAATTTATTCCAATTGCTTAAAGACATAAGTCCAGATGTGTTTATGGCTAGCGAAACTAAGCTTAACCAGAAACATAAATTGACTAACAACAATTACAATATCGTAAGAAGAGACCGACCCAACTCCACGCAAGGAGGAGGCGTCGCAATCGTTATACGTAAAGGCATTAGTCATAAGGTAATATATAATAGTGATGTGCGAAAATTTCGGACGTTAGAGGCATGCATCATATGCATTCATCTCCAACAGGGGAAGCGAATGTATGTGATCGCTGCCTATGCACCGGAAACACCTCAGCCCACGCAGTTTATAACAGAGCTTGAAAAGCTTTTTGAATGCTTAAGATTGAGCTCGGAAGAGAATTACTATATATTGGCGGGTGATTTAAACGCCAAGCACACAGATTGGGGAAATCAAATACAAAATCCTCGAGGTAACCATCTATTTAATTGGATGGGTCGATACAACCTTGAGTATCGCATCGATCTTCTAGCCACAGACAGGTCATCGTTCCCAAGAAGCGGTGCCTATCTGGATCTATTGCTTAAAGACGCAAGACTAACAATTACTGACGCTGTGGGTCAACGGCCAAGAAATTGTTTACGAACGATCGAGTACGACAGTGACCACTGCGGACTCGCAGCCGTAATACAACTTCCGAACCAGCTTATGGAGTTGGAGGAGTATGTGCCTGTGCATACTTACAATTACAGTAAGGTGCGCTGGCCACGTTTCTCCAATGCCTTATTGAGTGAATTACGTTCAAATGGTATATCCCCACCAAATGACAGGAACCTAACAAATACTGAAATCGACAGATACTTAGAACAAATTGACGAAACGATTCTACGAACAATGAACAGAACAATACCGAAATACAAAGAACGTAACGCAACTGACATGTACCGTAACGCGACAATTGACGCACTTCACAGACAAAAAAGTGGACTACTGACAAGACTAAAACGCTTGTACAGGCGGTTTACTGATACACGAGACCTGGAGATTAGGACACTGAAGTCGTCCATCAAAAACATCAACCAATTGATCAAAGAAAATTATAGATTGGCTATTAATTCGTTCTGGGACAATAAAATTCGTGCCGTTAACTCCAGCGACCCAAGTATGTTCCCAAAAATTAATAAGATTTTTAGAAGAAAGGATCAAAACGATCTTCCGTGTCTTAAGCTCCAGAGGACGACAGAGAACAGAGACGTACTTCTGACAGCAGGCATAGACCCAGAGGATGCCGTATTGGACGATGACCTCTATATAATCGAAGATCCGCAGGAGAGAGTGGAGGCTGTGGGGGCTGCTTTCCAGCAAGTGTACAAGGTGAATGCTAGCATTCGCCCGAATCATGACCTGGAGAACAGAGCTCTGCTTCATCACTTATGGCTCCGGAACGATATAACCGAATGGCGATCTGAGAACCTTGGTTTTACCAGGTTTAATGATGAAGATTTGGCAAACGCCATAATCGCCGACCGAAATGGGCCCAGCCCCCTGTTAATTTCGAAGAATGAGCTCCAGCTCATCTTCGATTCATTAAAGAAAAAGAAGTCTGCAGGACTCGATGGTATATCCAACGTTGTACTACAACATTTGCCTCAAGAAGCAGTTGACATTTATACCACACTGTTTAACAACGCGCTGAATAATGCATATTATCCAGTGCGGTGGAAGACAGCTGTGGTGCACCCTCTCCCAAAAAAGGGAAAGGACAACTCCAATCCGGCGAATCTCCGGTCGATAAGTCTTCTTCCGAGTATCAGCAAAGTGTTTGAAAAGGTTATTAATAGAGCCCTGTTCAAATGGGCGGAGGACAAAAATATCATCCCGGATAATCAGTTCGGTTTTAAGGCGGGACATGACACAATTCATGCCGCGTCTAAACTTGTTTCTGATATCCAATGGAACAAAACTAAAAAACAGTGTACGGGTGCCTGTCTGGTTGATTTGGAGAAGGCCTTCGACACCGTATGGTTAGAAGGTCTCTATCTAAAGCTAACCAGACTAGGTATAAGTAAACCTCTATTGTATATGCTTTATGACATGCTAAATGGTAGAAAGTTTGTTGTCAAGAGTGGCAATGTAACTTCTACTGCAATTTTTAATATTAATAATGGTCTTCAGCAGGGAGCGGTTAACTCGCCGATTCTATTCAACATTTACACCAGCGATCTGATAGGTAGTCTAACTCAGGCAATTGCGTACGCCGACGATCTAATTGCGTACAGAACAGCTCATACAGTTGAGGTCATCAAAAGTCTCTTGCAGAGTGACTTCGACAAGATTCAGCGATATTGTGATGACTGGAAGTTGAAAATCAACTTCCAGAAATCAGAAACTTTTTTGTTTAGGACTCCGCTGTCTAGCGCCTCAAGGGATACGAGAAAGAACTGGCGCAAGCTGGTGATCGTAGGGCCACATGGACATCCACTGGCGAGTAAAAGTGTAGTAAAGTACCTTGGCATCTGGTTGGATCAGTACCTGTATTTCGACAGACATATAGGTGCTGCTTTGTCCAGGGCTAGGGGAGCCTTAGCCTTGACAAAACGACTGTTTTATAGCAGCCGTCTTGACAGCAGGGTGAAGGTGATTTGCTACATGGCCCTCATCAGGCCGATGATTGCCTACGGATGCCCGGTGTGGTTCAACGTTGCCCCATCTCAAATGGAAAAGATTCGGGTGTTTGAGAGGCAATGTCTTAGACGTTGCCTTGGATTACACAGAACACCAGAGTCGGAGTACACAAGATATTATTCCAACCAGGTTCTATACAACGGAGCCAACATAAACAGAATAGATAATTTTTTGTTCAAGCTGATTCGGGGTCACGTTGCAAGAGCGATGTCCTCAACTAACAGCTTAATTTTTGGGGCTTATTACCCCAATAACGAATATTTTGAGAGTGCGCGGTTAAGTGGTTACATCCCTCCTGAGGCATTCCTCTATTTAGACAGTCGAGGGCTGATACAGGATGGAGGGGCGGTTCCGCTCATCTACCACGTCAGCCGGAAAACTGTGGATAGGCGACTCCTGTATGGTCGAGACGTCATCGCTCAAGGTGGAGAAGAGCGCCTTCGGTTCAGTAGGACTGTGTCCGATCGGGACCGGAGGGATAGGGCGAAACAGGAGAACCAGTTCTGGTGGCTCTCTGAACAGCATCGTGATATATAAAGTCGATGGAGATGATATATCTTGGCCGACTTACATAGATTTAGGGCATTAGGTATAGAGAACAGTCAGGGTGGCGCCAAAAAAAAATTAAAAATATGTATGTATGCGGGGCATACGTGCATGTATCTGCGTGTCTGTACATGTGTGTGCGTACGTATATGTATGTGCGTATGTACATGTGTGGGTGGGTTGCATGCTAGTGTGTGTCTGCATGCATATAAAAAATAAACAAAAAAAAATTAAAAAACGAAAAAAATGCTGCTGTGGCTGTTCTAGTTTTTAAGTAGTTATAAGTATTATTAGGTATTTTAAGTAGTTTAAGTTATTTTTAGTTAGTATAAGTTAGTTTTATTTAGTTTTAATTATTTTTAATATATATTTAAGTTTAGTTTATAGGTAAAAAAAAAAAAAAAAAAAAAAAAAAAAAAAAAAAAAAAAAAAAAAAAAAAAAATGATCAGATACCAAGTTTTCTGTATAAAAGTTTCTTGAAATATAAAATAAATAAAAAAAAAAAATTTAGATTTAATTAAAATAGTTTTTAGGTCGAAAGACATTAGTTGTAAGAGTTATTGTTTAATTTAGAGCGCCCGTAAAGGGCCAGTAAATTAGTTGTAAGTTATTGATAATTAGGCTAGTTTTAAACATTTTTGTCTAGCTTTAAGATAGTTATAAGTTAATATGAAATAAAAATGAATTAAAAAAAAAAAAAAAAAAAAACGGTCTAATACAACTTGTATTAAGCGGTCCGAAATGTAATTTTTAATGCAACGACGAAGAGATTCATCGATACCAAATGCATGCATTTTCGATAAGAGAGCTTGATGACGAATTCTATCAAATGACTTAGAAATATCAAGCGTAATAATCTTACTTTCTCCAAAACAATTTAAAGATCTGTGCCACTTTTCGGTGAGATATACTATCATATCACAAGGTGGGCCTATTTCTACGAAAGCCATACTGTCAGTCATTAAGGAGCTTTCTTTCTTCAAGGTATTTTTTAAGCTGATATTTAACCAGATTTTCCATGATCTTGGAAAAAAGGAACGTGCTAAAAACCGATATAATCCATTGCTTCTACAAATTTGTTTATGGTTTACGACATCTTTTAAAGGGTTTTCCAAATCAGCTCATCGACGCTAATAAAGCCAACTTAACTTCACAAGACTAACAAGCTTTATCACTATTTCTGCTTTTATATACATAAATGCATATACAGTTAGCGTCATATCGGAGTTCCTGTATGGCCGCTTGTGTGGCTCATTTTCTGCACAACTGGTTTCTTAGGTAATCTATGAAACTCGATAGAACTTTCTTCGGCCTATAAAATGTTGTTTCAGGATGACTTATTAATATGATTTTTGTTGAATTACAATCTTTTCAGTTGGTGTACCTTCTTAACTCTATACGTTCCGAAATTATGTTCGCTGTTTCTATTGCTCTTTTGTAAATGGTTTTTCTTGTTTGGAATGATTTCCCGCTTCCAAGACTTTTAGTAGGTCAAGGCAGGCACATAATCTTTTCGAACTCTAATCTTTCGTATCTCAGATCATAAACCATATAACATTCCAAAAGTTTTATGGTATAATATTTCTTGATTTTCTAGATAGCTACAATATATAACTGGAGACTAAACTGGAAGTATTAAAATGTTGTATAATTCTCTTTCTCATGAATTTATCATACAATAGATTAACCTTAAAATGTATCATATATATTTTTATTAAACAAAGCAAATATCACAATACGTTTATAATGAAATCACAGATGGAAAAATGTATGTGGTATGTTGTATCTGTAACGAAGCGGTCTCTTGAGTTTGTAGTTCAAAATATCTTAATTGTGACCAGATACTTTGGTAAATGCTGATATATCAAGCAAGCTTAATTGTTAGTTGACGCCAGGAGCTTTGCTACCTGCTGATATAACCAGTGCGAGAGTCTGCTGTTCCGAAAGCCACCAATTTCGCAATACTTGCCGATCTTACCCATTCTATTACTCGAACCCGTTTTAACTAATCCGTAGATGCCAGAATACCATGATTCCAGAAAACAATAATACCCGAATACTGAGCAATAAATTAGCAAGATTTGACAAATGATCCACAGTTAAACTAATACAGGCTGCGGCCGGGGAACTTCCCTATTTGAAAGGCACTATCTAGTGACATTTCGATGTAACCGTCGGAGTGGAGTTTTCTCCGCAACGCATCTTCGTCGGAAATTCAATTTCAGTTCGAAGTAGCTGTCATCGGAAGAAATTTTAAGGAAATACAGAAGACAGAGATGAGCAACTTAACTGATATATCGAAAATGCGATATATTTTCGATAGTTTTTTTTTATTAATTAAACACTATAAATGTTTTAAACCATGAAAAATTGGCGAGAGAGTGCAATTTATTGTTTATAGAAAGAATTTTTTTCAATTATGATGCGCTAGAGTTTTTGAGAAATGTAATTAGATGCATCGATTTTAAAATCAAAACTATCGAATAAAGTACCCTCGCTATTTCCAAACACATGTTTTGTTTCCGTTTGAACTGTCAACAAAAGAATAATTTGAAAAAAAAAACTTTTGAGTTTCAATATTATTTATTTAGAAAATAAATGAACATTGCAAGAACGAAAACAATATACGCTGACTACCTGACGCAGCTCTAATTCTATAATTCCCTTCAAGATTGCAAAAAAACTTTCGCCTAAATAAAAATGCGTTTGCTTTTGTTTTGGAGCAGATTCAACACATATACAAAACAAATTATCGGTCTGATAGAGTCACTCCAAATCTTTAAAAAATATGTGATGTATTCAAAACTAAAACACAGCCACAACTTCTGGTGTACTTCTTGTGTAATTTTAGATATGCAATATCGGGATATTCGCTGGGCAGATTTATCATCCGCTCATATTGTTGTGAACTTATTTATTCGTTCTGCCCAAAAACAAAAAGCCCACAAGTTAATGTACGTAAGGTTTATTTCTTCATTACTTACATTTTAAAAACAATATCTTTAAAAAGAAAACACTTTCCGCGACGAGAACTTGTCGGAGGACTTCGGAGAATATTTTGTTTGTATCTGTCATAAATAAAACCATTAAAAATACTTCATCCCGTACAAATGGCATGTGCTCAATTTCATCGGACAGAATTTCCTATCAACCGATCGGAGAATTACCTCGATGCAAAATGTCTCCAATTCGTAGTAAATCGGAGAGAATTCCGCTCCGACGGTTACCTCGATAGAAGTCACTTTAATATCGCCCCCGCAGGTCGTGTTCCTGATGGTGAATCGATTCTTTTATGGGTGAACACCTTTAGAGAAACTGGTAATGTACAAAAAAAAAAAAAAAAATTACACGTAGGTTCAAGAACTGTCAGGACACCAGAAAATATCGAGCAGGTTAGGTAGTCAATTTTGCGATTACACACCCAGGTCAATTCTGTTCGTTGTGTCCACATGATTGAGGAGTTATTTTTACCAAAACTTGAAGAAATTGATGTTGACATTGTTTTCTTTCAGCAGGATGGGGCCTGCCAGAACATTTCCCTGGGCCCATGTTCTGTAACTCAGGCGATAACTTTTCCTCACTTCACGCCTCTGAGAAAATGGGGTTTCTGTAAGTTGAGGCGATACCTTAAGTTCTTAATTTGTTTGACTGGGATTTTCCAATGGAAGGCGATAAATTGAAAGTCATTTTGACATCTTAACCATAAAACAAACATATTTGTTTTTGTTTATCGACTACTTTTATCGATTCGAAATTAACAGAACATGGGCAGCTGGGCGCCTTCACTCCTTACGGGCGATCTTCTTTGGCAGCGTGTTCGCCTAATTTAGTTCCGTGTGATTTCTTTTCGTGGGGCTATCTGAAATCTCTAATCTACATCGAATGTCCAATGGCCCTGGCTCAACTTGAAAATAATATTCAAGCTGCTAACGACAACATACCCGCCGATATACTGGTAAGAGTGGAGAGCAACTTTGAAACTCTACTATCTCAATGCATTTACCATTAGAACCGAAGCCACCTTAATGGTATAATTTAAAAAAAAACATAATTAAATGAAATGCACGACTGGATCGTACGTACTTGCTCTTATGTTAAATCGATCACATCGTAAGCACAAGATTCTTAATAGAAACGGTTAAATATATTTTTAAATTTTATTTTAACTTAAATTTGTGTATAGGGCAAAAGCGCTAATATTGAGTCAGTACAAACAGTGGGACAATTCATTTTTCTCTGTTGTGAAATCATGTACAGACATGCCAGTATTGGTAAAAATGTTTATTCTCCCCTCCAGGTGGTTTTATTTTGTTGTGCACGAATTTCACTTGCGTGTTAACCTCCACCGAGTAAACATTACAAAAATTACTTCGAAGTATTTTTCGGAGTGTGTTTAAATTTAGCACAGTAACGGGAAATAAACAGGCAAATACACAGAATTTTTTTTACATATAATATTAATATGTGTTCTGTTATAATAAACAAACCAAAATCTTAGAATTCTTTGTGATTTTTGTAATATTTTTATTTTTATATAAAATTAAAAAATGCGAGCAGTGAGACCTTTCAAAAAAAAACTTAACGTGAGGCATGTCTCACTGTTTGCAATTTCATTGGTTATTTTTACATTTTGTAATTTATTGTTCTTTGTTACTTTTCTTTGATGAAATATATTTACGTTCCTTAATTAATTTAATAAAATATTAATTACCCACTTATTTAAGGTTTTATACTTTTTTTTCGTTCATTTCACTCTCCGTCAAACACTGTCTCATTGATCGCACAGCTCGCAAACAGTGAGTCAATTTGACTTTTTCTAAGTTTCAGTTTGTTGTGATGCTCTCATGGGTCCTTTCACTAAAATTTCTTTTGGAACAATAATGCAAAATATATGCCTTAAAATAAACTCCAAATTTGGTTAAGATTGCTTGAATGAAAAATTTTGATCGAAATCCGTCCAGCCGCTTATGATAAAATCGAAACTCAAAAACCATTCAAAAATCAATTTGAGATAATCACCTAAAAGGTTTAAGCACCAAGGTCACATGGAATTGGAAATAAATTATTAACGTACGGAAACCCACACCTCTAATTGAGCAGTTTCAAGAACAATATCCCTCTTGTACCAATTAATTCACCAATTGCTTTTACTTTTCTTTTACATTCTCATTAATTTTTAATTTTGTTTTATTGCATAAAATATTCATCAATCTTTTATAGCATTGCTTTTAAATAAATACATTTTTACTCCAATATTTTATTTCTTTTTCTTTTCAGGTAAGTTTGACGTTTCTAATTTCAGCCCTCGCCGGCACTTCTCTCAATTATATATGTATTAATTCTGTAAGTGTTTCCTTTATTATCAACTTTTCTAAAAAAAAACAAAATATGTACTGAATTTTTAAACTTCCTGAATGGAATCTAAACAGAAAGTTTCGCTTGATTTGCACAGCAGTGACAAACAATCATAAAATAAAAAAAAAAAAACAAAAAACAACATTTGAAAAAAAAATATCCAGCAGAAACCCAATCCGAAGGCACCCTTTGTGTTTCGTCTTCGTCCGAAAGCCGAACTATTCAAGTATACACCTCTATCCAATTACCTTTGTTCGTGTCTTCACTAGCTGCACATTCTGGTGCTTCTTTGCTCATCGCTTCGCTTTACTTTGCTTTGCTGGGGGTCAATCACTTAACTAATTGACTTCTCTTGTCGTTTGTGTTTTTATTTTTGTTGTTGTTGTTGTTGCTGCGTTACTCTCCCTCACAAACATTATATTCTCCCTCTATAAACTGGAACACCAAGCAACTTATACTCAGAAAAATAAAAAGAAAAACTTTTTCCACACTTCTTCTTCCATGTATAGGTACAACATACCTATGTTCAAGTACATATACATACAAACATAAATCCTCTTGGGCTTCCCGAAGTTCAACTACCCCATAACTCAAAGACTTGTTTTGTGATGAGGTAGTTTTTTTTTCTTCTCTTTTTAATAGAAGTTCCATCATGGATTGCGGTAACAAGCCGTAACTTGTCACTCTTGCCTCGTGGGAAATAATTGGAACACCTACATAATAGTGGCGGGGTTTTCGAAAACTACTATAGGAATTTTGCCAAAAAAAAAAACAAAACCTTTTAATTGACCTGACATGGAACTTTACTTGAAAAGCTCTCCTCAAAATCGCCCGTCATTAACACAGTTTTGTTTTTCAGCACACTGATGTACTCCAGTTTTCCAGTTTTTTGTATAAAACCAAACCCCATAAGGTGACAACTGATTACGTACTTGGTATTCAAATGAGCATCATCGCAGCTTAGAAAGCCCCCAAAAAAATTTAAAAAAAAAAGTAGTTTTACTTTCGTTGATGTGTCCGTGCTGTCGGTGCTAATGCCTGAACACAAGTCGGGGACCGAAAAAATGTGCCGACCGACCGTAATATTGGCTTACATCACCGCGGAATCCGCATGAAAAGTGAAGGCTATGTTGTTGTAGGTCTCAGTCTCATGAAACTCTGCCTGCTGCCTCCATTTATACTGATGTACGAATATGTATAGAAAACCAGCAGAACTATAGAGAAAAACAAAACCGGCACTGGAGGTCTGCTGAGTCTAAAAAAGCTTGCTATCATAGAAGTCAGACGGACAGCGAGATATTTGTCTTTTTGTGTGTTTTTGGTTTTTGAGTGGATTGATGCTGGTTGCGCTCGGCATAGATACAAGATTCGACTCGTAGATGGATTCAACAATTTTTTTTTTTTATAATTTTTCTATCTATGCCGAATGCCATTTTCTCAAGCAGCTGCTCCATAGAATGTGTGCCGATTTGAAAGACTGAATCGGGGTCAAGCTATATAATATTCGTTCCTATTCGAGTCTGATATGGATGGATATACATATACCTACATATAGATGGATGGATTGATAGAAGAGGGGGTTGTGTCGGATTTATCTATGAGACAGACAGACAGATAGATGACTTTGTCTGGCCGCTGCGCTGCGCCGCCGTGCCGTGCCCGAGGGAAACAAGGTGGAATGCTGTATATGCTGAGGCACAAAACAAAAAATGCCTTGTTAGTTAGGCGTATTATACTTAGCTTATAGTTGTTAGGCCTCTTCTTAAGATGAGACATCTTTGTGATGTGCTTTGTAGTTGTGTTGCTCTATGATGAAATGAAAACCAAAAGAAAGCTGAATATCTATGGATATGCCTTAGTAGCCTATAAAACTAGTTTTCTGAAAGGTTAACGCTTTGTGTGATTGTTGTTATTGTATCTGGTTTTTGGGCTAATTAGCGTGTCTAGGCTTGAATAAAGGTGTTGGATAAATTATGATTAAATAACGATTTTGTTTCTTTGTTATCTGGACACATAATATTTTATAGGTTTTACGGAAAATTGTAACACTGGAGAAATGGAGTTTTAAATTATATTGGCCGTTTTTTTTTTCAAAAGCTTTCCGCAGCAAAGTAGAATTTACACATATTACAAATACAAAAGAAGAACCTGCTTTTGATAAAAGTAAAAGCAAAACTCTGCTTTGGATAAATTTGTGACATTTATTCCAGTATCGGATGATAATATATGTATGTTGTTTAGTTGCTAGCTCCGATGATTTTCATGAATCTCGAAGCCTTTGTGCATAGGGTTCTTCTCTCTGCTAATGACCACGTTCACCAATTTATTAGATAAGTTATCTTCCATACTAAACTATACGAATATATTTGTGAACGATTTGGATAGTTAAGCTGAAATCACTCAAAAATCAATATTTTTTGGTTAGGGTAAGGTCGGACTGGCTCATCTAACGTCTCTAAAATAACTTTATTACGAACAACATTTTATAACTCAAAATTATAGAAAAAAGGAACAAATAAATTATATAAAAATAATAATTCAAGGCTTTTAACAAAAAATAAATTAATTTAAAAAGAGTATAAAAAAAACCATATTGCCCTACCTACGGGCAACATGGCGCACCCCTAAGTGCAATATGGCGGGTAGCTTTTGTTTTTTATTTGAACGCCCACATCCATTGCAATTGTTCTTAAATGTAGTACAGGAATTGTGGGACTTCCGTCCACAATGTACACAATGCATCCAATCGTCCCTTTTGATTGTAGTGTAATATAGTGTAATCTTCACCACATTCAGCACAAGTCGTTCTCGCTGAAATGTTCGGGTCCATCCGGCTCATCCCGTCGGCTAGCTCGATGTCAAAATTTTCTTCATCGGAAATGCACCCGCGCCATAATGCCCTCACAGTGTCTGCGCCGTATTAGACAAAAAACACTTTTTCACAAAACATAAAAAAAATCGAAGTTCTGTTTTCGTTTCAAATATTTCCCGTTACTCAAGAACACTTAAACTGTATTATACGTACATTCTACTCTTCACACCGAACGATGTATACTTACCGAAAAACAAGAATCCAAACACAAAGTAAAATTATACAAAAACAACCAACCTGTATTTTTTTTTATAATCCGTTTTTTTTTTTTTTTTGTTCAGCGAGACTGGTCGTATCGAATAACGATCCTTACTGAACACATGGTCGGCAGGGACTAAAGTTTTTGCATTGTTTTTATTTTAATTAGAGTTTTGTAAGTATGATATGTTTGAGATGCGCCATAATGCCCGCTGCGCCATAACATGCGGTCTCCATTAGCGATGAATCTATAGCAAGCTTTAAAGCATGCTTTCAGTATCGCAAATGGAGACCAAAATCGCAGCTATATTTTCAGAGTATGCGATAGATAGCATGCTTTCATCGCTTACTGTTCAGTTCATCGGTTGCTTTATAGCAAGAGAACTCTCATTTTATTATGGCGTTTCCAAATATCAATTGTTGTTGTTGTTTGTACCAGCATCAGTTGCCTTCCACATTTTTCAGTAACTAAAAAAGTATGCTATGAAATGTCCACCAAAGTAAATTTGTCCGCCACTCTTCTACCTGCTTTCTGCTATTGCGTTTGCTTTTAAATTTATCGCTAATGGAGACCGCGTGTAATGGCCGAACTTACCCTAAGTTGGTATGTGTTCTTTTCTCAAAAAATTGTGTCACACCTATTCAAGTACAGGAAATAAAAATTACTAACGCAACGAACTAAGCGAAAAATACCTCCTTTTTATTTTTTTGATTTATAAATCATATTAATAAGCATAGGTAGGGGGTGCTTTTCAACTTTCAGTAAAAGTTAAAGTTAGCTAATTCGTGCGAAACTGCCAGATCAAAGATACTTTAATAAAAGATGTTTGAGTTGCTTTGTGTCAGCTGCTGTCAAATGCATGAAGAATGAACTAAAGAATGAACTAACTAAAACTTGAGTAGCGCCACCTTTACCAAAGCTCTACAATTAGAACGGCAACAAGCATTTAAGCACAAGATTTAGTAATAAATACGCACTCATTAGCAGCACTTGAGTGTGTTATCTATATAGCACTTATAAGACGTGCAAGACATGAACTGTCGAATTTAATTGAAAGATTATTAAGATTTCTTGTAAAAATTGGAAATTTTAAGATTTAATTTCATCTACGGAAAAGTGTCATATTTTAGAACTTTTCGAGGAAATTTGGCAAGATACACATTCTAAATATGTATTTCAAAATATAGTTTATTGTCTAGTCAGAAAATGTCAAATTTTATTGACGGAAGTCGTAGATAATCAACTTGACCCTAAAATTCGTGTCAAATCAGATTTTCACGATCTTGCGTCATTTTGAATTCAGAGTCGGGTTGACAGAAAGACAGATGGAATTGCGGAACTCACTTTTTTGTCCTTTCCTATTCCTATCATCGTAATGCCCAGGCTACTGGATATCATTTTCTTGGGAGATCCTACTGCGCTGTCGAAAGATTTCGAACAAATAAAACGCGACTATTGTCTGCATAGTTTTTTTTCAATAAAATCTTTTACTTTTTATGGTGTAAAGTCTTGAATTACTTATATTAATTTTGAAGAAAGCTCATTAAAATATAAATATGTATTCCAACTGAAAGTTCAATAGCATTTTTGTTTTTTAGATCAAAAAATATTTGTAGCTGACAACTGAACATCAATTGAAAAAAAGTTTACCTGAATTATTTTAGAAGAATTTGGTTTTTGTAAAAAAGTGTTACTTTTAGCCCCACTCTACCCTATGCCTTCGGTGAATCAAAAATTCAGAAACCATTGTTATCGACGTGATACAAAAAATTACCATCACTTCCACGAAATGTCATTTCATCACTATAATTTCAGTTTGCAAACGACCGATCTCTGAATCATCCAATTCTCCGGAAATCTGTTGCAATCAACATTGTTAAGCCTTGTCCCGTCATTGTTTTTTTCTTCAATTCCCTTCGAGCTTCATCGAAGCAGTAAATGTTTTCAAACCTACAAAACATAATACTTAAATTTGTCATCTTAAAGTCATACCATACCTATGCATGTCCTTCTTGACATAGCATTACACTTATTTACGAACATAATCAATTTTCGATGTGATAAAATTGCCAAGCTTTTTTCTTTTGTCTGAATGCCCAATGAAAATCGATTGTTTGCTGCTTACCTATCAAGTCACGAGGACAAAAAAAAAACCAAGAGAAAACAAACGTTGTTTGATTAATTCTTACACATAAATGAAACAACGTTTCAACAAAAAATCCCTTTAATTAGCCACCAACACAATCAACGTCCTACTTTCTCACCACTTCTCCCATCAAAATGACAAATTACTTAACCCAAATCGGAAACATAAAAATTCCAATACAATTTTATCCACAAAGGTCTTTCAGACGAAAAAAAAAACAAATTAAAACCTTAAATCAATCTTCCAATCGAAACATCAATATAAAAATTCAAAAAATATACCATTATTTATGTATACATACTTGCATAAGAAATTGTAAAATATTATCATGTTTTTGTGCATATATGTATATAATATATATAATAATTTATTAAAACCTTCAGGTTTAAACGACCTTTCTGCGAAGGCATTTAACTTGCACAATTAATCCATGTAGCATACACCTACATTCCTTTCAATAAATCTGCGAAATCCTCTCTCATTGCTTATTATAACTGTAAAATGGGATAATGCATTACACATATCCTACATACATATATACATATGAATGAATATATATCTGTATGATCATAATGTATGGCATGACCAAACTTATGGTGTACCTATAGATGTTTGTTACTCCATCTTCAGTTGTGGGAAATTAATGATTCGTAGCGTAGCCCGTATCGCACCTTGCAAACGGTCCTCTTCTCTTTTTCCTGCAAACCCAACCGACATCAGGTCTTTCAGATGAAACATACATTCATATAGACATGGATATTGTATATGCTTATATTTAGTATATGAATGCATCGAAGCTTGCGTAGGTGCCCCCAAGGAGTGTACATCGTATGTAATTAATTTTTTTTTTCAATTCGAGTGCATAAATTTTGCTGGGAAGAGTAAAAAGTGGACAAAATGAACCTAACTTCCTGACAGGATAACATTTATTAGTTGCGTGTAGTATTGTTTTTTTTTTTAAGAATGTGTGCTGTATTGTGTATTGTGTTGGATGCAGCTAATTATTTTTTAAAGTTGTTTTCACGTGACCCGTAGACTCCCTACGCATTTATTTAATATTGTTTCTAAAAAAATGATGGTATGCATGTAAATGTATGAGGGCCTACATTGTATGTAGTATTCAGTGATGTACGCAAAAATACTTAAAAAGGAATAATAATGATAGAAATAAATGGATAATACACATAATTAAATGTTTTTATATTGTTTAGTCGTTATAGTTTGAGGGCAAACAAAGATGCATTTGAATTAATGGATAAATAAGAATATATCGAAAATAAATTTCAAAAAACGATTTTCCAACGATGGAGCGGTTTTTTAATAAATTAATTTTTTATGTATAAAATTTTGAAAACAATCTTAAAATAAAAAAAAATTGAAACGCCATTTTGAAGATATTATGTATTAACATACATATAAAATTAAAATTTCAAAAAAATTCTGTAACTGGTTTTTAAAAAATCGATTTTCCAAAAAAAAATGTATTTATTTTTTAAAAATCGATAAATTTTTTTTTGAAAATGTTAGTATTAAATTTTATTAACAATTTTTGGGAGCATTTGTATAAGAAAAATTATTTTAATCGGTTTATCCAATGTTGAGAAAGTCGAAAATATGTAAAATGGCTGTATGGGAGGTACCGTTAATAAGTACAACATGCTTGAAAGTTAAGTGTACTAATATAAGAACGCACATTTTCTACTTGCAATTATAGGTACTATAAGGCAAGTCTAACAATCAAACATTGCATTACGATCATAGAGAAGCCTAAAATGTGATCGCCAAAAAATGTCGGTCTGTCTGTCCGTCTGTATGTATAACGAGCTACAGCCTAAACGGCTTAAGCGATTGCCTTCAAATTTGGTATGTGTGATTATTTTGGCATTCCTCAGAGGGGAATTTGAAATTTTATTTTTAGGCCTAAAAATAACGGTACCTGCCATATGACCTTGAAGGAAAATCTTATTTTTCTCTAAAACGGCTCCAACGATCTTGAAAAAAAAATTCGAGAATTTTTTTGTTGGTAATAGCTATCATTTCATATGAACCAAGTTTACAGGAAAAGTCTATTAACGGTACCATTCATATAAAGTTTTTTTTTAATTTTTGGCTTTCTCGGTAACGGTACATTGGATTTCTGTCAAATTTTATATCTGAGAAGATCTAAGGAGCTAAATTATTTTTGCTTATCAAAATTTTGAATAACTTTTTTTTAAATTAAAATAATTTATTAATTTTTTTTTTGAAAAATCAATAATTTTAAAACTAATCAAAAAAATAATTTTAAATTTTATATTCACATGAACATTAATAGTCTCTAAAAACTTGCATACCAAAATTTCAAAAAATTTTGTTTTCAAAAAACGATAAATAAAAAACAGAATTTCATCAAAACCCGTCCTACATTTTTCGAGATACTTTTTTATAAAATTTTCATTGATCCGTGGCATCTAATGGCGTTCTTTGTTTTTCCGAAAAACTGACTAAAGTGATGGTTTTGGCAGTTTAAATAAGTTTAAAAAACTATTTTTTCCCACCTATACACCATTCAATTTCATTATATATATGTATGTACTTGTACATATTTACATTATTACTCTCCTAATTTACATAATTAAAATCCATTTAAATATACATTTGTAGGTACCTATTTAACTATTCCTTGAATCATGCATTCGATAATTCATTATACCAAGAATCAAGGTAATATTACCTACATGGGCTTTAAATCTGCATAAGATTACTATATAGGCTAGCTACCTACCAACGGCGTCGTTGTTAGCTACAAGAGCAAGTTTGTACAATCCTGTCGTGCATTTTATTTATAAAAAAATTTGAGTCGTTTTTAAGAAATACATTACCGTTGTTTTTTAGTTTAGAAAATTAATTTTTTTAACTATTCAAGATAATGTCAAAAAACTTCTAAATACAAAGTTTCTAAAAAATCTATTGAGCCACTTTTGAAATTTCGAGTTTTCAAAAAAAAAAAAATTAATTGCCAAAAAAAAATTAAAAATTAAAAAAATTTTGGTTTACAATAGTCTTTAAACATTCTAGGAGCTTCTGCGTAAAATTTCAAAAAAATCAAATTAACCGTTTCCCAGAAAATCGAAAAACAAAAAAAAATGGATCTACTAGAGGTATAGCAAACGAACAATTTGTTTCCAAATTATCAAAAGATACCCTTTTCCTTCATTAATGAACTGATTTTTTTTTTATAAAAATCGTTGGAGCCGTTTTTGAGAAAAATAAGATTTTTGTTTTTGGCCTAAAACAAAAAATGAATAGGAGCTACTGTTATTTGTCGTCTTAAAAAAATAAAAAAAAAACGTGTGCGCATATTACTGAAAAAACAATATGTACCAAGTTTGAAGCAAATCCACTGAACCGTTTAGGCTGCAGACTCGAGGACAGATAGACAGACGGAATTGGCGGACCCACTTTTTTGGTGTTCTCTATGATCGTAATGTCATGTTTGATTGTTAGAAAACATTTTTTTTTACGAATACATAACTTGCCTTATAGTACCTATAATCGCAGGTAAAAATGGTTATTTCTTTTACTTCTAGTAGAACCATTTTTTTGTTTTTGAATTTCTGGAAAACTCATACAAATGATAAAAAACCGTTAAGAACAAAAATTTGTTCTCAAAAATGTGTGTTCTCTTAAATTCAGTTCACTTTTAAGTAAACAAATATTTTATTTTGCGTTCTTATTAACGGTACTTCCCCTAGAACCACTTTTCATATTTTCGATTTTCTCATTTTTGGATGAACCGATCAAAATAATTTTTTTATGTAAATGCTCCCTAAAAGTATAAATAATATTTCATATTCGAATTTTCAAAAAAAATATTTTTTCGATTTTAAAATATGTATGTTTATAAATATATATGTTTTTTTTTATTTCGATTTTTTAAAAACAAATCACTGATTTTTTTAAAATTAAAAGCTTATAATAAATTAATAATTGCCTTAAATTGGCGTTTAAATTTTTTTCCGATATAAAAATGAACTACTTAAATTCTTCACATCTTCTATTTGGAAATTATTAATGTCCTCGATTACTTCGGCATTTTCTAATAGAACTGATTTTTTTTGAATATAACACCTTCCGTGTTAACACCTGTCCTGACTTCAGATCGGGATTGAAGAAATTCCCTTTGCGGAAACCTTCTGTATGTTTGGAGTTATTGGGATGAGATATTCATTTTTTTTTAATTATTAGAAAAAAGTACATATTCCCAATTTCAGCAACCGATTCTAACAATTGTCGCATAATTCGCGCTTAATTTCAATTTTCCGCCATTTAATAGAACAGGGTTGGCAACGGAAAAAATATGTGAAACATTGTGACAGTGACTGCTGACAGTTCAGGGTTAATAAAAATGGAGCGCTATCTATAGGAAAGAACAACGCATTTTCATTGTTTAGCAATATTTAAAAAAAATAATAAAGGTTTGTCAGCTATATTGCGAAATTTTCGAACGAAATAATCTTTAGTGATGAAGCTAGTTTTAATTGGTGGATTCGTTAATCGTCTAAATTGTCGCATTTGGTGCTCAGAAAATCTACTAGTAATTGTTGAGAAACAAATGCATCCACACTGCGTGACTGTTTGGTGCAAATTTTGGGCTGGAGGCATTATCGGACCAGAGTTTTCAGAACTTTCTTACTGCTCCGGATAAAGGTGATTTTAGAGCAAATGGGTGGCATAAGGGACGAACTACGCTTCCCCGCAAAAACATAGAATATCCATCCCATCCGTCATATAATATCTTGTCCTACCCAAAATTACAGCTTGGACATTTTTTGTAATATTTCTTGCTGACTAGTAATAAAAGCAAGTTTCTCCAAGCAAATTGAACGGGTCCAAATACAAAATTATTCAAAAAACAACATAAAAAGTATTCAAATCAATCTGTTTTGCCAAATTGGTTATTTATTGCTTTATTAGTTACCTTTTCCTCCCAAACTATAATTTAAAAAAAAAAAACACAAAGAAGACACAATAATATAAGCAAATTAAACCTGGTTATCAGAGAATAATAAAAAAAAAATGTTGACATTCTACCAACCATGTCCACCACTACTTTTATAGCGCATTACCACCAACCAGCATCTTACATAACCTTGTTATCTCGATAATTACTTACCATTCCACAGCCTGCTTAAGCACCTTTAAGTCACTCAGGACAGGCTGACTGATATGCCAAGTAAAAACGAGGTCGGTATTTGTGTTTTATTGGTATTGTTGGGCTCTTCGCTTTGTTTAAATGTCGTGACCTAAAAAACAAACGACACAATCGTAAGACGCCATCTAAGTAGCACGAAATGGATTTGCTTCTTCTTTTTTTCTTTAGAAATCAGAAACATCAACTAAAATGTAACTAGGTATACATAAATACATACGTAATGGTTAAGTGTTAATCAATATTTAAAAATCTCCTCAACAGATGCAAAATGACAATAAAACTGTCAAACAATTACATCAGAAGCAGCAGATTATGATGACAATCACGAATTGGAATGACGTATACCTACTTGTGCATGTGCATGCATAAGAGTATAGAAGAGGGAAGATGCAATTCTATTGTGACATCTTCCATGTCCGTTATAAAAAAAAAAAACTGGAAATCTATTCTCAAATGACTATCGAAATTCTTTCACGCATTGTCAGCATCACAAACAAAGAGATATTTATGTTTAGTATTGACAGTTCAATATGTCATTTGCGTGTCTGACATTTGTCTCGAAAGATCGAAGGCAAACGATGCCATGGTGGCGGCGCGCTACTTGACGCTACTTAACCTAACTCCAAGCTACCGAAAGCGAGCAACGTGAGACGCCAATATCGCACAAGTTTACTTTTAGTTTCGTTTGCTATTGCGACCGGGTAGCAAGAAACTAGGTTTCCAGTTACACCATCATCCAGCAGGCAGCCATTGCAGTTGCAATTGCTGAATTTTCATTTTCAATAAGCCACACCGCCACCACCAACGCGTCGCCCGCCGCTGCTGACGCTTTTGCTGCCCACGACGAGACGACGACGCCGACGCCACCGTAATATGCAACCGGCATTAGAGTTGCATTAGTTTATTATTATTATTGTTGGTGGTTGGTGGCACTGTTGTGTTGTATATGTATGTAAGTGGAGCTGGTTAGATTTTTGTTTTTGTTTTTTTTTTTTATTTCTGTTTGGAATACGGAAATGGGTGCAGCTGTTGCTGCCTGTTTAAACAGACGAACAAAACAATATACTCGTATATATGTACTTCTAGAAACAGTTAAACAAATTAGTTTAAAACGAACATGGTTTTCGGTTTATTTATGTTTTCCAGTTGAAAAATATGAGAAGTGAAGTTCTCTTGCATTTGAAAGGTTTCGAAGCAGTGACCTATAAAATTTAATGTTTTTTTCTTATAATTTTGCTTAAGAGGCGACTCTAATTGGTTTCACAGTCGCACAGAAAAGATGGCTTCCCTACTTATATATGTAGATACATACATATGTTTGCTATTGTCACAGTAATGGAGTTATAAAAAAAAACAATAAAGTTCAAATTAAATCGAATTTGCTACATTTTTCATGGTCGGATTAATATACATTTTTGGAAGTAGGTGCAAATGGTTTTCAAAGCATTTTTAATTTTAATTGACTTTTTTATTTATAGTATTTTATCCAAACCGATTGCCTTGACGGGCAAATAGGTATACCAATGACGTAGAATGAAAGTTCAACCCAAAAACCAATAACTATTTAATTGCTGGTATGTGGGTATGGTAGGGTAGACGTTGAACCAATTTCCTTTGAACTTGATAGGTTTATGGTTTTAAAAGAATTTTTGAAGTTTAAAAATAGCATCAAAATTGGTTGACTGTGTACCTAACCTACCAGTGAGTTAGATGTGTAAAGGACTTCACCATAGAAAACTGAAAAATATTTATCGATTAGCTATAATTGTGATGGCATAAAAGGAGCAGTGACATAATTTGGTTCATTTGACTTAGCTTTAGCTAGCATATTCCAGTGATTTAAAGTATGAATGAGTGATATCTAAAATAAATTGTAATTGGCTTACTATTAATAAAGAGGTTCATTGATTTACTACTTCAGGGGCAAACATTTATAGATATAATCCGTCCTTTTTTTTCTATTTTAAAAGAGGAACATTCAGCTAAATTAATAATAATAATTTTAACTATATGCCCGTGAGAGCTAAGATCTTTTAAATGCAACCTAAATTGCACGGCTCATGTTAGAACAATTCATTATGCTCTCTACAATTTCTCTTATTTAAAGAATTAAACAATATTCTAGATTTTGTTAAGAATTCAGCGTAATAAATGTTTCATTTGTTAGTTCCTTTGCCAGTCGTTGATAGCTCTCATCTCTCATGTGAATATCCCATAACAGGTACGACCTACAAACATTTAACTACAAGAGTCAGATATTTATTCAAAAATTATGAAAATAGCGGTTCATTCTCTCTTTCAGTTTCTTTTCCCTAAAAGCAAATAATCTGAAAACAGAAATTGAGAGTAAAACTGTCAAAAACACAAGGTTTTTGAGAATAATCATAGATTTTTGAATATTTTTTTTGCAGTAAAATTTTCGTGGTAAAAAATATAATTGTTCAGCAGAGGATTTTGAAAACACCAAATATTTATTTCTTAAAATTCACCAACAACTTGTAAGTGTTCGTTTAAAGTTATGATGTTTTTAAATACAATTGCGCTTCTGACCCGACATTGTTTGTCATCCCATAATTATTGTCACTTGATTGATTTATTTATCTTACTAACAATGAAGCAAAACTGCAGATATTCCCTAAAAATTGCTCAAATTATAAATTGTACAATTCGGCTTAGAAACTTAAACAAAAAAACTTGAGTTCCTATGCCAAAAATACAAACGATGAAATTAATTCTATAATATTCTAAAACAATTCCGAAAACTGGTTGAGATTGAACAGATAAGGCATTGTTTGATTTCTGTGCTTACAACCATTTTCAATAAATTGGGGAATCGTAAGAGGACTATTTTTGTTTCCACCGAAATATTTTTTTTTAACCGGATTTTTTTTTTCTCCTATTGTGAATCTAGCTGGGAATATAGTTATCTGGAACAAAAATTCGAATTAAATGACAGCTCTGGAAAATAGTAGGTATCTTCGCGATACCAATAAATTCTTTGGGAATGTTTTGAGTATCATACGCGGTCCCAATTTGGGAATATGGCCGTTTACAAAAACGTCATCTGCATTATATCTTCAGTTGTAAATCTAAAAAAATTTTCGAAATAGCAAAAACGGTAATGTAGTTTACAAAAGTCAGATGTTCGAAAATGTCATTTGCATTGCAGCTGTGCAGTATAAACAAATCGAGGTGACATCAGAGATACAAAACAAGAGAAAAAAAATCGGCTGTCCTTATTTCCCCTAAAATCATTATTGGTCTATAGCTGTGTTTCATAAACAAGTGCTGTGTGTCAATGTCAATTAAAAATGCAAAATTTCGTATTTCTGGAATGTTTTTCTACTAGCTCTCACTTTCAACAAAGTAGCCAACATTTTTTTTTCATATTGTTGTTAAACGTTTCAGAAACATTTTTTATCAGAATTTTGAGAACGACCTTACATCAGGATCATTATTGTTTTGTAGTTTGGTATCATTCTAAAACCTCAAAATCATTTGACGTTTATTACAAAAAAAAAAGACTGCAAGCTTAACGAAAGCAGGAACTGCGTCAAAAACTCAGTCTCAAATTTACTTAGATTTGACACTTTCGAAAACAGCTTATGTTTTATGCAAATGCTTTTTTTTGTATTCGCGAAAACCCCGTATTGATGTGAATAAATTCGTTTTTAAAGTTTTGAAGGATCTGCTATAAAATTTTTGTTTATCAAATTCTGTTTCCTTATAGTATGTACCAACTTTCGCAGTTCTTCACAGAAGACAGCGCTCACGAGACGTAGGCTGCCAATTTTAGCTCAAAAAATATCTTTAGACAACATGAATTATATCAAATAAAAAAAATTCCCTGAGAGTATTTTACCCCCGCTCTTAAAATTGTGAATTTTTGTACACAAAGTACGGGAACATATCTGTTGTTAGTTTTTTTTTCTGTAGAAATCAAAAGAAATATACCGTTGTTTTCGTTCTAGAGAAACCTAAAAATACATATCTTTAGCAACTACTATGCATAATGTTCATTGCATATGGTGTACATGTTAATCATGTTAATGTCACATTATTCTTTCACCTTTTTTATACGGGTCCAAAATTTGTCTTAAGTGCCTAACTGCGTATATAGCAAGTAAAAATAGCAGAACATGACGTACGAGTATAATTTTGTATGTTGTTTTATAACCTAATGTAAATGTTTCTGTGAAAATTCCTTAAAACCAAGCAATTCTCTTACGTTTATCTTTTTATGTGACATAAAAATTGTCACAACTTGTGTTTTTTTTTGTTATCAATTGAAAAACACACATGAGCACTAACAGTGGTGATGTATTTATTTACTAAAGTCTAAAAATATTACTTTCGGTACCTATTTTTACATGTGTACGTATGTGATGATGGAAATTCGTTAAACATTGACCTTCAATTTATAATAATAGATATCATATTATGGACGTGACTTGAATCTAACATTCATGTTTTTTTTTGTTTATTTTAAATTACATAATTAATCACAATAAAAAATTGGAATATTGTTGATTAAAATATAAATCAATTATGAGATAATAGCAGTCGGATGTGTCTAATTAAATTTTAGTTTATAGGTAAGCGGTGAAGTGTGGGAGGCGAGGAGTTTCTTGAGGTACGAATAAAACATGCTCGCCGAACACATGAGAGTCTTTTTGCTCAATGTGTAAAACGATCAAACTAACAAATAGCTAGGTATGTTCCCGTACTTTCTAAAACTTCGATTCTTTACGAATTTCTTCTTTGCCAAACCCTGTTCTCAGTTTTGCAGTTTTTCAAGGAAGAGAGTCCTCTCCAGCTCAAGAAATTTCTTGGGACAAAATTAAGAAGGCAAAATGACAGATTAAATTTTAAAACAAAAGCTGCCATTTGTCGGTGGTCTCATTACAAAATTAAAATCATTATTCTTCGAAAAAATGTTTACTACACATTTACAGAAAAATATTGTTGTTTAGCAATGAACGTGTTAAATGCGTCCCCGTACTTTTGTGACAGTTTGTCTCTGTATGAGAGACGGAACTAACTCTGTTCTTGTTTTAATATGGTTTGATGAACCTCAAATGTAAACACGGTGTGGGAGTAAGATAGTCCGATAGATGGAGAGCGAGACAGAGTGAGAGAAATTAGGAGATACTTACGTTTTTAAAGAAAGGGACATACAATTTGTGAATTTAAAAGTAATTTAATGAAAAAAAATCAGCTTTTTCAAGCTTTTCTTCGTGTTAGACTTACGATTACTAAATTGAATGCGAAAAGAAATGAGAATTGTACTAAGAAATCTAGTACTTACAATATTTTAGTGTAGCAGGATACTGCATAACGAATTGTTACGTTTATCGTTTCTGCGTGTGAGAAAAAGAAAACAAACAAAAAGTAAGTAAAAAATAAAACTTACGGAAACTTGCTTTATACTTGGATATATTTTGTTTTAAATTAAACATAAGAATGATTAATCTTGTACTCCTTAGTGTTTTAATAACAATGGCGAAAAGTTTTAAACAATTTAGTAGAATGTTAAAGCCACTTTTAGCAATTTACTGGACTAAAAAGATGATTCAGCTAGTTTTAAATGATTTTATAATTTTGCTAAATTTAAAATCGCGGAATGGTTATTAGAAATTTGCTAAATCCATTATGGCCTCTGATAGTATGTCACCGATGGACCAGGTTCGAGTCCTGCTGGTGCACAACTTTTTTTTTTGTAAATAATGAAGTTAACATGATGAAAATATAAACATCGACTACTTATTTAGAGCACATGTTGTGCTTCCATCAACATATAATTAATTTACCACGCATAAAAACAAATAATTGTGTTCATCAAATTCCAAACCCTATATATGTATGTTCAGCTTTTTGCTTAACTAGCAATTTACTAGTTAAGGAAAGGTTTAAACATTTTAAAATAGTTATTAAATCAATAAGTATGTACTAAGGAGAATTTCTAACTAGTGATATACTAAGCCCTTAACATTTGGTTGCTTAAAATTTTGCGCCAATAAATTTATACAATTTTTAACTTAATCAATCAAATAGAAGACTTAGCATTGTTTAATCGGAATTGTTGAATTATTGATTCAAAATATCTTTTAATTGCTTTCGAATTTAGTCCACAAAACTGGCTTTTCATATTCCGGCGATCTCACTTTGACTCATCAGTTATCTCACTTTGACTCATTAGTTGATAAGTGAGGGCCTTATGAAAACCCAATTTTTGTTAAGTTCAGTTAATCTTTTATCGTCCGGATAAAACGCTAACTAAAGGAGGAATATGTTAGCCAAATTCTTGCACTTACATAGCACCATTACGCTGTCGCTGCTGATGCACAGCAGCCTCCTGGCAGAAATTAATGATTTTAGGAAATTATTTTGACAAATCTCCACCCGTTTTTTTCGCACAAAATTAAGTGCCAGACCATTAATTTTTCGCAAAAAAAAAAGTGGCATTGTCAGTTTCTTGCTATTATTATTAATTTCCTGCTAAACTTTATTTATTACTCATAAAATAAATTGGCAAAGTATTAAAACTTAAAAAAAAAAAAAGTACAGTTTACGTCAAAAAAAAGACAAAAAAATGCATAAACTTACATCTTCAAGAACAAAAACTGTTCTATACCTAACAACACATTTTCCATTTATTTTTAAATACCGGAAGTATTTAAATGAACACTCTAAATTATCTTCCGCTAGCGACTTAATAATGCCTACCATCAGACTTGTTAATTAATAAAATTCAAATTTATCAATTGGCAGCATTGCCTCCCATAGTAAATAGCCCAGTAATTCGTTCAACAACAACAACAACAACTAATTTATCAGACCCATTTAAAGTAGGTAGGATACATATAGATATATCTCTTGTTCAGTTTATTAGTTTGCTAACCTTTCACCCCATTCCATGGTTTCTTTGCCGTAAGCCCCTCTCCGTTAATATTTTTGTTCACAATTCTTCTTTTGTAGGAGCAAAGTTGCACGCCAAGCGTATATTCCTTGACTCTGACAATCCTCCTCAATCCCGCAGTTCATCCTTTGCGTTGCCTTGGAAGTTTAGTTCTCAACTTTTTCCCATAGACAACAACACCAACAACGGCCGATCACATAGAACGAGCTAAAAACAGAGCCATTCAGCCCTGTTACCGCTCCCGCATGTCTCATCCATCCCCATGGGGAGTTCCCATGAAAAAAAAAAACAAATTCTGAAATACGAATCCTAGGCTATCTTCTTCTTTTTTGCACACAATTTTTCTTCTTTCTTCCCTCTCTCCCTCGCTGTGTTTCTTTTCCTGAAAGAAAAAGGGTGTCGGCGTCTAAACTGTGTTTGTTTCGTACTACATGCATTCAATTCAACTCCCTTCTGCTGCTTCGAGCAGCTTTCAACATAAATCTAAACCTGTTTAAAGTTGATCCGAGTCGAGAATCATTTTGTGCTGATGGTTTATCTTGATACGAGTTATGTTTCATCTTCATTTGCCGGAATGTATATGTGTATGATTTATAAAAAAAAAAAAACTACAATACAACAAACAAAAAAAAAATGACTACGAACGCTAATATACAAAACAGTTATCATTGCAGCCAAACAGAACAGAACAATTAATGCAGCAAAAGTTGTCGCTCGTTTATTCACCGCCATCCATAAAGCAATAGAACGCCGCACTAGAACACAATTCTGTCAACAGTGATGTCTACAGTGCAGACGACACTTGAACTGAAAAAAACCGAAGTCGAGGGCTCTTGTTCGGTGATTCCCTTAAGTTTGTCAGCACCCGTCTCAACCAGCTAGCAAACGATCAATGCTGCGCCCCCTTGCGGAATAATAGAACCATTTCAAACCATAAGTCGATGTGTCATGCTTTGATTGTGAGTTTATAAAATGGTTTTGCTGCGCTTCTAAGCGGTTGCTTACGTGTCTTGCGTCACTGCCCTGTCGTCATACAAACGAAAACTCCTTGTCTTCACATCATAATAATTATGTACATAATATCTATGCACCTACATATACCTTGGAGTTGTGAGATACAAAGAGTTCATCACCTTTTGCGCTTCCAATTATTTACTTCTTAAAGGGTCTTACGCTTCTGTTTTTTATTAATATTTTTTTTTGTTCTTGCATTTGTGACAGAAGAAGGTATAGAACCACCGCAGCGCCGACTGCCTTCCACTTCTGCCACAACGGTTTCATTCCATTTTGCAAGTTTAAAGACTTTTTCACTTTATTATCTCTGTTTAGTCAGACATCGTCGACAAGTGAAGATAAACGCCAGAGGAAGTGTAATTTTTGTGAGGATTGGTGGTGGATTTAGTAATAAACCAGAACAAACTATATGTTTGTGCAGACCTTCCAAATTCCCAGAAATTATATAGGCATATTGCAGTTCTTCTTTTCTGTCATATCAGTTGAATATATGTCCGAAAACCCCAGGGGATTTATGGGACTGACGGATATCTTGCTGAATGACAATACACCTTTCCAACTGAACTCAAAAACTTTCTACACATTCACAGTTTCTTCTGCTGTACATTGGTTAACTTCAAGTCGGCTTATAACTATCTCTCTATATCTATCTCTCTCTATATCTATATCTCTATGTCTATCTCTTTCTATATCTCTTTTTCTGTATATCTCTCTATATATATCTTTATATCACTTTATATCTTCTTATATATATATCTCTATTTCTCTATATATCTATCTCGCTGTCTATCTCTCTCTCTCTCTCTCGCTCTGTTTCTAAATGCTAATCGAATTCCCAAAAATGAACATGTTGCCCAAATTCTACCAATAGGGTTGAATGATGCTATACTTTTTGCAAATGGCGGCAACTGTTACTTTTATTTTGACATTTGTTAAACAGACAGATGCAAAATATACGTCGACAAGCAATGGAACACTATACTCCTTAAAAACGCTAGAAATATTTCTGACTGGTTTTTAACGAAGTAATTTGTTAGTGCATTTCGAATTACTCGGTAAAAATTCTCTGTCATAAAAATTGGAGGCTTTCGCCACTTGATTAAAAAAAAAACTTCCGATTCAAAAAAAAAACGTTAAACAACATAATTAAAAAAAAAATAACTTCGGGCCACCATAATGACAAATATTTTGAAGCAGTAGCAAGAAATTTATTCGGGCGCTAAGCTACCTAATTTCGTCACTGGATAAAGGACGGTGCCCTTTTGCTCGTTGTGCTTACTCCTTCTTTTTATTCGTACGAAAGCAGCTTAAAAATGGGAGTGTTCGGTCGGAGCTGTGAGCTCTTATTGTTGGCGAGGCGACTGGAACTGGGAAGTCAATGGTCCACATTATTATAAGGGAACAACCATAGAATGAAAAAAAAGCAACAACAACATTATTTGATTTCTGAGACATCTTTTTTTTGTTGCTGTTGAATTCTGGTTTGTTTATTTGCTGCCTTTTAGTATGGTTGGGTTTGGGTGCGACAGTGCTGATTGCTGATGACTGTTGCAGGTGTCTCAAACTGATGTTGCTTCTGTGGTAAAGACTGTGGAAGAAAAAAAAAAACACTTAAGTAAAATATTGTGGTTATTTTTTTTTTCTTAGAAATGATATTGAATTTACATAAAGTTCAGAAATGGAAGTGACAGTAAAATTGCAAGACAACGAATTTAAAATCGTAGTCACAAAAATAAGCTACCTATCTAGAAAAGGGTTCGTTAACTGCTTGATGCCATTACACTTCTCGAGTTATACAAGCGAAATAAATTACAAAAGATAAACGTGTAAAGGTTTTTTTTTTCTTTCCAAAAATATTGTGAATTGAGTTTTAGGAATTGACTCTAGACATGCTAAATTATGCTGAAGTATGGTTTATACAGGTACTATTTATACGGCCCATAAGGTCCAGGAGTTTCACTGTCAACACCCAGTGCGTCTGGAATATTTTTGTTTTGTAAGCTCTCCGAAGCGAGTTGAACATTTTCTTCTTATATACATTGTAATGTCTCCAATAATATCCTATATGAAATTTTTTCATTGGAATTGGTATTCAGCTCAAACAAAAAGGCTCAGATGTAAGTTGTGTGCTTCAGCAACGCGTCGCCGCATCATTTTGAAAAATAATTTCGACAATTGAATTTCCCAGCGACTTTTTTTTTACGATGGACCATTCTCGAGACCCTGAATTTTGGTTTAAGCGCGATTTGTCAAAATACTTTAATGTTAATGCCGACTAACTTATGTATTAAGTATCTTGTATTTGAAATGAAGACAAGACAAAGAATCTAAAGTTCTACACGGTAGTGTAAATGTTGTCAACTTATCGGTATAATTTTTACAAATGGTGACAAATTTCAATAGAAACAAGACTTATGTCCAGGGCTGCCAGAAGTCATGATTTATCATGATTTTCATGTTTTTTAGACCCAAATCATGTTTTCATGTTTTTGAGTCCAAAATCATGTTTTTTTTTCTGAGACAAATTTTGTCCCTATAATCGCAAAACCCAACATATCCAAACCTACCCTACATAAACACAAACACGAAACTAAAAGCAAAGAGCAGGATGAACACTTCATTATGTAATTATATCTACTCTTTTTTTTTATTTTCATATAGTGTCTATGAGTGTGAATATATATAGGTAGTATGTGAAATGCACCAACAAAATAATGAAGAGAACACATATTATTTTTCAATATTACACTTTATCTACACACTCTTTCTCACGCCTCGGGTCTTGGAATATTTTTGACAACTTAGCTATCACCTGGAGTAACGCAATGATGATGAGTAAAAGAGATAGAAGGATGAAACTGTTTTTTTTTTCATTTTTCAATTATTAAAATTGTCAATCGTTCTCTTCTTTTTCAATCCTTTTTATTTTCCTGATACCATTTTGCTTTGAACATTGAGTTCAGCTTCAGCAATGGCATAAATAAACTGTTAATTTAATATATTTTTTTTACTTATGATATAGTTTCCAAATTGTCTATTTGGATTCAGCAATTTTTTTGTATCTGGTGGAAATCTTGAAAAGACACTTGGGGGTAATCGGTAGCAAGTATTGTGGGACTCTTACCGCACTAACTATTTCTATTTGAGGCCACGACGTAAATCGCGATTTCTTCTATACAAAGGGGCATTTACTTGTCAAGGAAGCATTTTGTTTCTTTTAATTTGATTAACTAAAATTTATTAACTTTATCGTTTGCAATTTTTGAGTAGCTTCTATTATGGATATATCTGGCAATAATATTGCAGTATCATCAGCAAACATGGCCATGATAGTGTGGTTGTCTACTGGAATATCTCTAGTAAAGAACAGATGCACATGGTTGGTTCTAGGAAACTTCCTTGTGCTACTCCGGTTTCAATTTTCTTAAGCTCCAAATAATTTTGGTCGCACCATACTCTAAATAGTCGGTTAGTAATATATAGGATTGCATTATTTCGTAGAAGATCCCTATGCAGTCTCTATTCAAGTCCCAAGTGCCAAACATTATCTAAGGCTTGAGTAACATCTAAGAATAGAGCAGAACTTAATCGGTAATTTGATGCACTGGGTTTATAGTGGAATGCTTATTTCAAAATAAAAACTGATGATTTGGAATTAAACTTCTTTCTTCTATAAATCTGTTAAGCCTGTTCAAGACCATTTTTTCGAAGAATTTTGACAGGATTCGTATGAGCGATATTGGTCTGTGGGATGTTACTTTTAATTGTGGCTTATCTTGTTTAGATATAATAATGACTTCAGGAATTTTCCATTTGAAGACTTGAAGGCAATTATAAGATCGTTCCCTGATGATTTTTGTTAGATATCTTATGTTGATCCATGCTTCGTAATATTTTTGACGATAGGATGCTTTCCGCATAAACAGTTTTCGGTAGAATCATGTCTTAAGTAGTAGATTCCTGAAGAGACGATTCTAACGCAAACTCCTTACACTCCTTTTTAGTTCGTTATTAAGACGGTTTAATTCTGTCGTATTGCCTGGGAATCCGAATACCGTATTTTCCCATTTTCTTTGAGCTGTTCTTTTTTTCAAAAATTACCTCTTTAATTTCGACAAGACAGTGGCACAAATCTTAACATCGTTTTGGAGGAAGTAAGATTATTGAGCTTGATATTTCAAAAGCATTTAATAGAGTTTGGCATCAAGCTCTCTATTCAAAAATGGTGCATTTGGTATCGATGAATCTCTTCTTCGTTGAATTAGAAATTGCCTTTCGGACCGCTCAATACAAGTCGTATTGGATAGTTTCAAATCTGAAGTTCACAAAATAAATGCAGGTGTGCCCCAGGGCTCAGTTTTGTCTGCAACTATTTTCTCATTTTTTATTAATGATCTCTTATCTGGAACTTCTAATCCACTAAATTTTTTTCTGGCGATGGTACTCTCAGCTTTTCAAATTCGTTTTCAGATTCACCTCCTTGTTCTTCAGATGTGGAACTGCAAATGCTTCAAAAACTCAGTGCTGTCTTCTGTTGTTAAAGCATAACCCAACCCCTATGCCACTATCTATGAGCGGCACTTGCATTGAAGAAATCGATCAGCTTTCAGTCCTCGGCATGTGCATCACAGACCACCTGTTGTGGAATGACCACATATTCGATGTCACCAAAAATGCTGCAAAGTGTTTGGGTTTCCTTCGAAGATGCCAGAAATTCTTTTCCCCGTCTGATCTGGTTGTAATCTGTAAGGCCTTCATTCGCTGGAGTACAACTCGCCCATTCGGGCAGGAGCTGCCAAAATGCATTTATTTCTTTTAGATAGAATTCCGAATAGAGCTCTAAGAATGATAGCCGAAAGAAATTTAGTGGAGACATTTACAGCTCTAGAACACCGTTCATTATTTTATTGATATTTTTATAAACACCGTTCTAGCGAAATAGCCAGTTGCATTCCTCCCCTTAAATTATTCAACCGTAATACTCGCGCTTCTAGAAATGCTCATCAGTTTACCCTTGAGCCCAACTTCGGGCGTATTGTTAATTATAGAGATTCTTTCTTTAGCCGTACAACGCGAATGTGGAATACTTCACACGGCTCTATTTTCCCCTCCCGTTTTGATATTCAGAAATTCAAAACCAATGTGCATCGGTACCTCCTCTTGTATCCTTCCTTACTTTCCTAACCCTCGCACTGTGCTTGTTCATTTTAAGGGTAGTCAAAACCCCTTTAGTGTGCGCATTACCATAAAAAAAAATATTTTATTTCAGTTTTCTAGAGTTCGAAGTATGGAATACTTTCTTCTGCATCAAGTGGCACATGAGCAATAAATTGTTCTACTTCATGATTAATTTAATCAATTGTTTTCATTAGGGATCTAAGGTTTAGATACGGTTTTTTCTGTTATTCACGAGCTTAGGATTACTTTTGTTTTTATTAATTCTACTGTATGATTTCGTTTAATACCTTTAGCTATGATAAAGTCAATAATCAGTCCAATTGATATCTACTTTATGTGTCAATTTTTCAAAAGTCTTATTCTTCAGATAAAATAAAAATGTAGACTTGACTTGAATAGTCAGATATGTTTAACTTATTTATACATACATACATCCATATTGTAATCTGATTGTTTAAGAGCGGATTAATTTTATTCCTATGGCAGTTGATATGTATAATTAAAAAAAATTGGCTCTTAATCCTATTTTTTGATTTTATACGAGATGTTACTTCGACCTTCACTTGCCGAGCCTGAAAGTCGCCAATAAAAATAAATCAGTCATTTCAGGTTTACTGCCTTTTGCATAAATTTATTCAGATTCGATGATTTTGAATGGCACTCCTTGGAATGCTTAGTCAGTGTGCTATCTTTGTTTGTTCACATCAATAGTTTTTTTTACGAGTAAATTGAAAATATGTAAGTATAAATCAATAAGTCAATTAAATATTTTTCAAAATGATGCATCTTGTTTGCACACAAAGTCACATGCATCGACACCTCTTTTTTTTTTTTAAGTGAGGAATCCTTGCACACAAAAGGATAACCAGCGAAAAAGCAAATGTCAACTCGAATCGAATTTTGTATAAATAAAGTGTTTTTTTTTATTGAAATCGTACCTACAATCTGTAGAATATCTTGTGAAGCGAATATTTTTATATCTTATGGATACATCTTTACTGTGCGAATTAAAAGAGACGAAGATGCAATGTTCTCAAATAAAAAAAAAAGGCTTCCGCCACCCCCACTTTATATTATAATATATTTTATCTTATTTCTTTTCCAATAAAATCGATTGAGATGATGTTATTTCGAAATGTCAAGGATTCGATGTGACAGCTTCTTGCTCTACGTTGCCAGGATTGTGTGTTTTTTTTTTTGCTGTATGTGTATAAGTTGGATCGTCATTCCTTCGAGTTCCATTTATTGTAATGTGTTTTTTTTTCTTCTGTTAAAATATATGGATAAATAAAAAGAGGTTAAAAAAGAAATTGATTACACCGTCCAATTAGTGAGCCAAGAAATTTGCATCTTCTTTGAAGAAAATGAACAGAACTCATAAATAAATATATTCTAGAATCTTCTAGAGGATTCAATAGTGACATAATGACAAATAATTTGTTTCCCAGCTTTAAGAAGAGGATATAATTTAAATAGAAGATGTTAATTGGTCTTAGAAGACATGGGTGTGTCAAAAGAAGAAAAGGCAAGCAGCTTTGAAAATTGTATTATTATCGTTGAAGCTGCTTTCGAGGAAAAACAATAGGTCTACCGCCATTTTCTGTTCCAAGAATTAAATTCGAAAATCTTGGCAATTTGTAGGAAAATCGATAATATTATACATTTTTTTATTTTTTTTAAATGTGTGCATAAAAAAATTATGGAAATCTGTTTTGCCGTTCATATGATTTTTTAAATCAAAAAAAAAATATTGGACGTGTGTTTTTGAAAAAAAAAATCCCCAGAAACAATTTCCTGACTTTCTGAAAACTAAATAAGTAGATACCCAGCTTAAAGGAGACTGATCCTGCGCTGAAGTCTGACAGAATTATGAGATACAGAATTTCTTTAGGTTAGGAACGGCCTTGCTATTTCTATCGCACCCTTAGTCTGTCGAAAGAAAAACAAGCAAACATGCTCTCAAGAAATTATAACTATTCTTACTTAGAATATAAAATTTATCTCGAGATTTTAATCAAACTTGACATTACGATGATACGGAATACCAAAAAAAAAATGGTTCCCGATTTTCGAGTCTTTTTTAGGCTCAAAACTAACGGTACCTGCCATACAATTTTTTCTTCTATCTTAATCATCTCTAAAACGAATCTAACAATTTTGATAAAAGAGTGTGTGCACTATCTTTATAGTCCTCATTTTTAATTTTTACTTGTGATATAGGTACTATAGGGCAAGTTTTGCATTTGGAAAACAAATCGAACTCGAGATCTTAATCAGAATTGACATTACGATAATAGAAAACACCAAAAAAGTGGGTCCCACAATTCCGTATGTCTGTCTGTCTGTCTGTAGAACGGCCTAAACGGCTGGACCGATTTTGTTCAAACTTGGTGCTCAGGCGTTTTAGGTGATTGTCCAAAATAGATTTTTGAATCGTTGTTTTAGCCCCAAAAATAACGGTACTTGCCATACAAATTTTTCTACCATCTTAATTATTTCGAAAACGGCTCTAACGATTTTGATAAAAATTGGTGTGTCTACTTCTTTGGATATGGTCTACATTTTGGCCAAAAAATTTTGTTAAATATTTTTTTATTAACGGTACCTGCCATACACCCATTTTATTGATTTTCGACTTTCTCATAAACGGCTCAACGGATTTCGATCAAAATTTTTACACAGGAGACCTGTGCCCGTGGCGCGTTAGATGTGTACTCGCCTGTCAACCTCGTGGTCTCAGGTTCGATTCCTGCCATTGTCTATGTTGTCTTATTTTTCATTAAAGACTAGTTCTAAAAATTGTCATAAAATGAGAGGCTGGTTTGCTCATCCATGCTGTACATTACAACGTAATAAATAAAATAAATAGGACACGGTAAATTCTCCATTTCTCATTAATACAGCTGTCTCAAATTTATCTCCCTGGAGACAACCAGCTCTAGTCTCAGAACATCTCGGCACACATCTTTCCTATCCTTCTATCTCTTCTCTCGCACGCCCGCGCTGTGTTAAAAAAACATATAAAGGGTAACATCATAATCCCTTGAGCGCGTGTAAATTATAAAAAAAAGATACTGCGTACCATCATTTTTAAAAATTATTTTTTTGGATTTTTGATTTATTTCTGAAAGTATGTTTTTAAATTTATATTGTTAAATATCTAAAACAACCATACCAATAGGTTTATATATGTATTTAAAAGAAAAAAAAATAAGGTAGTAAAAAAATCGTTTAAAATAATATAACTTAAACTAAAGATCAAAATCTTTTAAAAAAATACCTCTTTTCCGTAGAAACCAAATTTCGTATACCGCCGAAGGGAAATAATTATTTAGTTTTGGGCCGGATATCTCAGAATGTACTAAGGTATTTAAATGATTAACGTGATTTTTGTTCATAATATTCTTTATTTAAGGAGGAAAGTTTAAGGCTATTTTTGGTTTGTTTAATTCAATTATTAAATAAAAAAAACAAATATTTGTTATTGTTTTTACCAACTTTTTTCTTAAGATTGTCCAAGATATTCACTTATAGTCCTGAACCAGTTTGATATTTGACAAAAAATCCAAGGTTTAAATCGTTTCTTAAGCACACAAAAAAAACAAATATGATCGAAAACAGGGAATGTTAGGATATGTAGCTACCCATTTAAAACAATACAAAAAATTCAAAGAGACTAAAAAAAAGAATCCTCCTCTAAGCATAACTATTATACGCTATTTTTTTTTTTAGCAAAACAATGTATTATTTAAAAAATGCAAAGCAACGTGAGCGCGGGTCTCCTAGTTTTGATAAAAAAAAACAACCCTGTTGACTAGCTGCATTTGGTATTCAAAAGAAACCAATGATCTTATCATATCGTTCAACACTTTTTTGTTCTTAACTTGAACTTGACCTCTATTGGACTCGAATACATAACTGCAACTTAATTCTGAACTCTGAAGCTCGATCTCTTTAATTTTGTCTATCCTACTGGCAATCCCAAAGCTTTCTCAGACACTTTATAGTTTCTTCAAACCATTTTAAGCGCCCCATTAAACTGATCCGTATCGGAAGTCATGATTTTTTTTTGTCTTCCACACTCACAAAGCCACAAACCATAGGTAAGTTCACACACAAAAGTCCATACACACAAGCAACAATTCTAAAACTAATAATAATTGAGTGCAAAGAACTTTGGCGATTAAGATCATTTTTAGTCATTTCTCATGGTAGGCATCGGGAGCTCGCTCCAGTCAGTGCGTTTAACCAACCATGGATAAAGTAACTCCCAGCCTAGAGTCACAACCCTGACGCGTCTCACTTCAAATGTTACAAAATACTCGTAATAAAAAAAATCAAAAAAAAACCTGATTCTTGAAGAAGATTTTCTTTGTGATGAAACCATTTGCACGGTGCTGTTTCTGTTTCTAAGCCAGTTGAATTGATGCCCAATCCACCAGAGAGTCACACAAAAATAAATAAAAGTAAATGCATGGGAGAATAGAAGGAACTTGAGGAGCTAAACTCTGGAACCTGAGAGAGCACAACTAATACAATAAAATACGAATGGAGCAATTGAAACTGCGAGTTTGTGTCTTGTTGGTCTTCTTTTTTTTTATCCCTTACTTATGGAGCCGATCTCCAGACTGCTCTTGAGACAAGTCAACCACGACGAAGACGACCACGATACGACGATGGACGACAAAAACAAAAAAAAATAAAAACACTGAAGAAGATGCGAACGAGGACGACAGAGGCGTGCGCGCAGTTGCTTTTCTGACCACCAACTCTAGCAATAATCTAGTTGTTAACCTTGAGCGAAGTTTTAAAGTTCATCGAGCCTTTAGACCATCTTCGTGGCATGCTGCTCCTCCAACTTAAACAAACGGCATGGATCAGGCCAATGCGATAGGAGTCGGCAAATATCGTTCGAGCTTCTGGTATCACTAGAGCAAATCCAATTCCTGCCCTTCTGGCTTAACACTCTGTGGACCAAAAAAAAAAACAAAAAAAAACGAGTGTGCAAAGTTCATTGGCTATTTGGGTTCTGGAAGTGAATATTTTATAATATTTTTCTTTTTTACTCCATGTTTGATTCTTCTTTTTTTTTTGACTGTGTGTGTGTTCTTTTTTTTTGTTTCACGTTGTTTATGGATTCACGAGAATTTTTTGGGAGATAATTCTTTAACATTTTGAATTTTAACCTGTGCGGTTCAAAGGAAATTATTTAATTGCAGCAATAAACTCTAACGCCTGAAGGTTAACCGTGTAGGACACGGGATTGAAAAATATTCTCAAATGTCGGAATGAGTGGATATATTAAAAAAACAACAAAGAAAGATTATCTGAATCAAGTGTATACACTTGTTCAGTTCAATCTTCTCTGGTACCTACCTATTTTTCTGTGGGTTTATCAGGAGTTTAATGTTGAGATTAACGATAGTAAAACGACGAAGGGTTTAATCGTTGTTTTGATTTATAACATGAAAATCAGTTGAGTGTTTTCTAACAATTTTTCTTTTTTTTTTTTTTTTTTTTAAGATTTATTGTTGCTGTAAAAAAAAATTTATTAATGAAACTTTATTTCTAGACAATTTAAAAGTAAGGAAGGTTAATAGTATATAAAATTCTTTCTTTTTTTTAAGCCAACGAAGTCTAAAGAAAAATTAAATATTTAATTGAAATCGTCTTCGGTTGTTCAATGGAAAAACCCCAATTTGGTTTTGGGATATTTGGTTTTGGATTATTTAAGGAAATTTTACCAATATGGAGTTCTTAATTTAGCTATAGAGTAACGGTAAGGGATATCTGAATTTCGGGAAAAATGGAAATCCCTATTCTACTCAAAGATTTAAATTTTAATTGAAGCATCTGCAACATGTTGCAAGTGAACATAGCTCGAATGACATGTTCGAAATAATTTTACTTGTCCGTTTAGTTTAGTTTGATTACTAATTTTGTTAGTTTCAGCATATCGAACCAAGCATTTGAATTCAATAAAAAACAGAAAACATAATTGTTCTAAGTCCCGCTCACTGTAAACTAACGGGTGATTTTTTTGCTACTTGGTTTTTGACGTTTATATTTTTGACAGATCACACATGACAAATTCCACGAACATTTGACATTTCGATTCAGTATTGTTTGCCATTTCATCATGAATAGACTTACGCCTGAACAACGTTTGCAAATTATTGAAATTTATTATCAAAATTCGTGCTCTGTGAAAAATGTGTTTCGCAAGCTACGTCCGTTTTTTTTCCGCTCATTTTTGGCTAAATGGATGCGTGAATAAGCAGAATTGCCGTATTTGGAGTGAAGAGCAGACAGAGGCAATTCAGCAGCTACCAATGCATCCCGAAAAATGCACTGTTTGGTGCGGTTTATGGGCAGGCGGCATCATTGGGCCGTACTTCTTCAAGGACGATGAAGGCCGCAGGGTTACGGTCAATGGAGAAAGGTACCGTTAGATGATAACAGATTTTTTTTTGCCGAAAATGCAAGAATTGAACTCGGTCGACATGTGGTTCCAACAGGACGGTGCTACATGCCACACTGCACGCGAAACCATGCATCAATTGAGAGGCGAATTTGGTGAGCAGTTGATCTCACGTTTTGGCGCAGTCAATTGGCCACCAAGATCATGTGATTTGACCCCGTTAGACTATTTTTTGTGGGGCTATGTTAAGTCTATTGTCTATGGGGACAAGCCAAACACGATTGCTGCCTTGGAAGCCAACATTGAACGCGTCATTGGTGAGATTCCGGCCGAAATGTGTGAAAAAGTTTGCCAAAATTGGACCTTCAGAATGGACCACCTGAAGCGTAGCCGCGGGCAACATTTAAGTGAAATTATTTTTAAAAAGTAAATGGCAGAAATTGATTTATCGATCCAAATAAAAATTTCATTCACTTTTTACAAGTTTCAGTGTTTTTTTGAATTTTCAAAAACCAAGCTCTTAAAAAATCACCGTTTAGTTAACTACTACTTCCGTCAAACATGAAATTTTTATATTTTATGCAACGTGCATGAATGGACACAAAACGAACATTTAAATTAAAGAAGTATGGAAAGAATTTTTCAGTGTCTTAAAAATTCTAACATCTATATGAATACTGAAGAATTATGAAATTAGTGCAGTTGTGTCTCAGTTTTCGTGAAACGTAATCGAACCGATGTCAGTCATGTTCGAGTGCCTAAAGCACCATTAACGAGTAATTTTTAAATCATTCCCAATTGAGTATGTAACATTTAGCTGTATTTGTAGTTATAACTGCCGATGGTGACGTTCTGTCCAAGACGTCGTCGTCGGTGTTAGGTGTCCTTTCATTAACGTCACGCTATGTTCTTCCCATTATGTCAATATCATCAACGTATGCAAATAATTGAACGTACTTTTGAAAGATTGTGAGCCTGGTGTTGGCTCGGGAATTTGCACTATTCAATTATATGTAATGTTAAAAAAAATCTCATGACAGCTCGTGCGTCGCCTGGTATACATTTTTTTTGACATCAATGACATCGGTGAGGTTCTTACCAACCACGATGGATCAGAGTGAATTTTTAATCGTCATCCTGCATAAACGGACGAGTTTGTCAAGGACTCCAAAAACTAGACATTGCTCCAATGACCCCACAATACATTGATTCTTAAGAAGCCAACATACAACAGAACAGGCGAAACCAACAAAATACGCAGTATACGACATGTATAAAATAAATCGAATTCAACCAGTATATTTCAAACACATCATTGTTGCCGATTAGCTTACAATTACTAATGGCTGAAAATACTTAGAGCATTAGTCAAAACAACAAATGAAAAAAACAAAGATAAAACAGAAAAAAATGTTCGTAGGTAGATCTTTGCTTTTCAGAAACAAAATTTCACTGTTATTATCTTCAAAATGATGTTTTTTTTCAACAGATAAAAAACGAAATATAAAACCAAAATTAATTCGTTTCAAAATTGTGCTTTGGTGTCGGTTGTCAAGTTTTTTCCTCACACACCTGTTTTGGTATTCGCGCAATTCGAACATTTATGTGGCATTCCGCAGGGAAGTGTTCTGGGCCCTGTTCTGTTTTGTTCACCTATTTTTTTCATGAGAAATAGTGACATAAATAAAAGAATGATTTTACGAGAAGTGAATTCAATCGCCTTACATTTTCTGCAACTTTACGATTACTTCTTTAATTTGTGGATGAATTGAATTTGATGCTAATCCTGTAAGTCTTTTAAGACGATATGTTGAACATGTCAGTTATGTACCTAGTTCACCCATAACTTCTGTTACATTTTAAGGCGCAATAAAAAAATCTAGTAAATTTTATACCATGAAATTTATTTTTTAAATTATATCTATAATAAAAGTTTTAAGAAAAAAAAAGTTGTATTCAAAATGGCCGCCTTTAGCTTTTATGCAGGCTTTCAAACGTTGTTGCCATTGGTCTAAAGCGGCACACACTGTGTCAATTGGTATCGATGACGCTGCTGTTATTAAAACAGCTTTCAGGCTATCCAGATTTGGATGAGGATTTTTACAGGCCATGTTCTCCAGTTCAGATCACAAACAGTAATGAAGTGGATTCAAATCTGGACTACCCGAAGGCCAATCTACAGCTGCAATAAAATCAGCAATATTTGTTCTGAGCCACTCTTGTGTGGTTTTGGCTTTATGTCTTGTGTGCTGTGGAATTTTGTTGGAAGACCCACCTTTCCCGCTGAAGATAGTATTTGTTAATCTCTTAACAACACCCCCGAGAATATTCTCCTGATACACTTTTGCAACTGTTTTCACAACTTTTTTTTTACAAAAATGCAGTGATGTGACAAATTGATGGCCAAACTAGCTTAAATTTTTTACTAATAAGAGCACGTATTTCGAAAAAATAGTTACTGGTATTGTTCGTAGTGGAAGTTATAAGCAATGTGCTCTTGAAATTGTCGAATTTCTGGCTAGACTAGGCATTTTGAATATTGTTCGCTAAATCGAGCGAAAATTTTTCGCTGTTAACCTTTAACATACTGAAGTAAACATGTTTGCCGAATCTGAAAAACTAAATTGAGAAACACTTTCGCGAAATGAGATAGTTTAGGAGGATTTTAATTCCCCTTAGGAGCCATTTCCATAGATTGGGTATCGAACCTTAGACCTCTGGCTACTACTAGTGGTGCAACACAGAAATTAGAAATGAGTTGACCATTTCCAAAAAAAGTTTTGGAATTTTGTGATCCTGATGCCATTTTTCTCCTAAAACCTAAAGCTGTACAAGCAACTGCAGCCTTATATTATAAGTCTTCAAATAAGTACATAAATTTCGAAACATTTATGTGAGTTCACAGTATGTTCGTTGTCACAATCTTATCGCAACTTATAGGGTATATAATCTACCCCGTAGTAGAAAGTTCATCACCCTCTATACAAAGCATGTACTCGTATTAATATCTATTTCCATACTATAATCTCTAACCACACATTTTAAATACGAGTATACCTATAAAACTTGCTTATTCGAATTCCAAACAATTTTCTGAACTTTGATCTGCATCCATAAAAAAAATGCTATCTATAAATATATAGCCGGCACTAAAAACTTAACAAATCCGTGTCCAACTAATTCGCATGTGTCTATCAAAATCCAACAAGCGTAACAGAGATTTTTCATGAAACTTCCTTTCAGAATTAGAAACGACAGACGAACCAACACACGGGACGCCACGGTGGTGGAAGACGAAGAAGAAGATTAGGGCATATTGGTGGGAGCCCTGTCCCTATGTGTGCGCCATCCATTCCGTCCGAGCTAACTTCTTTGAACCATTACAAATGGTAATAGTTTAACCTTCCATGTCCACTTTGGCATGTGCAAGTAACTTCAATGTACGTCCTCTTATCCCAAATGGAACGAAGGAATACGAAACTTCGAACGTTCATTACTATTCGGTTCTGGTTAGAGGCAATAATTTGTAATTATGCATTATAGCGGTTATTGCATGTTAGAAGGAGGAGTAGCAGCACAAACCCACCAACCAGCAGCAATGACTGTATAATCTCCTAACTCACAGCATTCCTATATTCGGAGTCATAGTAAGTCAGAGTCAGTCAAAGCCGTAGGGGCCCCATGGGAGAACAACTGGTTAAATCAGTTTACAGCTGACATATTCTTTTGGCCTTCGCCTTACCCTATACCTAATGTGGCAGACAATTACCGCATACGGATTGTGATACCGGAAAGATTGACATGAGGGGGTATGAGAGGTTAGGCAAGGCGTAGAAAATCCAAAGATGCTAATCATTCTAATTGAAAATAAAAGAGTTGCGCAGTGCAGGCGGGCAACGATATCATTGTATTATTTCGTATCTATTTGTAAGTGAGGCATTCATCTTTGGTCACAGGGTGACGATGATAAATCGTAGATACGTCGCATGCATTTTGTGTTCGATTAATCTTTTTTCGATTTGGTTAAGTACCGAATTGTATCTATTTGGTTAATGAATAGGATCAATTATTCTTTTTTTCGCTTTCTTTTTTGTTTTTTGTTGTTTTTTTTTTCTTTCTCGAAAATATAATCCAAATTGGATTTAGGGAATACTACTGACAACAATGCAGGGGTTTATTCTTTTCTTAATTTTTAAAGCAATAACAATGAAATATTACGGGTGTTTTTATTATTAATTAAAACATCAAATTATTTGACTTTTCAAAATTACTTTATAATATTCAAAGAAATTAAAAAAAAAAACACATAATATACGAGGATAAAGCACGTTTTGATTAATTTTTTTTTATTCTTCCCTGGTGTGATCCAACATTCTCTTCGTCTTTCCTCACAAAAAAAGTCACCCCAACAATTCGAAACCATAACATTCCCTTCAATAGGGTAAGTACACATATCTTCACCTCCGCTGAATACCCAAAACTATTCTCACATTTTAAATTTTCAAACTTTATGTAGAGTTTACTAGTGCGTGCGTGTCATCGACGTTTAAACGGTACCTCTACCAATAGAATTTCCATTAATAACAATAAATTAGGGAGATATCCATTTATACAGCCATGTCGACCTGCATATCTACCCTAATACAACTATTTGTTTTTATAAATTTTCTCGAAAACGACTTTAACGATTTTAATTAAATTTCCTATAGTTACGGTCAAAATAGGTGCAATTATTGTTTTTCAAATAAACTACATTTTTTTAAATATTTGTTGTTTATTTAAATATTATTTTAAAATTAGTTCTTATAAGACTATCGAAACTTAACAAAATATTAACAGTTTACACTTTTTAAATAATTAAATTATTACTCATTTTTGGGATTAAACCTCCGGTTCAGACATTTGCGCTGTGGCATTGTTGATTTAGCATAATTAACGTTTACCTTTGTTTAACAACCCAAACAGGCACCAGGAAATTACGCCAGAAAAAATTGAGCCAGAATTTTTTTTTTTTTTTTTTTGAAAAATGCCAGAATTTATTTCTGACTCGGCGCGTGTAGCCCTCCTGATATGATTTGGGGTGGGTAAAAGTTTGGGTATATGCAAATTTTTTTGAAACTTTTTAAAAAGAAATCTTCAAATCCAAAAAAAAAATTGCATACACCCAAACTTGTACCCACCCCAAATCATATCATGAGGGCTGCACGCGCCGAGCTTTTTGTACGCGCGCCGCGAACCTAATTGCAAAAAAACACTTCAAACAAGTTCGAATTTTGTTCTGGCTTTTTTCCAATTTTTTTTGGAATAAAAGCTGGAAATTTAGGAAAAAATATCAATTTTGTAATTTTCTGGCGTTTAAAAAAAAAAAAAAAAAAAAAAACGTAATTTCCGGGAGCCACCCAAAATCCGCCATTATTTTTCAAAAATGTTTAAAGTCGGTGTGGCATTGACTCTACTCTTGAGATATAAAATACTATTCTTTCTGAACAGCATCCTACAATCGGTCACTATTTGGAAAATATTATTTGCCTACTAGTTTTCGCTTAAAGTCATTCCACAAGTTCTCAATTGGGTTACGATCTGACTTGCTATTAAACAATTGAAACTTTTTTCTCTCTAAACAAATTTGCTACTAGGCCCGCCATATTTTTCTGATCGTTATCCTGCTGAAAGTTCCATCGTAGAGATATGTTTTCCTTGGAAAATTGAAGCATTACATCTTCTAAAATATCATACTCACGCCGCACCAGAAGAAACAGCCTCAATTCCGCTCCAAACTTAGGGCAAATTCTTTTCGGGACAGTATATTGTTCTAAGGAATTTAACTTTCTTGGCAACTCTTCCTGTCAAATTGAGGTTAATTTGCCTTCTGCGTGCAATGAATCATTATTGATTGGTGCGCCTACTAAACGTCTTCACGGAGCAAAGGGATTTTGCTAAAAGGGGGACATGCCGATTTGTTTAGCCTTAAAAAGTAAGTGCCCTTTTAGAGATAATAGAGATATGGACTGTGCATTTATTTGGAGACAATGATTTTTTGACCAAATTTTTAAAAAACACCAAATCTTAATGCAACAAAATTAATAGAACTGCTCATCACAGGCACAAACAATATGCAATAACCTCAGAATCAATGTAAGGAGATTAACGGCATTTTCTGAAAACAAAACCTTCTTATAAGGCTTCCGATACAAACAAAAAGAGCTTATTTTGCATCAAAGACAACAGTGGCAAGCATGTGGACACCCATTTTTTTGACTAGCTGTATACGTAGGTACTATAGGGCAAGATTTGCATTTGTAAACAAAATCGAACAGACGATTTTGATGAAATTTGACATTACAAAGATAGAGAATACCAAAAGTGGTTCCCGCTATCCCGTTTGTCTGTCTGTATGTCGATCTACAAACTTGGTTCTTAAGCTTCTTTGACGATTGTCTAGATTCCTTTTTTAAATCTTTTTTTAGCGCCAAAAATATGTAAAAAATGTACCAGAAAGGTACATAAATCTTAATTATCTCAAAAAACGTCTCTAACGATTTTTGCAAACAAAAAAATTCATTTTTTGCAGTCTGTGTCAAATTGGCACTACCACTTCAAAATTTTAGAGGAACCCCTTTTTTATTAATTGTTGTAAAGTTTTCGTGAAACAATAACATTTGTTGTGAAAAGGCAAATCGCCTGAATAGTGCTCATTACAGGCCGACTCCACTTGATATCTGTATCGCCAACGAAATATAAGTCGTTAAGTATCAGGGCATTTTTTTTTTGTCTTGGCTTGGCAGTTCATGTCTTGACAATTCATTCATGCAATAGAGGTTGAGGTGTAGGTAAGGATGTTTAAGAAGAATTATCAAAAATTAATAATGGTTTTTGATCTGATATACTCCTGTTAATGAAGATTAACTTATAAAAATGGTATATTTGAAGAATTTTAGTAGAAACACAATTTTTTTAAGTCCGCCAAGAGGGTAGTTACCGGCGTGAGAGACATAAAAATAATGAGATCAGCACAGAAAAAAGACAAAAAAAACGCATCCGTCAAATTTGATGCCAGGCATCGGTATCAAGACAAAATCGAAGAGAGAGCTCGCTGATGACATCCCAACACAACAAGAAACAATGCGACTCCATTCAAGATTATGAGAAAATGTATTGCCAATGGAGTCGGCCTGTTAAGTGCTAGCAGTGTTGCCGCTGAAAATTTTGAAAAAGGTTCCATAAAAGGGGCCCGAGGGCAAAAAAGGGGCCTACACATAAGATACATAACACTATTAAATCAACAAGAAAAACAACAATACGAAAAATAACATTTTATAACCATTTATTGAATAATTAAATACAAACAAAAAAAAAAACAAAAACATAATGCCTAGGTTCCTACCTATTCTAAATATTTGTTTTTTTTTTTTTGGATTTTCGTCGGCATCGAAAATCTGTGTTTGTGCTATCTGCTCTGGTTTTCTTGTATATAATTTTTGACAAAAATAAATTAATTCTCTTCATTTTACTAGGCATACAAACATTTCATATATATTTCCTTATTTAATAAAAACTTCGCGGAACGAAAGCAAACAAAACTTATATAACTGTTACTCCCAGTTTTACAGTGCGAGCTTAAACTCCACTTTTGGTTTAAGCTTCAGATCAACAATTTAGTCGGTTTCACAGTGTCGTTTAACCCTTGAACTGAGTTCAATTTTTATTTTAAATTAACCGAGATTATTCTGCCGTTTAAACTTCAGTTCAGCGTTTGTATTATTTTTTTTTCAGAAAATATTATTAACAAAAAAAACTGTATTAAAATGTTATCGAGTTGTGAAAGTGATTTTGAATATTATTTTACTAATTGTTCTCGTTTCGCTATTGCTGACCAAAATCAGAATAATGACGGTACTTTGAAACAAAATAAATCTTCCCTCGCTTGTCAACAGCACAAATCATTTGTTGTTGTTTCGCGTGTTTTTTGTGTCAGATAGGGAAAGAAAAGACAAGGTCAGAAAAATGCTGCCAATTATTTTTTATAAAATCTAGTCAAACGAAGTTCAACTGATCTGAAGATCAGATTTTTGCCTGTGAAACCGGACTAGTTAAACCAAAAATTTAAACTCAGTTTAAGGCTCAGCTGATCTCAAGTTTGAACTCCCACTGTGAAACTGGGGGTTAATCTTTCCGTAATATTAAAAAAGAAGAAAACAGTGTCATCTTTTTCTTCTGTCAAACTGTGGAGTTCTAATCTGTATGATTTCTATTCGGCAAAAAAAGCAGAAGCAGCGGTCAGTACAATTTGTTTTTTGAAGATATTTATTGGTTTTTCGTATTTTCTCGAGTGTGTGTATTCTTCTTCGTTGAATACAGAATAATAATGTACTTAAACTGAAAAAGGGGCTATTTTGATAATTTTTGAAAAAGTGCTGGCCAGGGGTCCCGAGAAAACGGCAACGCTGAGTGCTAGGAAAATCGTCTTCGTAACATTTCAAAAAGAATAAAAAACAAAGAATAAAAAATCATCCTTTGGGGTGTAGTAGTACTGCTAATAAGCGTTCTAAAAAAATAGTTTCCGTGCTTACAAAAATAGGTACCTACTAGATTTTTGTAGGTGTCGTCGAAACAGTTTTTGAGAAAACATGAACATAGCTATATGTTTGGTTAGGGAGCGTATTGGAATCAGTTTTTCTATTCCACCTGTTAAAATCCCGCTTATTTAAAATCCCATTTTGTATTTTGATAAAATTTGAACAAAACTCTTTGCATACACTCAAACTCGGCCAACCCAAATCCCATACCTATTGAACCAAACAGGGGTATTGCGCCGATTTCTTTTTTTGTTTAAGTAGATACCTTGTGTTGATTCTAAAAGCTGGAATTTAATAAACGTGATTACAAAAAAAAACTAGATTATAAAAAGCGGGATTTAAAATCCAACCTTTTGGTTATCTTACAGGATATTTACTACACCCAAAGAAAACACAACGTAAAATCAAAGAAAACCATTTTAATTTGAGCATATTTAGGAATGATTCGGGGTAAATTGTAGAATCAAAGTGGAACATCATTGATTCGACGTGTTTTCCTATATAAAAACGAATAGTTTTCAAGCTTGATTTAAAAATGTTTTCCTTTGATTTAAGGTGGAATCATAGTAAAATCAATATCACCAACCTTAAAACAAAATGGAACAACTTCGATTCTACTGTGTGCCATATTAGATTCAAAGGCATACATCTTTGATAGTATAATGCTCCAATTTTACTTTTGGAGTGGTGCACCGTTAAATTAAATGTATTCGAGCTTAAAAATAATACGAACCATCTTTGAAATTACTATCTTTCAATTTTAATTTCACTATACTTTTCAATGTTGTTTTAAGTAAATTTTTATAGAATTTAAAACTGAGTATTCAAATTAAAGTTGATCTTAGATGGAAAATCTTTCATCAATTGTGGAAGAACAATTTAATGTATAAGTGACATTTGTAAGTGGCTGCAACTAAGAAATGATGTTGAATAAAGTAGAATCAACTATGTTACACTTTGGAAGTTGAGCATGGAATTTTAGTTTTAGATACATTTTAGCATTTTCCACTTAAAAACAACGTTGAAAGTGCTTATTAATTTATGAAAGTTGTTTCACTGTATAATCGACTGTGGTTCACTTTAAAACAAGAATGACAATACTTAAAACAACGTTGCGTAGTTAAATCAATATATTTTCAACGTTAAATTAAATACGTTCATGATACTATTTTCCAATGTTAAATCAAATACGATTTATTAGATTTTACGTTGCCTTTTTTCCCACAGTGTAGGCATTATTTACCTATCTCTTAAATGGCTACTTATTCAATAGTACAAGACTTTGTAGAACAGGACTCGTTTTGTCTTTATGTGAAAGCTAAACTAAAAGTATTATACATTCTAACAGATTCTGCAATTGATTGAAAATTGTATGTTCTACACCTGATACCTACCTACCGACGTCATTGATAAAGAAAAAGGTATTACATAACTTAACACAGCTCATGGGCCCCAATGAATCTTTACCCTTTTTATTCTTCTTGGAAATTTTAAACTTAAAATAATTCTTAATCGCCTCGTGCTTCCACCCTATCCTATTGTTAGATGACATTATTCAGATAGCGCAGATGACTCACGTGGCCCATCAAAGCCATTATCATCGTCATCATCTGTCGGAATATAAAAAAAAAAAAAAATCCCTTTCAATTCACAAAACCCCCTTTTCCTTCAATGTACTTACATTCATTTAACTATTAGTACTAAACGGACGTAGAGACACACATCATAGATGCAGATACATACTCTCAAACTACATATGTACACATACATGTCGACTCGTATGGATACTCGTATATTTGAATGCCTTTTGTTAGTTTTGTTTTTCAAATAAATTGAAAGAAGCAAAACAAAAAAGTCCTATCTCCCAGGACGCCCTTGTTCGTTCTTCCATCCATAATAACGGCAGCCCATAGCAATTCCTTAAATAAGATCCAATTTGAAATTGTCACGTACGAGTGCGAGACACTACACTAGATGACGACAATGACATCTAAAAGAGAGAGAGTGAGAGACAAAAAGAGGGAGAGCTACAGACAAGAATACACTAAGCAGTAAGCACCGACACCAATGTCGAAGCACCACTGCCGAGCTCAGAGCACAGCAGCATTGAATAATAGGTACGCAAAAGTTTTCCCTTGTTTTTGTTTTTTTTTTTTTTCATCATCCTGGTGCCGCATCCAGGCTCATGCTCAGGTTCAAGCTCAGGCATCAGAAGCACACAGTTATGCATTTCAAACGGGCCGACCACGAACCAATTGGCTGACAGTTGTTGTTGTTGTATTGTTTAAATACAAGAACAAATACTCAGCTTTGACTTGGTCCCTCCGTGCGTCGTGTGTCGTGTCGGTCGTTCGACCCGTCCCTTCCCTTCCCATCAGACCATTCATTGATAGTGAGAATGGGATTTTCCATTTTCCATTTAACATTCCGCCCATATTCTCCATTTTGCCTCAATTACCTCCATCAGCTATCAGAGCCGACAGTGAAGGCAATTTTCTGGTAGAACTCCCGAACACGCTGCATAAACCTATGTATATGACGACTTGGTCGTTTCGGTGCTGAAACTGGCTGGTATGTGTACATTTTCGAGGGTTAGGTTCATGAACCTGTTTCCCCATCAGATCATACACACACGTTATCTGTGTTGTTGTTGTTCCGTCAGTTTGTTGGCCAGCTGTTTAGTGTCGGACAAAGATGAAATTACCACGTTATATAGATATTATGCACTGCTACATACATAGATATATGCATCAGCAGTGATGTTTTGATCCTATTCTACTCATCTTGGGCTCTTATCAAATCTATCCTATTCCAGAAGGGCAGCACTGGGGCTTGGTTGTTTTGTTTTGTTTCGTCGTGGGTTGAATTACTGGCAGTATCGTATGTTTCTCCTAATTCTAAGAACTCAATGACTTGGGTAGAATTATGCTGGTAACCATCCCATGTTGTGGGACTGTGACAACAATGACAGAAAGATTTTTTTTGGACGTGATCACTTTGAAGTGAGTTTTTGTTTACTTAGGTTCCACCCGTTCCGTTTGCGTTCAACAACAATTTCCTCTAAATGTTGCTTTTTTGTTTGTGTCTAGTGTACGAGTACCTTTGATCCTTCTATCAAATGTTAGGCATATTTAACAAAAAGATAAAAAAAAAATTCGTCGTGTTTTGTAGCTGCGTGTCGTCCAAACATTAAGATGTTTAGTTAGTAATTTTAGTTAAAAGATACAACATAAATGATAGGGAGCGTTATTAAGTAGAAACAGAGCAGAGCAGCCTTCACACAAATACAAGAACACACACAAAAAAACTGACAATCTTAAAAGTGTATCTCTGTCTGACTGGCTGTTGTGGGGTTTGTGGTGTAGTGGGTTATTGCTTCGTTTAATTTGTCCCGATAAGATACGTAATTACTTTTGAAATTAACCGGAGACCTTAGTAACAAATTGAGTCTTTTTTTTTAACTTTGTAAACCTAATTTAATAAGCTAATATTAGATTACATTCGTTTTTATATTCATATGTGAGTGGAGGGGCTACAAATTGTTGGGATTGTGTATTAGGTGATGGATTGGAGTATGAGGATTCAATAGAGCTTCAAGAATAGTTTGGTTCTTGTGGGACTAGTTGGATAATGGGTATCAAGAGTTGTGTTAATTTAATTCAAAAAGCCACTCTGTAACATTTTAATCGGCAAATACCCAGTGTTACTTCCGGCCCGTCGGATCAACTCTAGACCAAATCTTCACTTCGGTGCAATGTACAATCATTGGGTAATAGCTTCTCCGAACTGTTCCAAACATGCTCAGGGTTTCGGTAGGGCGATAGGCTACCATGTAATTTTTTCAAATTCGGTTCTGCAGCAGATAATAAGCAGAGCAGGTGTATAATCACGAAATCTTCTACAAATCGGTCCAAATGCTGGGGTACGCCTCCTCACAATGTTTGTGAACTACCTCAGCAAAACGTTGTTGCTTCGGTTTACTCAACCAAATAGATTCAACACTCTTTACGTGGAAGACAAAGTTTAAGCTCTATAAAACCCTTATCATGCCAGTCCTTCTTTATGGTGCATATTGCTGGACGGTAACAATGCTTCAGCCAAGGAAATCTTCAAGATGAGAAGAATACACGAACCTCCGGTTTAAAGATCAAGCCGTAGCGGACGCCAGAGCGTTCTGTCTGGATGACTGGAAACAGAGTGCGTGAGAGGATGGATGGCTGTCTTATCTCAGACAGACACCCTCAATTACCCGTACTTGGAAGAAAGTGACAGCTCTAAAATAGCAAACAGAACACAAAATTTTTAAGAAATAAAAAAAAATAGCAAACAAACTTCATCATCATCATCGGCGCTATACAAACCAGGTTCTGGTCCTTGCCTCCTTCAATAATTCTCTCCAATAATTCTCTCACCACCCAGTTTCATCAAAATGAAGACTTTGACTTTTTTCAATAAACGGGAAAAAGGTATGTACAGTACATTGCTATTTGGCTATATTAATCTATTGTCGGCCTGTTGAAGGGAAACCCGTATTTGGAACTACATACATATTATATTTGCGTGGATTTGGTGGCTAACCGTGAATTATGGCCGTCGCGAATAGCTATCTGGTTGTTACGAACTGTCAAACTCAATTCCCGATCCACATTATTTACTATCCACACTTCAACTAGATAATAAATTATTCGCGCGAGGCTAACCTCAAAATCAGAGATTATCAATTGTAAAACGTCATTCGCACAGAATAAATATTTTATGTGAACGAAATGTCAAACTGGTCGAATTTTCGTTAAATCTTTGGTCGTTATGTGAATAGTTATTAAGTGACACCGCGTCATATTGACGCATTGAGTCACGGCACCTGACAGTCAGTGCGTGAACTTTCAATTGGAGATAGATTTATTTTCGATTTGACGTTCAATGTATTTCCCATAAGAGAAAACCAAAAAAGGGTCTCATTAATATTGCTTTTTCTGATTAATTTTGTATGAAAAGTTATAAATATTTTGACCGTAATAGACTAATAAAGCATGAAAGATTCTAAATCAAGCGTAAAATAAATCGAAATTGATAACTATAATGCTTTACTTTTCAAATGCAAAATGATAAAAAAAAACTTTCAACGAGAAACAATAACAACATCATCGGTTACGAAAAAGCAAGACAGGGTCGTAGCCAGGATTATTAAAATTACAATACTTCTTACGAAAAGCATGTTTGTTTATAAAATGAATCTTTTTGAATAATTGAACGTTTTTTTTAGAAAATAAATAATTTGTTCATACCAATTAAGGAAAAAAATCTAATCTTGAATATATCAAATTTTTAAAACTAAAAAAAAACATTGTTTTAAATTAATGAACATTTTTAATGGATCCACGTAAAAAGGGGTTCTTATATTATTTATATCTTGAATATATCAAATGCTTATGTTTATTGGATAAGATATATTTTTTAGTTCTCTTTAGAAAAACCAATTATGTATATTAATTAATTTCACAAACGACAAATGATTTCATCAATTTTCTGCTAATAAAAAAATGTAATAAATGCATATAAGATTTAAATTAATATAAATGCCTACATCCATATTATAAACATATTTGCGCAGAGCCCACCTAACTCATTTCGACATATTGAGCTTTTGCTCTATAAAATATGGGAACATGGACATACATTAACCCCTACTTTACTTTAGTTTCTTAAACCCCCTTCCCATACTACATGATATCACTTTGACTGACAATATGAACTCATTAAAAAAAAAACAACAACACATTCGGGCTTGTTTGCATTTTTTATCTGCAATATAAAGCAAATTAAAATTAAGTTTTGATTATATTCTTCTTGATTTACAAACTCACATGTATTCTTATTATATTAAATTCATAATATGGGTACCCGTTCATATAAAATTAATTAGTAAAATGAATGTTTTTCAGACCCTTTTAGGTTTTTTCTTATGGGAATTACATTGAACGTCAAATCGAAAAAAATCTATCTCCAATTGAAAGTTCACGCACTGATTTCCAGGTGGAAAGCAACTTACCAGGTGTCAATACCAACAAATTATTCCTGTCAAAATGGTAACCTACTATATGATTAATTTACAAAACTTCTAGATGGGACAAGAAATAGAGTACTTTGTTTTTTTTTTGCTGACTGCTTGTTAAAACCACCTGAGGATTACTAGATCCTAGTCTCACTGACATTCCTAAGGGTGGAACTATAAAAGTCGGGCGGTATTTATAGAAATATTGTAATAAACCGTAAAATTAAAGAAGAAACTCAAAAGTACGCCAACTTCTAATGAGCGTAGAAGAATACATACACATACATAGATACGTAATCAAATCCGGCGATGTTGCCGAGTACAAACAGCTAAGACGACGCATTGGACGACATGGAAACGATCAATTTTCAATTGAGCGCCACTCTGTCCTCCAACACCCACCTAGGTACCCTATTGTGGCAACTTATTATCAAATGGAATAACCTATTGTTGATGTAAATTGGTGAAAAATATGGATGCAGAGGGATCTTGGAAATTATAGAGCACTAAAAGTTGTATTACTTGTGATATGTGACCAATTAAATAAATCAGCCATTTTTTATGTTTAAATAAATTGAGAACATTAAATAAATATTAGTATAGCTAGTAGCATATAAACGATTTGTGTTTTGGGATTTAAATGAAAAATGTCCCACAAATGTATCATCAGTTAAGTATACCTCAATCAGAAATAAAAAATCACATTCCTACCTCCCTTAGCATTTGTCATGGCCACACTCTACTAAACCTTAAGCCTCTATAGGAACTATTGTTGTATCCCATTGAAATTCCCTCCAAAAACAATTGGTTGTTCCCGATTGATCATTGACAACTTTATTTTTCAAACAAAAAAACAATCAATTTCCCTTTCTCTTAGAAAAGTTTCGCATTATCGAGCAAAATAGAAACTTTTATTTTTGACACATATTGAATCAATTTTTGCAACTGTCGAATGAACCCCTACCCTAACCTCTCTCAATCTTGACACTTTGATTTCTAGGCTCACAATTCTCATAACCTGTGTTACAACAGTCGATACTTTATTACGACATTTATCAATTGTAATTCGTTTTGCCAGATGCTCTCTTGAACCTTTTGTTTAGATTGATTATATACTTACTTACTTACTTGTAGGAATAAGTGTATACATATATACAATATCAAAAGTGGAAAACTCCTTTCAATTATTTATAGGTACCCGTAAGATACCAATCCCTATATGGCCAGTCAATAGAAACAAGAACTGAAGAAAATGATCAAAACTGTAATTATTCTTCCAATTATGTCAAATGCCATTTTAAAAATCTCTTGGTAACCTTGGCATCATATTTATTTCTTTTTCGTCTCTCTCTCTCTTTCTCCCTTCATTTTTTTTTGTAAACTTTTTTATGATTTGAGTTTTTTAAAAAAAAATATCTTGTTTTTTCTTCTATCGTTTCAGGTAAGCAACATGAATACAACAAAAGTTATATCCATTTTCAATTTGTCGAAACAACAACAACACAGAAATGTGAACACTTATTTTTCTCTCCAATATAAAATCCAATTTATCGCTCAACTGGACACCTTACTTTAAACTCATGTGGCATGATAAAGTGCGACTGCGACCGAGTGCGAGTATGGACAGGACAGAGTAACAACAACTTCCCCTTGGACTAAAGTTGGTTGTTTTATTTTTGCAGATCTATTCGAGTTCATGATAAAAACAAAAACAACAAAAAAATAAACTTGCAAACTTTTCTAGGCTCACCGAATGCCAGTTTTGCAGTTGCAGCAGCAAACAAACTCTAACTTTGTGTTGACTTTATTTTTGGATGCCTCCAGATACCGGTATCGGTCATGCTCCAAATTTTTACCCCCTATGGCCCCGACTCGACTAGTTACCGTACCGACAGTAGTCGCGCTCACGGACCATTTGTCAAAATAAATATTCATCAATCGAGAGCAAAGAGTTCTCGTTATGTTAAAATGTGTGTTTACTCTAGTTCTAACTGCTGGGCACAGTCACTGTCATCTGTCGCCTTGCTTGTTTGGCGTCATCAGCGCCGCGGCGTTATATTTTGCTTAAGGCTTTAGGCAAAGCAAATTACCTACATATGTATGTAGGTGTGCATACTTTTAACTTGTGGCCATATTTTATATTACATTTAGGTAGTGCAACATGTTGAAAAACCGCACTGCTGTGCACAAATCATATAATCAATTCGAGGGGAAAATTAATTAAAAATTTAATTTCCAGCATATTTAGAAATATAATGACGGCTGTGTGCGATGGCGACTTAGTGCGAGTGAAGAGTAAGCGAGAGGAATAAAACATTAAAATAGTATTAAGTTGCTCAAACAACACCCGCTTAACCGTAATCACCCAGGCAGGGTAGTTTGACAAAGAGTTAAGTGACAGCTGTGAGTAATGACATTTCTGCGGATATCTGCGCTTCGGTTCGAATCGGATTGAGTTGGGATTGGAATTTGGTCATGTGTCTCGGAGTTACACAGTGCTGTGAGTCGTTGCTGTCAAGCCCTGATGCTTGATATAGTGACGTTAATTGCGGTGCTCAAAAGAGGTGTAGGTACCTACATTGTTCGGTTTCGAATTTACATTCGCAAATTCAGAGAGAGAAAGAAAAATGTCTATAATGTAGCTTCTGCACTTTGAACAACATAGTGAACTGAACACCCGGCACACAGATTTGCATGTGCATCATTGTACGATTGTCGAATACAATCGACTTTGTCGATGTGCGTCGTCGTCATTGTAGTTTGCAATCAGATGCCAAGGTTATTGTTGTTTTGCATTATCCCAAGAAGAACAGAGTGCAATAAGGCCTTAGATGACGCGACACGGGTAGGGGGTATTATGGTAGGTATGTCATTGTCAAAGCAGAAATATTTTAATCGAAAAAGCATGGGGCGTAGCGCGCAACGTAAGTATGCTATTTTGTATTTTAATGATGTGAGCTCGTTATGTGAGTTAGCTAGCTAGCTAAGTACCTATGTAGTTTTTTTTTTAGCTAACTGTGTGTGACAGACAAGTAAGGTGCATCAAAGAACATGTGAATTATGAAGTTAATTTTTTTTTATTTGTCAACTATGAGAATAACTTGTGCAATCATTTGACAATGCCAGCATACTTTTGGTGTAACTGCATCATAATGTTTAAATTGGCTTGGATGGATAAGTTAATTAAGATTCAGTTTATAGGTAAGGTCTTTTTTAAATGATTTGTGAACTTTATTTTAGTGAATTTTGGAACTTTGATATTCATACAGAAATGAAATAGTGAAAAAGGTGAACTATTTGCGTCATGTGTGTTGGCTTTTATGTTATACCGAGACAGATAGATTTTTATTTTTTGCTGCAAGTAGCTGAATTGGGTTTCGAGAATTTTTGGGTCTAGCAGGACGGATCAACCTAGCACACAGCAAACAACAGCGTTCAAACACAAATTTTAATATCATGTGGTTTAACGGTTAATACGCAAATCATACACTCTTGTGTGACATACATAATTTGAAAAGAAATTCAGCTTTTGACGAATTTGATGCCATATCCGACTCAATTCAAACAATTATTTCTCATTATCATTACACAGAATCGATATTACGGCCGATTTCAATGTTGACAATTCTAGCTATGAATCCGCTTTTTAGATCAACTGAATGAAGAATTGACTCTTCGCTGAACTCCAAACTTATTTCTTACTTCTGTAAGTAATATTATCTTCTTTAGAACTCATACAGTCAAAATTCTCATACTTAACACATTAATGTTAAAGAAAAAATCCGTTTAAAATAAATACGTTTGACAACATGAAAAGTCAATTTCTTCAGGTACTTTAACTGACATAGTCTGAGGGGCATAGGCTCCAACGTAGACAGTATAACAAATTTCATTCTTGACGGAATAAGAAATTGTATCGCATACAGGGTGAAATCTATCAAACCGAAAGAAAATGCAAGTTTTGATTTTAGCTGTAAAGACGTAATTATTGGCCAGAGAAATAAGTTTCTGGAAGTATAAAGCTTAACCAATGAGGAAAACCGGAGTAAGCATAAACCAACTAGAAATAATTGCCAGGTTCATATTCAGAGAACCAAATTTTTGCACGACCAAAAATTAAGGCAAAAATATAATATCCCAAGGTCATTTGTATAAAAAAAAATTTTAAATAATTGTTTGCCTTCGGTTCCATCGATCATCTTAAATCATACTCCTTTTGTCAGTTCATTTCAGAAAAGCTGTTAACTTCGAGCGCAGTTGGTGCTAGTTCGACACTGCAAGAAAGTGTTATGTCACCTCCTTTACTTTGGAGCATAAAACATTTTATGAGACGAATGTTCTTTCGATCCATTGTGTTAACCGGGAGTGCAATCGCTATTTTCCGATAAAATCCTGTGTTCTCTTAATCAGTCAAGCCATTTTGAAGCATTCGCGAAGTTCATATTTATCCGCGAAGTATTAGAGAGCTCGTCTAAATTATTAAAAAAGTAGCTGCGCAGAAAAAGAGTGCAGGGCACTTGCCGAGAAAGCATGTGTCCATATTTTCCTAGTAGTATCACAGGTGTTAAGTAGGCTCCACATTTCGTTGGATTTGTTTAAAATCCTTTCATTTTTTCTTTTTAATGTAAACCAGCTCGGCTTGACTAACATCAACCACTGATCCTTGTCTTGCCAATTCATCGGCATTTTCGTTACCCTGTATACCGCTGTGTCCCGGGACCTAGCAGAGTCTAACATTGTGTTGCATGCCAAGAACCTTAACTTTGTCACGGCAGCAAAAAACAAGCTCTGATCATTCTTATCACAGTGGCAGAAATCGCTTTTATTGCCGCTTGATACCATCATTAATATCACCTTTCTAGCAGCTGTCTTCACTGGCAGGACCTCCGCTTGGAAGACACTACTGTAATCTGGGAGTCCAAATGAGTTGTTTCTTGAAATACGTTAATATAAATAAATTAGAAATAAAAATTACCTTTCAGACCTGTCAATTTAATTCGTATTGGATGGTTTCAAGTCTGAAAGCCACACAATAATGGTCTGCCGTAGGGCTCCATCTTATCTCTAATTCTTTCTCATTTTTATTATTGATCTAGAACTTATAATCCCCTAAATTATTTCGCTGACGACAGTGCTCCCAGCTTTTCATATTCGTTTTCAGATTCACCTCCTTGTTCTTCGGATATCGGATGTGGAAGTGCAACGGCAGCTTATTAAATCTCGACATTCAGCTCATTAAGATATCGACACCATTGTCCAATGGGGAATAAAAAAATCGCGTATAATTCGAAGCTTCTTCTGTAATTAAAGTGGAATCTTTCGCCCATTTCGTTATCCGTGAGCAGCACTTGCAGTGAAGGAACTGAACACCTTTCATGGCAAATTATTATTCGATGTTGCCAAAAATGCTGCTAAGAGTTTATCCTATAAATACATTCGTCCAAAGCTTGAGCTCTAAAAATGAGAAGCAATCAAAATATGTTACTACCCTTGGTCTTAACACCACCATATTGTTTCATATTTTTCAATATTTTATTGCTGACGAAAAAGCTAGTAGCATTTGTCCCCTAAAACTATTAAACTGTAATATTCGTGCTTCTAAAAGTGAGTCCAAACCAAGGATACATTTCAGAAACAACGAACCATTTCAGAAATGTTTCTCAAATGTTTTTGAAATGTTGGTCTGGACGCTTCGCGAAACATTTATTAAATCAATTAATTTCACATTCTTTGTTTCTTTAACATTTATGTACATAAAGAGGGTATGACTGAGTGATTAATGAAGGTGAATAAAAATGTTGCGAAAAGTCTGGAGTAATGAAGATGTTATCCGACTTATTAAAATGTATGAAACAAAAAAAAATTCTGGGACTCACTTGACGAAAAAATAAAATATAAAAACAAAAAAGATGATACTTTATCTTGACATCCGAGGGAAGTTTCTATATCTAGTTAAATTATCTATTTTGAGTTCTTCTAGTAATATTAAACCACCTGAATTATTTCTAACTTTTTATTTTTATTTCTTTGCTTTTTTGGTTTTTAAAATTTTTTTTCAAAATATTTTTTTACAAAAAAAAAAAGATTATAAAACGCTAGGTCATCATTGCTACTTTTTTACAGTCCATTTTCAAGCACAAACCTGGAAAAATGGATAAAAACAACATTTCAGAAATGTTTCCCGAAGCTTTCACATCTAAATAACATTCAAGGAACATTTCTAACATGTTTCTTATACAATTTTTCTTTGGCGTAGACACACTTTAATTTTGCTCATCATTTTACACTGGGTCCCAACTTCGCACGTACTCTCACAGATCATTTCCTTAGCCGTACAACACGAATGTGGAATGCGTTACCACCACCTGTTTTTCCCTCCAATTTTATATTCAGAGCTTTTTTATTTCTTTAAATTGCTAAATAGATTTATCTCGTGGCAAGCAAACATATTATTCAAAAAAAAAAAAACGAACAACCCAGAAGCAGTTGAAATAATCACTAAAATTACAATTTTTAATTCACGACCTTGCATGTACATATGTACATACATACATATATCTAGGTAGCTGTATGTTATTTGTCATTTTTTATTTATTTGCCCTTTACTCCTTTAGAAAATAATATTTTATGAAACGTATTTTTATTTCTGTAAATAACCACTTTATCATGACCCAATTTTTTTTTGGAACCAAAACAAAACAAAAAACTTACATTGGCCCAAATACATCGCACACATATGTATATGTATGAATATAGGTTGGTATTTCGTTATCACTTTAACCAAAAAAAAATAAAAACAAAAAATTTAATTGCAATTTAATAACTCAGCCCATATTGTGTAACACATTGAATAAAATGTCAAATATTTGGTTTTCGACATGAATTCTTACAATAAATTCGATAAAGTAAGCAAAATAGTATACCTACATAAATTAAATCATTAATGTCAAGAAAAAAAATTGCACGCCTTTAATTAATCCTTTAACCCCATTCGATTTCTTTTAAATGCCTATTTACAGATACACGCAACTAAGTTTTTCTCAAAAAAAAAACCTCAAGAACCTCAACGCTGCTGTATCGGCAAATTCCCATAAATGAATTAGTTAGTCAAACAAATGACATAACATAACTCAGCGGCGACGATATGGATGTCAAAATTGTCATAATGCTGGCAAACATAAAACACGACACCCTAAAAAAAATAACAATAAAAAAATAAAAAAAAAATAAAGCAAAAACCACGGAGAAATGCGAATAAATGGTATAGCCGCCACTTTGTGTGGGGCTTGATTATGAGAAGCAATGCAGAAGCACGGTATCTCATGCCCCACGCTTTGAATAATTAGCGTGTCTCTCTCTCTCACACTGTCTGTGGTAGTTCCTCTTGGCCTGGCATGCACTTGCAGCACTGTAGTAGTGGTGGCGGCAGCACGAAAAATATCCAATTAACACCGGCACCATCAACTCCTCATTGAGGGGCACGGTTTTGGAGATAAATATGAATCCGAGGATTTGTGCTTCGCTTACGTATTATATGCTTTTGGTTTTATTTTGTGTGTGTTCCTTTCGATGTTGTGTATTTTTTTTAAACCTAGGTAGGTAATATGTGGATCTGGATTCTTGTGGAGCTAAATCCCCATATGGTTGCATGAGGATTTTAAAAGCGAAAGGGTATCCCGTACAAATCCGCACTCCTGCTCAAATTTGTTGGAACAAAATCATTGCACACAGTTTATTTAATTAAATGATTAGCATCTCGATTAGTGACTGTGTGGTGGTGATGGTGATGGCGCAGAGGTTATTACTATTGCTATTTTAAATTTCTATAAATTCTGAAACAAACAGATCTAATTTTGAGAAAATAACAAAGGTACCTACGTTTGTGACAGTTCAAAGAACTTTGGTGGTAAATATGTTCTGTGTACTCTTTCTCGCGCCTCTTGCGGCATTTGACTTCCGTTGTTCTGTTATTATTAACATTATTCATTATAGGTACCTAAGCAGATAGGAGTCTTGGTCTTTTGTTAGATTTCAGTGAGTACTTTTGATCTTTTACAATTACTTATTCTACAACGAAATGCTGACGTAATTAGTTCACTGCCATTTGTCGTTATCAGGTTTTTGACTTTTAATTTTTTTTTCTTTGATGCAGGCGTTTCAGACTCTTGAGTTTAGGTACCTAGTCTGTGTATTTGATTTTTATTCTCAAAAAGTTCATTGCATTATTGAGTGATAGAAACAATAATTTAGAGTTCAGAAAGTGGAATGCTAATCTGTTTGTGTTTGTTATCGTTACATTATTTTATTTAAAAAAAAAAACAGTCGGTCATTTCTACGGCAATATGAACCGAATTCAGGGGGCATTGGTTTGATTCTCTACAATTATCAACGTCTGCTCACATCACAGTTCGGCGAAAATGATTTTAATTCAAACATAAACAGTTTGATCAGGTGATAGAAATCGAAATCTGTTGCTTGTGTCGATTGCGTTTGGAGTTTTTGAGTACTGCTTCTACTTACTACTTTTCAAGTTATTTATAGTCTCTTCTGTGTAACATTTACAGATTTTTGTTTATTTTTCAATTTTTATAAAGAATTAGAGTACGCGCAATACATAACCTGTCAAATTTGAGGTGAAATGGAAGAAGCGATTTTGTTTATAAGGAATATTTGATAGTGTATGCTTTTTCATAGATTTAGGAAAATAATTTGTTCATATTCGATTCGAATCAAAAATGAGCGAGTTGTCTTTAAACCCAATCGAAAACGAAATTGATGTAAAATTTGTATACATCATTTATTATTTAAATTTCTTAATAGTCTCCAAACTGACATGACAAATAGATCAAACAATATTTAACATGTAAATATAAAGTAACAGAACTGTCAAACATTAAAATAGTTTTTGAGAGCAATAGTCGAAGGTGTAATCAGTATTAAAAGACATTTTGTGTAGGTATTTAATTGCTTTAAAAATTATTAGACGTGAAGATAACATCTGTGATTGGTTTCCCGACGACCGACGCAATTAATATCGTAACGGATTTTTTTCAAATTGACAAAGAATTAAAATGTAAACTTAATATCCTGTTATCGAGGCAAAATTTTTGTTGCTAATCTTTCTTACAAGTAATGTAGAGTCTGTAGATATTCAGTTGTTTTCTTTTCGTTGATGATTTTATGACGATTACTTTTGGAGTTTTATGGGCTTTTCACACCAACCGGATTTTCAGCTAAAAGTTTACGATAACTCGAAAACCGTTCACACTGAAGATTTACAAGTTTTCGTTTGACATTTCAATTATTTTGGCACCACAGACAACAACAAATACGTTGCGAATAGAAATTGAAATTACCCCAGAAAGCTGTTTCGTTTTTCCTGGCAGCAACCCGTCAGCTATTTATGTGACGATTAATTAAGCACTGAATGTTTCACAAGGTGTGTTTTCGACAGGTTTTATTTAAAAATTGTAGTTTATCAAAACTGTATGGGAAAACTTGTGTTTTCGCTTTAGGTTTTCCGATACCGATAATTTCGCGAAAACCATGTTTTAGGCTTGGTGTGAAAAGGCTATAAGTCTACGCTTTCCAACAGTTAAATTGCGTTTAGTACTTATAGCTGAAAGTCTTAGTTTGGCTGAGTCGCTATAATTAAATGCCAACCGGGAGATAATTCTCCAGTAGATAGGTGTTGTGGATTTTTCTCTCCTTTTTATATTTTTACCGTGCTTTACTTTGTTTCTTAAAGAAATGTTCACTTTGTCTTGCGAACTTCCAATTTTGAACGATATCCCTATATAATTCGCTCTAATTTTGTTCAGCACGCAAAATACGATTTGTATTTTTTTCTTCAGAAATAAATGGGTGGACATATTTTGTAAGATTGTCAAACTAATTAACAGATCAAATACTGTTACGTATTTATATTTTTTTTTAAATAATTGCGGGACCCACTTTTTTTGGTGATCTCTATCATAGTAATGTCAATTTTGATTAAAATCTTGAGTTCGATTTTTTTGTCAAATGAAAAACTTGCCCTATATCACTCACAAGTAAGAAAGGCAAAAAAAAAAAAATAGGAAGCCAGATGAAGCTCTTAAGGCAGTACGCTTAAATTGTGCAGAACATCGCATCAAGTGCACTAAAGATTAGCGAAAAGCTTTCTTCAGCGTGAACATTGTGTGTAGACAGTAGGAACTACCAATATTGCGTTTGTGAGTAAAGTCACCGGAATCGATTTTATATTCAAGTCATTTAACGCTCATATCTACGTTTCTCGAAACTGAAAAATTACCTCAAGAAACAAATTAAAAAAAAAAAAATAAATAAAAAGTTATTTGCTGAAGAATCTTGGGTATTCAATTACGATGCGATAATTATAGCAATTATTGATTCACAAAATAGGTATTGAATTCAGAATTAAAATTTTGCAAATTTCCAAAAATCAACGATATTTTTATTAATTGTTTTTTTTTTTTTTTTAATTCTACGTTTACAAATTTATAACAAAGTTGCATACAACAAAGAAAAACTAAGCGCAAAAACCATGTGTTTTTATGGGAATTTCCACTATTGTATTTACAAAGAACTGAGAAATTTAATTAAAAAAAATAAAACAAACTATCTAAATTCCAGAAATTGTTTGTTTTCCTCTGAAGCAAATAATATCTATTTGAAAGCAATAACTGTGTGTGTATCACTGTACCTACTCGTACAATACTACATACAGCTTCTAAAAACTACCTTATAGGGAAACAGCTTTCATTAACAATCCTAGGAATTATGCCCAATGTAAAATTGTTTGCATTTACTAAAACAATTTAATAATTTATGAGTTGAAACGGATACTAGCTTACTGCGGCCTTTAATTTTTTATATAAAACGCTATTTTGGGAATATACCTACACAACACAAATATACATACTCGTATACACTACTGGTATCTAACCCTTTATTCGGAGCAAAATCTAAACACTCTAGTCCCTAAACAAATATCTACTATAAAAATAATTGTAGTTTGATATTGATTGTTTGATATTCCTATTAACATCTATTCGCTTGTTTGGGTGTAGAAAAAAAATATATTAAGACACACCCCCAAACTATTACACAAAAAATCGGTTGATATACATAAACAATACCTATAATTTTCATAGCGTGTTAGTATCCTAATTATTAGGTACATATCCGATATCCATAAGTTTGTCTAAAACTGTTCAATTAGATTTATTTTTTACATATCATTACCTACATCCACATATGACAATTGTGTTCAGAAGTGAGAATACATGGCAAAACAACCAAGACCACATTAAAAAAAATAACCAGAAATTTTCCTGCAATTCAAACATGGTGAGTACAAACAACTTAAAATAATTGCTTCACACGCAAAATTCCAAACCAAACAAAAAAAAAAATGTAAAGAAAAAATAAAAGATTTAAACTGAATAAAAATTTCCACTCAACATCAACCGACCCTTTATTGCAGAAGAGGGCAGCACGAGTTGCCAAAGAAACCTTAAAACCTAAATAACATCCTACCCCATCCAGCTCCAGTTTGTGAAGAGAAATATGGCAACCAACAATGTGTATGTTGAATTTTCGCTTATTCCCAATTTTAAATGAAAATTAAAATTCCAACCCTTTCGCAGGTGGAGAATGAATAACTTTGCATTTTTAACCAAAAAAAAAAAATGCTCACCGACTTACGCATAGTAGAACAGTGGGATATTTCAATCGAATTTTTTGCTCATTAATTTTTCAAACCTACTCGTATCTTATCTTACATGATGATAAAGATGGAAGCAAAAAAGTTGTTAAAATACCTACTTGGAAGTTCCATCTTAATATTTTTGAATGTGTACTAAGGTGCCATAAGAAAGTAGAGTTTTTTCCCATGGGAACTAAGTCCGCTTCAATAAAGTGTACTTAATTCCATTAGTTAAGTGGGAACTAAGTCGACTTAGGGACTTATTTCCCTGCACCTATTTAAAACACAGTGTCGCAAAATTTTAAACGATTTAGTAAAATGTTAAAGCCACTTTTAGCATTTTACTAAGCTAAAAAGATGATTGAGCTAATTTTTAACGATTTTAACATTTTACTAAAGTTAAAAACACGGAATGGCTACTTTAACTTTTAGCAATTTGCTAAATCCATTTTAATCTGATAGTATATCAGCCTGGCACGCGGGGTGCCCAGGTTCGAGTCCTGCTGGTGCACAATTTTTTTTTTTTTTTGTAATAATGAAGTTAAAATGATGAAAATAGAAATAACTAATACCTTTTTAGAGCACATGTTGGGTTTTCATCAACATATAATTAATTTACAACGCATAACAACAATAATTGTGTTCATCAAAATTCAAACCCTACAAATGCTTAGCTTTCTGCATAATTAGCAATTTGCTAGTTTAGAAAAGGTTTAAAATTTTTGAAATAGTTATTCAATCAATAAGCACTTAGGAAATTGCTAATTAGCAAAATGTTAAGCCCTTAACAATGGGTTGTTTAAAATTTTGCGCCAGTATCTTTAATTATTATTTGATGGAACTCACCACATTTGGTGGGTTAATAAATGTTATTTAATTTCTAGTACTTGGCCTTATGCGAAATGAATTGTTATGTTGGTCTCCAAGAAGACGACAATATGTCGACGGAAAAATAACGGATTTAATATTTATGGCGACTGTCGGTAATTCCAAGAAAAAATCACACTCACACGGTGAAATGAAAGAAACAAGAAAAAATAAATCTAAGTGCAGTGTTTATAATGAGAGAGACATTACCAACTGAGCCGGCCGTGCTCTATTTTTTTTTTTTTTTTTAGCAAGATGGTGTTTTTGACGTGAAGGCTTCCACGGATCCTTGTATGTAAATGCGATTCGATCAAGCTTTTTTACTCCTGCTGTCAACTTACTCTCATACTTTTTGTACATTGTGCTATATTGTGAACCGTAGTGTAGAGTCTTCCCTACGCTTATTCGATGATTGATGTCGTCATCACAAGTTGCTTTACTTTTAATCATATATCTCGGATATATAAGGTTTTCGCACTTGGGAAACATATTTACGAGTACGTTTTAATAAAATAAATAATTCATGTACAGTGTTCGGAAGCTACCTTCGAACAGGTAGTCAGCGACTGTTAAAAATGCTGAGTACTTAAGACGCTTCCTTGGTGCTTGGTGTACACCTACTGGAACTTCGAATTCTTTGGTGACTAATTTTTGTTAAATTTCTTTCTAAAAAAATGAAAGTAGGTACATATTTAATAATTTAAGCTTAAAACTATAATTTCAAAAAAAATCGTCCATCTGTTTTCGAAATATTGAATTTAAAAAAAAAAATAAAGTTGTGGAAAATGTTGGTTTTAGTATCGGTAAGAATTTGAAGGGCCTCATAACAATTTTGATCGAAATCCGTTGAGCCGTTAATGAGCCGAAAATCGAAAAAAAATCGTTATTTAGCAGATACCGTTCACAACATTTTAATTAAAAATTTGTATTGACCTAAATGTAGACTGTACCTATATTAGTTCACTGATTTTTTTTGTCAATATCGCTTTCGAGATAATAGAGATTTACCATTTTTGCTCGAAATAATATAGTAGTATGGCAGGTACCGTTATTTTTGGAAGTAAAAAAAATAAGTTTGAGGAAAATCGCTTTTGCGGTTTAGGTTGTAGGTCGATCTAAATACAGACAGACAGACGGAATTGCGAGATACACTTTTTTCGAGATCTCTGTCAAGTTTGATTAAAATCTCGAGTTCGATTTTTTTAAAGGTAAAACTTGCCCTATAGTAGCAAATAAAAATGAACAGCTACGATTGAGTGATAGTTGATAATTCGCTAATATTAATACAGACATTTCATGTCAAAATTGACATATGAATTCTTCATCTACAAAAAATTGGTTATAAATTTTAATGGCTATTGATGGAATATGACAGATTTACTACGCTTACGTGAAATGTTTAAGAGAGTTTGACTTTCTTTTCGACTCTTTGTGTACTTGAGTTGAGTTCAAATGAGTATTGCCGAAACAACTTTTGCGTGTGTTTGTATGTTTTGCGCGTGCTTAATAAGTTTTCTGTTTTTCTTTAATTAAATTTCCAGTTCAACTTGAAGTCGAAAATCCATCCTGAATTCAACTGAGCATTTTTTCCGTACAAATATGTGCAGTGCTGCCAAACCTTAAAAAAAAACAAATGTGGCAAAAAGATAATTGCTCATTCCGGTAAATTATTTTTATTCCTGCTTTTTGGTAGAAATAATCCTATGTGTCCTGTTTCTGTGTTCAGTATAGTAATAATAAATTTTCTACCAATTAAGTAAGGTATTACAGTGAGAGGGTAAAAAAAAAACAGTAGTTGTGTCTCTTCATTGTTTAACTATTTATATCTACATTATGTATATGTATGTCGTCCTTGATCACGTTAATAACAATAATTGTTGTCGCCCAAATCACAGGGAGAATGGATTTCGTGCTACAATGAATATTTTTTTCCCCAATAATATCGCCCCCACTACACCTTTTAATAAAAATAAAAAAAAATAATCTACAACAGTTAAGGGATTAAAATAAATTCCAATTTAAGTGAGAAATATTATTGGATATTGGTGAATGGTAGTTTAAAAATTATTAAAATTTAAAGGTACTTCCCCCTTCTCGCATGATACAATTAATTAAGAGCAACGAGATTAAAGTTAAAAAATAATTACAGGAGTAGCTTTTTTTCTTCTTAATTTGACAATAATCAAGGGGGTTGGAGGGGGTGCAGTAGGAATACACACATAATCAATATTTGTAATTAATGATTAATTGCTTCAGATGGGATAGATGGAAATGAGTTTGGTTGTGTGTGTGTGATAATTGAAATAGGGATTTGTTTAACGTAAAAGGACTTTCCAATCCCGATGACTGAAAGGGGTTTGACAGTTGAGTTTTGTGTCATCGTGTTCGTCGTTGTGAAATGTGACATCTATACAATAATTAGCTTTGGATAATTTGAAGCCCTTTTTCAGTCGATTATTATTTAAAAGTTATGTAAACTCCCGTTCGGTTTTTTTTTTATTTCAAAAGTCATTTCAAGGGTTTCCTTTGGTTGTTGTTTTGTTTTGAATTTTTTTTTCTGTCCCGAGGATAAAAGTGGAACGAAAACAAAAACTGAAGCAAACAAAGGTAAACACACAAAAAAAAAGAAAACAGAATTATAAGTAGTCCAATCCAGCGCACTCTGATTTTTTGGGTTTCGATTTCGAGCTTACCTTTCATTTCTTCAGACAGGCTTCATTGATTTACGTTTTGGTTCTGGAGAGCACTTCTTCGACTACATAAGAGTATGTGTACATATGTATTGTATAGGTACGACTTTATATGTTAAAGTTATTGATGCCATAACAAAAAAAAAGCAAACGGAAGTTGTTGATCATTTAAGTGGAAAATTTATGTCGAAAATTGGAATTGGTTGGTAGTTTTGTTTGTGGTTGGTTGGCAATGCCAGGAGTACATATACTTTTGGGCTACCTATCAGTAGTAATGAAGAAATAAATTGAATGTGGTTTGAGATCAGTAGACCGAAATAAAAAAAAAAAATAACCACCACCTTCATCGTCGTAAAATAAACAATAATAAAAATTGATCTCTGGATGATAATGGGAGTCTTTAGATTGAAACGTGGACTAACCACATTGTTCAACCGGAAATGGCAGGAAGTGATAGTTTTTTACTCGTATGTTAATGGATTAGGTGTGTGGTAGCTTTTAGAACATTATACCTAGGTGTAAAAAGAATGATCTAACTAAATACTAAAATATATTGATATTGAATGCAAATATGTACTGGTTGTTTTTAGATGTTTCCTTTCTGTCAGTCGAATTTTTGAGAATTTTGGCCTTTGTACCGTAATAAAAGTGCTAAATATTAGTCCCCAAGGTCTGAACAACTTGGAGTTTAGCAGCATACACCAACCACCTTACAAGAACTAATGGATTATAGTTGGAGTCACATCGCATGATCTAAGTGACCATTCCATTATTTCGTGTTGGTCTTTGAAAAATTGTAAAAGTTCTTGATTTACGGGCTTCTAAGATCTTCTTTATCCAATAATTTTGGTCGAAATATTAGTGAATGGGCCGAAAATTGGCATTTGATCTGCTGTCACAAAATTATCGAAAAATTGTTATCAGGCTGTACTGTTGCATTTGAAACGATGATATTCCTCATGGGATTACAAAAACTCGGCCATTTCGCTACCGATTGATCCAGTCTGTAGACAGGTGATTCTTCGGATCTTGGTTACTTTTTTATGGATACATAAAGACGGTACAATCGACGCAATTGAATCCATCATCATTAGTATTATTAAGGAAATTCGGCTACAAAAGTTGAGAAAAAATTGGTTGAAAACTTTGTTTTTGATTATTTTTTGCAAGTAGTCTCAGTTATATTATTGTTCGCTGATATTTTTTTAAGATGCAGAAATTACTGATCATCATTATGGTACCGAAATTCGCCAAGAGTCTCGCTGGTCTCCGAGGTTTGGTTTCAGTTTTCGCTAGAAAAAATATTTTTTTATTTAATTATTTTTTAGTACCTACTTATGTAGATACAACTTATATACCTACCTAATATTCCCAAGTTTTTTTTTTTTAAATATCAAACCACATTATGTACATATGTAATTTTACTCAGAATACTTACGATTTAGTGTGCATGTCGTTGGAATAGAAATTGATCATTTTTCCTTTCTGGAAAAAGGTGACTTTAAGACTTTTAGGTGACACTTGTAAACAAATACATATTAGGTCTGATCCAGACTTTTTTTGGCCAGAAATTGGTAGATTGTCAAAACTTGAAGAGTGGGGATAAAATTCTCTCAGTGAGAAATAAAGTCCGAAAAAGTCTGGAACAGCTTGTGCACAATTTTCTGCCAATTTTTAAACGTCAACACATTTGTTTTTTTTTAATTTCTTTATTTTCTGTAAATTCACATTTTTTTCTCTTCAAACTAATTATTTTGTATTTTAGTGTTTCTAAATTAATTTATTTGTTCAACAAATATTTTTTCACGCCAACTACGAACCGTTTTTTTTTTCGTTTATGACAAACGTCAGTCTGACAATTGTAAATTTTCTGCCCACAATTTGCTGCCTACAAAAATTTATTGGGCAGGAATTGGCAAGAAATTGTCAGGAAGGGGAAATATTTTACTCTGTCAAGAGCGCTCTCTTCTGCCAAAAACTACCAAATTTGTAAGGTTTTGGCAGAAATTGGTGCCAATTTGTGCCAATTGACAGAGTGTGGATCAGACCTATTATCGAAACGTGGAAATATAGTTTGTTGCCTACCTGTCAACTTATGAATTTACGAAATCGATTGAGGAATGGCTCCAATTTAAAAGGATTAAATACCCTGTACAGATTTCAAATTTTACCTCATGGGAATTGAATTTTTTCCGAATTTATTTTTTGCTGCGGAAAAAGTTGATTTTAAGACTTAAGGAAAAAAATATTATCAAAACGTCAAAATATAGTTGTTTGCCTGTTGTCAAGCTATGAACTGTCAAAATCGATTAAAATTCAAATTTTACCTTAGAAAATTCGAACTTACCAACAAACTGCTGAGATATACCTACCGTTCTCTTTTTTTTTCAACCCGAACACGCGTCTTATCTTACATAAAAATTATCTTACATTTCAAAATTGAGTAATTAAGTATATTTAAAGAAAATTTGCCAAGTAAACCAACCCAGTTTAAGCCAGTAATAATTAAATAACAATTTTGATATTTAATAAATAAACTTAGAACTTGGCGTACGTTTAGATCTCAATACTTTTAACGCTGACTTGTTACTCAAAGGTTTTTGTATATATAGAAGAACTTGGCTACTTTTTTTTTTAACATTTATGTGTTTGGAGTGATTTCATTTCCTTTTGCAAAGATTCTTTTTATCAGGAAAGGTGGGTGGAATAAACGACCAATGAATGCCTCATAAGGTAACGTAAGTTTTTAATGTATGCCTTTTGCATGTACTACAAGTCCTACCCCTTTACCAATTTTCATAAGTTAGAAGTTATCTATGGAAATGGTAATAATTGATAAGAAGTGGGTGGATAAACGCCCGCATGAACGCATAAAAACTTTCTTAATTTCAACTTTTTTTTTGTATTACACCTGAAAACTGACTTCTCTAAAAAATTTCATAATCCTGCACCAATCGGAAGTGCTTTTAATATATTTAATATTAATTCTGTAAAAAATGGGAGTTTAACACAATTATATGCAAATGAGTGGTTGCCACGCCTGTCCCAAATTTTAAAATGTTGCCTTTGCATGCAGTTTGAGCCCTAACGCTGTACCAAATTTCATTATTTCAAGACAATCAGAAGTGCTCCAAATAATGAAAAATGTCAAATTTTAAAATTTTGCATTTCCTTGCATTTCTAGCCTTACCGTCTTACCAAATTTCATCAATCTACGATAATCAGATGAAGAATTCTATAAAAATGGGCGGGTACCACGGCTCCTGAATGGAAAATCTTAAATTTTCGATTTTTTCCTTTGTATACACCACCAGGGGGTCAATTCCCGATCTGTGAAGATGTGAAGTGATAAATTGTATCACGCTTTCACTCTAATTCGATTCTCGATTCGTGAAAAAGTGAAGTTAAATGCCAAACATTTTTCATAGGATAATTTGTTTATCACATTCAATTGTTTTGTGAAGAAAATGTTTATAATCGAATATTAAGAAGAAAGAGAGTAAGCAACAATTATATTTATACACAAATTTATTTTGGTAGTAAGTTATATTTGTGTTAATTCGAGTAAATAACGAAATTATTAAATCAACAGATTCACAACAGCCGACGCGACGCGACGGTGCTCACTCCCGCGACAGATCGTTGGAAACTACCCATTGCAAAAAAATGCAGAGCACTTTACCATATTTAAATGGCTTCGAAGCGCCTTTATAAGTTGAGTGTTTTTCAAGAATGCTCTCAATTCACGTATTAAATCCATGCATAAATGTTTTAGGAATCTATAAAGTTTAATAAAGTGCTCCTAATTGTAACTTCGAATGGATTCTGCCCATCTCGAAGGGAAAGCCTCAATATCCTCAAATGAAAAAATAATAAATCTTACTCAAAACAGAGATATTATTGAATACAATATAAAACCCACAATTGTTCAGTACGACGTCTTTTATTAATTTATTAAACGAATTATTATTCCGGACATTATTCTTAAGCAAATTTAGAAACTGAAATGAAATATTTAGCTTTCCCAACAAAAAATCTAATCAGAAATGACAGAATTTATCATTTAGTACTTTTTAGTACAAACTTTATCACAATGAGTTCTAGAATCTCATTAGGCGTGTGCGTGAAGTTGGAAAATGATAAACCTCTGTGAAAACTGAAATGATATTTTTTTTATCACTTCATAATTTCACAGATCGGGAATTGACCCCCAGGCCTACCGTTGTGTGAAATTAAAAGATTCTGCGATGTCGGGAAGTGCTCCATAATTTTGATGATCTGTCAGTGAATAAGTCAGTGAGTAAGTCAGTTACGGTTTTTGCGATTTTTGCAGTCTTATATCTCGGGAGCCACTAATGCTAAAGAATTGAAAATTAGTGAGTTGCCTAAGCCTGATGAGCTTAGCAAATGCTGAGAGTTTGTAGTTTCTGACTTTATTGGTACTGAAGTTAGAGGGGAGTCGGAAAGGGTGTATTGTCAGAATTGGCTTGGCACTACCGTGTCGTTTGATAAGTTTAAATAATCCCAGAAATAAAATACTCACCTATGAAAATTAATGCATTCTACCAATTTAAAAGTAAACCAAATTTATAAAAGGTACATACACCTAGTCAATTATCTATCTATTTATACCTTGCTAAGTGTCTAATGTCTTCACAAAACACAAAAAAAAAATAAGTTCACCTACCTTACTAAAGTTTACCTATTAGGTAGTTAAAATAAATAAGTTAACTTTTGTGTAAAAGTGTAAAACCTTAGAGTAAATAATTCGAATAAAAGCAGCATTGTGTATATAAAATGTATCTGCTTTTATCTTAGAAAATTTTACGAAATTAATCCGAAAACTTTATCAAAACAAACAAACAAAAGCAAAATTATAACGCTGATACCTATATACATATGTATGTATGTGTATACCAATGTATGTAGTTAGGTACCTAACTTGAAAACTAAGTTGAAGATCAAGTTTACTAAACTATAGATAGGTAGGTATACCTATCTTGTTTTTAAACTTTATTGATTCATCTATCTACCTGTCAGTCGTCTGTACAGTATTAAGCTATACCTAACTGTTTACATAAGTTCATAAATAATATACCTACTCCCTTGGGTTTTTTCAAACCTATCTACCTATAGGTATATACGTAGGTAGATATGCGCTATCTGTATTTTTTTAACAGGTGCCTGCCTACCTATAAGGTTTTGATACCTGCATATGTACTGTATAACATTGTGCGTACCTTTGTAAGGGGTGTTGATTGTTAATGTGTGTATAGTTAGGTCCTAGAATTCCTGCTCAATTAGGTTTAACTTCCCTAAAACTGTACCTATACGCAGAAAAAAATACGTATAGGTAGGTACTACCTGCCTATTTAAGGACCACCAGCATTGTGTAACGGAAACAATAACCGCATTTTCTCTCACAGGCAAAGCCCCAGAAGCAAACTTTCTTTAAAAAAAAAATGAAAAACAAAAACACGCAACACTTTACGTCTCTATAGGTAGATATCTACCTATAGCTTCCAACACTTAGGAAGGTAAAAATAAAAACTACGGCTGCCTGCTATACTGCCACTGTCCAAATCGCCGTCAACTTGTGACATTTATGTGTGCAGAACCAAAGCCGTACATCACAATACAACTCTTACTACAGAAACGTTGCACGGAAAAGGACCAAATCGACGCATGGTGACGACGCGACGGAACGGCGACGGCGAGGTTGATGACGACGACACAACGAAGAAAATCCTTTGTGTAACTATCCTATAGTAATTCCTCTTACTTCTCTCAGGCTTCAGAGCCATGCTCTCAACAAAAAGCACGGAAATTCCAAAAAAATATGCAGCTAGGTATGTGTATACATAATTTGTATATATGTATGAAAAAAGAGGAGATTTTTTTGTTTGTTTGAAGGAACTGCTGAAACCAAATCCTGCACCGCAAAACGACTACCTACAACAACGACGGAGGACAACGATGCGCGCTGATGATGATGATGAGGACGATGACGATGAAATAGAATCGTTGAATTGACGGCAATGGCAGGCAGTCCTTCATTCCTCATCCTCAAAATGAAAAAAAGATTAAACCAAAAAAAAAAAGAACAACGTCAACAACAAAAAGTGTAATGTGTGCGCTGCGCAGAGAAGACTCCAATCCAAAGTTCCACGAACCACGACACAACAGGACTGCTCCTTCGTTCCGTTCCATCCAGCTGTTATAGGTATCTGAATTTTTGCTGCATAGAAGGATAAAAGCCAGTAATTTTATGATGTAGAGAGAAACATCTAAGGAATAGCGGTTATTTTCTCGTTTTCCAGGGGTTGCGTTGCGGCACTTTTCTCAAGTATAGATACGAACAGAATTCATATCTTTTTCATCTCTGACTTTAAGTAGATACATACAAGAACACACTTATACATTTATGTCAGATGGAGGAACGATAATTCTGCGGCCAGAAATAATCCAATGTGTTTGTGTGCGATGAAGCGGGAGCATAATCGACCCTGGGTGTAGGTATCTCTGAAGCTCTTTTTTTTTAATTTTTATTTTGTCGAATATAATGTACATTTATAGAGGGAGGTAGTTAGGTCCCTATACCACATCTTCTTGTGGGTGATTCTATTATTTCAACCCCTACCTGCCCCAACGAATAGAAAGAAGGACATTTTTAGCACTATCTCTCTCTCAGTATCTCACTCTCTCCTTCGAAATATTGAATGAATTTTTGCCAATAAAAAAAACCTATTACCTAGGTACCTACATACATCCACCGAAAGTTGCAAATACGATCCGAGCGACGCGACGCAGCGAGACGGCACACAAAATTGTTGAATGAAATTTTGTCATTGTCATTCTAAATTACATATATACCTACCTACCTATTCGTCAAAGTGTTGCACGCTCTGTTCTTTATTTAGATATTGTTTGAAGAAGGGGTGTTGATGGGAGTTACGAAGTACTTTTCTAATACCAATATTTTTTTTTTGTTTTTTATGACCGAAATTAATTGGTAGAAAGTCTGCTCCTCGTGGTTGTTATGTATTATCATAGATATGTATGTATACATTTGTCTAGATATTTATTATTTCAGACTCGTTCTATTTGTGCTCGCAAACCAAAGGGAACGAGCGCTTGCTGTTTTGATTTATTTAGGTAGGAGGATATGTAAGTATGTTGTTGCAGATTTATGACACACTAATAGGTGTGATGGTGGCACAGCAGCATGACAGCTAGCGCCAAACAATGCCGTATTGCAGACTAGTAACAATAAAAGATTAATTAAATAAATTGTTTTTAAATAAGGTGAAACCGTATTTGTACCTTACCTACCTACATATTTATTTATATGTGCCTAGGTACTTTTGTGGTTCAATAAAAACACCTAACCTATTGGATTTTTCTGATTTATTTATTTGTGTAGGAATGAATGTGTGTTGCATATGATAATAGTTCAACGGCATGCATTATGCAAGCATATAAATAGCTGGGTATAGCGCAGTTGTCTAAAATAATAAAAATAGAGTTCGGCGGTTATAAGGAGACTGGATGGGTAAATGTACCTATAGCTATTGAAATCAAAGTTACATTCAGGTGTTTTTGTGTGGGGATGTAGCTCAGATGGTAGAGCGCTCGCTTAGCATGTGAGAGGTACGGGGATCGATGCCCCGCATCTCCAATTTTTTTTTTTTTTTTGGAGCTTTTAAATTTGAGGAGTGTATATTTGGGAATACAATTATGTAATATTGCAACACAATGTAGGTACATATATGTAGTATGTAGGTATTATACTAAGGTAATTCTGTAAATATTTAGGTAGGTACGGTTTCTAGATTTTTTTTTCTAAAATTTAAATTTTTGAAAAAGTTTGGCTTATGGTATATCTATGACATCTTCATAGATTTCATTGTAAACTTGGTTGACTGTCAAACTAAGTTGTTAAACCAATTTTTTTTTTCAGTTAAAAGTCTGACATTTATTTATATTTATATTTTAATTGTTAAAACCTACTACAAAAATGGTGATTCTGCCACACCCACATATCTGCTTTAAGAGTAAATTATGGTTTACATACTCGTCCAACTACGCAAGCAATTGGCAAAATTGTGAAGAAATTTGAAGAGACTGTATTTGTTACAGACATTGTAAGGCCTGTGCATCATCGTTTCGCTCATACCACTGAAAATATGGCTGCTGTAAGTGAAAGTGTTGCCGATGACCCGTATTTGTCGATTCCTCGTCGTTCTCAGGAATTAGGACTGTCTTACGGCACATTATGGCGTATTTTGCATTTGGATCTACACCTACATCCATATAAAGTCCAGCTCACACAACAACTGAAGCCAGCTGACCATTCAAAACGTCGTAGATACGTCGAATGGCTGCTTGATCGGTGGACGTCGATTTTTCGAACAAAATTTTTTCCAGCGACGAAGCACATTTCTCACTCGGTGGGTATGTTAATAAACAAAATTGTCGTATTTGTGGGTCTGAGAATCCTCAAGTGTAGTACAGTTCCACCCAGTGCGGTTCTACCTTAAATCAATATTTGCTCCCATCCAAACTTGTCAAATTGCTTTTTTTTTTTATTTTTTTCACCAAACTCCGTTTATTTATAACTAAACTACCAATAAAAATTGAACACAAAACGAAAATTGGTCTTAGTTAGTCAAAAATAAAAGTAAAACGGAATACATTCAAAAGCGATTGATTTTATTTTTTAAAAATGGAAATCAAAATTTGTTAAAATTGATCAATTGACGTTACGGGTATACAAAATCGCAGATATAGGTGGAATTTTAGACGTGGTCAAGAAAATAATTGAGCAAAAAATGCAACAAACTTCTACTAACATTTTTGAATAGTAAAAGTGAGAAACTTTTCAGAAGAACAGTTTATATATTTATTACAAAATGGAGTTATCTAAGATTTTAGAAATATAAACTGGCCAACTACAAAAAAAAAATAATCAAAAAGATCGATTTATGTTAGGAATGGAAATTATAACTACTCCATGAACACATCCATCGAGATTCAATCCAATTATCAATCGTACCAACAAAACTTACTTACTTCTGATGGCGCTACTAGAGCGTGGTGCTCCTGGGCCTTGCTTAGTATGCCCCTCCAGCCGGCTCGATCTCTAGCCTGCCGTCTCCAATTTTGCACTCCAAGTTGTCGGAGGTCTCCCTCTACCTGGTCGCTCCATCGAAGTGAGGTCTATCTTGGCTTCTGGCTCCCTCTGGGTTGGCGTTGAAGACTACGAGCTGGAGCGTCGATTTCCGTCCGCTCTACATGGCCCAGCCATCTAAGTCTTTGAATTCGAATTTTTCCGGCTAGGCTTATGTCGCTGTACAGTTCGTATAGTTCGTCGTTGTATCTTGGGAGAGGGTCCATGCTTCTGCACCATATAGCAGGACCGTGATGATAAGCGTTCTATACAGTGTCACCTTGGTTCTTTTCGATAGGGATTTATTCCTCAATTGCTTACTCAGCTCAAAGAAACGGCGAGTAGCCACAGTTAGCCTGCGTTTGATTTCTGCGCTGATGTTGTTGCCTGTGTTTACAGCAGTACCTAGGTAGATAAATTCACTGACTACCTCGAAGTTATGCCTATCAATGGTTACGTTTTGACCAAGTCGGTTGTGGGATTGGACTTTTGTTGATGAAAGCATATACTTCCTCTTGTCCTCATTTATCTTCAGTCCCATTCTGCTTGCTGCTGACTCCATAGTAGTGAAGGCACCGGTTACCGCTCGTTTTGTTCTTCCTATCACGTCAATGTCGTCCGCAATCCAAAGTAATTGTGTCGATTTATTGAAAATAGTGCCCGATGTGCAGGCAGACAAAACTAACAAAATCAAATCCGAGACTCGAATAAACGTCAACCATCTATCCCCCGTAGCATTCTACTTTAGCTTTTTATCGACCGTAACGAATTGTATGTAAAATGGTACGACGAATAAATTTTGGATACATTTCCCAATATAACACGGCTAATGTTTACTAGTAATATTTTTCATCAAAATACCGAGATCACAAGTTGATACAATAGTTAGCGCCATCTTCCAAATTTCAGCACTGGCGTATTTGCCTTTATTTTGTTTTTCTGTTCTTACCTACAAACATAGTCTGTTTGTACTCTTACCAATAAAACTTGGTAATTTAAATAATTCCAACCACAAAATTCAGGCAAATCAAATTAGTTTTCCAATTCGGAAACCGCCATAATCATTGATTGGAAAAATAATAATTCCCATTGATTTAATATAAAATATGATAATTAAACCGATTTAAAGATCCAATAAATATTTTCGTATATTTTTAATTTAACAAAAAAAAAAGACTCAAACAACAAAAATAAAACCAAAAACTGCCGGCATTTAATTTTATAATTAGATACATAATTGTTTCAAAAAAAAAAATGTTATAATTAGTTTGTTGAAAATTCCATTATGATATAGGAAAGGTTCTCAAAACATACAATACCCCTATCTAAAACACTCCGAGGACCGAGTAGGTATAAGTGAGTTTCGATGTTAAAATAATGTAATTTGACATCGCCCGTTTCATCCCTTTTTCCTATGAATTTTTAAAATTTTGTTTGTGTTGTTTCCTTTTTTCTATCTGTGTTTTTTTTCCATATCGGACACAAAATAATGAATTTGTGTGGTTGAAAATTCGGTCAGAAGATGTCTTACGTTTTATGAAAAAAAAAACTGTATTTGGTAACATCTAAGAGGTTCCAACAAAAGAACAAAAATATAAAACCCACAAAACATCGGTTCATTCCTTTTGATGTTTTCCCAACTCTATTTCAGAACAAAAAAAATAAACTGACAGACTTTTCTTTACGATTACAAAAAAAAATCCACCATCTTAGATTTCTAGCAGACTGGACTCTAGAACTCAACTCAAATTTGATTAATAAATCTCCAACAATTGGTTACAAAAATGAAATCGAAATATTACTCCTGTTTAAATCAGCAAAGAAACCCCCTAACCATAGCCATCACAATATGAAAGAAGTCCCTCGGTTAGAAATACTTTAAATGTTCTGGCAAAGTTGCGCTGGCTCTATAGCTGTATTATTCAGCAATTTTTTTTAATCCCTTCCTCCTCTGCGCTATTCGGTTGCCTTTCATTTTTAATATGAAATGGAAAATGAAATGCAAAATTTGAATGCAAATCCTTGTTTTTTTTATGAATTCTTATATTTCCTTTTTTTTTTATTTCCTTTTTTTTTGCCTTTCTCTCATAGTTCTGTGCGAGTGTGTGTGTTTCTGCTTCTGTATATACTATGTATGTTGCTCGGGAATGATATCCCAATAGAAATGTCGTCGTCCTCATCGTCTGCTTTTATATTGCTGCTGCACAGCAACAATAATATCCATTGGTGCAAGTTACATCAGCAGCAATAGCAGTGATATTGCTGTGATATATGTACGTGCATAGATAGGTATAACGGCAAAGGATAAATCCAGTGCCAGTGGGTAATATTGTTGGCTGGTAAACGTCGTCATATTGGTTGTGTGGTGGTGGTGGTTAATTCATTCAAAGCCTCTATGCAGCATGCTAGAGGGGGAGTAGGTTAGGTAAGGTACCTACATTATAGGTATCTGATGGGAAAGAACATCTATAGAGGCTTTGGCCAAATGAGTACACTTGTGCTTATTCGTATAGCCCCGCATCACCATCACAAGTTACCACAAATCGCAATGTCAAGCTGGCAAAGTGACAGGTCGAGGTTCGATGTTCGACAATATTATTGCACTTAGATTCAAAATGGAGGACGAAGGACTGAAGAGCAAATCATTGGGCAAAGGGCAAACATAATAATCTAGTAAATGTATTTGTAGGGCTTCCCAACTAGAAACTATAATTCCAACCCACATCAGTATCTACCAACAGTAGATAGGTAGGTAGGTACCTACATATATAGAAATAATGATTATGTCGGTATTTCCTAGCGTCAACATTAAATTCTTCTCACTCCTGCGGTATGGATGGATGGATACGCTATTATGCGTTTCTTTGTAAGTTTCTGAATTCAAGTGTAGGTAATCCTAATCCCAGAAAACTGGAATTGCCTTGAACAGTAGTTCTTTTTGCGTGTTTCTTTTATTCTTCATTTATCTCTGGTCAGATTATCTCGAGGTCAACCAAGAAAGCAATCGGATAAAAGGTTCAAGATTAATTCCTTCTTCAAATCTTATGTGAATGAATTTAGATATACCTAAATGCAGCTTCATACTTTATATTTAATTAATTTTTTTTCAAGTCTTATGGAAAATACTTTAGTGTCATATGTCTTGCTATTGTTTAAGACTTTGTAATATATTGTGAGTTATGAGAAAATTAAAATGCTGACTTTTATAGAATAGTCTTTTTAAAGTTGTTGGCCCTTGCCAATACCTACCTAATCAAATTTAGTTACGACTTAAAGATTTCAGTAAAATGGACCATAATGGAATGGGCACTGGAATACCGTACATGGTATTACCTGCGTGGAATATAATTAATGAATCATAGGTATATCGAATTGACTCGAAAAACTTGAGAATATACCTAATGTACTATAAGGCTAGGCGCGGACATACAATTTTTCCGAAACGAAATAGTTTAATCACTAGTTGAACGATGATCTCGCATATAAGCAACTTAAAAATCAATCAACTAGATAAACCAAAACACAGACAATATTTTTATTTAATGTACGCGCAGGTACATATAGTTCGGTGTGATACAAACAGAAGAACTTATTTGGAGCCATCATTTGATTTGTGCCAAAACACAAACTTTTAAGTTGCTCGAATCGCGGACTGAATAGTTTTTGCATGTTTGCGCACTCTCATATAAGTCCATGGTTTTCACTTTAGCAACCAAACTGTTGCAAAACTAAAAGTTACATGTGCGCACCTAGCCTAATTATTTAGCCACAACTAAATTTGATTATTGGCAAGGCCCGTTATGTATACATATTTCTATTTACTGTGACTTAATGCCGGTCGTCCACCATATGTTCAAGGCACAAATTTCGAGTTCAACACATTCAACTCTAATGTACGATGTCCTCAATTCCATTCAACCAAAAAGTTAAATCCGGTTGGAGATCGTTGATCAACGAATTATTCAACAAGTGTACGGCTAGTGTACGAGCTCGGGTTGCTAGTTAAAAATGTTGTTTCAACGCGTTGAGCAACGCTATATAATGCGTGCGTTGAACGTGTTCCTCAACGAGTGCGCCTTGGTTGGGAGTTCGACTCGCCCATAAACTTGTTGAACAACCATATCAAAAACGCATGTATGTGAAGTTAGCACTACCACGTCAAAATTTTAAAGAAACTCTTATTGGAATGTCAAGTTAGCATTACCAGGGGTTATTTTAAAAAAAAACAACCCGACAATTTTTTTTTTTTTCACGACAAATTTACGACAGTTAATCCAATAAGAGTTTCTGACACACATCAAAAATGCTGTTAATCAACTTGAAAAACTTTTTTTTTTGTCAAAATCGAACAAGCTGATAGCTAGTGTAGATACGAGGTTGTTCAACATTTCACTAAGGTTGTCAACTATGTGTGCGAGGCTCTTAACACGTTTTGTTCAATTTAACAATTGTTTCGTTGCTCAACGTGAAGAACGCAAGTGTGTGCACTAGTGTAAGAGGTTGTATATTTTTTCATCCAACGATGGCCTTGAATGAAAAGTTGAATGAAGTTGGTTGAGCTTGTTGCGCACGTAGTGGATGATCGGTCAATTATTGAAAACTGCGGATGATTTAGTATTTTTAGTTTATTTAGTTTAGTTTATTTCTTCTCTCTTATGGAATAATACAAATATAAACTTAAAAATAACAACAACAATAATAATAATGATAAAAAGAAATAATTAATGATAAAATCTGTTGTCTCAGGACAAGTGTCGAAAGTATCGCGAATTCAAAAATTAAAAAAAAAATTTTAAAGAAAAAATATTCGATTGTAATCGGAAATTTGTTACGAATCCCGTAAAAATCCATCACAGAATCCAATACGAACGGATTCAGCGATACCTTTTTTCGGGATTCGTAGAGCGTTCCGATTACGATGGAACTCGTGAAAAGGCTGACTATTCAAAAAATATTCGTGTTCTAAAATAGTTACCTGCTGTTTTTCTAAATTGCAACTTATGATCAGTTAGTAGAATTCGATTTTAAATTTTATTCATTAAGCTACGAATGGATTTATACCTATCTGCTGGGATCCAAAAAAAAATTAGTTGTAAGTGGTAACTGTTTCCGGAATTTATTATGCGGAAGACGTTCAAATACTGAATGTGAAGCATTTTATTTAATATTTTTTTGAAAAAAAAAAAAAGATTCAATGAAAATTCTTTCTAAAATCTAAGTAATCTTAAAATAAAACTATGTACTCACATTTTTATAATTTCTCTCTCCTTTTGAGTAACGGTTGAGAACAATATTTAGTCAACTCAAATTAAGTCATTGCAAAATTTAAACAGAATTAAAAGAGTCGTTTATTTGAGAGCAATTTTAAAACTTTAAACAACACTTTTAATTACTGTAGGTTTTCAATACGATCTTAGAAAGTTTCAGTAGAACGCGCATATTTTTGATACATTTAGGAATCAAACAGAACCAGAATTAAACACAGAATTACTTCAATTTAAAATTAAATGCGTTTGTTTTCGTGTTTACTTTGAGCATGTGGACTGTGGAATCCACGAATTGATACTAAAATATGGGAGTAAAAGCATTTTTTCGCTTTACGTTGAAACAAAGGTATTTACCCACTTGGTGTACATTTCTCCAAAGGAAAATGTAAGGTTACAAATACTTGCTGTTCTGGTCCTCAAAATCTTCAAAAATATTGAAATTTTCTTCTTTAGAAAACATGTTTCTTCAATTTTTCATATAAGCGTTTTGCTGTTTTTACAGTTAGACGACATCTTTAACGCAAAAGTATACTTTTTGTTGTTTGAAATTATCAAAAAGTAGACTCTCATTTTTAAACTCAATTCTAGAGGCGGCTTTATTAAAAAAAAATTTAAGAGTAGGTTTCAAATGTTTATAATGTTTCGCCATTTATTTTAACAATTTCAAGATCACAATCGCGGTGAATGAATACTTTGAAAAAGAATGAATCCTTCCAATGAATCTTTACAGAATCATCCTCGTGAGCGAACTGTTTATTCTATTTTTTTTTCGCTCTTTTGAGGGAACTATAAATTTTAACAGAATTTAAATTTGCTCATTAGATAATTATATAATATTTTTAATTTTAACAGGTTAAGAAATTGTTAAACGATCCATATTGTTAGATGGCAAATTTTCCACTAAATTATATATTTACAGTTAATGACAGTTCGTCATGACGTGTTATTGTGAAACATCGATTTCAAATCCGGCCTATTTATTTGATGATCCATTGTTTTGCAATTATTCAATATTGGCAAATACTGCCGTATGATTTTATTTTTACTTGCGATATAGCTATCTACTATAGGGCAAGTTTTGTATTTGAAAAAAATCGAACTCGAGATTTTAATCAAAGTTGACATTACGATGATAGAGAACACCAAAAAATGGGTCCCGCAATTCCGTCTGTCTGTCTGTCTGTCGAACGATCTACAGCATAAACGGCTCAACCGATTTTGTTCAAATTTGATGCTTGGGCGTTTTAGGTGATTGTCCAAAATAGATTTTTGAATCGTTATTTTAGCCCCAAAAATAACGGTAATGGCCATACAAATTTGTCTACTATCTTAATTATCTCGAAAACGGGTCTAACGATTTTGATTGATACAAAAAGTGTGTACACTGCTTTAGCTATGGTCTACATTTTGGTCAACATATTTCTTTACATTTTTGTTATTAGCGTTACCTGCCATACAACCATTTTAATGATTTTCGACTTTTTCATACACGACTCAACTGATTTCGATCAAAATTTTTATACAGGAGGTCCTTCGAATTCTCAATAATAATGCAATTCAAAATTTTCGAAAAATATTTTTTTGGGACTTTTGAAAAAACAAATTTTTTATTTGAAAATTCAATATTTCGAAAACAGGCGGATGTTTTTTTCTGAAATTTTGTTGTTAAATGTATATTATTAAATATTTAAAATGTTCATACCAATTTTTTTTTTTAGAAAACATTTAAGAATTTTTTGTATAAAAAATTAAGTGAAAAACGACTTTAAAAATATATTTAGCCGTTTCTATTAAGAATTTTTTGCATATAAATGTGATCGAACATAAGAGCAAGTAAGTATGTGCGATACAGTCATGCATTTTATTTTGATTACCATTTGAAGCATTCAAAAAAGCTCTACGCTTGACGCAGCCGCAGGAAAAAAAATCGCTTTATTGGTGAGCGGCCTAATTGAAATGTCATTTGTTATGAAGTGAATAGTGCTGCCAATTTCTTAGCGCCTGAATTAATTTCCAAAGTTGCGTAATTATAGAAATTAAAAAAAAACGCTTGCAACTCTGAGATTATATGCATTCAATACTTACAACTACAATTCTAGCAATTTAAAGTCAACTTTAAAATATATTATTTAAACAAACCTTCATTTTGGGTATCCTCATTTAAGTCAGCATAGACGTTTTAAAGATTTCTTTAGCTTCAACACTTGAAACAGTATTCCTTTTTTTTCAAACTTCCATGTATTTTTTAACTTTATGCAACTCACCATTTGTTGCATCATACTAAATCAAAAAAAAAAAAAAATAAAAATCTTGATATTAATCGAATCAAACTCTATAATGCAATCAAATAACACTACAAGTATTTGAGAGCTATCATTTGAATAGGGACTCTTAATGGTTCTGCCGCATTAGCAGTCAAAGTTAAATTAAAAATCAAAACAAATTACTCAAAAACGAAAAAAAAATAATGACGACCTTTACTCACATGCAATACAACAAATTCCGTTAAAAAATTTATTTCGAAAAACCGAAGAATACATTGCATTAATAAAAATCAAAGAAAAAAAAAACATATCAGATAAATCGTATCTGAGAACGGCATTTTCCTTCCGCATTATTCTATCTTAAAAATACAATTTTGATTATTTCTTTTAGTTTTAAGTGAGTTTCGTGGTGTTTTTTTTTTGTTGTTGTTGGTGTTGTTTGACTGATAGGAAAAGACCAATATAGAGATAGAAATGGCGACATTCTTTTTTTAATTGCAACATAAATTTAATCGCCACTCTGTCATAATCTGGCCATATGCCAGAAAGTTGAACACAGAATGTATAAACTGTATTCGTATGTGTATGCAAACCCCCCCCTTCCAATAGCACCTCAATTAACTTTCATGTCCCTGTCGGGCGGTGTCATTGTTCTTCTCTTGGCTCACTCTGTTTGTTGTTAGTCAAGTCAATAAAAAAAATTATTTTGAAGAGAACTGCTTTGATTAGATAAGAGATTATAGAGCAGGGTGATTCCGGTGGTCGGTTCAACGTGTTGACTTTACTACTTCAGAGTTTAATAACCTTTCTCGCTTTTAATACACTCCACCCCGACCATATTAAATGTTACTACATTGTGATTTAACTTCAACAGTGACAGTGAATGATCGAAATGAAAATCTGTTTAATATAATGAACCTACACTTCCACTCTTCCACAATTGCTTTTATTATTAAGAAGCACGAAGCACCTAAAGTGAGCTGTTTTAAGTAGAGGCACAATAAAGTTTTATTTCGTTTTGTCAACGGTAGTTATTATAGCTTCGCGTTCATTGAGATTGCTGCGAACTGTTTGTAACAGAAATAAATTTTGGTTGGGGAATTAGACGAAACATTCGGTTGCCACTTTTGATCTGATAACTGTTCTAATGAATCAAAAATAAAAATCCGAAGTAGATTTGGAAAAAAAAATACAGTATATTCATATTTTTAGAAAATGCATAAAATGTATAAAACAACTGAATAATTCAAAATGAATAAAATAAACATTATTTTTTGTTTAACATTTCCGTCAGCTGTGACAGCTGTCAAATGTCATCAAATCAAAGCCGTTATCCGGTAGCCTTATATATATGGTGTATTTCAGGAAGAATGAGAGTGAATACACATACAGTGACAGAATTGAAAAAAAAAACAAATTGATTGAATGATTATTATTTTTTTTTTATAAAAGTACCAACTTTGTAGTAGATTTTATTTGAGGGCAATTCATTTATTTTTACACAAAAAAAAAGAAGAAACAAATAGGTTAGGTACACATTTCTACTGCAATTGCAGCAAAGTGACAACCCTATTTTGTAATAGTGGATTATAAATCTGTCTATGAGAACCGAAAATATGAGTAGTGGTTCTATGTTAAGTACCAATTAAAAGAACACAAAATAAAATATTTTTGTACTTAAAAGTGTACTGCACAGATTTAAGAAGACACATTTTTTATCAAAATTCTTAAAGCCGTTCTTGAGAAAACTTTCTTTCTTAACGCTTTTTTAACATTTGTATGCGAAGTACCGTTCTTTTTCGTTTTAGAAAATTGTTGTTTTTTTTCCAAGTTTTCAAGACAATGTCAAAAAACTACTAAATACAAAGTTTCGAAGAAATCCAAAAAATTGTTTTTTTTTTTAATTTCAAATAACTTTTTTTTTTAAACATTTTGGCTTGCAATAATGTTTAAACTTTCTATGAGCTTCTCCATTAAAAAAAAAATTTAATGATCCGTTTTCCATAAAATCGAAAAACAAATGGATCTAGTAGAGGTACCTAAAATATTAATTTTATTTCCAATGTTGTGTTAACAAAATTTTTTATTTTTTTTTCAAACAAAATGTGACTATTAAAATGTTAAGTATTTAATTCAAATATTTAGTTAAAAATATAATTTAAAAAAAAATCGCCAACCCCCTTTGTAAATATTTAATTTTCAATAAAAAAAATTGTGTTTTAAAAATATTAAAAAAATATATTTTTCGAAAATTTTGCAATTAATTATGATTTGATCGAAATCAGCTGAGCCGTTAATTAGATAGTCGGAAATAAATTGACTGTTCTATAGCAGATACCATTAATAACTATGGCGCAAAATTTTAAACGATTTAGTAATATGATAAATCATTTTTAGTATGATACTAGGTTAAAAAGAGGATTTTGCTAATTTTAAACGAGTTTAGTATCGTATTATCTTCTTAACATTTTGCTAAAGTTAAAATCACGAAATGGCTACTTTAATTTTTTAGTATCGTACTAAATCCATAGTGTCATCTGATAGTATATCAGCCTCGCACGCGGGAGGCCTAGGTAAAAATATTAATTACAAATATTGGTACGCAGTATAAATTGGGCAACCTAAACCTATATATGTGTGAAATTTCGAAAGAATCGGTTAAGTCATTTATGAGATAGCCGAAATAAAAGCAAACGGTCCTATGGAAAGTACCGTGTTTAAACATTTTTTTAAATTTTTCTTGAAATAAATTCCTGTTTTTTTTTTGTTTTTGCAATTGGAATAATTTAATTTTTGTAACATTTTATCAAAAAAGATAATAATATTATTATTATTATTATCTATTTCCTTATATGTTTGTGAAACTTATTTTAATTGTTTCGTGTATTGAAAGAAAATATTTTTTGCTTTGTTTTTTTAAAAGAATTTAATTTTTGTTATTTTATCAATATTCATATATAATATTTACTTATATGCGTAAACTATTTTTTATTGTTTTTTTCATTTTTTCCCTTGGGCGGACAACTCCCTTAGACAGACAAAAGCGTCGCTGTCCGCCTAAGGGAGCTTGCACTGTACCTATAATAGTGCACAGAATTGTAAAGCCGGTTTCGAAAGAATTAAAGTTAATTTATGGCAGATACCGATATTTTTGGAGCTAAACAATATATTTAATAAAAGAATCGAGTCACCCATCTAAAAAAGTTTTCTAGACAAATTTTTGCCTCTATAAAATAAAAAAAAAATGTTTGCCCTAATTTTGTGGATATGGCAGCACTGATAAATTTCAACTTCAAATGGATGTTAATGTAGATGATTGCTTAAATTGTCAGAGCTGATTTTTAGGGAAGAAACAAATTGCGAACTTATTAAAAGATTGTTCAGTGACGAAAAGGTTAGAACAGAATAGAACAGAACAGGACAGATTCGTGAGAAACTTCAGAACAAGATAGAACAACTAAGAACAATCAGTCATCTGACACAAAAAAAAATATTGTTGTTTACCTACAATTCAAATTCGTTTATTTTTGCAGAAACGTTCTTAAAAATAATCTTAATGGAGTTGAATTTGTTTAAAAAAATATTTTTCATGAAATTGAGATGATTCCGACACGGAAAATGATTTATCAACTAATTCTAAAACCGAAATGTTTTTTTTTTTAAACAACAACAAATGGTTTTGACAGTTCTCACAAATCTGTTCTAACCTGTTGTCCCTAAAATGCAAGTGCAGAAAATCCTGTTCCAAAAAAGTTCCAAACTGTTCCAAACAAACTCATTGAACACCAAACCAGAACAGTTTAGAACAGAAAATTTCTCATTGAACAACAAAATCCTGTACTTTTCTGTTCTAAAGTGTTCTAATCTGTTCCGAACAGCCTCATTGAACACACTATAAAACTAATTTCAGATTCCGTAGCAGATTAAAAAAAAAACAAAAAGAAGTTATCTAGTGTAGGTAGTAGGTAACGTTTTTTTGAACGTTTTGAAATTGATATCTTGAAAATATATACTTCTATTAAAAAAAAGTGGTGTTTTTTTTTCAATTTTCACTTATCCAAAATTCGATATTTTCAAGGCAGGTACCTTCAATAGATCAAACATTTTTAAACTACAGTCAAAATCGGTTATAACGAACTCGACAGGACTAGAGAATTTGTTCTTATATCCGGTGTTTCGTTATAACCGATTTTCCTTTTTTTGTAATTTATTAAACATAAACCTTGGTCGGGACGAAGAGATTAGTTCGCTATAACCGGTATATCGTTATAACCGATTTTGGCTGTAGTTTAATTTTTTTTTTCTGGCAAAAACGATCGTGGTGTCTTTTTCAATTTGGAACAAGGACTTTAAAAAAATAGGTACCTAGTCGTATATACAATTTGAACTTGGGAATTTAAAAAAAAATGTTTATCTGTATACAAGCCTTTACTAGATCCTCAATTGTAACTGATTGAGGAAAAGGAACTAAAAATTAATAAATTAGAAGCCAACAACTTTGATGTCTGCCCGTTTAATCCTTTAGTTAGTTCTTGCTTATTTATTAACAAACAAGCTCCGTCCAGCACCTTTTCCCTTGCTCCAAACCAAACCATCTGCTTATTTGTTAAACAAAATAGGGATATAGGTATATCTCCCCTTGAACGACAGTTCGATTTAATTGACTTGAAATAAAAATAACAAACAAAAAACAAGCAGCACAGACTTTGAAGAACGGTTAAAAAAAGTCAAAAAAAAAAAAATAAGGAAAAAGAACACGTAGCATGGACAGATGAGAAACTTAAAATAAAAATAAAAAAACTCGATCCTCAAAAAAAAAAAACGACAGGTGGTGAGCTGAATATTTATTATTTACTTACCTTGGTTGGGCTTGAATTGATATCAATCTGTGGAGCCCTCTACGTACCTACCAGAGGACACATGCTCCATTGCATGCAATATTCTCCACGCCGCCGTTATACATACATATACATAATGTACATATACCTTACCTATGTTGGTATCAATCAAAAAAGGTTTAAGGCACAAAATTTCATTTCATTCAATTTTATTTGCCCCAATTCAAGGGGTTAAATGAAGAGCCAAAATAGGGCTGTAAACAAAATCATATCCAAAAGCAATCTCTATTCCGGCAGTGTAAGTGTTAGATAGTGAAACATCTAAATTTTCTCGCATTTCCATCAGAAGAGGGCCACAAAAGTCTCTCGTCCTTGCGATTGAGTTACGTTTACCTCGGCTAAGCATGTAACTGAAGGCTTAACGTTGCTTCCGAGTGGTGCTTCGTAATCCTTCGTTGCCATTTCATTAGATGCATGAAATGTAATTTCAGATAGAATCGAGGACACATGGCGCCGCACCGGAGATAGATATGAAGATACATTGTAGAGGTATACCAAACGTCCTTTTCTGTCCGTCCGTGCGCCGCGCCGTTAGTTTGGTGTGTTTCTTTTGTCGTCGTTTCTACCGCACGTCGGACGTGCCGGGGAAAAAAAATCAAGCACTTCTTTTCTACCCAAATATCGGTATAGGTATCAGCGTGGAACGTTTTTCGTGCGGTCGCTCACAGAAAAAAAAATATATATGTACTCGTATGTAATATAAATTTTCATGGTAATTTCGGTGGCGCAAGAACACAATAACTCACGAACGACGACGTCGACGGCGACGATGGTTTTTGAGGGTGACTTTCTCTATCTCATTGTTGCCACCATCATATCATTTGGAATTTTGGGTTCAGCTTCAGAGAGCTAGTTTGACTGAATTTGTGCAGAGATAGGGCTGTTTCCGTGTGCCGTGATGGTGGCAGAAACTTATTGCGATAAGCAAAAGCTGTAGTATGCTTGATGTAAAGGCGTATAGGTACATATTTGTTGCAAGAGCAGATTTTCACGACAGAATCCTATTAGAGCGATAAATGACAGTAGCAATGGAAGTACATAGTTGCACACATACTTATATACCTATGCACATACAGTTGCTGTGGTTTTTAAGGTACGAAGATATGCCGTTTATTTTTTGGAGGGATTTTATGTTTCTGATGTTACGTATTACGTTATGTGATGTCTCAATATATTTATGTAGGTATTCAAATGATATAGGTACCTATAAAGCCTTAATTTTGTGAAATACACTACCCTAAATATTAGTTTCTTAGCTACCAAGCCAAGCCGGCTATAATTGATAGGCTAAAAAATAACAATGTTGCGAATAAGCATTTTGCATTTTAGATGCAACAACTAGGTAGGTATGCACAAAATTCCCACAAATTAAACTAAGCACAAAAAAGTTCGGGACTTAACACTCATTATCACTTCGCTGCATCGATATCTATTTTGCGAACGTCAAAATATTTTTAGAGGAGAATTTTAGTTAATTACAAAAAAATCCCAATTTGTTGAAAATACATATTTCGCGGAACGTGATTAATTTTTGTTATGCTTGCCATGTGGGTGGGTAGTGGGTACCTACCTATTTGAATTAAATGGTACTGATGACATTTTGTGGCTGTGATGGTTATTTTTTATGGAATGATTTTGTTAACTCCCGAGTTGGTTTTTTTCATCAAATTCTTTTCGTGCAAAAAATACACAATGTTAATAAAATTAGGAAGGTTTTGAAACAATAAAAGTGAATGTTCCGAAGTAGAATGGAATCGAAATCGAATGCCAACCGTTTACGATGGAGAACCTTACATGCAGGCCAATAATTTCCCAAGAGCTTTTCACTGTTTGTCTTAAAAGACTAGATAGATAGATATATAATTTTATTTCATTAAAAAGTTTAACAAAAACATTTTATATACTGGTATAAAAATTAATTATGACAATAACATAAAGTTGCCTGTCAGGTTTTAAATTTGACGATAAACAAATTAGTGATTTGAAGAAAAAATTATGAAAATTCATTTAATATAAGATAGCGATACTTCAGTGGCGGTTTTAAAAACTTATAGAGACTAAAGTAGCAGCTACCATTTAAAACGTTTAAAAATTGTGTGCGTGAAAGTACGTCATTTCCAAGAAATATCCTTCTATACATTTTGAAGATTGGGCAGAAGTATTTTCAGAGGCGTCTAAATTGCAAAGTGTGCATATACCATTTGCATCTCTTTGGAAGGAACTTCCATTTAGACTTAGAAGTCCACAGCGAGTTTTTAGGATAAGGGAAATCATATCTCGAGGGCTTAAGTCATGAAAGTAGTTTGGTACTTCAGAGTAAAGCAGATTAAAGTAATAATCATGGAATTGGGACTGATTGGCGTTGCTGATAAAACTATTCCAATGTTTTTCCTTCAGCTTAGACAGGAGGATCTTATGCAGTTCTTGCCATTCACTTAAATTTGTGGTGAAAGAAAAGTCCATTGACGTGAAATGAAAAAGATACAGCCATTCCTTGGCCCAGAATATCTTCTTACTAATTATAGCTTCTGACAAGATTCTTGGTAGCCTGCCGTTTGGAAGATGCAGTGTTTTCCGTATAAAAGAAAAAAATGTAAGTCTAGGGTCGTTAAAAACGCTTTAGGAAGTCCAGTGTCAATATGTAAGGCATAGTTTGGTGTTGTTAAAAGACTTAAAGTCTTAAAAGACTACCTACTCACATAAGACTGAACAATAACCAACACAATAGATCAATAAACAAATTTAAAGTAAAACTAAACTCGTCACAAATTCTAAACAAATTGGTAGTCACTCTATTTGTGTTCTACATGATTCACCATATGTTCCACTCACTTTAACTAATGAATTTTTCGGCCGCGACTAAATCCAAAATGCGAGATTATCAATTATTAAATATCACGAATAAACAAATCAAAATGTATAATTAGACGAATTCGTTAATTCTAACTCATCTGAGTAATGGTTGATGAATAAGGCCCGTTTGTTGATACACAACAAACGGGCGCACGGATACGCACTTCATCCAATGTTTCGCGAATACGATTTTCGAGCCCTTCAAAATAAGAGTTTGTTTTTCTTAATTCGATCCCAGTCTTTTACCTCCGAGTAGGCTTACCATCCGTCAGGATTTCACCATCTTTAAACATCTCAATCAGGCTTTAGCCAGGCTTCGTGCTTCGTCAGGCTTTTCTATGTCAATCACACAAAACATATCAACTTAACTAATTAATTGAAAAAAGAAAATCGTTTCAAAAATCTTTCCGGAATGCGTTCAATATAAATTTATGATCCTGAATTACAAAAATCTGAAAGATTAAATTTGTATTGGCTTGTGCATGGATACCAACGTTTTTCGGATAGCTTGAGATTTTTTGTCATAAGCTGTGTTCTTACTCGAGATTACAACAACATTAACCTATCCGGATATCTTTGGTTCGATTTTTGAATGCGGCCAATGTGTACTTTCATTTTATCACAGATTTCTGTCTATATGGTCGATCGGCTTCAGTTTATTTTAGAGAAAAGAGTTATAAGAGTTAAGTATATGTAGGTATATATAAAATGTCTACGACCGCTTGCTGGATTAGATAATTATGCCGGACGTACACGAGTGGCAAATTGACATAATTTCTTACATTTTATTGACATTAATGACAAAATCGTGTAAATGGTTTGAAAATTTGTAATTATTTTCGTCATTAAAAAAATAGGAGGGAAGACTCGCATTAAATATTGGCATTATAATGGTGTCATGTAAATGCACAGTGACACCATTTTGAAAATAATGGCACTCCGCGAGAAAGAATGTTCTGTAACTCAGGCGATAATTTTTCCTCACTGAACGCCTATGAAAAAAATGGGTTTCTGTATCTTGAGGTGATACCTTAAATTTTTAATTTGTTTAACTGGAATCTTGCAATGGAAGGCGATAAATTGAAAAAAGTCATTTTGGCATCTTACTAACAAAAAAGACATATTATTTTGTTTCTCGACTACTTTTATCGATTCGAAAGTTACAGAACATGAGCCATGAACATTCTTTAGTGACAGATTGCAATTATCAATCAAACAGTCATTATTCCGCCCCGTGTAAATGCTCTTAATTATTTATTTGATTTTACCATTATTTACATTTATTATTGGCTTGAATTAATGTCAATTTGTGACTCCTTTTTTTTTCTTTAAATTGTGAAAACGAACAAAACTAATTACGTCATGCTTTTTTCTTGAAAATCAGGCTTTTTTATCTCTACCGTAAGGCTTTTTAAATTTTAGAGCTGGTAACCCTACCTCCGAGCCATTTCTTCATGTTTGGAAACAAGAAATAGTCGCAGTGGGCTAAATCTGAGGAATATCCTGGATGATGGAGGAGTTCGTAGTCTAACTCATGCAATTTTGTGTTGTGGATACATGTGAAAAAAAAACTTTTTGCTTCGCCAATTTCGGCCGATTTTTCTTCAAATTGCATTGGAATCAATACTGCAGCTCAGAGTAATATGCGTTGGTGATCGGTTTACCCTTTTCAGGGTTACCGATTTGAATAACACAACGCGCATCCTTAAAAGCTGTCTCAATACCTTGTTTGCTGACAAACTCACCTTAGCCTACTTCGGTTTCGATTCACCAAGATAAGTCCATTCTTTTGACTGTTCCTTGGTTTCTGATATGTTGTGGTGATTCCAGGTTTCATTCATGGATACGAAACGGATCAAAAACCTAGTCGAATTTTTCTGGAATATCGCCCAAACACTCCTTTGAAATTGTCAAACGAATTTGTTCGTTATCAATTGTGAGCAAACGCATCATCCATCTTTCGGAAAGCCTTATCATGCCCGAACATTTATGTAAAATCGAAATCACTGAGCCATGTGATAAGCCTATGGCCTCTTCAAACCATGGATTTTGTCGATCATATCTGGTGTGGCGACCAGAATTCTCGGCGTCACTTGTGCTTAAAGATACCTCACCGAAATTAAATAAACTAGTTGTGAAAGGTTCAAATATCTGTGGTGAGTGTCCATAATTGTTGTCAAGCTTTCGTTTGGTTTGCGTGATAGATTTTTCTCGCAAAAAAAATAGTGTTTACTGAGTACTCGAAATTCACTTTTTTCCCATTTTAACGAAAATGCTCGTAGGCGTCACACCAAAACTATTTGACAGATCTGTCTGTTTTCTTTTGAAAATTGTATCTTGACAAAAAAAACGATAGTATTAATTTTCAGGAACTTATTTACGCACCCTTTAACTCCAACGAGAAATAAAGTGGGGAAAAAATAATATACGCGATTAGCCGTGTGAATGGTCACAAATTTTGACATTTCATTTACATGAATAATCTTGTTGAGTAAATCTGTTGGATTTTTTTTCTATTTATTTTGGGAAATTTATTTCCAATGGGCTTATAGCACTGGTCGAGACTTTATGCTGTTGGTTATGGTCAACCAAAATGGATCTTAAGTTTTTATTCCGAAAATGACTTACGATCTAAGTATTGATTTTGTTTTTAAGGATAAGGTCATAACCAAATATCTATGCACAGGCTAAAAGTTTACAAAAGACTTGGGATTTAAGTACCCACTTGAGTGAGTTATAAGTCTACAAAGAAATTTTTGACTTTAACCCAGTGAGTGTTGGTGAGCTATAAGCTCACGGGGAATTCCTTTGGATTCGCCCCTTTCATTGTGATCTTATGACGAACTTATATTTATGCTCTAATATTTTAGTCTGCAAGATAAAATATGATTCTCTATTCTCTAATCAATAACTTCATTCGTGTTTGATACGGAATTAGGAATTCACCAAAAAAAATCCACGAATGACAAAATTCCGAATATCTAAAATACAAAATGGCTGAAAAATTGTTTGCTATTTAAAATCACCCACGCGTCGATGATGATAGATGACGATTGCTAAGACAAGGACAACAGCCTCGACGAAAACGACACGGTCAGAAAGATCGTACTACTACTCAAAATTTTAAAGGAACTCCTATTGGATGAGGTAGTGGTAGTGCTAAATTGACACATGTGTTAATTGTGAACTGTTGACTTTGTTTTTGGAGACTTAGGTATACACGGATTTGTAGAGTTATACCCTGGGTTACACCTCTTTTAGAATTAGGTTAATTCAACTGATGATGTCAACATATTTTTTTTAAATTTATTTTGTCAACAATTTTTTTTAGTTTTTTGAATTAACCATCAATTATCGGCTATGACCTCCGTTGCTTACTAAAACCCTGCAGTGTTTCTGGAAGTTGGAATTGCTTTGCATTTAATCCCAATACTTTTCGGCTTAGTTATGCCTTAAGCAATCCTAAAAGCTAAATTCATACAATCATAGAAAAACCGTTAATTGTGTTAATGCTCTTTACAGATCTACTCCGATCTAAAACTTATAAGAACCTTTAAGACTATTTACATTCCCTTGAGCGCATTTGATACGGTTAGTCTATGAACTATCTATTTTTGGAAATATCCTCATTTTAAAAATTCCAATAACAAACACACAACTATGTAAAAGAATACATATACACATATCCATTTCCATATCCTTGCTCAGGCATTAAACACACATTCACTTGGGGATTAAAACTTTTGCGTCAGCTATTGATTGACAAAAAAAAAAAAAATAAGCACACGATAAAATCCCTAGGGCTATATGCTGAGTATATCCTCCAAATATTCAGCACTCTATGCCCATTTTGCAAACCCATTGTGCGAATAATGAGCTTTTTTTAGCTTCTCCTTTTTTTTGTGGGATAGAAATTTAGACCATATTCTTACTCGAGGCTAATAAGTTAAGCAACAAAAAAAACCTCATATCTTACGTACGTTAGATTATTCAGTGACGAAGAGGAGACCGAAACAAAACTAAAAAAAAAAATATATATATTTATATAATACGTATGACATAGGTTTTTTGTAAAGCTAACCCTCCACATGTTAGTTACACTCATCTACGCTTCCTACACACAATTTTGCCCTTAACTGAGCCATCGCCAACCCACTGTATGAACAGTGGGGAACTAGATGTTTCTGATGTGACCTACATTTGTTTTTGTTCTAAAATAAAAATAAAACAAAAAATTGTGGGCGCTTTTTGTGTTTAGAATTAATTCCTATCATATTTTTAGATTGTCCCTAAGAAAAAAAGAAGCTGCAGGGCACAAGCTCACTGAAGATCCTGCCCCAAGAAAAACGATTGAAGACTCATATTACTTTCCGCAATGCAATACTCTAGTACAAAACCATCTGTTGTGTAGAGTAGTTATCATTTTTCAAGGGAACAAAAAAAGATTCGCCCAATATGTAGGTAGTAGGTATCTCAGCAAAAAGTGTAAAAAATTTAAGAAAATATTTCACCACATGTATACCAGTATCAGACCGGACTAGCTGGCATTCCCACAGATAAAATGGTTGCCGACAGTTTTATTACCCTGTGTGTCCTGTCCACCAATCGCCTCTGCTACCACCTGTCTGGTATTTTTTTGTCTTCCTTTTTTTTTTGTTTTTACATTTCGGTTCACATTTTTTGCGTCTGTTTTATCTAAGCCGCAGCATTTCGGAAAAAAAAAAAAAAATAATTTCTGTGGCAGTGTCTGGGGCAGCTTCCTATCATCATTGGGAGAGGAGGCAGGCTGGACCAATTTTATGTGCGTTGCTGCTGAGCTCGCCAACCTTCCTTCTTCTCCGTTTGTACGAGAAAATTCGTACACATGATACTACTTGTGTTCGGAACTGTGTCCGACATTGAGTGTGACATAGAGCTGAAGTTGACTTAAATTGACTTCTATCTAACATTAGGTTGGCTGCGGGGTTGATATAGTTACCCCAGCCCCAGGTAAAGAGATTCGTTGAGTGAGCCTGAACATAGATTACATTCCATGTCAAGCGTAGTCCGATGGCATCGGACTTTTGATTCAAAAACAACAATAACAACAACAAAACTGTTGTCCAGCTAACATTGTGTTCGGATTATTATATTACTGAGAGATGGGTGATTCGATAAAAAATAATAATACAAAAAATCATGTATGTATCTGAGCGATACAAAGCGGAGAAATGTGTAGGTACATAACTGTGTTTTTGGCATGTCACAAGCTAACTCAAGTGGCTGTTAGTTTGTTTCGACACCTATATTGTTCTTTAGTATGACTTGTTGTGGCGGAACATTGAGTTGTGCAATAGATTTAAGAGCTGAACACGTTGCAAAATTAAATTTGAAATTTATCATCATCAATTCAGATCGATTTGAACACAAATCAATGGGTGGTGGGGGATTTGTATAGATATATGAGTGCTATAATAATGGTGCCGTTATTAAGAATTATAGCTTTTGTTGGATGCACACAAAAGGCAAACAAATACAAATTTTACCAACTTATAATTTAGGTGGAGGAAAGTTTTGCAAATTTTTAGACACAACCAGGATTGACTAATAAAAGCTAAAGGTTAGGAATTCATTTAATGGTACTGAACTTGTGGTTGAATTTGAATTAGAAATTAGTCCTACCACAATATACCTAAATGTCAAAGCGCTAGTGATATGTGTTGCCGCCATTTGTAAAAATTATGGCAGGTGCACAATATAGGAATATAAACTCCTGTATAAATTAGTGATGGGCACAATCATATGTTTCAATAATCGAGATATCGGGTGATCTAAATAATCGGATGGTTAATCGAATTATGAAAGACTAAGAAAAGTGAAATTTTCTTTTCGCCGTGACCCGGATCAGATCATCTATCAGATGAAACGGCTAATCTTTATTTTCCAAAATAAATAAATAAAATAAATACTTAAAATTTCTTTTAATTTATTTAAAATATGTAGCTATAATAAAATCCAATTGTTTAGTTCATTTAAAACTAAATAAATTACACAAACATTCAATTTTCTAGTCCAATTCTTTCTTAATTCTAATTTTAATACATTAGTTAATTAACATACATACGAAATACAAAAATCAACCATGACGAAGCAAATGAAATCATCCGATTCTTTCATTTTCCATTCAACCATTCCATAAAACAAAAAAACCTCAGATACACTACTTATCTGTATCTTGAGTGATCAACCAATATGTTACAAGAACCGAGTAATTACTATTACTATTATTGTTGTACTAATTCATTCGAATGATGACTGTTTGGCTCAAGCTCTTGCTTGCCTCTTCGTATTGCATTTGCATTACACTTACTCAAATATTAGTATAGTGAAGTAGAAACTGAGAAATTCTATGTATGAGAGATAAGGAATCATTTGAATGATGAATAGCAGTAATTCGAATGATTTCAGATGAAGTATCGAGATGTCTCGAGATAATGTAAGAATCGAATATTTCATTCGAATAGGTACCCACATAATTAAATTTACTGTCAAATTTATTTAGAGCAAATTAAATGTGTCCAACTTAATACGACGAAATGGGTTATCCAATATTTTTATAAAGTTGAAATGTTCAATGAACAAAAGCAGTTCAATATACGACAGGTTTCGTGTTTCCATTTTATCCAATTCCATTCAATTTCCATTTTAACCCACAGTTTCACAGTGGGAATTTAAATTTAAGATCAGCTGAATTTTAAACTGAGTTTAAATTTATGGTTTAACTCGTCCGGTGTGAAATCTGGGGCTTATAACACAACGCGCCAAGTCGACAAGTCTTAATTCACTTGTCAAACTATACTTGTACGACAAGGAGAAGTGTATTCTGTAACACAACGCCAAACTGTTGCACTTGTTAGAATTATAAATTTCCCTTGACTTGTCCACATTGTGTGACAAGTGGCCAAAAATAATGCATGGCACAAATTCTGGAAAAAAAATTGCTTTTTTTACAAAAAAAAAAGAGAAGAATAAATACTCTTTTTGGAACTTTTAGCGATGCTTAAGCAAAAGAAAAAAAAAGCGAAAAGAGGACAGAGATATTTACTTTGGCAAAAAGCCTGAATGTTATTCCACAAAATAAAGACGAATAATTTTTCGGCAAGGTGCATACTGTGTCGTTTATTTTGACATTCGAAATTTTTGAGAAACAAATGATCGTCAACTTCAAAATGTATTCTTGGCTTAATCACTTTTAATCTGTACAATGGTTCATTTTTTTATTTTTATTGTGACTATCAGAATAAGAATTAAATAAATACATTTTAAATTGAACATGTGTTGAAAGTAATTTTATAAATTATTTAGGTATTTATGTATTCTTCCACAATTTAAATTCCTTATTTTCAAACTCTTTTTACTCAGAAAATGCACACTTGTAAACTAATAACAACTCTTAAATTACCTGTCACACACTAGCCATGCTTACGCAAATTTTATGTGACATTTGTCACTTTATGTTACAAAAGGGGGGAAATCCAACAATTTCCCACTTGTCATATTTTTAAATCACAATTGTCATAGAGCTTTTGTACTTGTCATTTTGTGTTGCAATTTTGTTAAAGACTTGTCGTATTTTACTTGTCCTACAATTACTTGTCCTGTTGTGTTATAGGCCCCCTGATCTTCAGATCAGTTGAATTTTGCTTAATTAGATTTTATGAAAAAGAGTTGACAGCATTTTTCGCAATATCTTCATTGCGTAGCTGTAATGGATTTTCCAACTTTCTTTCATTGTCTTCCATTTCTCTCTGTGACACAAAGAACACGCGAAACAACAACAAATGCTTTGTGCTGTTAACAAGCGATGGAAGATGTATTTTGTTTCTAAATACCGTCATTATTCTGATTTTGGTCAGCGATAGCGAAACGAAAATAATAAATAAAATAATATTTAAAATGGATATACATTTAAAGAAACGCAGTGCCTGTTAATAAAACACATCTAACAATTTTTCGTCAGAAAACGTAGACTTGCTAATGGAATTAGTGAAAAAAACCATAAAAATTATTGGAAATAAAAAAAAATGCGAAATGAAGTTTAAACTTCCACTGTGAAACTGGGGTTAATATCTTAAAAGTAGGTTCAACTGAATCTGAACTTTAGTTTAAATTTAAATTTCAACCTGTCTGGTTCGACGGTGTACAATCTGAATTTCATTTGAATTGAATGTAGTTCAACTAATAGTTATGAATAAAGTTGGCACATTCTACACAGTTGCAGCGTTATGTGATATATTGTCTCTTTCTTTCTTCAACGCAAGAAATGAACGAAACAATAATGAAATATTTTGTGTTGTTGACAATCAGGGAAAGGTTATTTCATTGTAAAGAAAGTACCGTTGTCACCCAACACGAATAACCAAAAAAATAATAAATTTCAATGGAATTCTACATTAAATTTCATTATGTCTGACAGCTATCAAACTGAAATATCACTTTGTTGTCACAAGTGGTTCCAGAAGTTGAACTGAGACTTAAACAATAAATTACAGACGTTTTTCGTAAACAGAGTGAAAAAACTTCAATTTTTCAAAGAATCTGTGAAAAAAAATGACGTTTAAAATCTTACTATTTGAAACTGATTGTAACTGAATAACAATATTCCTGGAACGTTCTCATAACTTCACTAAAATTTATTAATTCATATGGAAATTTGCGGATATGTTAGTGAATATGTACCTATACTAGGTGACCCAAAATACTCGTAAGTCAACATATCGGAAGATGGTATACGTTTTGCAAATGGCGACAAACGTCAATTCCACTTTGACATTTGTGAAGCAAAGAAAGATACATATAAAATGAACGTCAACAATTTACATATAAATCGCTCTACTTCTAAAGAATGCGAAGTAATTGCGGGCGTTCACTCACTTATTAAATATGTTATCTCGGATACCAAGCTATCGGACTATATCTGTGGAATAATTAAATAGGTTAGCTGAAAGCTGTCAAAAAATCAGAACAAAACATATACCAAATGAATTTCGCAGTCAGCTGTCGTAAATTTGTTCCCGGATATCTAGTTATTCCAAATTTTTTGGGATTACTCAAGATATCTTTCATGAGAACAGCTGATTTTCATCAGATGTGCTTTTGCACGCATTACAACAACAGAAAGTTCCAGATTGCTGAGAATAACTGAGTGAACGTCCCTATTGATTTTTGTAATTGTAATTTGCCGCCATTTGTAAAAATTATGGCATCTTCCATTATGGTGACAACGTTTGTATAAAATATCTTTATATAGACAACTATCGAAATATTTGTATACAAGAGTGTTTTTACCATATATTTATAACCTCTCACAACTTACAAAAACTAAAAGGAAAATACATAAATAAATTAAATTTCGACAAACGTCAGAAAAACAGATGACAGAATTGTATTTAATCACAAATCATCTTAGCTGATTCCACCCCATGTTGCTTATTAGCTGTGACACTTGTCATTTCTTTTCAAGTTTTTTTGACATGTTTTATTTCAATTTCTATAAGTATTTATGTATGTACTTTCCTAAATATAAATAGTACTAAACTATGTCGACATCTGGTTCAAGAGACGATTTAAAAAAAAATCACTTGTCCCACATTCTCATTTTCTGCTTTTCTACATCACCTTGTTAGCCTGAACTATACTACCACCCAGCCCGCGCAAGCCCGTAACGCCGACGACGACGCCACGGCCTTGTTGATTTGTCTAATTTTATCGTTGCATACCTTTTAATAATACTTATAATATACATCTTTAAATTTAGATTCGTGGCGTCCCTATACTCACAATCTTAAAAGGCACACGTCTCAATCCATTGTCATCTTCAAAGGAGGTAATGCCTGTGTTCCTCCCTCCCCTTGCCATCGTCTAAATAATATGCTTTCCACTCAAAGATGCCGTCGTCGATTGACACAAGAAATATACCTCTTTCTATCGTGAGTCTACATATATTCATTTCTGTTGGATGTAAGGAGCTTTTTTTTCTTGTTTTTGTGAAAATCGAAAAGATAAAATTTATGTGAGAATCAAAAAGGCGAAATAAGAAAAATAAATAAATTCCTCACATAAGCTCGTGCATTGACTTTTTTAGAGGCTTTTTTTTTTGAATATGGGGAAATTGAGGACGAGTGCTTTTTCTTCGATCTTTTAGTAGGGGCGGATATATATATGTTTTAACTTTTTCTTAAAAAAAAAATTAAAGGATCCCAATGATGAATTTATTTTCCACTTGGCGACACTTAGGCTTGTAAGACTATCCCCATTATTAGGAGCGTATTGGGTGTTTTTGTCTGAAAGCAAATTCTATAATATTATTTATTTTGAATTGATGGTGGCATCAAGAGCATAACTTTTATTTTGTCGCATACATTTGAATAAATCTATATAAAAAAAATAAACACTTTTGCTGGTATTTTCATAAATTTAAATTTAACTACATATTACAAAATTTATTTATATTCATTTCGCTTTATTTTTTTTCTCTTTGCAGGTAAGCATTTTATATAAAATCTAAATCATTTTCGAGATGCCATACATTGGGAATATGTGGACAGTGGGGAATAAAACGTGATGCCAATATTTTCCTTATGTGGTGTGTGAGTGTGGCAAGTTTTACACACATTTTATACCTATACTTACATCTATTTATGTTTATAGTTCGTAAGTGGATTTATGTATTTAGAGGCTTTGTTTATTTTGCAACATAACTATAATAAGCAATCGATTAGATAATTTGAAATTCCGTTCTGAGATATTATTGATAAATTGACCATACGTGATGGTTTTGGGGGGATGTACGAGTATGTACATATATACATATCTTCCGGTTATAATTTATTAATGAGTTGGCTTTAACCAATGAAGCGTGTTTATTTAAACGAGGGGTAATATTACCTATTTAATCATTTAACAAATCTATTAATTTAAATTCTTAAGTTAAGCGAACGTGTCATCAAATAAATTAATGAAGATTTACTGTTTTGCTGATTAATTATTTTCAGTTTTAAAATGCATGCAAAATGGGGAAATTTTTATAAATTGAATTTTAAACAAATAAGCTTTAAACTTTTGTTTTTCTTATGTTTTATAAAACAAAAATTAATTTCTATGAAAAAAACATCAAATTTAAAGTTGGTTTCGATTAAAAATAAAATGCACGACTGGATCATACGAACTTGCTCTTGTAGCTAACAACTTTAATGTGGGTAACCATTGAGGTTTAGTTAGTATAGGTGTAGTTATCCTATGCAGTAGTAAAGCCTATGTAGGTAAGATTACCTTGATTCTTAGTATAATGAATTGTCGAATGGATGATTCAAGGAATAGTTACATATGCACCTACCTACAAATGTATATTTAAATCTAAGTTATGGATTTTAAGTATGTGAGTTAGGAGAGTAAAATTTATGTACATACATATATAGATGGAAACTAAGTATGTAAACATGTACATATAATAATGAAAATGAGGGATGTAGGTGGATAGGCAGCTATATGCATATTACTTTATAATTTAGGTGCACTATGCATACATAAGATTCATGTGATTTTTAGACATATACAATATATATATATATGTAAATGTATGGGGGTCTACATTGTATTTAGTAATCAGTGATGTAGACAAAAATTCGTAAAAACGAATAATAATATCGATAATACAATTACTTAAATGTTTTTATATTGCTTAGTCGTTATAGTTTGAGAACAAAAAAAGATGCCAGTTGAATTGGATAAATAAGAATATATCAAAAAAAAATTCAAAAATAGTTGGAGCGGTTCTTAAATAAATTAATTTTTTATGCATAAAATTTTGAAAATATTTTTAGAAAAAACTTGAAACGCCATTTTGAAGATATTATTAATATACATATAAAATTAAAATTTCAAAAAAATTTCTATGACTGGTTTTTGTAAAATCGATTTTTCAAAAAAAAATTTTTATTTATTTTTTAAAAATCGAAAAACTTTTTTTTTGAAAATTTTCGTATGCAGTCTTATTAACAATTTTAGGCACACTTCGTATAAAAAAAATTATTTTAATCGGTTCATCCAATGTTGAGAAAGTTGAAAATATGAACAGTGGAAGTACCGTTTATAAGTACGCAAAAAAAAATATTTTTATACTTACTAATTTAAAAAAATTTTTGGAGCCGTTTTCGAGAAATACATTTTTTTCTTAACGTTTTTTTTTAAACATTTTTATGAGTATCGTTGTTTTTTATCTTAGAAATGTATTTTTTTTAACTGTTCCAGATAATGTCAAAAAACTCCCAAGTACGAAGTTTCCATAAAAATCCATCAAGTTTTCGAAATTTTGAGTTTTCAAAAAAAAAATGTTTGACCATTTTTTGTTTACATTAATGTTTATACTTTATAGGAGCGTCTGAATAAAAAATTTAAAAAAAAATCAAATCAACCGTTTTTTTTTTAGAAAATCGAAAACCAAAAAAATGGTACTACTAGAGGTACCAAAACTAACAATTTGTTTCCAAAAAAAAAAATACTAAAATGTACCCCTTCCCTTCCTTTTTTATAAAAATCGTTGGAGCCGTTTTTGAGAAAAATAAGATTTTTGTTTATGGCCAAAAAAAAAAAATGTATGGGAGCTACTGTTATTTGTCATCTTAAAAAAAAAATGAAAAAAAACGTGTGGGCATATTACCAAAAAAACAATATGTACAAAGTTTGAAACAAATCTATCCAACCGTTTAGGCTGTAGACTAGAGGACAAACAGACAGACAGATTGACAGACATTGGTGTTCCCTATAATCGTAATGTCATGTTTGATTGTTAGAATTTTTTTTTGCACGAATTCATACCTTGCCTTATAGTTAGTACCTAAAATCGCAAGTAAAAATGCCAACGTATGGCGCACGTACTTGCCCTTATGAACGATCACATCGTAATCACAGTGCTGCCACTAAGAAATTAAAAAAAAAAACAATTTGGGATAGAAAAAAAAATATGATGGACCTATCTCGTAGTTAGATACACAAATAAGCCATAATAAGATTGAAAACCTTCGTACGTTTCACCCCCCAAAACCCATTTGTTTACATTGTTGTATTTGTAGCTTTGAAACTCTATCCATGAATAGATGGGAAACCGAAAAGCAAAACAAAAACAAATTACTAGGGCTGTGTTGTCTATGTGTCTATAGGAAGAGGAACAGAAAAGATTCTTGTGTGCGTTTTTATCAATGTGTCTATTGGAAGAGGAACAGAAATGTTACTTGTGTGCGTGTTTCAGCTTGTAGGGAAATCTCAAATGAAAGCAGAGGTTTCGGGTCTTTAAGTTATTAGTTTATGGTTAGATAGGCGTTAAATGAGAAACAAAAGAAAGAATTCAAATAGAGAATTTGGAAACCATATCATGAGTAAAACAAATATATTATATTAACTGTTTATTTATGCAGTTGCTGGAGCTGAACTCAATGTTCAAAGCAAAATGGTATCAGAAAAATAAGAAGGATTGAAAAAGGAGAGAACGATTGATGCTTTTAATATTTGAAAAATGAAAAAAAAAATCACTTTCATCCTCTGATCTGATCATCATTGCGTTACTCGAGGTGATAGCTGAGCTGTCAAAAATATTGCAAGGCCCGAGGCGAGAGAAATAGTGCGTAGATAAAGTGTTATATTAATAATGTTGTCTCTTCTTCATTATTTTGTCGTTGCATTTCACATACCTTATATTCACACTCCAAGACAATATATGAAAAAAAAAAAAAAACAAAGTATGTATACTTACAAATGAAGTTTTCATCCTGCTCTTTGTTTGTTTCGTGTTTATGTTTATGTATGGTAGGTTTGGACCTGTTATGTTTTGCGATTATATGGACAAAAATTTTGTCAGAAAAAATACATGATTTTAGACTCAAAAAAAAAAAAAAATGAAAACATTATTTGGGTCTTAAAAACATGAAAATCATGATAAATCCTGATTTTTGGCAGAATTTTAAAATTCTATGTGTACCCTATATCGAAAGTAAAAACCACAAGTTTTACAGTGGCGTAGTTAACACTATAAGTTAAACCAGAATTAGTTCATCACGCAAAAAATTCCAGGGGACTATTAAATTAAAGGAATTTGTGCCAATTCCTGTTCCAGGCTAGGGCTGGCCGAGAGAGTCTCCCTGGTCTCTGTGTCGGTGGTCTCTTTGGTTTGGTTTCGGTTTTCGCTGAAAGAAATATGTTTTAGTAGGTATACTCATGTAAAATTTATATAATATTCAGAAGTTTTTTTTTTTGCGAAATATTCTATGCGCCTTAAAATATCAAATATATGCGCACTGCGAGAATCCAGAGAAGAATATTTAGAATTTATGTATGCATGTTGTTGGAATAGAAATCGCTCATTTTTCAGACTTCGTTTCCCCCTCCGGAAAAAGCTGGTTTTAAGGCTTTTACGTGGCACTTGGGAAAAAATATTACCGGAACGTCAAAATATAGTTTGTTGCCTAATTATCAAGCCGTAAACTGTCAAAATCTATTGAAGGATGGCTCCGATTTAAAAAAAAATCAAATTTTACCACAGAAAATTCGAAATTTTTACTACCAAAAAAACGCAGAAGAAACAAAGACGAAGGATGAGACAAAGACCGAGATCGAGGCCAGACTAATATTTTTCGATTTTGACATATAAAAGTCTCGCTTAATCTCGTCTCGTTGCCAGCCATATTCCAGACTTACAAATTTTGTAGTTTTGGGCATAAGAGAGCGCCTTTTTTCTTGCATTATTTCTGTCCAATAAATTTGTGTAGGCAGCAATTTTTGGGCAGAAAATTTCAAATTGTCAGGTTGACGTTTGTCATAAAGGAAACTAAAACGTCTCGTGTTTGTTGTGGGGAAAATTAATTTAGAAGCACTAAAATATAAAATTATTAGTTTGAACGAAAAAAAAATTCAATCATTTTGAATGACCAATCCTTGGTCTTTCAAAATCATTAAAATTATACAAAAAGTGCTTTAAAAGCAAGTATGTGATCATACAAAAATTGAATAATGAGAGAAAATTTTAAATTTTAAACAAACAAAAATATTTAAAAAAAAATGTGTTGACGTTTAAAAATTGTCAGAAAATTGTGCTCAAGCTGTTTCATAATTTTTCAGACTTTTTTTTCTTAATGAGAGAATTTCATTTCCACTCTTCAAAATTGTTTAGGCTGCCAATTTCTGTCCCTAAATAAGTCTGGACTTGTCCTTAAACTCATCTACTTGTAAGTTTCAAAAATGTATCGAAATCGATGTGCGTCACTATGGCAATCATTATTTTGCTATCGATGACGACACATTTGCGAAATGGCATTTCATGTTTTACGTTTCGATCATTTTGAAATCATTTCGAACTGTCAATACTGAAGCTTCCTTAACTTTAATTGTTCTGATAAAGTTGAGATTACGTCAGAAATATCTCTACCAATTCAAATGCTACTAGAAAATGATGATTTTTGATGAGGCAAACAAAAAATTAAGTCTACCCATAAAAGTACATATTTTTATAAGAGTTCTGTCATTTAATATAAATGTTGTGAATTTTAATTGTTTTAAATCTTGAAGCCGTTTGACGATCCTGTATTTTTCGTATTTTTGTAAATTAATTTTGTCTAATTGCATGGTCTAAAAATATAGATTCCAACATAAAAACAATAAAAGTGTTATCATTTCAAATATACTTACTCATAGCTAATGAGAGAATTCTAGTGTCTGCGGCCTTGCGTTCCATACTCATTCATTATAAATTCAACAAATAAATAATGTATATATTTAAATACACTCTGTGGTCACCAGGCAGGCATCATCTAACACACATAGCACAACTTAATGCTAACTGACCTTTTTTGACAACGCTTGCAGCATTTAATAACTTCATCAATCAAGCTAACTAAAATTATTCAGACAATATACAAATTGGAAGCTTATATCCAGAAGTAGCATGAAAATGTAGGTATATACATATATGTATCTCTACTAAGTCCTCTGTAGTCATATTTCAATTTAAATTTTCACAAAACAACTCTCGATGGTTGGATTGTTGATTGTCGACTTGCTCTGGGAGTCTGCCAGTTATATACGAGAAGGTAGGTATTCTTTCAATCAAAAACCACTCAAGGACAGAACTTCATTAGATGACAGACAGACGTCCGAAGATCTAATTTTCTTCATACATACCTTATCTGGCTAAAGTTCTAACCATTATTTTAGCCCAAAAGTTTAAAACTGACCCCAAACTCTTTTGTTGGTTGACATTGACATAAACAAAACAATATTTCCATCAACAACTGAACACACCCTTCCTCAGTTTAGTTCAACTGACTGACCGACCACAACCACAAGCTAGCCGGTCGTATCCCATAAAAGAAATTCATTAAAATTCTATATTTAAGTGAGCTTTACATAGAAGCTCATGCGTCTACCACAATCCTTCGTGAAATACCTTGCTTCCCAGATGATGGCCTTACTTAATTCTACTTTACACATTACTATCTTTATGATATTAAAATCCTAGTCCAGATCATAAACAAAATGTTAATAACTTTATCCATTCATTCTGTTTTGCCTGTGTTCTTGGAAAACTTACAAAATATGAATGACCAACCTTTCTTCCTGAATTCCAGAATGTTTTCAAGTTCTCTCTCAACTACCAGGCAGACACATTCTCTCCTATCTTATAGAATCGCAACTTTGAACACACCCATCTGTCTTCCGACTTTCATTCCGATACCGAAAACCACTCATATAACATTACTGTTACTGTGACTTGGTATAAGCTCTAAGCTGTATTGCTTGTAAGGCATTTAAGAAGGCTTCAAGGCAAACACCCAGCAACACGTACAACAATATCTATGTATATATTTTCTCCTTTCCCTTCTTATCATTCACAATAAATAATTCATTATTCTCCTATTCTATTCTACCTTCTCTTTCCGTTTGTCCGTTTGTCGTTGTCCGTTTGTGTTGTTTTTGTCCTCTGGGTATGTCAGTCAGAGAGCTGACGGTATATGCGCCTGTTCTGTTCCGTTTTATAATTTATTTTCATTCATTTTATACAAAACAAGTTATAGGAAAAGTTTCTAGGATTCTCTGTTTTTTTTTTTATCTTTTCTTAAATGTAGCTAAATTTTGAAGCAGTGCTGAGGGACCAAGTGAAATGTCCCTTTTGTGAGAATTGTGTTTATGAAGTCAAAAGGAAAAAAGGTGGTAATCTTATGATTTTCTATTAATATTTGGTTTCATACGAAAAAGTAACATTCAACTCGATGATAAAGGTAAGAGTCAACTGCACGTTGACAGTTGCCCTTCTGAATACTTCTATCTGGGGGCCTAAATTTCAAACAATTATTTTAATGTAATTGACTTTTTTTTGTATCCATCTAAATCGTTAAGCGACATTTGAATAATAATTTTTTTTTTACTAAACCAAAACCATAGTCAAATGATAATCTTGAAACGAAGTGATAGTTGTCAATTTTTTGTCATTTTTGCTTTACCGAATTTTGCTCTCAAATGCATAAATTGGATTATTTCAGTTAGGTTAGCGAGTTTGATTTTTTTTTTCGAAAATCGAAACAATCTGATATCCTCATATATCCTGATTTCCTAATGGAATATTGAGACAGGAAACATGGAATTTTTCGAATTGGCTTGATCAATTGTTTTATTTTTTGTCTCTCTTGATAAATTTATAAAAAAATAGATCTAAAAATCTTGTTCTGGTTTTTCTTTCTCAACAAGTCGATTCGACTGAGCAAACCGTGATAAATAATTTGACAACCTTAGTTATTCAAAAATGATGATAGTGATCGCCAATTTTGTTTATATTCCATAATTTTGCAAATAGCGTCAAATAGAATTATTGTTAATGCGTATTTGACCAATTAATGCCGTGATCTCCCATTTTTGCGACTTGATCTTCCGCAACAAATCACAAACCTTAAAAGTTTTGAATGTCAATAATGAATGAAGAAAAAATCACTAATTTAGATAGATGCCTTGCGTGGAACTATGTAGAAACCGTAAAACCAACACAAATATGCCTACTTTTTCCCCTATTATGGTTGTCAACTATCAATTATTGATCAATTAACAAACTCATTCGATATTTAACAACCAAATTGTTTAATGTTTGTGTTATTTTAAAATTTTGCAGAACTTTATTGTAATTACATGAAATTAATGAATGCTTTATGAATTTTTTAAACAAATTGAGATTCAAGATGAAAATATTGAGTTTTTATCAATTAGCAATTGATAATTGCTAATCAAGATACTATACGAAGACTCACCCTTGCCAATCGCTGTTTTTTTTTTTTGAACTAAGAATTCAATTGAGTACTAATAGGCCCTATCATGGAGACTATGCAGAAAACCTTTATCATCCCAGTCCTGCTTTATGGCTCTGAAGCGTGGACATTATCAGAGACATATGCATATAACCTTGCTTTGATAGATAAATTCTTCGAAAGATCTACGGTTCCGTGTGCGATGACGGGCTATGGAGGAGAATATTCAACTGCGAATTATACGAGATGTACAGCGACATTACTCTATTCAAACAAATTTGAACTTGTTGACTTAGATGTCTAAGGCTGGGGTAGTTTTCGAGTCTTACCCAGAGGGACTATGCAGTAGTGGAAGTCCGCCTAAATTATCGCGCACATGTGGAATAAGACCTTAACCAACTTGGAGTGCGCAACTGTCGGCAATTAGCCAAGGACCAAGCTAACTGGAAGAGACTAGTGGATTCATTCTGAACTATAGCGCCACGTTAGAAGAAGAAAAAATAAATTGGAATTGATAATTGACAACCGTAATATAGTAATCAATGACATCATACTTAAGCGTCATACGAGTAGAATAAATTGAAATTTGTCGGTATCACTTAATTGTCTGTACAACGGCTTTACCAATGTTGATAAAGTCCTTTATCGCTGCATATTATAAATTCCAAACAAAATTTTTTTTTCAAAATTCAAAATGTAATTAATTTATAAAAAAATGTTTAATTATTTTTTAAAATTTACGTTTTACCCACCTTTTTTTTGGAAAATTCTTACAGAAATGTTTTATATATCGTTTAATCCAGTATACTTTGTCACTTTATTGTATAGTAAAAAGAAAGTTAATCCTATGTTTCGTAAAATCACCTAAGAATCCATCAACGTTAAATCTAAAAAAAAGTTTTTCTTCCAAAAAACAAGTTTTTGTTATTTTTGATTTTCGTAAAAACTACAAAACATTTTGACATACTTTTTTTGTGTTTGATTAAAAAATAATAATAATAAATAATAATAAATAATATAAATAATAAAAATTAATTGAATGTTAGAACAAAAATAATACTTAATTACATAAAATTTTGAAAACAAATAGTTTAAGAATATTTTTTTTTTTTTCAAAATTTTGACTGAAAATTAATTTTTCAAAAACTTTACATTCGAACAACTTTATTTAAAAATGAAATTAAGGAATGGATGTCTGGCTTTTGATAATGCTATAGCAGGACGTTGTACGTATTACCGTTATTTTTACTTGCGATATAAAAGTACCTACTATAGGGCAAGTTTTGCATTGGGTAAAAATCGAACTCGAGATTTTAATCAAACTTTACATTACGATGATAGAGAACACCAAAATAGTGGCTACCGCAATTCCGTCTGTATGTCTGTCGAACGTTCTACAGCCTAATCGGCTGAACCGATTTTTTTCAAACTTGGTAGGTACTTAGGCGTTTTAGGTGATTGTTTAAAATAGATTTTTGAATTGTTGCTTTAGCTCGAAAAATAGCGGTACTTGCCATACAAATTTTTCTGCCATATTAATTCTCTTGAAATGCTCTAACAATTTTAATAAAAAAAAAGTATGTCTCCTATTTTAGGTATGGTTTACATTTGGCCCAAATTTTTGTTTACATATTTTGTTATTAACTGTACCTGCAAAACAACCAACTTTCTCATAAATGGCTCAACGGATTTCGAACAATATTTTGAAAATCCAATATTTTGAAAACGGGTAGACAATTTTTTCTGAAATTTAATTTTTAGGTTTATATTATTAAATATTTCAAATTGTCATCCCAATTTTTGTTTAGAAAAAATGTAAGAAATTTTTTATTTTATATAAAAAAATTAAGTAAAAAATGACTTTAAACATATAATTAGCCGTTTCTATTAAGAATCTTTTGCATACAATGTGATCGAACATAAGAGCAAATACATGCAAACCAGTCGTGCATTGTATTTATTTTGTTTCTGTATTAAATGATTCTTTGTTTTGAAAATTGCCCCTCCCGGCTAAACGGGGGAATATACTCCCCCTTTCCCATACGATTTTTTTCTTGTCTAAGCAAATCGTCCTGTATACAAAATTGAATAAAAAAGACTTTAAAAATATATAAATCTATTATAAATAGCTATTTTTAAAATTAATAAAAAGTGAATAAAGTAAGGTTTAGTTAAGTTAGAGGCAAGTGTGCTGGTAGTAAAGTGCTCAAGTTAGAGCAATGGCAAGTCTTAAATTAAACTTTATGTTATAAGAGCTATATGTATACTCTCCAGTCAACTTAAAACCTCTATTAAAAATTTGAAATTTACGAATTTTGTATGAAATCTTATAAAAACCCATTCCTTAGTATCCGCTTTAAATTTAAGGTAGAGTAAATAAATCGGCCGAAGTGATTTTTAATTTATAATTAAAATAATTATTTTAATTAAAAAAATACAAACTAATAATTATTATACAATTCAGTCATAGTAATGTGTAAATAAGTATTAACTAACGAATTAAAAAACCGGGATGTAATATGGGATATTAAAAATTCTTGAAAAGTTTTTTTTTTTAATTTTTTTTAAAACAATATTCCCAACAGCACAAAACTACCTCCAATAATATTGTCGGCTCTTCACTACAATGTTCCCCTTAACATTCTCTTGTACAATTTCGTTTTGCCAGCTTCGTATTTTCCTTTCCGTATTGCTTACATAAATTACCTACGTGAGAAAATTTGCAAATGTGGAACTTAATGCATAGGTAATGATTTTCTGTTTTGAGTTTATTATAAATTTTAAAGAATAATGGGACAAACAATAAAAAATATTTGTCTAAACACAAAAAAAAGTGGCGATAAAAATAAAATAAATTGTAGGTATTAAAAGAAAACGAGAATATGTTTTTTTATTTCGCAGAATTATGAAAATTAATGTCGCGTGTATTTTTATTATAAAAATTTTAAATTTTAGCGTCTTAATCTAGGCAATTTGTAATGAACTTTTTTTCCGGAATTAGTTTAGATAGGTATATATATACTTATTCCTAAATGATTGATGGATTCTTAAGACAAGGATAAATTGGTAGAGGGTAAAAAGTAAGTAATAGCTTTTACATGACTGAATATATGTAGAAGTATTCGTAAGCGATAAGGCATACTTAATTAATCAAATAGTGGATTTGGTCGCAGGTATTCGCTCTTAAAGTCTATTGAAAGTTTAGAACTTTAAAAGAGATTTAATATATAAAATAAACTGCTTAAACCGACACGATTTCTGTCAAAAACCGACAGAATTAAGCGTCACAGATTTTGCTTTAGCTAGGCTAAAACATTTTTTACCAACCAATAAATATTAAAAAAAAAACATCTTTTTATACCGACAAAGAATAAGGCATAAGGCTTCCGGAAACTACGCCAGAGGAAATTGCGGAGATGTTTTTTTTTTTTTTTTGAAAATGTCGGAACTCTTTTCTGGCTCAAAATTGGAAAAAAGAGCAGAATTTTTTTTTGGAAAATAAGCCAGAAATATTGGACATTATGCCAGATAGGAGAGGAAAAAGAGCCTGAAAGCAAAATGGAAATTAAGCCAGAAAATTCGTATATTCTACAGCCCCCCTGATTGGCCCACTATAGGATAAGGGATGGATACAAGTTTGGGCATATGGAATTTTTTTTGGAACTTTTTAAAAAGAAATCTTCAAATCCAAGAAAAAAAATTGCATATACCCAAACTTGTACCCACCCCAAATCCTATATTGGGCCGAGCAAGCGGGTTGCTTTTTGTACACCCTAATTCCTAATTGCAAAAAATCTCTTCACACAAGTCGGATTTTTTTTCTCCATTTTAGGAAATGGAAAAAAAACGCCAACATTTTTTTGGGCATAAATGCCAGAAGCTTGGGAAATATTATCAGAAAATTTTGGCATTTTTTCCTAGGAAAAAAAGGCCAGAATTTTGTATGGAGAATTTTTTGGCTTTTTTTCAAAAAAAAAAATGGCGTAATTTCCGGGAGCCTCTTTGCATAAGAACCACATAGATTAACCGGCACACAATTTAAACACATATTTTCATTAAAGAACCAGACGAACATAGTTTTTTTTTTCAAAATTATATTTAACGAGGCAAAACCACCAGCGCCAAAAACCATCTTCATTTTCAAAAAAAAAAAAAAAAACAGCAACAACCTTTTTTTTTTATTTAAGTCCATAACATTTTATTTTAAAGCACTTTTCACTTTTTTATAATTTACTTTACAATTTTTTTTACTTACAAATAACTTGTTTTTTTTGTTTAAATTAAAAAAAAAAAAAAACAAAATAAACAACCATATTTTGTTGACTAACTTAGCCCAGCATTGCCATATACAAGGACCGAATTCGGTTCGCAAATCCAAAATAGAATTGCCATGCATTTGGAAGAACTCTTTATTCTTGAACAGAGTGGATATGATAAGAAAGCGATACGTGAATGTGTCCAGATCACGTCGTGAAAAGTTTCGTGAATTGGGAATAGTTTTATAATTACAAAACGGTTACAGTGAATCATACTTGTATCACGCTCTCACTAAATTTTTTGGCGCACTGTGAGTCATTCTTTTCTTATCTCGATTTCGGAGAAGTCACGTAAATCAGTGAGATTAAATCGTTGAGTTAAAATCCGTCAGTTGAAATTGCTAAACCTCGGACTAAATTTGAACCTCACTTAAATCCCCGAAATCAGTGAATTAAAATTACTAAACCATGGATCAAATTTTGAACGACGCATGTACAATTGGAAAATGGGTTCGCTATGTGCAATGTATTTGGTCGAATTCACAAAATGTCAACTTCGTTTTTCTTTGACCGATTTTCATAAAATTGAAATATGTTGTAGTATTATGACAAATTTCAAATTAGGGTGGTCCAAAAAAAATGTTATTTTTGAAGATAATAATGAAACGTGTTCTACACACATGAACAAGAACATGTTTAGAAAATTTTTGTTTGAAATAGTTTTTAAAACCAACACTAAATTTAAAACTAACAAACACTTCAATCAATAAAATAAAGTAAATAGTTTTAAAATGTCAGCGTTTTATTATTATTAGTGTCACGTGCGATGACCAATGCGTGTAGTTTAGTATTTCATATTCAGCCAAAGTTTCAAATAAAAATGCTATCTAATATCTAAACTTTGGCCTTTTGAAATATGACGTTATTTAAAAAAAAATATCTAAATTATGCTACATCTTTTAGAAAAAACAACAACATGTACCTAATTAATTTGCAAAGGTATATTTCTCCCTTCGGATATTATCCCATATATCCAGTTGTCCACTGTTTCTTCGTCAACGGAAAAAAAGGCAAGCGTATAATGTGTCTATAAATTATAGTCTCCTATTGAAAAAGTTGAAACAAAAAAAAAATAAATACCCCACATTACCAGGCAACATGATTTTTCGAATTTCTTATTCGACTTCCGTTCCGTTTCGGCCGATTCAGGGATAAAACACAAAAGAACACGCAAGACTTCTGTTTTTTTTTTTTTGCTTTCCGCTAATTGAAAACGCCCTGTGTACTCTAAATGTGGCTCTGGTCGTCGATGGAGAGAAAAAGTTTGAAGAAAATTTATTAACAGACAGGTCCTCCGATAGAGCGGAAAACCACTTTTTCCACGACAAAAACCCGATGAATAAGCGTATTTTTTGTGGTCGTCTTCATACCACCCAAGTATCGTAGTACAATATTATTTTAAGGTAGGTCCCGGTACACGTATATTGTATTTAGGTATACGCTTACGATAAGGAAGTTGAGAGGGAGGCAGTTCAGGATTTCCGTGGTGGGGGGCTGACATTTTTGTTTGTAGTTTAAGGAAGGATAAGGTGAAAATGTGTGTTTTTATTGACCACCGTAGTTGGTATCAAACTTCTTGCGACGAAGGAGATTGGCTATTTTAATCAATTTATTTATACGGAGTGAAAAATATACGAGTATCTACATAAACATGAGGATACTCATCGCAGGCAAGCAAACTATAATCGCTTTAATTGAGCCCTGTGCTGCCTAATCCAATTATTAAACGGGTCACTACGTTCAGAGTGACAAGACGAAGAACTGAAGGCAATCTGCCCAAGATATTATATGGGAACTTTATGGCTATGAGGGATTTAGTCTAAGGGTCCCCATGACTGGCGTTTTGGTATAAATAAGCTCTGATTGCCGATGTTGATTGCTAATCCAATCGAAAATTCTGAATCGCTTCGATTGATTGTCATGTTGTATTGTGTCGAACACAATCGAATCGACCACAAGAACATTTGTAGGGTTTGAATTTTGTTATTATTTTGTGTTAATTATTCTTTAATGGAAATCCAGCATGTGCTTTAAATATTTTTTATCATTTTAACTTAATTTTTTTACACAAAAAAAAAAAAAAAAAAAAATGTGGCCACCAGCAGGATTTGAACCTTAGACGAATCATATAGCTCATTGATCAGATAATTGGAATCGATAAATTTTAATCAAAAACCACTAATGAAATGTAGAAATCGACGAAAAAAATCGTTAATCGACAACCGCAATCGGGGCCATAGACTTTCCCATCGTTCAGTTAGTTAATGACAAACCAATTAATTTTAACAATACTTAACATACAATCAGATGACTAGCCGAAGAATATTCTCAAATAACAAATTATGCTAAAAAAAATAACTGGTCTAAATTATCTTAAACACAAATACAAATCATCAATTTTATTTGTTTTGAAATTTATAATTCTATAATTTTAATAAATTTGAAGATCGTATTTTACGGGAATTCGTGCAAAACTTCAAGCCCAACAAAAGCCCAGTAAAACGTAACTACACACCCGACATTTTCAGATTATAGCAAAATCGTCCATTGAATTCACTTGAAACCTAAACATCAAAGTTTCAATTAAATCCAGAATACGAAACCACACAATACTCGACCCTATGGTCAAGCACGTCACATCCACAGCATATCAAATCCCCTAGATCCCTTTGCATTTTTCTTGTATACGATCCAATAGTCTTCTTATATTTTCTGATAAGTTGGATTGGCCAACAGATTTCATTTGAAATCGAAGAATTCCCATCAGAAAAAGAATCCTTACTTGCATCCAATCTACTGTTTTTTTTTATCCTATCACCCACTTCTCCACTTTCCCATATATCCTTTTCCAATGATTTTTTTTAAATCAAAGTTGATAATACACATACACACAGAAACATCCTGAAAGAAAGAAAATCGAAGAAAAATGAACATGAAACCTATATAAAAATGGAATAAGTACGTACACATGTACATATACATAATTCCTGAAAATATCCTGAATGCTATACCAACCACACATCAAAGCGGTGTTTGTGTCAATTTATGTTTGATGGTAATCCCTTTTTACTTTTGGATTCTGGCACAGTAGCACTGCATTGCAGGACACTGCAATTTTGTCAATTAATTGGAAAGTGATGTTCATTTCATTTTTTGTTTTGTTTTGTTCGTCAAAGCAGGAACCGGAATTCACTAAAGCTACTGCAGGGCAGAGGATATTAAACCGGTGTCTTGCTTGTCTGTCCTTTGATAAAATCATAGACAGATAAAAAAATCATTTTTGCTTTTCACGAGCTTTGAAGAATTTTTAAATGCGGACGCATTAAATAAAAAGGAAAATGTAGAATTTTAACTGGATCCTTAAATTATTTAAAAAAAAGGTCTCATTCTCCAAACGACAGAAATGAATAATTTTTTTAATTAGTACCAACCAAAAATAAGGCCGTATCAACAATATGTAAGTGCATAGTAGGATGTTAATTAAACAAGTTATATCCATTTTCGAAAAGAAAAAAGAAATTAACTTGATACAACCGAGTTTCGTGGATACGATCGAGAATTGAAAGCACCTATTTTATTTCAATTGAGTTTTTCTCTTACGATACAATCGAGGACACTCGATTGAACCAAAACAATTCTCGATTGTATTGACAAAACCCGATTGTATCAAGTTACGTGCTGGTGCCCCTGGTTTTCAAAATTCTATTTTTTATAATTATCCAAATTTGTTGTAAGAGAAATCCTTTTCATAATTTTACAAAGTTTGCAAGCAGAATTTTGAAAACATCAAGTATTATAGGTATGTTTGAAATATTTGCTGAGTTAAACCAACTGACTCAGCTTGATGATGAGCCAACTAGAATCCCTGCGTTGTAAGTTAAACCGCCAACAATCTAGACTTGTTTCTTACCTCTGACTCTGGCCCTAATTAATATACGGTAAATGTTTTATCGCCTCTGTACTCTGTTCATTTTATATTTTTAGTACAGGCGTTATGGGAGAGCTTTTTCAAACACACTGGTGCCTGTCGCTGAAATTCCCACTGAAAATAACCACTGAGTTACATAAAATATTTTTTTAACTACTACTCATCTAAGTACACACACTTGTGTACCTTTACCATGCGCTTAACCCTGGTAATGTGCTTTTCAAATAAACACATGGAATCAGAGTTACCGCTGCAACGTTTATGGTAATTTAGTATGCTTACTACTGCAACCCTGCAAGATCTTTAAAGCAGTACAAACTTATTGGCATCTATTACAGACAGTGAAAAGTAAATATCCTATCTTCCCTGTATTGAAAATATAAATTGAACAGAATATAGGCACATCAGGCCATTGTGTCATATCAAAGAGGAACCCTTTGGCAATATTAGAAAGCCAGTCCAGACAGTCTGAATCATTTTTTCAGGAACTTTTACTGGTAACTGTGGATGCAGATATAGCGGAGATAGAATAAATTTAATTCTTCACGGAATACGATTTTTTTTCCCGAATAGGGTGAACTCAATCAAAGTAAGTTTCCGGAATTAATAAGCCAACCCCAATGAGGAAAACCGGTATAAATTTAAACAAGACTTGCGTCTTCAGAGAACCAAATTTTAGCATGACAAAAATTGAAGGCAAAAAATACTACAATATCCCAAAGATAGTAAGAAATGTTTGTGATTTCGTTTCCAGTTTTATGACTCCTCCGTACATGAGTGCATAAACTATTTCATGGGTTGAATCTTCTTTGGCACTCGAGCAGTAACTAGAGTCCTTAAATACCACAAGTCCTCTAGAATGGATAGCATCTCTCCCATAGTTCTGAGGAGCGGTGTTCTTCAACGCTGGCAAAACCACTGTGTAAGCTTTTCCATATGTCCTACACTACTGGTCTCTTTCCGAGTGGATGGAAAACAGCATTAGTACAGCCTGTCCTTAAAAATGTCGAATTTTTTTTCACCCTCTAACTACCTTCCAATTGTCCTTAAGTTCCTTCTTTCCAATATCATTGAAACGCAGTATGGCTTTCGTAGCAATAGATCTACTGGAGATCTGATGGTATATTTCGCCGAACAGTGGCACCAGTCTTTACATCGTTTTGGAGAAAGTAAGATTATTGCACTTGATATTTCTAAAACATTTGAATATTTTGGCATCAAGCTCTGTTATCGAAAATGCGTTCATTTGATATCGATGAATCTCGTATTCGTTAGATTAGAAATTACCTTTCGGACCGCTTAATACAAGTCGTATTTGTCTGATTAGTTTCGATTTTCATGAAATAAATACTGTTATGCCCCAGGGCTCCGTCTAGTCCCCTTGTCTTTTTTTCATTTTCATTCTGATCTCGAACGCATATGTTAATGGGGAAAAAATAGCGTAGAATTGAATGTGTTGAATCAGAACTCACCTCCCATGAGCGACACTTGCAATCAAGAAATCGATCAATTTTTAGCCCTTGGTATTTGCATCACAAACCTCTTGTGCATTGCACACATCATTTACATGTCATGCTGCCAAAAATTGCGGCTAAGTGCTTGGCTGGCTTGCTACAAAGATCCAAGACATTTTTCTCCCCTTCAGATCTGGCTGTAATTTATTAATTAAATAATTTATTAATACTCACGCTTCTAGAAATATGCTCATCAGTTTACCCTTGAGCACAACTTCGGACGTACGTTCAAGTATAGATATTCTTTCTTGAACCGTACAACACGAATGTAGAATGTTTTACCTGGCTTCTATCTTTGCCTATTTTCCTAATGCTGGTACTGTGCTTGAACATATTAAGGGTAGTCGAAACCCCTTTAGTGCGTACATTATTGCAAAAAGGGCACGAGTCAAGATAAATGCCAATTTGTGTTTAAATATTCCCTGCGCTTCCTTCAGTTGGGGGGCTGATGCTGAAGCGAAAAACTAAATTCCGGATTCTACTTTTTTGTCACAGTGTCATACATTTGGCATGCCTCGAGACACATGAAAAAATATATCTTAAAAAAAAAACCAAGTGGCTTAAAACACAAGATCCATGTTTATACGACTCAACCATATTTTTCTTCTAATTCCACACTATCTTACAGAGTTTCTATATAATTAAACACAAACACATGTCAAAAATGTGTGAATAAAATTATTTGGAAACAGAATTGAAAAGCTCATCTCACACAACTTGACAGTCCATTTACCACAATTTGACATGTGTAAAAGCTGATACATGAACATTTTTGGGATTGTTTTAGATGAGCTAAAATAAAAACTGGAATTTATCCTCTATAGATTTACCTACACACATACATCAGGAAAACTTTTCTTGTATAATGTGGTAAGGACAAATAAAACTTTTTTTTGGACATCTGCATCTACATAATGTTAATTTTGATTAATAACTTGACTTATTTTTACACGAAACCTATCCTTGCCCTGTCTATAGAAGAGCAAGTAAAAATGAGCATTATATACATATGTATCTCATGGTGATGATGATGATGATGCGGACATCACTTGCAGATCCTTTTTTTGTTTAGTTTGTTACTTTGCCGGTCGTCCATGAACATGAATTCTATTTCAGTTAATTTTAGCTTTGGCATCCCTCAGAATGTAATCGTGAATATTGTATGCTTATGGAGAAACTTTTTCTGACAAACGTGTGGGTTTTTTCGTCCTGTTTTGGGGCTACAAAAGAAACTCTACATATTTGACAGAATGTCACGGACATATTGAAGGGCTTAACTATAGCTTTTTTTTTGAGAAATTAAAAAAAAATTTATATAAAACTTTGACAGTGTTCTGATGAAAAATTCAAAGGATATGTATAGGAAGCTTTATTCCGCATTTTATTATTGAGTTACCTCTCTGATGTATGGTTACTTCCAAGCCATTGTGCTAAGAACTAGAGAGAGCGTGTATATACTAGGTTACGAATTTGTCTCCAATTAACTCTGGATCTACATTGACTGAACAAAACAATGTAGGAGTTAATTCAGACCTATCACAGAAAAACTGCCCCTTTTAATTAAAATAACATGCTGGGGTTTGAACTTGGTTGTTTCACAAAGTCTAAATGATACTTTTATGTTCCTAGATAATCGTCATTGGTTCACGTCAAGAAATCACCTGTCAATCGCAGTGACCCTTATTTTGTTGACAATGAAATTCAACCCAACCAAAATTAGTAATACACACTTGGCAACTCTAATTGTTATATCACAGTCATTCAACCAGATAAAGTTTTGTTTTTGAAGGATATCATTAGCTATTGTCCGTATTCATTCAAAGGAATAATAAATGACTTATACCATATATGTAGGTTGTATATTATATTTTGCACATTGTAATTCAGTATAAATGTACAAAAGGAAACAAAAAAGTTACTTTGTAGAGATTAATTTGTATTCAAAACAAAAATTAAGGCATACATAAGTGATTGCTTTGAAAAGAATGCAAATATCTTTGATAAACTTCCAGAAAAACATTCTTCTTAGTAAATACTATTGAATGAATAGAAGTCCTTTCACTTGAGTATTTATATTTTTTTATGTTCTGATAGGATTAAAATGACTACGAATATTGATTTTAAACAACACACATACCAAACAAAAATATTCTTTAATGTCCTCTTATGGTTTATTGGTTTATGTTTCGATTAATATCGTCGAATTTGATGTGATTAATTGAATGAACCTTGCGATTGAAAATATCAAGAGTAAATTTCATAATTCAGTGTTTACACTTGTCAAAAATCTTCCAACCTTATTATTCCTTTCAATTTCGAGCTTAATCACTTCTCGGCGATTGTTAATAAAACGGATCGTTGGTTTATATTTTTTAAGCTGAAAATGTAAACTGTTGCATTAATTTTTCAAAACGGGCCTATCTGCCGGAAATATGCAACGAGAAAAAGGACAAAAACCTGTAAATTCTAAACCGCACAAGATATCCTTACAAAACAAAAAAAAAATTAAATGACTCGTGCTTGCATTTTCTAAAACTTAAACGAAAAAAAAAATAAGGACATTCTGCTTAATTTTTTTTTAGAAGGACTCATTTTATTTTTTAGGCCCGTTTTGTAACTGAAAAAAAAATGTAGCTCCTTTTGAAAATAAAAAAAAATAAAGGACCCATTTTAAGGTGAAAATGAAATATCGAGTAGTTTTTATAACAAAAAATACTGTTAAAATCTTTATTAAAAACAAAAAAAGTCTAAAACTAAAATTATTTAGTTTTAATCACTTTATTAGAATAAAATACGGTTCTGTGGATCTAAATTAATGTTTTTAAAAACAGCAGTGAATTTTTTCGTCTGAGTATTTACAGTATTCTTCCTCGTTGATTTCACAACGATCAGCTACTCCTTCGATGATATTTTTGTAAAATTTAAGTTCTTAATTTTCTCTCCAATCCACACCACAATTATGTTTTAAGAGCGTGTCCACATCCTTAATCTTTCCCTCGTTTACAGTCATCACCTGTTAAAGCAATTAAAAGCAAATTAAAGCGCTATTTTTATTTTGATCAGGACACCCGTACGTCGGCATAAAGACGTACATTTTTTAAACGGTGTCATGTCTAAGTTACACAATTCCTGGAACAGACCTGTAGCAATTTCGTTTGAGTCTTCCTTTCTTTCATTTCCAAACCACGCAATTAATTGCACATTTTCTATTGATAGTTTTGATTTCTAGTATCCATTTAAAACGACAAAAACTAGAAGGTGGAATTGACCACTATAGTAGGCGCATTGATCTTGAACTTTTGGAAGTCCCATATTCTTCTAACAGTCAAACGATATTGTCGACCAACAAGTCCATGTTGAACTCTTGCAGGAATTTGAAAAAAGCCTTTGACCTTCTTTTATGTAGCGTTCAAACATAATTCCTTCCTTCGGTACCAAATGTTTTCAGATCTGTTTTATAAATAGCTCTGCAATAGGCAAGTGAGTAGTAAGTAATATAGGTTCTTTTTGAAAATAAAATAATTTTTGTATGAAAAATAGACCCGTTTTGAAAGTAATGTCCGATCACATTATATGTAAAAGATTTTTAATGGAAACGGCTAAAAGTATTTTTAAAGTAGTTTTTAACTTAATTTTTTATATATAAAAATTCTTAATTGTTTTCTAAAAAAAATTGGTATGGACATTTTAAATATTTAACAATATAAATTCAAAAACAATATAAATTCAAAAACAAAATAACAGAAAAATCGCCCACCCGTTTCCGAAATATTTAATTTTCAAAAAAAAAAAAAAAACTATATTTTTTTTCAAAAATCCAAAAAAAAAAAACTTTTTTTAGAAAGTTTTTAAATGCAATATTATTTAGAATTTGAAGGAGATCCTGTGTACAAATTTTGATCGAAATCTGTGAAGCCGTTATGGGAAAGCCGAAAATTAATAAAATGGTTGTATGGCAGGTACTGTTAATAACAAAATATTTAAAATTTTGTTTGGCCAAAATGTAGACCATATTCAAGGTTTCTCGAAAATCATTAGACCAGTTTTCGAGATAATTAAGATGGTAGAAAAATTTGTATGGCAAGTACCGTTATTTTTGGGGCTAAAACAACGATTCAAAAATCTATTTTGGACAATCACCAAAAACGCCCAAGCACCACGTTTGAATAAAATTGGTTCAGCCGTTTAGGATGTAGATCGTTCTACAGACAGACAGACGGAATAGTGCGACCCACTTTTTGGTGTTCTCTATCATCTCGAGTTCGAATTTTTTTCCAAATGCAAAACTTGCAATATAGTACCTATATCGCAAGTAAACAAATATAGGCCCGTTTTGATTCTCACACATCTTTTTAAACCTCGATATCTTTTAATTTTAGGAACATTTTGATTTTAACTTATAATGCAGCTTAATAGCTGTCTTCGAGACGAATAGTATGTCCTACTACACTCCATTCATGTAAAAAAAAAATATAGCACCGTTTTGAAAGTTAATGTCATCTAAGTAATTACTGTAGTGTTTCGTTCAATCAGGCGTTACAAATTAAAGAGAATATTCAAACCCAAAAAGCATCTAAATAACTGAATTTATTCCAACAGCTATTTCTTCGATAAATTAAAATTGTTCAAGTCTTTTATCTGTATTTTTGGAAGTTCGTTAATTTCGTTAAGAAAATAATGCTATTCCAAATAAATTTTCACTGACTGCCTGTGATAATAGTCGTATTTCCCTTCTAGTTTGGTTCTTGTTTAAGTAAATTGCATGCTTCCCTTATTGCCAGTAATTCAGCTTTAAAGACACTAGCAAAGTCAGGTTGCCAAAAGGACCTTAAGATATTTAGAAAGAGATTATCTCTATAGTTACTTTGAGAAATAATTTGTGGACGAGACTACTGAAATGCCACTTGAATGACATTTGTACGCCACTAAAAAAAAATCTTGGTATTTTTAATTTTAAGAAATTAACAATATACATTTTGAAACATAATTTTCAAAAAATTTGATCCATCCGTTTTTTAAATATTGAATTTATAAACAAAAATAATAATTTAGTTTTTCTTTAAAAATATCAAAACATTTTTTTTTAGAAAATTTTAATATGCACTATTATTTAAAACTCGAAGAACTTCAATCACCTAAGACGCTTAAGTACCAAAGTTGAAGAGCATCGCTTAGCGCCAGACAAGATTGCATTGTCCAGATTTTTGGTGTTGGCTGTTATGATAATGTTAATTTTATCCAAAATCTCAAGTTCGATGTGCAATTAACTCTTATTTCCCGTGATTAACAAATCCTTCACAGTGGCGTCAAAATTTTCTTTGGCTATATTCAGCATTTTTACCAAATCCGCCATTATTTCTTGCTGCATTCCGCTTCCATATCCAGACTTTAAATGATATAATAGTTTTTTTTTTAATCAATGTAAAAAAATTCCTATCGGGAGGGCAATTTTCTAAAAAAAAAAATACTTAAAACAGAAAAACAAATTATTAAAAAAACGGGAACACTTACAATTTTGTGTCCTACGATTTTGTAAAGCTTTTATTTTCTCTTTAAATAAAAGCGTTTGAAAAGTTAATTTTCAAACTCAAAATTAAAAAAAAAAAACATTTCAAACTAACTTTTTTTAAATTTTACGTAATTAAGTACATATTTTTGTATTTTCAAAATTTAATCAGCTTCAAACGTTTTTTATATTAAAAAAAAAAAGGAAACCACTTTTTCTAAGAAAACAATATTTTTTTAATTACATTTTAACTCCTAGTTAGCATACAATGAAGCTATTAATTAAAAGTGTAGAATTCTAGAGGTTTAAAAATTATAAAACAAATATCGTCGACTAACCAGATACTTTCCCCTGTCCAAGCTGGCCTTAGATCTAACCACATCTGTTCCAAAGCATTTCTGAAAGTTGATGACGATTTAAGTTTACAAATTGATAAAGAGCTCGATTTTAGCACGGTATCTCATAGTATTCTTTTGTGATCTCATTTGGGTGAGCACACATCAAAACTGGGTATTCCCCATAACGCCTCCTGCCGTAGCTGTAAAAACCAGATGGAAAGGGAAACAGTGCTTCACTTCCTTTGCAAGTGTCCTGCTTTTTTGGACAGGCTAAGAATACAATCCTTTGGAAGGGCTTTCTTTTCCGATATAAAATTACTTCTGTTTGATACAAAACATAAAAAACTTAATCTCTTTCTTCAATGGGTGGAAATGGCTCTAGCGACGCTCCGCTTTAGTGGTTTCCCTCTAGTTGTCGGTAATATCTTTTTTTTTATTCAGGTCCATACGAGTTCTTTGGTTGTAAAACGTCGCTTTCCAGCGCTACTTGGGTCTAACTTAGCAATATCTTAATGAAGGATATCAAGCGGTTTTTGCAAACTCCCAACTACTCGATTTTCTCCGAATAAAAGCTGGTGTCCCCCAAGGGTAAATGTTGGGTGCTCTATTGTTTCGATTTTTATAAATGATCTAACATCCAAGATCGAATTTACTGAAATTATACCTAATATACGCTGATGATGTTCAAATTTATCTCAGCTACCCCATTGGCCAACGAAAGTTGTTCGTTCCTGTTTCAAGTCAAGAAATAATTAAACTGCCTCAGTAATATTTATAAAAAATACAATTATCTATTTAAAAAAAAGTAGGTAACTATTTTATAAATAAAAAAAGTAATGCACCCGAATTTTCTTAAATTAACACCCGAATTTTCGGCCATTTTGCCCCATAGTAAAACTTTGTCCTATCCTCCATACAAAATTAATGATTTACACATTTAGTTTTGGTCTATTTAACTTTGGAACACCTACACCATGTTTAGTTTGCAAAAAATCTAAGTATTAGCAAATCTCAAAAATTTAATATTATCTCCTTTAACTTAACGCTTTGAAATATTTCCAATCAGGAAAACATCTATCCAACAACTTCCCTCTCTAAATTCCTTAACTTTTTTAACAAAGGAATACCTACCTGCCTTTTTTTTTTAAGGAGTAGTCCATCCCCTGCTCGTTTTGCGAAAGAAAGCTCCTTGGTACTTTTAGTTCACTTGTAATTAAATTCAAAATTAAAACCTAAATTTCGTCCTCGAAAAGCTTGTCGGTCTTCGTGTCGCTTATGTGCGTCGGTCGCTTCTTTTGATTGTCAGTTATACTTTTCCTCTAAAAAGAAAACAACCCCAAACAAGTGCCAACATCCATATCTCCGTCAACATCCGTCTTTTCGACGCCTGTCAGATGTCTTAAAGGTTCTTTGTGTCTGCCTTTATAACAAATTATGAGGACTTTTCTCCTGCGGTGCCGAGGTTTTGATTTCTATACCTACTCTGCCCTCTAATGTTTGTACTATACGTATATACGTACAATTGACGTCACTCAGGCAGTGAATCGGAGTACCTACCCTACCTTGTAGAACATTCTTAAGAAATCCTGTTTACCCGAGAAAATTCAATCACCCAAAGAAATTCAAACCATAAGGATATTACATAGAATAATTTGAGGTGAACAAAATTGAAGTATAATTACTCTTCATTTAGCTCTTTAAGTCATACATTAATTATGGAGAGGGAGCATGTTTTTGGGAAGTGGATTTATTTAAATATAGCACTTTCATGTCTATGTGATCTCGTTAAAATACAAAGAAAAACAAAGGATAACGATGAATGCCGTATGTCAAATAACTCACAAGAGCTGTAAAACAAAACGGATTAACCGACCGACAGTAACGGTCGACTTAGTGGCGGATCAACTAAGGATCAATAAACAAAAGAGAGAAAAAAACTACCAGCATTAAATGAAATTAAACATAACAAAATATACAACAGTACATATACTATACATACATGTAAACAGATATAGAGAGAAAAAAAGAGGACAAGTAGTTGAAAATGTAGTCCTTTTTATCAATAATCCTTGCAACACTTCGAGTGACTCTATTCTTCTTGTCGATTTTTCGTTGTTGTATTTTTTGGCGGAAAAATTGCGGCTGATGCTGCAAAAAAAAAAATAAGAAAAACAGTTATTTCCTTCTTCTTCAATACACCTCCGCCAAAATGAACATCGTCAGTTGCTTTCCTGCTCGACGTCGTCGACTGTTGGTGTGGGAAAATCAATAAACAGATTGTATCTCGAATGGGAAATGCCCAACCGGATCGTAGTCCTCGTCGTCGTCGTCACCCGGAAAAAAAATCTGTTTGCCTTCCAGGCATAAAGTACGATTTTGCACCCTTTTCAAGTTTAATTCTGTGCCGTAGTTCTGTCTCGCTTGCTCTTTCTCTTCAGAGAATCAGTAGTGTGGTAGTGGCAGGATTCCTACTTTTTCAGCGAGAATATCAGGTTCGTCCAGCCAACCAGCCAGCCACACCCTTGTAACAGACGACGATGACTATACAGCAAATCGCAAACTATACGATTACTTACGAGAGTTGTTGGTTTACGATTATACCGACCGTTACGACCGACACAACCGACAACGACGACGCTAAGGACATTAAAGACGACTATACGAAAAATAAGCATTTTTCGCCAATATGAAAGGCAAACGATATCAACTGCTGTTACTGCTGCTGCTGATGTTAGAGCACACTAACCTGAATAAACTGGAAAGGGCGATTTCAGCTGTGATGGGTGTCTAAGCAAAGGAAGCGTGACTATAGTTGGAGTAAGTTGAGGGTGGCTTACTGTGCTAAGATGTGTGTGCTTCAGGGAATTCCCTAACACTCTGTGTTTAGCCAGAGCTACCAATATTTTTGCCGACATTGGTTGTGTGGCTGTGTGTACAAAACTCTGTGTATTTATCTACTTTGCGTTCCTGGAAGGCCATTGGGCAGCGTTGCCAAATGAGGTTTTTAATGTTTATTTAAGAAAAACATATTCTGAAGAGGAATACCTATATCAAGACAGTAAATTTTTAAAATATCAGACAAATAGGAAATTGATTGTTTATTAGAAGTGTTTGAAGGAGTTTGTCAAATTATAATCTTTTATGGATTTCTAATTTTTGTATTGCAATTTAGAAAAAAATATGTTAAATTAAAAAACACGATTTTCAGAACAAGAAACGTATTCGCCGGAGTTCCACAAGGCTGTTCTATTATGCCTATACTTTTTACATAATATCTATCTAAGCTCGCAGATAATATGCAGGTGAGCTTGTTTATTTTATTGACTTTCCTTTTCAATAGAGAAATGATTAATGAAATGGACATTCTATTTGACAATAAACTTCAAATTTAATTAACAATTAACAATCTCCCAATTTCCAGTACAAGATTTTATCAATTTTGCTGTTAAGGACAGATAAAAAATCCATCCACGTACTCAAAGTTTGCCGGAGGGAAAATAAGCCAAGCATGTAACCGTAAAGCAACAATTAGACGTTCAACGTAGTCCGTTATTGCGCTGACTATGACATAACTACACAATGTCAATGCTTTAAACGTTGACGACCACACAGATGTCCGTCGAATTTTTTCCAAAATGCGTTAATGTGATTTTTTATTTTTCACTGCTAAACTTTGATGTCCACATGATTTGGTTATTTTTATAGTTGATAATAAGGCTCACTTTTGTGTCGTCATATCAAAAAGGGCGGGATTTTCAATAGAAATAGGACGATGATGTTAACAGTCTAAGCTTTATTTCACTCGGATCTATGCGGCAAATTCATTTGCGTTGACAAAGTAATAAAATCCTCATCGCAAATTGCCCGAAAAGTTCAGCGTAATGCATATATCAACGTTTTTGTCAACGCATTGACATATTTTTTTTTTTGTTGACAATCACACCACTTGACACATTTTGACGACAGAATATTAGCGCGTTGACTAATTAGTAACTTTAAGGATTTCAATCAATTATAATGTACGATTTGTAAATGTTTAGTTTTAAGCATTACGTGTATACAAAATTGAGAAATTACTCAAACTTTACATTACGATATGACGGAAAACTTCAATAAATGTGATTTTCGTCATACTGTCCATCGGATCGTACTTCAAAGGCCCATCAAGATGGGGCCTAAATATGTGAACCGATTTGCTCCAAATTTAGGGGAGAAATTTGATTTTTTTGTTTTATGTAGCTCAAAAACCACTTTAACGATTTAGATAAAATGTTGTACCTGTTTTAACATAGTCATGGTCATGGAAATATGAATTTTCTTCGTACATCGTATTTCAGGTTTTTGGCGAAAATTCACATAACGGAAACAGGGTTTTGAAATTTTTTGAAAATATTATGGCAATAAAACATTCTTAAATAAATTTTTCTAGTAATTTTGACTCTGGTCATACTTCTATTGTTAATTGTATTCTTAAACCGATAAAATTACATTTATGGTCCAGTTGCTCTTTGATTATTAATTAATTTTATAAATTTATTTTATAGATTATTTTGTTAAATAAATAAATAAATAACTTATGCTTTATGACTTCAACCGCATAATCAGGTGTACAATATTTTAATAGGCAAGTTTTGCATTAAAAAAAAAATAATACTAGAGATTTTAATCAAACTGACTATGATAGACAACACAAATAAAATGGATCCGCAATTCAGTCTGTCTGTAGATCGATTTACAGCCTAAGCCACTTGAGAGATTTTCTTCAAACTTTGTAATAAAATGCTTTAGGTGATTGGCTCGATTATTTTAAAACAAATTGGCTAGCCCCAAAAATATCGGTACCCTACCATACATTTTTTATACCAAAAATGATAAGTCTTAATTATCTCGAAAGAGATCTAACAATTTTGGTTCAAAAATGGTTCAAAATTTTTGTTTACATAAAATGTCTTTCGAAGAAAATTTTTGTACAGAAGGTCCTCCAAATTCAAAATAATAGTGCATACAAAAATTTTGTAAACATTTTTTTTATTTAAAACTTTTTTTTTTGAAAATTCAATATTTCTAAAAGAGGTGGACGATTTATTTTTGTTTTTATGTTTTTAAATTTATTATATTAATTAATATATGTATCTATATATGATTTTTTTATTATATATATAAAATTAAGAAAAAAATATATTTAGCCGTTTCTACTAAGAATCTTGTGCTTACGATGGCTCCCGGAAATTAAGCCACAGGAAATTGCTCCAGAATTTTTTTTTATTTTGAAAAAAAAATACCTTATTTATTTTTCTGGCTCAAAATTGGAAAAAAGAGCAGATTTTTTTTTGGAAAATAAGCCAGAAATATTGGAAATTATGCCAGATAGGTGTTGAAAAAGAGCCTGAAAGCAAAATGGAAATTAAGCCAGAAAATTTGTATATTCTGGCCTAATTCACAAATATCGGTTTGGAATAAAAGCCATAAAATGTTTTAAGGTATTTTAAACAAGACGAAGGGGGCGGTGCGTTGCGAGTTCCGTCGGGGCGGGACCACATGACATATTGTGAAATCTTTATTCAAAATATTAAATAGATTTGGAATGTAAAAAACAAATTTTAAAAAGCTAGAAAAAAATCCAGACTTGTGTGAAGTGTTTCTTGCAATTAGGTCCACGGCGTACAAAAAGCTCTGCGCGTAAGGGGCATGGCAATTGCAAAAAAACACTACACAAGCCCGAATTTGTTTTCTGTTTTTTTTTTTTTAATTTTTTTTATTTCCTAAAATGGAAAAAACGCTAAAATTTTTTTTCGGAAAAATGCCCAGAAATTTAGGAAAAAATATCAGAAAACGTTGGCTTTATTTCCAAGGAAAAAAAGCCAGAATTTTGTATGAAGAATTTTCTGGTGTTTTTTCCAAAAAAAAATTCTGGCGTAAATTCCTCTGGCGTAATTTCTGGGAGCCCTAACGATGATATGTGATCGAACATAAGAACAAGCACATGCGATCTAGTTCTGCGTTTTATTATTTTTTTGTCTTCTAGAAAGTTTCTTTTCTGCCAATCTACAATGCTCTCATTAAATTTCAGCCCAAAAATATACGGCCTCGCCTGGGATGCTTGGATATGGATATACTAGACCAGGGATTATAGATTATTTTCCTTGTTTCATATTTTTGTTCTGTTAACACACGTTATTAGTAATGGTATTCATTTCTACGTATACAACACAAATTTTGAAGACACAAAACTTTTAGGAAACATAATTATGCGAGTTCCCTGATCTATGTTAATGCATTCTGTTTGAAGAATGATTGTCTTGAACAACTTACAACCCTCTTCACTGTTTTCAGAATAACTTGAACCGAGTTAGATTAACGAACTTACATTAAAAAATTATTCCCAAATAAATAATTTAAAACCAAACTTTCACCTGGCATCTCTGTTTTATGCGAATGCCATCGACGAATGTTCTGTATACGGGAGAGAGAAATATAATTTCAAAGTCGTTGTTTTTTTTTTTCTTCTTTTGTTGATTTTATTATTTTATTTCGTTTTCTGCCTTGCAGCAATTCTTTGGTTCATTTTTGTTCTCATCGACTTAGTCTTCCTTATTTTTTTCCCTTACGTAAGGAAACCGAATAAAAAGAACCACAATTTAGAGCTATCGAACATGTGCATATATACATATGTAGATATTGATGGGTGGATAACCAAAAGGTAGTACGGTTGGTTGGTAGAGGTTGAGTTTTTCTACATTAAGCGGTTTTACTACGTTAACAATCTTCTCGACGAAGTGTTATACTCTCGTATATATAACGGGTGATTTTTTTGCTACTTGGTTTTTGACGTTTATATTTTTGACAGATCACACATGACAAATTCCACGAACATTTGACATTTCGATTCAGTATTGTTTGCCATTTCATCATGAATAGACTTACGCCTGAACAACGCTTGCAAATTATTGAAATTTATTATCAAAAATCAGCGTTTCAGCGACGAGGCTCATTTTTGGCTAAATGGATACGTGAATAAGCAGAATTGCCGTATTTGGAGTGAAGAGCAGCCAGAGGCAATTCAGCAGCTACCAATGCATCCCGAAAAATGCACTGTTTGGTGCGGTTTATGGGCAGGCGGCATCATTGGGCCGTTGCTTCTTCAAGGACGATGAAGGCCGCAGGGTTACGGTCAATGGAGAAAGGTACCGTTCGATGATAACAGATTTTTTTTGCCGATAATGCAAGAATTGAACTCGGTCGACATGTGGTTCCAACAGGACGGTGCCACATGCCACACTGCACGCGAAACCATGCATCAATTGAGAGGCGAATTTGGTGAGCAGTTGATCTCACGTTTTGGCGCAGTCAATTGGCCACCAAGATCATGTGATTTGACCCCGTTAGACTATTTTTTGTGGGGCTATGTTAAGTCTATGGTCTATGGGGACAAGCGAAACACGATTGCTGCCTTGGAAGCCAACATTGAACGCGTCATTGGTGAGATTCCGGCGGAAATGTGTGAAAAAGTTTTCCAAAATTGGACCTTCAGAATGGACCACCTGAAGCGTAGCCGCGGGCAACATTTAAGTGAAATTATTTTTAAAAAGTAAATGGCAGAAATTGATTTATCGATCCAAATAAAAATTTCATTCACTTTTTACAAGTTTCTGTGTTTTTTTGAATTTTTAAAAACCAAGCTCTTAAAAAATCACCGTTTACATAGTTGCCAAGTTCTCCATTTGAGATTTTTTTTGGAGTTTTTCTTCTTGTTTTTGAGCAAAATATTCGACGATAGAAGAAAACACTATAAGGTTAAGTGTTTGGTGCGGGTGACGTTGTATGTAGTATGTGTATGAGTACGAGAGGAGAGAGAGAAAAAAGTTTTTTTTTGCTTAACTTGAGGACACCTTTATGGCATCTCCATAATTATGTGAAGTTAAGATTTTGTGTCCTTGCTGATGCAAACCACACATACACATTACATATGTATGTACCACATATACGTACGTATATAGATAGACCATGTGTGTGAATGATTTTGTTTTTATTTTATTTTATTTAATGTATTTTTTTTTTTGATGTTGTCGTTGTTTTTAATGAGTTCTAATTTTGTTACAAAATCGTATAATTCATGTGTAAATGTTTTGATTAAGTAAATACATTTAGGTATATAATATAGAATGGTTTTCTTATGGGTCGAATGAGGTAAGGGTTAATGGTGTTGGCTAATTGATGAACAAAGTTGACGTCATAGTAGTCAAGGGTTGTTTATATAAATGATGTGGATTGTGGGTGCTTATAAATGAGTGATTTTTCTCTATAGGTTTCTCATACAAAAATTTAAGTAATTGGTAGGACCTAGGTATATTAAATGCGAAGGATTTTTTCGTCATGTATTTAATTCCACTTAGATAATAAAGTCGACCATAGTATTTGTCCCTTTGAAAACTGAACGATTTTTCCAACTCGAATTGATCGGAAACAAAACCATTTCTGAAGAAGGGATTTTTTATGTAGTCTTGCTTTTATGATAATTGACGTTAGATTCTCGAAATACCGGGTTCTAGTGACGTTTATAGATATGGAAGAGCCCACGATTGGAGCACAAAATGTAAATTTGAATAATGCAAAAAATAAAAAAAATAACACGTTCGATTTAAAAATCGATTTATTATTTTTAACACAAATAGTAACGATACCAGCCATAATTTTTTTTGCAGATAAGAAGGTAAACCTTATTATCTCGAAAACGGCTCAAACGATTTTTATAATACAAATCTGTGTGATATTGTAAATATAGTTTACATTTTGGTCCAGAAAAATTACTTACATTGAATTACATTAATTTTTTTTACTTTATCATTAACGGCTCAACGGATTCTTTTTAAATTAAAAAAAAAAAAATAGTTTGGATTTTTAAGAAAATAAAAAAAAATCAATTTTTGTTTTTGAAAATACAATACATATTTTGAAAACAGGTGGACAATTTTTTCTTGAAATTTTCTTTTTAAAAATCAATACTTAAAATTAACATACCAACATTAAAAAACAAAAATTTTGTACATGTACATATACAAAATTAAGGAAGAAAACGTATACATATATGTATGTACGTACAATGTACATATATGTAGTAAGAAAATTCGACTAAGAATCGATGTGATCGAACATAGGAGCAAGTACATACGTATGATCCAGTGGTGTATTTTAGAGGATGCTGCAGGGTAACTTTCTTATTTGAAAAGCGTGCCATCGGGCGACATTTATTCCGAGGAGGTTGAAGTGGTTCTCATTCGCACGCATCTTTCCTATCGTTCTTTCTCTTCCTTAACTTCACGCCTGCGCTGTGTTGAAACATTTTAAGGGTAGTATAATCACTTGATCGTGTGTAGATTATAAAACAAAAAATTCAAAATAGCGGTCTCAAATGTCTTATGTCATGAATGCAAGTGGCCACTTAATCACCAGTATGTGGTAGTGTTCCTGGTCATAAATCGAATCTTTTATGGATGGACACATTTAGAAAAAAACTGGTAATATACAGAAAAAAAATCATAAGGACACGAAAACATGGAGCAGGTTAGGCAGTCAATTTTGCGATCTCGAACATGCAACCGAATGTCTGATCGTTTAGTGCTATTTCATACATTTAAATTGGCAGTTATGCAAAAACGAAATTCTCGCGATTTTCTTTCACGAACAACTGCATGTGAACATACATAAGGGTGGAGAGAAACTTCAAAACCCAACTATGTCAATGCATTGACCAGAACTGATACCAACTTAATAATATAATTTAAAAAAACATAATAAAATAAAATGCACGACTGGATTGAAAATTTCAGAAAAATCGTCCACCCGTTTTCAAATTATTGAATTTTCAAAGAATATTTTTTTTTTCAAAAATCCAAAAAAAAACTATTTTTCGAAAATTTTTAAATGCATTATTATTTAGAATTCGAAGGAGCTTCTGTATAAAAATTTTGATTGAAATCCGATGAACCGTTTATGAGAAAGTCGAAAATCAATAAAATGGTTGTATGGCAGGTACCATTAATAACAAAATATTAAAAAAAAAAAAAAAAATCCCAAAATTGTAGGTCATACTCGTACTACCTTGAGTAGTACACACTAATTTTTATCAAAATCGTTAGAGCCGTTTTCGAGATAATTAATATGGTAGACAAATTTGTATGGCAAGTACCGTTATTTTTGGGGTTAAAATAACGATTCCAAAATCTATTTTGGACAATCACCTAAGACGCCTAAGCACGAAGTTTAAACAAAATCGGCTCAGCCGTTTAGGCTGTAGATCGTTCTACAGATACAGAATTGCCGGACCCAATTTTTTTGGTGTTCTCTATCGTCGTAGTGTCAACTTTAATTAAAATCTCGAGTTTGATTTATTTTTTTCCAATGCAAAACTTGCCCTTTAGTACCTACATAGGTATATCGCAAGTCAAACACTTTAATTGTCTGTTTATAACTTGAAAAAAAAAATTAAACTCTTTAGGGCTGGAAACGAGATGAGGCCAGGCGAGACTTTTGCTAGTCTCGTCTCAGTCTCGTCAAAATTGAAAAAATTCAGTCTCATCTCTGTTTCGCCTAACCAAGTCTCGTCTCGATCCTGGTTTCGCCATTTTTATTTTATTTATTTAAATACAAAATTTGGGAGTACAGAATTTTAATGTGTAGTCTCGTCTCGGTATCGGCCTAGGTCTCATCCTTAGTCTTGGTTTCTTGTTCTTTTTTAGTAAAAAGATGTAAGATAAGACGCTTGTTTAGATTCAGCAATTTGTTGGTAATTTCGAATTTTCTGTGGTAAAATTTGAATTTTTTTTATAGGTTTTTTAATCCATTTAAATCTGAGCCATCCCTCAAACGATTTTGAGAGCTTATGGCTTGACAGGTAGGCAACATACGATATTTTGAAGTTTGGATAATATTTTTTTTTCCAAATGTCACCTAAAAGTCCTAAAGTCGACTTTTTCCGGAGGAGAGGAAACAAAGTCCGAGAAATCAGCGATTTCTAATCCAAAGACATACATACATAAATCGTATACGTATTTTACTCTAGATTCTCTGGGGATTTGCCACTAGACCCTGGTTATCTACGTGCTATCGCGCCACGAAATTTATTTTTAAGTTTTTTTAATGTTTAAAATCAGAATCAAAGAGAAAAACAATATAGTCTCTTTGATTCCGATTTTTAACATTAATAAATTTCTTTTATGATTTCAACCCATTAAACAAGTTGTCAAATTATGTGTATTATTTATAAAAATATACATATCCTTTTTAACCCCAAATTTTTAGTTTATAGAAAATCCACCTTATTTAGTGTGTATACATGATTGATCAACCAACAGAACTGAATTAAAATAATTTCAAAGCACAAAGACCAGGTTAAATGCAAAATCTATGTATCTACTTCTAAAAAGATTTATTTCTCAATAATATCATATGGTAAAAATAAATGAAACTGTCACTCTAAATCTCTGTCATACAGACATTCACCAACGACACATTAACATTAGGATTATACCTTTGACCATAATATACCTCCAAATTGTCTTTCCAAATGATTGATATGTGTATAATAGTATGCGTGTGTACGTATGTTTGCATGTGCATGATAAAGTATCTGAAAATAGTCTCCTTGGGCATATAATCCATCAAATCAAAATTATGTAAACGACCTTGAATGTCATCCCTGCGTATACTCGTATATCCATATTGACTGACTTTTACTTGAATACGATTTTCTGTGACACCCCTAAAAATCAAAACATGAAAATCGTTTGTCCTTTTGAATATTTCCACCCGATGACATTGTGTAGGTTCAAGGTTTTGCAAGGCAAAATAAAGGCAACTCAACTCCTTCGAATTAATAATTTGATTAAAATAGAGTGATTTTAACCATCTCATCAGCGTGTGGATGGTTTTGTGTATTTAATTGGGAATTTTTCCTTTCATTTGGTTTCATTTCAAAAAATTTAAATTCAAGTGGGAACTTACATGGAAGACCTTTTAGTTCTACCAATTTTTTGTTTTCTTTTTTTTTGTTCACAATTCATGAATGCCACTCTATTAATATTCCAGAAATATTATTCCTCTGAAGGACACCGACCAAAAATAACAAAGGAAAATAAAAATAATTTTTCCTCCATCTCCCATACCCAACTCTACCGATTTTCAACTTCATTTATCCTTCGGTTTGGTTTGTTTTGTTCTTTTTTTAAAATTTTTTTTTTATCCGAAAAAAAAGATAGAACTTGAAATAAAGTAGAAAACAAGAGAATATTTCAACGCAAATGCCTGCTATTTTATAGCTAAAAAATCGCTTAAGAGTAACATACTCGTTTTCATAAAAAATAAATAACAAACCAACCCACACAATACCCTCTCTACACGGCGCGGCAGAGGGACAAAAAAATAGCCCACATACGCCACCGTGTACCATGGTATATTCCCTTCACAAAAAAAAAAAAAATAAAAATAAAAAACTAAACAAAGAAAAAAAAACGAGGACGACAACGATTTGCTGCTTAGCATAAATGCCTTTAAATTGTTGAAATTTTTGTGTGTTATCCTCAGGACGTATAATTTTGAAAGGTTCGGTTAAATTTTTGATAATGGTAAGCATATAGCAAGGGACCAGTTATACCCATCATTGAAAATTTTAATTTCAAATTTTATGGCATTCGAAAAGCAAATAAAGTGAAAATTCTAATACATATCATAATAAAGCTTAGGACTTGAACAATAGAGCTATTCAATCTGTTTTCAGCTTCAATAAATCAATATTTCTCTGATCAGTAAAACGATCAATAGCCATGTCCCATATTCAAGTTATAAGCAATATTTTGGTATTCAAATGGTGGTTGATTCTGCTCCTTGAAACTAAAATTTGCAATGGTAACACTAAATATGTTTGTGAGTTTTGTTCTCAACAGGTTCTTGATGATTGTTTTAAATTCCGTTAAAGTTGAATGTTCGCGAGTGTCTTTGTCCATCAGTAGATTTGGTTCAAATGAATCGAGTACCTATTTCTATAAGAAATAAAACGAAAAACGAAAAGGAGTTGGAATTTTTGTTTTGGCGTTATTTTTTTTTCGAAAACTGATTTTGATTAAACTTCGTTACTAATTTTTGTTTTCCTTTTTTTTTGTCGATGTAAATAATTTGTTTATAAAACCAACAAAAGCAGACTTATCATATTAATTTCTTGTTTACTTGCGATAGAGCAAGCTTTGCGAATATAGAACTCGAGATTTTAATCAAACTTAAAACAGCTCTAACGTTTTTGATAAAAAAAAAATTGAGTGCACTATTTTAGCTATAATCTACATTCTGGTTCAACAATTTTTTTTTTACATAAAATACGTCATTTGTCATATATTGTACTTGATTTTCGCCTTTCTCAATAATAGTTAAACGGATTTCGATGAAGATTGTTGTACAGGAGGTCCATAAAATTCAAAATGATACTGCATACCTACTAAAATTTTCGAAAAATTATTCTTTGGATACAAAAAAAAAATCTATTCTTTTTTTTTAATGTAATAAGTACTTATTTCGAAAACGGGTGAACGGTATTTTTTTTGAAATTATGTTTCAATTATTATATTAAATTCTTGAAATTGTTACACCAATTATTTAAGAAAAATATAAAGAGTTTTGTATATAAAATAAAATACACACTGGATCCCACGAACTTGCTCTTATGTTTGATCACATCGTATGCAAAAGATTTCTATTAAACACATAAATATATTTTACAAATCGTTTTTTATTTAATTTCTTATATATACACAATTTTTGTAATTTTTTTTTTCTAAAAAAATTGGTATGACAATCTTAAATATTTTATAATATAAACTTAAAAACAAAGGAATAAATCGGCTTAATCAAAGAACAAATAATTCAAAATTCTAAAATAAATACTTAAACTAACTTCAGCTCAAAAAAAAGTATGCCATTTTATTTCTTGGATAAATTAAAATTCATGAGCAAATTTCTTCGCAGTATGATCGAACATAACAACTATTTCGTGCGATCCAGTTGTGCATTTTATTTTATTTTATTTTATTTTATTTTATTTTATTTTATTTTATTTTATTTTATTTTATTTTATTTTATTTTATTTTATTTTATTTTATTTTATTTTATTTTATTTTATTTTATTTTATTTTATTTTATTTTATTTTTATTTAATTTATTTTATTTTATTGTATTTAATTTTTGAAATGTGCTTTTGTGTTAAAAAAAATGCGTTTTTTTTTCTAAAGATTAAGCTAGAAAGATAAGACTTAATATTTTGAGAAAAAAATTGTGGACAAGTTCGCTTTTTTTTGAAGTGAAAAACAATATGAATCTGTAGCGAAAGTACTCGTATTTTTGGAACTTTACTAGAATTCAGTCAAACTATCTTCGTCGAGATGCCACAATGCCATGACTTTGGTACAGGTTACGATAGGAGAAAGAGTCTCGATTTAATTTTTATGATACTGCTTTTTAATTCAAAATTTCAAAAAAAAAAAATAGCCCCACCCGTCTTCGAAATATTAAATTTTCTAAACATTTGTGTTTTTAAGAATGAACAAAAAAAATTATTTTATCGAAAATTTTAATTTACAATAGAATTTGAAGAATCGAAATAGACAGAGTCGTTATTAAATAATTCGAAAATCAGACAAACAGATACTGTTAATAACATCTTGTGTTAAGTTTATTTTAAACCATGCCTATGATAGCACATAGAAAACCATGCTATCGCACATAGAAAACCATGCCTATGATAGCACATAGAGTTTTATTTAATTCGTTGGAAACGACAATTTGTAAACTATTAAAAAAACTTATATCATTATTTTTAGCCGTAAAAAAATTTCAATTTCTCGTCCAGAGAATCGCCTAAGGCGCTTCAGAACTAAGTTCGAAGAAATCCTCTTCAGGAGTTCAGGCTGTGGATCGATGTACAGGCAGTCGGAATTGCGGGACCCACTTTTTTGTATTCTCTATCATCGTAATGCCAAGTTTGATTAAAATCTCGATTTCAATTTTTTCCAAATGCAAAACTTGCCCTTTAGTACCTACATATATCGCAAATGAAAATATGAATATATATGACTAGCAGACCCGTGCTCGCGTTGCTTCGCAAAGGCTAAGAATAATTAATCAACCAAGGCCTTTTCTGTGATTTGTGTTATATTTTTAGTAAAAAGTTAATAATAAGGTTAATCTTCCCGTAGCCTAATAAAAGATTTGATGTTGTCCCATAAATTCTTTAAAAAAAAAACAGATATTAGCACATATTAAATTTGTTTTATTTCAAGGCTTCTAGGTATACAATTATAGCCGTTTTAGCATTTCCATGAAAAAGTAAAACCTACTCTTGAAAGTGCAACATATAGTTGACGATGAGAAAAAACATTTTCTCTGAGATCTACCCCAATGAATTGAAATGATTGACCCTGAGCCTTGTTGATTGTCATGCAAAAGCATGGTTTTACTGGAAACGGTAGACGTCTGGATCGAAAGGGAAGATCTGTTGGTATCATTTGTATCCTGGGAATAAGTGCCTGAATTCTTACTGCAGGTCCGGTAAGAGTTTGAACTTGTATTACATTTTTGCAAAGCTTTTTGACTTGGAGGCGTGTGCCATTGCATAGGTTTTGGGGACTGAGATTTCTTATTAGCATAATCGGTTTGCCAACTTTTAAATTCAATTGGTAGGATGAGAGACCTGCAGGGTTGAGAGAATTGAGAAATTCTTGACGGTAGTTTATTATGTCATTGTCATCGACGGCACTGTCAAATAATAAACGCAAATAAGTATATCCTTTACTACACACATATTCAAAATTAAAACATATATGTTTGATTTTGAATATGTTTATAAATACTTTCTCTCCCTACGTTAATCGATGAGCGAACAATTTAGTATACAGAAATTCAGAAGCAAATAAACAAAAGAAAATGTAAACAAATTAGGAACGATAATTAAATTGAACAAAGTATCTACCCAGTCATAGCGATTGAATCGAATTCATGCAAAAATACAAAAAATTAATAAATATACAATTTGTAAATACATTTATTTCTCAGCTTATATGTGCAGTTAGGAAATGATTTAGGTCTTTGCATAAAACTATTGACTTCTTACAAAAAATCTCAGTTTTGTAAAAATATCAAGCAGATTTAAGAGCGTAAGCGAATATGTTGATCAACTTCCACAAAAAAGTGTACGATTTTTTTTTTAAGTTAATAATTTAATTTAACACATAAATTTAACAAATAAAAAATATCCTCAGACACACTTAAGAGAATAAGGAAAATTATAAAATTTGTTCCAAGTAAATCGGTTGAATACTTTCTGAGATTACCCGTGACATAAGTAATAATTGTTTCGTCTTTATAGAATAGTAAAGATATGAAAATGTAGAAAAATTAGCATTATTTTCTTCACCAAATACAAAAGATGTTGATGTTAAAAAAATTGATAGCCTCATTTAATTTATTTTTGGATAAACACGTCGAATTCGGACACGGGAAATTATTTCTGGCAATATTAATTTTGTTGATGGCATTAATTAGTTAAAGTTGATCGTCAAACATTTAAATTAATATTTATGAAAAAAAAATATTTGACTAGAAACAAATAACGCATTTCGCATCCACTTTTATTTTGTCCGTGCGCCGACCATGGCAAATAAAAAGTCGAATTCGATAGTAAATAATGTACTCGATATCTTAAGTAATGCCAAAGCCCAAAAAAAATCAGTAACGCAGTGTTAACTCACTGAAGCGGTAATTTGGCCCAGGGTATCGAATCTTTAATTTTGTTTTTATCAGATTTTTTATTAGAAAAAAAGTGGTTTTTAATCTTTAGGCTTCTAAACATTATTTAGGTTTTATCAATGTCCTGAAAATTGGGAAGAACATTGAATAGAACAAACAAAATTAAACACGTACAATGCTGATTTTCTAATCTAATCTAATCCCAGAGAACTGGCAATTCTACTGTCACAAAAAAACAGTGTTTCCAATTTAAATTTATCCACGTTTTCAGAAAACAAAAAAAAACACCCAATATTAGGAATCTAGCATCAATAATCGCTTATTTAATTTAAATTAACTCTTCAAAGTCTAGTTTTTTTAATTGTATTTCTTATCTGTTAGTATTGGCAGTATTCTTTTTACTAGCATAACCACGAACTTACTACCTAAATTTCCTCAAAGAGATAAAGATAAAAATCATACCAAAATCTCAAGAAATCAATTCCCTTAAACTCATTATTTCTAAATTTCACTTAAAATAAAAACCCATCTTTGAATCTTATTTAGAAAAAATTACAAAACCCTTTATATATTATTATTATTCCTTTCCATCTACCAACTGTAAAATGGTCCTTCAAACGGGCAAATTACTACCCATTATGTGTATTTTAGCAATTCCTTTTGCATATCTAATTTCACAACAATTGTTATCATAATCCTATAGTTTTTCATGCTACCCCAAACTCAACTATTGTTCTACTCTCCGAATATCAGAAAACCCTAGAGCCCTTTTGTCCTAATCCAAAGTTCCTTTTGTTACCAAGATTTATGCTTGGTTGTCAACTTATTCTTCGACCATTTTCTCTCTGTCCCGAAAAAACAAGCAGAAAAAAATGAGAAAATATCAAAACGAGAAAAAAAAATGAATTTATAAGTCATTTTTAATTAAAACTCAACCTTCCCAGAATAAAACTTGGTATATATTTTCCATTTTAACTAACTTTTAACATCTTTTCCACAGAAGTTCATATTCAAATGTCGAGAGAGTAACTATATACGTATGGCTAGGTGTGTGTGTGTTTTATACGAGTTTCCCTTTGTCCTTTATCTCTGCTCATTCTCAGTATTCAGTGATCCTTGAGACTCGACAAGACAATAGACTATTATATTTTAAGTCCTCTTAATCACACAAATAAATTGACATTGAAGAAGTCCTTCCATGGGTTGTTCGGTTGGGTGGCGGCATCAACGTTCATTCATTTGACTTAAACCTAAAAAAAAGAATAAACAGGATATCGTCCTATGAAAAAATCCTTAAAACTATGCAAAAAAGGATATACGCATTTTCACTTCAAAGAACAAACTTTTAGACCAAACCAATGGAGAGGTTCTAGGTGAACGCCAGGATGTGCCACAGGACCAAAAAAGAAGGGTTGTTCATCCATTGCTAAAGAGACTACCCGAGTTGAGTTCGAAGGGTGCAAAATGCAAAACGACGTGTCTACTTCACAAACAGGGCGCTGCTGCTGTTTCAACTCCTCTAGGTCCTGTCTCTTGTTTGAGTTTAAGTTGAAAATGTATCGTCCTGTCCTAGGGTGTTTTTTTTTTTTTTGGTCTGCAATATACATAAAGTCTACCTATATAGTAACGGCCAGACATCTATCAAATAATGTGAATTATGTATGAGGTTCTTTTGGTCTTGTTTTTCGGCGCCCCTCTTTTTTTGTTTTGTCGTCCAGTTACGAGTATATCGGTATAATTTTTTTGGAATTATAATTGATGACATTTTTATGAGATGATTGAGATGAGAGGTTGATTATTAAACAAAAAAAATAAAACATAATAGGACTTTGTGGAAAGTGGACTAGCAAACATTTTCTAGGGTTATCCTTGACGAATTTGAACTTCTTCAGATTGAACGTACGTTCGAGTATATTAAATCAAGTCCACTTCTTTCTTCTTTTAAAGCGGGCATCTTTTTTGTACTATCAGTCTTGTTGAGAATTTATTTTATCTCATGACCAAAGCCTTATGGCAAGTTCACCCACCATCAGCACAACGAGTCCGAATTACTGGCAACAAAAAAAAATATACCTACTGCGAATCCAAGAAGAATGAAAAGGATATTATATTTTGTCTTCTGCCGCAAATGGTGGCATACACATAATTACATACTTTTTTATGTTTCCTTTGTGGATTTTCGACGAATACACATTTCTGTTATATTAGGTATACGTATTTCTCGTTCAAAAGCTAGAAAATTCGGAAAAGAGGACATAAATTGTGGAATTATATCCAATCGATTTTTTTTTTGATGTTGTTGTTATTGTTGTTTGTAGGTACTTAGAGGCTCTTTATTCTATCACCGATTTTGACAAGTTTGTACAGGAGTGGGAGGGCGAGTTTTGTCCTTCAACTTCAACCCAATTGAATGTGCTTATCTTCTCTATTTAAGAAACCTTTTTTATTTGAGGCGGTTTTTTTTCTCATCTGTTTCTTTCTGAAGCAGATTCCTTCTGCCGACTGAGAAAAATGGCTGGCTATTCGGCTTGGAGGGGGGTTTCATTTTATTTCATCATTTTTTTTTCTCTGGCATCTTTTGGTTTGTCGTTCGTTTTTTTTTACGTTGAGATATAAAATTTTGGGAAAATTGAAATATTATATCTTTGTTAGATTTTCTTTTGAGCCTGCAGTAAATGGGGCTATGATTTGTCGATTTTGGTAGAGAAAAGGAATACACAATAATTTAATGGCTTATAAAAGGGAAGTGAGTTTAGGGTATTTCCCTTAGCCAAATGATTGCCATTGCTGTAAAGCGAAGGTCATAAAAATGATGAATTTTTTCACCTCATGCGACAGATTGTTACTTTAGGAATTTCTTAAGTATACCCTTAGCTGATGTGGGGAATTAAATATGTATTATATTTTAATTCATGGAACTTGAATATTGTTGTATACTAAAGATTTATTTTAAAGCTATTTTGTGAGTATTTACTAATAATTTATTTATTTTTCGTCTCTTTTCAGGTAAGCATTACGGACGATTTTGAAGAAATATGTTAATCACATCTTTTGGGTAGGTAACACAAATTTGGAAACTCGTGGTATCCTGACTGTGTTTGAAATACCATGGTGGAAATGTCCGCCAAAATAATATTATATCGCATTCGAAATTTATTGCACATCACTGACTGCAACTTGGCAGATTTTTTTTTCAACTAATCCACAATCATCAGTAATATAAGATTGACTGTTCGAAATATTTTTTTTCGACTCGTGAGTTGCTCGAAGGGAGTAGGCATTTATATATTTCAAGTTTACGCCGGATTATTTGTCAAAAGTAGTGATGAGGCAATAACCGAATGATTTCAATAATCGAGATATTAGTATTCGAGTGATGAAAATAATCGAATGATCATTCGAGCTATGAAAGAGTTATTAAATTGAAATAGCTTACTGCCTTTTCTTACTTCTACCAAGTGCATATTAACTTATATCATATTTCGTCTTGGAAATTAAAGTTAACTAGTCACATGCCAAAAAATAATTACATCCCTATTACTAAATAACGCTCCACCGTTAGTTATGGACTTACAAAACCGTGGAATAACACTTAGACTATGGACTAAAATTTCCTATTAATAAAAAATCGAACAAAATCTGCCACAATAAGTATCAACTCTATCAGTTTTTATTCTATGTCCCTATAAATGTTGTTCTTAAATGTCAATTCTTAGTCCTCCACTAGACCACGTCTTAGATGGTCTAACGAAGGACTAGTGAGTAAACGTCAAACTGCAGAAATTCTGTTTTATTAATAGCTTTTCACAATTAGTCCACGGAATAAGTCATAAACCTTCCCTAGTTCATGTTTATGAATTTGTGTGTTAAACATTTAAATTTTAAATACATAACCTTTTTTTTTTCTTTAATAAAGTCATCGAGTCTCCCATTTTCATTAGGTCATTCCATAAAACAAAAATCTCAGATGCACTACCTACCTGTATCTCGAGGGTGTACGAGAACCGAGTGATTACTATTACTAATTCATTCGAATGATAAATCCTACAGAAACAGATACAGAAAAAGTATTCAAATCTAATTCGAACCTACACATTCGAATGATTAATGGAAATCATTCCAATGATTTTAGATGAAGTATTGAGATATCTGGAGATAGTATAGAAATCGATTATAATCGATTATTTCATTCGAATGGGCACATCATTAGTCAAAAGAAATAAATGTTTGTAAAATCCATTTTTATAAAGCGACATTCAACTGTGTATGCGAAAATTTGTCGAAATAATATTTTTCTTATCGAAACCGAAAGGAATAGAACATTCCCAAAATCCAATCGAAAACGACATTAAACCCCTAGAAAAAGTAACATATGTTTTTTTCCGTTTTTCTTACCGATATTGGAACAATATTTCTATTATTTTGCTAACTAATGTTTAAAGATGGAAATTCGTATACAAAATATTCAAGTAAAATATAAATAGAAAAATAGCAGAGCGAACATATTTTTTTGTAATTTAACTTTCTGTGAGAATTTATAAAAAAAAATTGCAAAAAATGTCAAAAAAAAATCTAAAAAAGTCAAGTTCGATTAATATCCCATGCAGAGGTCAGAAGCAAACTGTTAATAACGTTCAAGAACTTCTAAATTGACTGGCATGTGATGGCCAAGACAGAACTGAGAAACATTGACCATTAAATTCCAATGGGAATGCTGGAAATTGTGAGATTAAATTAGTTAAAGAATAAAGAAAATAAAGAAAATTTTACTGAAATCAATGATATTTTTTTGCTAATAACCTTGGAGTTTTTATGTGAATTATTTAAGACATTATTGTATCTGTCAAACTAATTGTTGGAATGGAAACTCTCGCGTCATTTTAATAAACTCGTGTCTTTATGATTTAATTTTCAACAAAGCTAACAATTTTAGTACACATAGCTTATTGAAGTCTTGCAAGAAAAGTTCAGGGTAATCATTCTGCAAAACTAAATCGATCTATATCTTGCTTTTAAGGCCCAGAATACCCAACTCAAGGAAGAAGTAAAGCTGACAAACTAGTGTTTGCATTGAAATTTCGCTGAATGATTATTAGTTAAAAAATCGGGATTTCGGGATATGTTTTGAGCTGCGCGAGTTATGATTTTGGAACTTTGGTACCTACAATTTACTTTACGCAAACATCAGCTGGTATTTAATCAATTTCGTATGTCGAAATTTTTTTTTGACCGATGGCTGTGTCGATAGTCAAAAATTTCGCAATTCAACCAAAGATCACCCACATGCGATTTTGTTGTAGTCGTCGAAGTATATTTTTTTACCTCCAAAATTAGGCTGTTCAGAGCAGTTATTAAACTCTTTTTCGTTACCCCATTGAATATGGGAAAAATTGGTTTCAGCAGAATGGCGTTGAATTTGAAGCAGTAAAATGACCTTCAAATCTTCTTTGAATTTTGGTACGCCGCATTAGAAATTAATGTAATTTGTTTAAAACCAAAGTCAATACTGATAGCTTCAAAAAATAAAAATACACTCAAAATTTAAATTTTCCCACGCATAGAAATTAATTTATCAATTAGCAAGCCTTCCAGAGAAATTTCTGGCAATCCTAATTCGCATCGCAATAAGTTTCCTTCGTAATCATGCTATCCTGTTTTTTTTTCTTAAACTTAAATTCTTTGAAATAACCAATGAAATTTACTTCTGGAAATTTTGCTGAAAGTTAATATTTAAAATCCCCACACACGACAACAAATCCCAAAACAGAAATTCAATAATGAATTTTCAATTAACTTTCTTTTTTCAGAGGGAAAATTGCTTGTACTACTTCTTCATCATCATCAGTATATTCATTTGTACAATGATTTACTGCGATGTAAACATTTGCATGAATTGTTTTTCAACTAAGTATCTAACGATTGAAATGGAAGATACTTTTTACTGTGTAATTAAGATATTTTTTTCTTTGAACAATAAAGGAAATAATGAGAAATCAAGTAGGGGAGTTATTAAATCGCGCCGCAGATAAAGTGACGAGTTCAGGTAGAATGATGGAATAATGCTATAAAATTTGTTGCATAATATCCAATTATTTTATTTTTATCACTAATTTGAGCTGTTTAAATTAAAAATTTGGAAAAACTAATTTGTGTGTTCAACCATGTGAAAAATGAGAAGTACTTTGACTTTCTTGTACTAATAGCTGAGAAAAAAATCCTTTTTCACATTGAGTGAAAGGAAAAATTGTACTAATTGGTCAAAGATTTGAAAAAAAAAAATTTATCTCAAGTTTTTTTTCGAAGAAGTTTGATTTATTGATTATATAATATATATATTTTTTTTTGTTTGAGTTTTGAGTTGAATGTAAAAAAAACAAGAAATTCATTTATGAAGGAATTGTAAATCCTTTAAAGAAATGAGATGAATAGAAAGTTAACAAAGCATGGATATCATCAAACAAGTTTGGTTTATTGTCGAAAAGAATGAAATTCGATATGCAAATAGGAGAATTTCCATTAGCATTTTATACCTACAAGCCTCAAAGAAGAATGTGTAAATCCTGTTTCAAATATATTTCTAAAACTCAATGAAACATAAACCACTCAATTGTACATAGTTGATGATGTGGTTAGGGTTTGAAAACCAATCTTAACTTCTTTAAAAGTTTAAGGATATTCAATTTTGAATGGGTGTTTTCTATACAGAGTACATTTAGGTGTGAAATAAGAAACGTTATAAGGAGTAGAAATAGTTTTGAGGTTTTCAAATCTCTCAACAAAAATTAATTATTAGTTCCAACCAATGATATGTCTGGTCGTCGTTTTCTTAAAATGAGGAGGTGTTGTTAGACCAAGTTTTGTACCACTGAAATATTTAAAGATAGTTTAGTTTTATTGTCACAAAACTGCTTGACTAGGTTTTTGGTCAAGTTGCTTTTAAAAAGAGTTAAAGAAAGATTTTTCTTAGAAATTATGTCGTTTTCTTTCACTCAGAAACATTTAATTGCAAGTTCTACTTAAATACCAAGGTTTCTGATTCATTCTTAACACTCATACGCCTCATGATGGCGTACCGCAATTATCAATCTTAGGTCCACTTCTTTTTATTTTTTTTCAAAATAATGACTTACCATTGAAACTCATCATTGGAATCTGAGTATCAATTCTGAGGTACTTAAACAAATAAAACTGCTGTCGTTTTGGTACCAAAATGCAGGTAATAAGATATATAATATTTTTTGTCAAACAAATATTTTTTTGCTCTGCCACTTTCTTGTAAATACACTTTTGATTTTTCAATGATGGAAAGCGTTCTCAAGGAGCAGCTGACGACATTGAAAAATGGACAAAATCAACAAGAAAGTGGTAGAGCAAATAAATTTTTTTTTGACAAAAAATAATTATGTAGTGTATTACCTTTATTTTGGTACCAATACGACATCAGTTTCATTTGTTTAAGTTCCTCAGAATTGATAGTCAAAGTTTTCAATGATGAGTTTCAATGAAAGCTATAACTGGTGCCTAACATTGAAAAATTCTAATGTAATAAAATCAACGAACATCCTGCGCATGAAACAGAATATTCTCAGTAGAGCTTGAAAAAAAGGCTGGCTTACTTGTGAGTTGTACGGTGTTCGGAACATATCCTTGTTTTGAATCGAATCTTTCTTTCAAATTGCATTCAAAGAGGTTAACAATATGGAAAATCGATGTTTTTTTTATTATTTAGCTCGCACTAAAAGGGTTTTCGCTACCCTTTATATGTTTGAGCACTGTGCTAGAATTAGAAAAAAATATGTAAGGATTTAAAAGAAGAACCGATGTACATTGGTTTTAAAGCTCAAAATAAAAAATAGAGCCGGGAAAAACATTCCACATTCATGTTGCACTAAAGAAAGAATCTCTGTACGTCCGAAATTGGGTTCAAGAGTAAACTGAAGAGCATTCCTAGTAGCCTGAGCATTACGGTTGAATAGTTAAAGGGGAGAAATGCAACTGGCTACTTCGCTAGAACACTGTTTATAAAAATAGAGATAAAATACCGCTATTTCTTGGGGGTTTCTTTTTTCTTTGGGTTTTCAAAAGCTGATCAAAGCCAAAATACTAGTTCCTTCTATTTTCCTGCGTGAGACCATAATCTTTACCTGTCTAATCAGTAGAAGTAAAGGAAACCAAAAACTGAATTGAACAATATTTCTCACTTTGTTAACGGCACCAATCGGTTTTACTATGTTTTTTTTTTAGACAATTCAAATTGCAGGCACTAGTTTTCTCTTTTCAATTCAAAATATTGTTCCCGGGCATATGTTTGAATAGCCTGTACTTACAACATCTCAAAGAAATTAATTGAAGAAATTTGGGTATCATTCATGAAATTGTTAAAGATAGTGGCCCAAGATGTGTACCTTGAGGAACTTCAGATGAAACTTGTTTCTGGTATTAGTAATGAAATTCTCTAGTTTTACACATTGTGTTTTACCAATTGGTGTTGAATAATCTTCTGAGTTCCAACCATATTCAGTCTGCAATGTGTGGAAATTTTCGATAGTTCGACCATTGCTTGATTTTATTTCAATTTTCCATGGCTAAAAGTTTTTCTAAAATCAATGTCGTAAGTTTTTTTTTATTTTAATTTAATGTTATTCATGTGTTCAGAAGAAAAAAACTCATTTAATAAAGACCAACTCATTAAGAAATGTTGGAACTTGATTTATTATTTCGAAAACTTTTTCTTTTGATATGAACACACTCAGACATTCTGAAACTGACTATCTGAAAAAGCGTGAAAATAACTTCCATAATTCATAAATTTTTGTTTATTTAATTTTGTAACAAAAATAAAATATTATACACGCTTTCAGAAAATAAGCACACAATTAAGAAACACGTTCCTGTACGAAAAATAAAAAAAACAAGATTATTCTTTTTTTTTTGGTAACAAAAAGTTTATCCACTTTTAAATGTTCTTTTTTTTTGGTTTGTGTCCTCATGCTCTCGTTCTTGTTATCGCCAGTCGACGCGACGGACGTGTCGTTTTCCTTAGGCTTTCGAAATTTTATTTTTCAGACTTATTTTTGTGTTCGTTTTTTTTTTCTGATCCTTTCTGTATACGAATAATTTAACAAGGAAAAATATGTCTATAGCTACTTTCTTGTTTTGCTTAAATTTTCAGTTCTTCAAAAGATTTAACTTCCAAAAAAGGATACGCCATATGTATACGTGTAAATGTAAGAGTGGGTGTTTCTTTTTAGCGTTTTTCTTCAGGAGATTGAGATCGTATTACTTGCGAATCGCGAACTGAGTATTCATTCATTCGACGTGTGATATGTACTGCATATTTAATGCAACGATACAAAAAAAAATGTTAAAGAAAAACTTTCCAGTGAAATTCACTGTTTTCTTCAGGACAATAGAAAGCAGATACGTATATGTATATTGTTATGCATGTATTAAGTGAAGTGAATGTAGTATGCTCCGGGAGTAGTGTCAGTAGCAGATAGCAATTAAGGGATGCATTTTCATGAAAGACAAACTTTTTTGCGCTGCTCCGTTACCTAGAGCTATAAAAACACGTTCGAAGTTCGTAAAAAAAAGTTTACGATTAAATTGTCGCGGAAAGTATTAAAAGCATGTTTGACATTATGATTTATTATTCTGATGTAGAATAAGAAATATTGTTGGCAATGCCAGGGTATTCACAAAATTATTTTTTTTTTGGGAATAAAAAAACAAAATGAATGATATTTTTGTTATTTTTAAAATGAAATTTGTATGCTCGTTAAAAGCATTTCAATCAAGAAAAAGAGATGTTTTTTTTTTAAGCTTTAGCAGATTAGTTTATGATTTATAAGGAAAATTCTTGATTACCACAATAGAAGGGAGGGACATAACCAGGTTAACCAATTAACATTCGTGAAGTACGGCTAAAAAACTATAATTTCAAAGTTAAACTGATAAGGTCTCCTGAAAGAACGAGTATTTTGATGAGGTTTTTCATACAGAGGGATGGAACGATATTTTTTGCTTTTTTTTTTAGTATAGCGATAAAATTTTGGGAATACTTACTTGAAACATGATATATGACGTAAGGTACTCGCGAAACGGAAAAAGGGTTTTATCATAATTTTTAAAGCCCTCTTCAGAATTATAATATTTTGCTGCAGGAACATCTTCCCAGACACCAGTATCATCGTCGCCTTCGAAAGAAACCAACAGTGTTTTTGGCAATGTCTAGACGACATCATGATACATTGTTGTGTACGCTTTTTGCTTTTTGTGCTTCCAGTCTGTACAATTCTTGAACAAATACAATTTAATGAAATATTTGTGAAATCTTTGTTCGACTACGACTTATCAATTTATCTCTATACTTAGTGACAGGATGATTATAGATTCGTTAGGCAACTCGACCGATATCAAATATGTAAATAGAGGAACACCGTAGGGTTGAGTTCTGTCGCCGCATCTGTGGTTTTTAGTCATGAACTATATTTTTGTGAAGTGGTGTGAAAGCGGGACGCGTACGCAGATGATTATTTACTTTTAGTGTGGGTAAATTCCAAACAATGATCAGTGAACTAAGGAATAACCATGGCAAAACAGAATTGTTACTCTTCACTACCAAAATTAAGTTACCAACGTACACCCTACCTCGATTAAATGCCCAAAATCTATCACTATCTTTCAGTACGAGATATTTATAAGTCATCCTTGACCTTAAATGAACTGGAAACGCAAATGGAATGCGGTGTATTTGCAGGAATTTTCTCAGAGGAGCTAAAAAATTCTAAATTTTTCGGCTAGCGCCCTTCAAGCTGAATTACTAGCTATACTAGAAGCATGCAAAATGCTTAAATTAAATCCATATTTAAATTCGGCAATAATCACAGACAGGCAAGCGGCTATAAAATGCAGTAAATTCGACAAAAAAATATCTTCAAAACTGGTCCACCAATGCCGTAATGAGCTCAATAACCTGGACAGTAATCATAAAATCAATTTAAACTGGGTTCCAGGACACAGTGGCATCGAGAGTAATGAACGGGCAGACCAGCTGGCCTGGCACTACAGGGATCGGCCTTTCATAGCTCACTTGCAGAGAACGTCTCTATTCCACCCTCTGCTTTTAATTTTGCTCACGGAATCCAACAAAAGATGGAACAATCTAACTGATTCTACGATATCTAGAATGATATTGCCCACTTACAATAAATCCCGCACATTTGTAGACTGAGGCGGGACATAGCAAGGGTAGTCACTACTTGCACTGGACACTGGCCTTTGAGTGAGCATTGAGCAATAAGCATGCAGCAAAACTGGCTATTACTCACAACACCTATTGCAATACTTTGAAAAATGTATCCTTTCTGATCTAAAAGAACTATCGGATACAAAAATCAAAAACCTAATCTCTTTCTTCAATGGTGAGAAATGGGTCTAGCGACGAGAGCTTGAGTGGTTTCTCTCTCATTTTTCCACTAAAATCGTCTTTTAATTTAGGTCCGTTACAGTTCTTAGTATCAAAATGGCGCTTTCCAGCTCTAGTTGGGTCTAAGCCGCGAGCTCCTTCTTGACCGCCATTGTACACACCTACCTACCTATGATTTATCAAGTAGTTTAAATTTCAAATTAATTTGCATTTGTCAGGGAGCTCCCTAGTGAGAGGACTTGCAGGTACCGAATATAAGGCGGATACTCCTTATTGCGCTAAGTCGAATGGTTTTATTATTCTTTGAAGTTGGCGCACAAGGCTTATATCGACAATTGATTGTAGAATATATCTATTATTAATGGAATGTTAGGCGAATTCTCAGCTTTCCAGAAAAAACTGCGATTTCATCTTCAATAGTTGGTATACATAAGTCTCTTTCTGTGTATATCACGATTGTTTTGAGAACTTTGTTCTGGTAAAACCTATCTGTAGGATTCGAGGATTTGATATACTTGTTCCGGAAATAGGTACCTGTCGTAGTTTATTCTTCAGGCCATCATGTCAGGCCTTGAGCTAATTCTTTTCGTTCAGGGTTTTTTCTGTTTTCTTATTATTACTTCTGGAACTTTCCATTGACGTGGAACGTATGAAAGCCTAAACGCCGTATTCATGAGTTAACAAAGTTTGACTACTGCTTTTCTCGGTAATTCTTTAAGGATACGAGCATTTATAAAATCGTATCCAAAAGGCTTATTTTTAATTGTCTCGTACAGCTCGGATAGTGAGACATTTCAAGTATTAACATTCTCAGGTGCGGATTGAATCTCATCAAATTCGTTTTCTAACTCCCGTCCTTTAAAATTTTAGAACGTTTCCGCAAGATGTTCAGGAAATAAATCTGCTTTGTCCTTATCTGTTTTAGTCGGGTCACCATTATTTTATCCTAATTGGTGTTGAATGCATTTGAGGCTTTTTAATGCATTTTAAATGTAGAGAGTAGTTGTCATTTGTGCTGAGTAACACGAGATTGTTTCCATTTTTTCGAGTTCTGATTTTTTCTAGGAGTAGTTCTTTTATTTCCGTAGAAATTTTGCTTGTGCATTTTACGGATTGTCTACTATTATGTGATGTGTCCTTGCATGCAGCATTTTGTATAAATTTGGTAAATTTATAGACTTAATCTTCTAGCTCGATCGGAGTTTTCAGGACCATATTAAAAGCTTTATTTCTTCACAGTCTTCTCGAAATCTATGCCAGTTAGTTTCGTTCTTAGTTAAGTACGGCGCTCTTTCTTTTTGTAAAGGTCAAAGCTTTCCTTGACATTCTTTATAATTTTGCGATATTTGTGAAATACCTTTGTATTGCCATATCGGAAGCACGGAAAAAAATGTGAATTAAAGTTGGCGTTTGCTAAATTTAATTAACTACAACAAAGTCGTGGAAAAAAAAATGAACTACGTTTGCATTACATTTAGGAATTGATGTGTGTCTTCTCATACAACAAGTTTCTCCAGTCAGCTTTTTCCTTTTTGCACATTATATCAACTGTCAGAAATGGTTTTAAATATCTTTGCCGAAACATAGTTGTCCAGTTCATCCATTCCAAATTCTTCCAGGCATCCTACTGTGTAACTCTTTCATGAATATTGGTTGATCGAAAGAGCACTCAATTAACCTTTTTTGCTCGAAGACGCAGATATCAGCAGGAAACCATATTATTTGATCGATATCAGTGCTGCTATTCGATGTCATTTTTAAGCAAAATTGTCTCACCACTTAAAAGTTAGTTTCCCAGGATCAACAAAGGACATACAAATCAATACCTGTTATTGATCTACGTGACCTTTTTTGCGAATTTAATATGAACTGCGGTTGCAGAGGGATTTAGGATGTAAAAATTCTGTGGAATGTTAAGTTTAAAGTTAAATCAGGTATAGAACTAATTTCTACTCGAAATCACTTTAATTCCACTTCAAAGGAATTTGTATTGAGAACCGAGTTAAATAAAGGAAATATAATTTCTTTCTACCTTTCCAATGTCTAAAATGGGCTCACACATTAAATCAACAGAGTATCTACATTTATTTCAAAATAAATATGGCCCCCGTTTGAATACGATAAATAGGGTTATGCTTTCAACATTAGACCACCGATCTATCTAAACATCTCTCTAACCAATATTCACCAGTCTATATAAAAGCTTAAATTGTTGCTAATTAAGTACACATTTTTAATCAAAATGAACAAAGTATATCACGAAAAAAAACGAATGCCTTAAATCAACTCTATCTCTATATCAATTTACTTGAGAAACAATTGAAACATTATTCTCTCTATATATCTTGAGACATCTTGAAGATTTATTCTCGATAAATTAATCTCATATACACCTCCCGATATGTAGCTTAGCTAGTTTCTGTTCAAAGATCGCCCAGTGCTCCAGGGAGCAAAAACCTTTACACTAAATTCACTAAGACTCATCACAATAGTTTACTTGAATCCATAATTTAAGTACATTTTTCGTATACTTTCATCCCCATGACAGCATCAAAGACTCGAAGAGAAAATAAATTGACCTCATTCTTCCATCAACCTCACGCTAGCATTTATTCGTATCCCCATTTAAGTATGTATGCATCTATAGACAAATACAATATATGTATGCATAAATCTTTCACCCGTTGACATTTTTAAATTTACTGATTGCATCAGTTTTCCAAACCCACACAACCCCACCTCTAACCCATCTCAAAAGCTCCTTGTTTGTTTTCAAAACAAAGGAAATAATATGTACGTATATATATTATACCGCACGTACATTTAAGCAGCACCATATAAGTCTTCCTGCATAACAACCCCTATTGTGTGTACTACTACAATCGATTAAGAGTGAGGGTGGTATAGGAAAACTTATAGTCTCGTATCAGCTTCACCAGACATTAAGATAAGGTGACATCATAAAAGAAAGAGAAAAAAAAAACACACACACACATACTTTTCATCATTATTCTCTTATTTTTTTCTTCTTCTTCGTCATCTACTCAGCACTTCTGCAAAAATGAAATAATTGAATTTCAAATCATATTTCTCAGGCGGCCCCCTTTTTTTTCTCATCCCTCATCGCTCATCCCTGATGTATATATACTCAGTGGCACTTTTCTTTGTTATTCTGTAGAAAATATAACGAAAAAAATAATAGCCAGTTTCCCCCCACCCCAACACACAAGCTCTGGTAGGTACACAAGGACAAATTCGCAATAATTCCATTATCACAATTAAGGACGAATAAAAATTGAAGAAAATCAATAAGTAAAAAAAAAAAGAAAACAAAAGGAAAATCGCATTTTCATTAACATCAACATCCACAATTCTTTTTAAATCCCTCACCTGCCCGAGGCTCACACAAACAATGCAGAAAAAGAAAGAGGTTAGATATCGAAGAAAATATAAGAAGACCTTATCAAATTCAAAGTAGATCCTTGAGGTTATTTTTTGTTTGCTTGTTTGTCTGTGCAATTGACAGTGGACCCATACTATGGTCTGTGATCAGGATTGTTATCGAACAAACAAAAAGTACAATTCTAATATAAGAAATAACTAGGGATAATTCCATTAATTTCAAAACATGTCATCGCATCTTTTTACCAGAATTACTACGCAGACATTGAAAATTGAAGGCAAAAAAATAGTACTTCTTATAAAGGTCGTTTGTACCTCTGCCTGCGTAAGAGAATGTGGTTCTTGGATTGGACCACTTAATTTACGTAGGTTCTTGGAGTGTTGTCTTCTTTTTTTATATTTTATATTAGGTGGATTAAAATGATAAAAATAGCAAAATTTTATCACACTTTCTGGCTCGTGTAACGCAGTGTGAGGTTTTTTCTTTGAGTGATGATACTGATGGATTTTTGGAACGATTGGTAAGACAAATGGCCGATTCGCATCACGAATGGCCTTGAAATCAGAGGTTTGGTACGCCGAATTAACTTCTGTATTTTTTTTTGTTTGTTGGACAAAAACGTGAACAGAATTTCTTGCAACCGAGATTTTTTACACAGGACCAGCTGAACTGAATACAGGTCAAGCTTAATAACATTTATTCTTTTATGTAATAATTATAAAGGGTTATCCATTTTGCGGTTTCAAAAGTAAACGTAAATAAAACATAAAAAATATTTTTTTTCATGATATTTCTTTTTTATTATAAAGTTTGAACGTTGACATTATGTGTTGTACACTACCTCATTTAAATGACCAAAAAAAGTTCAGTCAAATCGCATGATCTTGGTGGCCAGTTGATATCGCCACGACGAGAAATTACGCTTTCAGGAAATGTCTCTTGCAATAAAGCCATATTCGCTCGAGTTGTGTGGTATGTGGCACCGTCTTGTTGAAATCACATATTCTCCAAGTCGTATTCTTCAATAGCAGGCAAAAAAAGTCGGTTATCATATGACCATAACGCTCCTAATTGACGGTGACAGTCGTTCCATCGTCGTTTTCGAAGAAATAAGGTCCAATCCCACCTCCGGACCAAAGAGCGCCCCAAACAGTGACTTTTTGTGGATGTAATGGCCTCCTCAGAACCCCAAATATGACAATTTTGTTTATGAACATACCCACCGAGTGAGAAATGTGCTTCGTCGCTGAAGAAAATTTTGTTCGAAAAATCGCCGTCCACACCCTGTTGTTCAAGCACCCATTCGACGTAACTACGACCTTGTGAATGGTCAGCTAGCTTCAGTTGTTGTGTGAGCTGGACTTTATATTGATCTAGGTGTAGATCCAAATGCAAAATACGCCATGATGTACCGTAAGACAGTCCTAATTCCTGAGAACTACGAGGAATCGACACATTCGGGTCTTCGGCAACACTTTCACTTACAGCAGTGATATTTTCAGTGGTACGAGCGAAACGATGATGCACAGGCCTTACAATATCTGTAACCAATCCAGTCTCTTCAAATTTCTTTACAATTTTGCCAATTGCTTGCGTAGTTGGACGATTATGTAAATTATTTGGACTTTGGAGAATTTTTAAAAGTGATTCTCATCGGCTTTATTGTTCGTAATGATGATTAAACGAAAGCAATTTTCATTTTATTTTCCCAACGTTTCGACGGTGGTTGCAGTCTTCTTCAGGGGTGTCTTTATTTACAAAATTAAAGAGATATAATGTTGTACATATTGATACAAGTAAACGATCAAAATATGACTTACATAACGTTAAATTTTAAGATTTTTAATATACAAAAGAATAATTTGCTTGAAACATATAAAAACACAGATTAAAAACAGATTTTGAACACTTCTCATTCGAAGATTAGTCTACGTTTACTTTCAGAAACTAATGAACAGTAAACGGCAAATATATTTTGTGTGTCTTGTTTGCGGTTCATATTTTTGTTGTTAATTATATGCAGTGTATCTAGTGTGTAACGTTAGATGTATGTTTTTCTGTTGCAAGGATCTCCACTCCCTCGAAGTTTGGTGTGTGACCGGTATCAACGCTGTGAGAAGCCAGTGCCGTCTTCTCAGAACTTCTTAGGCGAATATCTGACTTGTGGTTCGTTTAAAAATTTTCCAAAGTCCAAATAAAAACCAACTTGGTCAAAAACTTCTAAAATATTCTGTAAACCATGATCTCCTCTTAAAGCACGATATGTGGCTGTGGCAGAATAACCACTTTTGTAGTAGGTTTTAACAATTTGTATGCGTTTTGCGATAGTTAAGCGATCCATTTTCGTAAATGTCAGACTTTCAACTGAAAAAAAAATGGTTTAACAACTTAGTTTAACAGATGTCGAATTCCAGCCCTATACTTTTGAAACCGCATAATTGATAATAATTGTCTTCATCCTTCTTTTTTGATAAAAAGAACCTTATTTCGAAATTTAAAAAAAAAAACTGTTTATCATAAAATAAATCAAAATATAAAAAAATTCTAGAAAAAAAGAAGAAAATTTTTTTGATATTAATCAGGGAATAGATGATAAAGACAGGGTGTATAATATCCACTTCAAAAAAAAATTATTTTGCTTAGGGCCAATTTTTCAATAGACATTTAAGCAGTCAGTACATATTCTCCAGATAGAGCAAAAATCGGTTTTTCAACAGTCAGATACAACTTAATCGAGAAATAAAGTTATCTGCTCATTTTAGAAGAATAAAATAAATAGCTATTTTCGATGTCAAAGACACTTTAAAAAATTATTATTATTTTATTTTTTATTTCGTCCGATGGAGATTTTGTTTTTTTTGGGGATTTTATGTGGCTCCCATGATTAATATCTGTCTATTTTGCTTGTTCATCGTATCAGTCGACAAACACAACTTCAATTGTATGCCTGATAGTAAAAAAAAATTCACAGCAATTGTCAGAACTGAAAATGTCCGAAAAGCTTGACAATAGACTAATTAAATGAGATCTCAGCGACTTCTTTCATGTGAACAGGCCTCCTTACCAAGATTTTTCATTTTTGCTATCAAATACTGAAGAGGAAAAATTTCGTATCCGCTTCCTCAATTTTTTACGCAGCGAATTTCGTGAGATAATAAAAACTGTGCTAATGATTGTCAGTTATCTGACAATTTCCTTTTCAGCTGGCCGGCTGAAAATTAAAAAAAAAAACACTTTTCTCAAATATTATTGTCAGACGAAATTGTATGTTCAGACAATTATAAAGCTACAAGGAGACTGTCAATATAATCGTTTATCGCGATGACTCTCATAACAAAATCCATTTTCACTCTGTCCCCACACCTTCAATTAGGTTACCTACTCAAAAAACTCGTAACAAATCAATTGTCAAGGTTCTCGTAAACGGAGAAATGAGAGGATATGGAAGAACCTATTTACATATGAATGACGGAATCATGAACACCATACTTGTACTTCTGGGATTTTCTCACTCGTTTAATTTTGAAATTTGAATATGGGCTTACATGAAAGAGTGTAAAACATTTTTTAAATATTTTTTTTTGTAAGTTGATTTAAGTTTAGTTTAATTGAAGTAAAGTGGTATTGCTGGCTAGACTGACTGTACTTTATGTACCTACACGCGCTAGCAGTAAAACTTCCTCTTATTTTTCGGATCCTAACACTCAATTTGAAGCTCAGAACCGTTTTAAAAATCCAAAGCTACTAGAAAATACATATACTACATGTAGAGCGCGTTTCATTATTTTCTTGAAAAATATAATTTTTTGACCTAACCTATTTTAAAATTTGTTTCTTTCATAATTTTATGCCAGCTACAAGATATTTCAGTTTCATGGAAATCAGTCACAGAACAACGAAGTTGACATTTTTTAATATCGGTCCCGTACTTGCATAAATAGACCCCCAAAACGACCCCATCTTCCAATTATACAAACGTCATCGTTCTTCAAACTTTAATCCGTGATTCAGCAACGATTTTGACGAGTTAATTAAACAATTTCAATTCACCGATTTCAACTCAACCTAATTCATTAACGTTTGTCAACGAGAGAAAATTTTGTTTATTTTGTGTTTTTTTTTTATTTTATGAAAATTTGTTTGTTAATTTTAAGAAAACACGTCTTTTCACTATTATTTATAATTATGTGTTTGATAAAGTTTTTAATTTATGGTTTTTTTTTAAATAAAAATTGTTTTTGGTTCTGGTGGTTGCAGTTCGTTGGATTATAAAAACTACTTTCTTGTGTTTTTTTTAATGAAAATTATGTTTTGAAATGGTTTGCTCGGCCAAATGTGGTTCTTTTGCAAAATAAAAAAAAACTTCTTCCGTATAAAACTAGTTTTTTTTTTAATTTTTTTAAGAGAACTAAAGCATACCCCAATGCCCTAACAGAAGTTTTATTTCAAACTAAGAATTTTCAGTATTTATTTGAATTATCGAAATACATAGTGTTATTTTCGTTTCATGTATCTATTCAACATTTTTGAGCAGACTGCTTATGTCTATGTGTATGTATGCTTATACAAGAATTGCATTTAATTTACCAACTTAATTTGGAGTAGCTACATACACATACAAAAATAATTCAATTGAAATTAAGTTAAATATGTAAACCGTTTTTTATTAGAATACTCGTATCACAAATCTAAAAAAAAGTCCTTTTTATTCCAAAATCATAAAAAACCTTTTAGCAAATCTAAATCTGATTTTTACCTTCAATCACGATCCTTCTATGGTCGTACATATATATTTGATTGTATCTTAAAACACAAAAATACACTCAATTGCCTAAAGAAACTGCACATTTTGCATTTACGATCTTGAATTTTACGACAATTTTCAAAACAGAATAAAAACTAGCACACATCCATATGCAAGTATTTAGATGCGCTCATTTCAAATCAAGGCGACAATAAATTTTAATTCTTTGTTCTTGAAAAAAAAAAAAAAACACTGAATGTTGTCATAAAAATTCCACTCGCAAAAATAGAAAAATCTCAAATTTATTCCATTGACCTTAAGGAACTTTTATGAAAAACAAATCACCCACATTTCCTAACAGTACCTACTGCATGGACTAAATTACTTTCGGATATTTATGTACAATCCATTCTATGGGCTATTTTGTCCAAGTCGAAATAATAAAGAAATAAGGATGTCAAGAGCTCAATCCGTAACCTGATTTTCTGTTTTTAGCTCATTTTCATTTATGACAAAACAACACGCAACAAGGACATATTAAAGAGAAAATATGTCATTTTCTAAGTGTGTGATGTGTCGATGTCGATGTCGATGTAGATGTGAGTTGTATTCTGCTGAACCATTGACATTTAATACAGCGGTCCATTATAGAAATAAACTATTATTTCCAACAACAAAAAACCCTTAACTTAACCCTACGTAAATTTCCTTACAACACGGAAATAAAAATCGGAGTCATAAGAAAAACAGAAAAAAGAACAAATAAACAAAAGGTACCGAATATATAGAACTCCGATTGCGGAACTGACCTTAAAAATAAGCCGTGCGCTTTAGATTTCCATTGCTCTTATGTTTTTTTTTATAGGTTTTTCGGTCAGGAGGGCAAAAGTTTACATTTTGCCTTAAGGAATGTAAAAATGAGATTTAGAAATCAAAAGTGGGTTGGAAAGCTACCTCTATAGCTGATGATGTGCATTTGTAGTTGCAGTTGAATAAATGACCTTTAAATTGTTCTCGATTTGTGTGGGTATTAAAATGAAAAATGCTGAAAAAGCTTTTTTATTTTCAGCATTTTGTGGAAATGATGCTAATATAGTCAAGGAAAATGCAGAGTTTTTTTTTTTAAATACCAGTCAATCCAAACGACACATTTCAAATAAGTAAATATTTGTACTAATTACCAGGATAAGCAGATGACATGACAGGACTTGAAATTAATTCATAACACTCAACGTATAAGAAACCACCAACAACACAACTCCAGTTGAAGTGAGCACTACCATAATCCCTGCCCGACTTAAAGCTTAACGCGTGCGAAAAATGTATGGCAACTTAATACAATGCAGGTTGAGTGTAGTTTATCGACCATCACCAAGGAGCCAGAAAGGATGCATTAATTAAATTGCTTAACCACGGCATGTCAAAGCCACAATGGTATACAATGTTGTGACTGACGTTACCTATATACGTACAACATACTTTATGATGACAATGACAACTAACACAATATCCAATTCGGTAATGGTGACAACAGCTGATAAAGTACAATCTGATTGTTATGCAGCAGCATATTTGGGCTATAAGGTGTTTAAGGTCAATACTTCCCATTCTCTGATATGACTTAAGCAAATATACAAATTTCCTCTGAAGGTAATATGAGAAATCCTAAATTTTGGCGTACATGACTTCTGAAATTAATATATCCATTTTGACAAAAATGATGAAAATTGAATTCATTTGAGTTTTAAATATTATTGGTTACATACAAAATTAACTGGCGCAAGTGTTGGTTTCGTATAACCCCATCGGGAATCTCCCAGGTAATTTTATTTCCCATGGAATATTTTATTCCCTCGAAATTTTTCTTGCGGACGTGATTCTCCCTCGGAAAAGATTTGCTTCGAACAAAAAATCGTATGAAATGACGGCAAAATTCCCTGGGAAAGTACATTTCCGATACCAATAAATTCCGAGGGAAACTTTTGAGCATCATTCACGTTTGCAAGATTCGAATTGGAAAACTATTTTAAGGGAAATTTTTATTCACAATAACCCCCAATATTTAAAATTTTTTTTTTATAAAACATACAATTAAGATAATGAAGAAATTCGAAAAATCATCTATGCGCATCTGTTTGTACATCTTCAGTAATATTTTAGCTTCTAGAAGGTTTCGGTAAGGTCTTATCGAAGCTAAAATAAATAAAGGAAGCTTTATCAAAGCTGACATATTAGTTGAATTTACATGAATATGAAGCTTTAGCCTGATCGACTTTTAAGTAAGCAGTAACTTCATCCCGTATGCCTTGATATTGTTAATATTTTTTTTTTCGAAGGAAAAGCATAAAACCTGAAACACCCTGTAAGTAAATTCAATAATAGTATTGTGATGAAATCCTCAATTCAAGCGGAAAATTTGGTTTATAATAATACATAATATTCAAAGCTGTTAAATGGCTTGCAGGTATAATGTGCGAGATGTGATATCTAAGTGCCTTATTTACACATGAACAAATTTTTAACTGGATTACGAATGCTAAAAATTATGCGCATATATAAATGGCTTGACGCATATTGAATTAAGGCGATGCAAACCCAGCTAAGTTGCTTATTCCTAACCCAAATCAAATAAAACGCAAAGGTAAAAAGTTGTGATTTTTTTTAACAGTCGACTCCGATTAAATGAAACGGCAATTTAGCACAGTTCGCCAATACATCAAAGCAAAGGGAAATGAAAAAAAACTCGAGTGAACAAAGAATTGCTTGAGAAATGGCAGACAAACAAACCCAATTGTCCTTACCGTGTAATTCCTGGACGGGATTTTTTTTGGAAATTGCTGTAAAAAAAAAGAATTCAAAGTTGGATTTGTTTAACAACATACCCATTGGCGGAGTTGCTATAAAAAAGTTCAAGCTTATCACTGAGGTTTTGATCAGTTACGAAAGCGGGCCACTAAGTTCTTATTTGGCGGCGCTAGAATTTTGTTGAGCTTTTGATAGCTGCCATAAAGTAGAAATTTTATACTTGTTTTTTTTTTTTTTAATTGTAGGTTTTCAAATATATTAATACGCACCTTGAAACTGAAACACTCCGTTAAGAAATAGCTTTAAGGCGCTCAAATCCTATTACATTCGAAAATCAATCAATTCTTTTCAGAAATGATGAAATAATCTGTTTAGACTAAAATCAGATTTTTGGTGGCTTACGAAAGGAGAGTACAGTGAAAAAATTTATTGAAACGACACAAAATTTTATTCAAAACGTCAAAATTAACGGAGATCAGATAATGCTGAAACCGAAGTCTGCACTCAGAGAGAAGTTAAAATAAACGAAAAAAAATAAGAACATAGTACGAGTATAGAACAAAATACATCCGACACTGTCAAAATTTGACGGAATTTTATTGTTATTATTTAAGCAGTGTCAGTTAAGCAGGCTTAGCTTTACTACATTTTAGTTATACCCTTTTCGATTCCCCTATAATATTCAGTAATCTGGAGACATTCATAATTTACCACCCCTAAAATGACGTTTAGGGACCATTTCTCTCTTTGAGAAAATATGTTCCCAAAAATTATTTTGGTAACTATGTATTTTATCTATGGAAACTAATAAAATCTTTACAAATTGACCTGTAAAATACAAATTCCTTTGGTGACAAAAACCTCCTAACAAAACAAAATCAAGTGTTGCCCCAATAAAAAAAGAGCTCCATAAAATCCTCGCAGCTTTAATTTGAAACAAATCTCTCCCAAAAAAGGCAAACTCGTAAAAAAACTCAAACAATTACCACCGTGTTTAATGGTCTTTAGTTTAATTCTCTTTTGTGGAAGGGTGTAGTATGTTTCAAAAGGTCCAAGCTCATGGAAAGATATCCAACAAATGGGTCGTTAAATCATTCCATAGTACTTCTATGTAATCTTTCTCTCTCACTGATGCTATTGATCACCTACTCAAGTCTCTAATTGTAATAAAAAACTATAAAAACGTTGTATATTGTATCAATGGTGGTTTATTACCACCAAAAGAGCTGTTTGGTCAAAACATTTTCCAACGAATTGTGATTGGAATTTTGAAATATATAAAAAAAATATTACCCTCGCCACATGCGTCACTGATGGTTTAAATATAAATGTCGGCATGACAAGAGTATCACAACAAAATTTCATGTAAAATGCATTTTATTAACTTGAAAGTTTTTTTTTTGTTGTGTTTGAGATGTCTTTTTTGTTTTAATGGGTGTTGTAACCTCAGGCCTGCTGTGTCTTGACTTTGAAAAGAATCCTCATTACGATGGAGATCTTTATTGTCGATAAAAAATGTTCCTTTTCGTACCATCACTGGGAATAGTGTGAGAAGTATTGTTGCAAATTATAAAAACTTTAGTGAGATTCTGATGTAATTATTTCTCTTAAATAATTGTTTGTTTTCATAAGCAAACACTAAAAAGCACCTATATCAAAAATCCACTTAAATTTTTATCAGACCAGTAAAGTTTTTCACCAATCTATAAAAAGGAAATTTCAGGGAATTTTTTGATAAAATTGAGTCCTTTGTACATCTTTGGAAAATTAAATTGCTTGCTTTCTTTCTAATAACAGAAATATATGAGAAAAATGAGAAAGCATCATGTGTTGAAACAAATGCCACAAAATCCCAAAAAGGGTAAGTGCTGGTGCCTGACAACTTTTGTTTATGTTTTTTTTTTTATTTGGGAAAGAATTGAAAAGTGTATTATGGAGAATTTATTTGTTAAAAGAAATCAAAAACTTTGAGAAGTTTTTCCTTAGAATTAACTCTTTTATGAAAAATAGTAGGAGCGAAAATTTGACTAGCTGTGGCAACTTTTCAAAATTGAGACAAGGTGATAAATTATTATTCATCGTTCTCGTTAGATGAAGACGACCAATTTATTTTTCTAATAAAAAAATCAGTTAAATATTATTATTAGCATGCAGAGTCGAAATTTTTGTACCTACATATTCATTTTGTATCTCCAAAAAATTGAAAATTAAAATGTTATAAACCATAAAAAAAATACATCATTTCAATGTATTGAACTAGGTACCAATAATTCTAGAAAACATTTTTTGATTGTTCTAATTCTTTCCAATTTGCTTGATCAAATTTATTCACTCTATTAAATTTAAATTCGATTGTAAAAAAGGGAAACTCATTAGATTCCACACTAATGTCTTTAATTTCCAATTGTTAATTGGGATTTTAAATTCAAGGGAGAGTCAATAAATAGGAAACTAATTTGTAAATTAGAAAAAAAAATGTTTTTCTTAATGTGAAGTGTTCCCTCTTTTCGATAAATATTTTGTTTTTTTTTTGTAATACCGTACTCCTTAGGCGCTAGTTATAGCTTCATTGAATCTCATCATTGAAAGCTTTGACTATCAATTCTGAGGCACTTTAACAAATAAAACTGATGTCGTTTTAGTACCAAAATGAAGATAAACAGTTTTTGTCAAAAAATATTTTATTTGCTCTACCACTTTCTTGTAAATTCACTTCTGTTTTTTCAATGATTTGAAGCGTTTTCAATGATCATTCAATGGTACATTGTCCTCAAAGTATTTGTATGTTTATCAAGTGTAATTCTGTGATTTATATCAATTTTATTTATATAATTTCTCTATAGAAAAAATTGTGAAAAGTGATGTAAAAAAAACCGCTTTTGATTTCGTTACGGCGTAATTGGATTTGGGTAATTTGCGAATCAGTGGAAATTTAATTGATTTTTGTGAGTTAGACGAAACCAAAGATATTTCCAATATTTAATTTCAAAGTGTTTTGGTATGTGATTGCAAAACATTTTCATTTGGCCATTTAGTGATTGATTTCAGCAGTTCCAAGTCTAATTTGTGATTTCATAAGTAAGTAATTATGAAACTCCACCCATTTTTTCGATGAATATTAATTTTGTTTGGTTTTCGTTAAAGTTATCATGCCACCAGTTAGAAGGTTAAACCTTTCGCGTAATGCACAACGTATGGTGACTGTTCGTGCGAAACGAAACTACAGACAAACACTCAGATCGAAATGTACGCACTCGAAAAAATGACACATACAAACTTTAACTTTAATTTTATTTAATTCAATAATTATACTACGGATATACTCCGCGGTAGTAGTTGTTGCTATTGAATATGCGGTAGCTTCAAATTCATCCAATTCTTCGCTGAAGAATAAAGATGCTTCCTTCTCTTCGTCCTATGATAATTTGTGGCTTGGACTAGAAGAAACCGTGTTTCTGGCATGAGACAGCTATGTTTTGCATGTTCACGCGTTTGAAAACCATTAAATTTATTTGTTATATCGAAAGATAGATTAACGAATAATATCGTTCATCATTTAGTTCTTAATTAATTAATAGATCTGAATGCTACTAATTAGAAACCTTACCAATCACTTCCTTAACAACACCAATTTTAATATCTAATAATTGAACGCAATTCAATAAAGTCGCAGCAACGCGCCGCCGGGTCTTCTAGTTAAATATATAAATGTTGTCCTTGTACTTCTATATTTTTGACAGCACAGTGCTTAGGTTTAAAAATCTATAAATATTTTATGAAATGAGTGAGTAACATAAATCAGCAAAGAATTGACAGCTAATCACTTGTTAAAGAATGAATATTGAGTGGTGCTTTTTCATATGTTTTTGAAGAATTGCATGAATTCAATTTTTAAGGACATTATAATTGGAAATAAAAATCTTTCTTCAGTTTATTCTATTTCGTTTCTGATGTTAAGTGCCGTATTTTTGTTCGTCCTGCATGTGAAAAACTACCGATAGTTATTTAATAATTAAAAGAATTTTTACATGTTTCAGAATGAAATGAAACTCAAGTTGAGCCGTACTTTCTGTAAAATAAAATATCCCACAATATCATATCAAATATAAGAGTTGTAGCATTTTTTTCTTTTTTAACTTTCGCGTTCGTTTTATTTGTGAAATTTATTCATTTTGCCTTGAGTTGTTGACTGAACGTTAATTTTTTTCAATTTTTCTAAAATGATTTTTGAAAATTATTGATAGCAATTCTTTGATACTAGAAAATACCGTTTACAATACATAATCTAGAAATATTTTTTTCCCACAAAAATATTTTTAGTATTTTGAACTTCCGATGCAATACGACCACGAACAAAAATCGAAATTCGCCTTGAAAATGTGATATCGATGCCAGTAAATTGATGGACAAACTTTAAGTTAGAAATTTTCAATGTGAGATAAAAGAAATTTTATTCGCGATAACCTCTAATAGGTATACAACATTGTTTTTTTCTTATCGATAATTATAAGCGATAACATTATTTATATGATCGACTGATTTTTAAACTAAACTTATTAATACAGCTTAATTGTAAATTCTCGGCGCAACACATTCAATCGAATTAATAAACATGGACTAGGGAAGGTTTAGAACTTATACCGTGGACTAAGTCTACGAAATGCTATTAATAAAACAATGTCTGCTATTTGACATTTACAAACTTAGTGCTTCGCTAAACCATCGAAAACAGTGGCTTAGTGAAGGGCTTAGAATTGAAATTAAAAACAAAAATTTACAGGGACATTAAAGAATAAAAAGAGATCGAGTTGACGGATGGATCTTCGATTTTTCATTTTTATTAATTGAAAATTTTAGTCCGCAGACTAACAATGGTTTATTAAAGTCATAGACTAGTGGTAGAATAAGCATTTTTTTATTAATAGGGCTGATTGTATTTAGGGTTTTTTCTTATATGTTATGCCAAAATCAACATGCCTGTCATCCTCATTATTATATTTCAAAAAAACTTGCATCTTAAAATGCATTCCTACCTGCCGGACTATTCTTTTTTTTTTTATTGAGACCGGAATTATCTCTTGAGAACATAAAAGGTACTACACACGTACCTATACGACCGACCGACAGTTTTAGATTTTCAGTCGATCGTCTGTTCATTTCGGCTTTGTCTAGGTTTTTATTGCAGGAGCTCCAGAAGCCTGAATTGAACTTAGTGAGTGGTGTTGCTAGTGGGGGTCTTTGGTGTTGGTGATAAATGGTTTTCCATTACAAGAACGCTGCTGTGAATGATTTTTTTGTTTTGTTCGAAACATATCTACATACTTGTATATGTAAAGGATCTTCGAAAGTTCATTGAATTTTTTTGTAGTAGATATATTTTATTTTATCTTCCACAAGATACACCCGACAGATATAGAAACAAATTCTGATGAAATGTTCGGGTGACGATGAACGAATTGATAGATGGCCGTAAAGATGACACAGGACGTATATCTTGGGTGAATGGAAGAAAAAAAAAACAGAACCTTTTTTCTCTTCATATGAAATAGTTCTTCAATGGGAGAGTTTTTTTGTTCGCGGCGGAGTGGAGTGAGTGCAATGAGGATGGAGGAGGTGGAAGTTTCATGTCTCAGTTTCATGCATAGGTATGGAATTAATTTAATTTTCGCTTCGATTTGATATATCATTCTCTCTTATCGAAATTATACACACACTCGAAAGGTCCGTATTTAACACGAGTGATTAATGTTTTGAAAATTAAAGAGAACAACGACTATGATGGCCGACACATATTAGTTGCACGTGATGCGCTATTGTTTCCATAAACCATCCATCCGCCAACTACCAACTATAGCTGGAGGTGGCTAAAAGCTAGGCTGCTTCATCTAACTTGAGGGGAGGAATAAGCAAAAAAACGCAATGCAACATTTCTGTAAATGATTAATGATTCGGATGTATTGAGGTGTTTTTGGTTGTTTATTGTTTTGCATTTTTTTTTTTTTTTATTTTGTTTCATTTGGTGCCCGGAGAGGTGGCAATATGTATATTAGAGAATTATTGCTGATGTACACTGATAAATCTGGGAGCTAAAATGGCTAAGCTAGGAGCTTAAGGTTATTGTTAAATCACACATGAAAAAGTCGTGTTCGAAAGCGAGAGATACAAAAATTACAAAAACCGAAAATACTATGGTATGTGTTGAGTTATTTATTGCAACTTTCTTTATTCCTTTGTTTTCGTCGAATAATTTTTATATGTGCCGACCTAGATGAATTTATTTGGAGATTATCAGAAAGCCCCGAGCTTTTTTCTGATAAAGGATGACAATTAAGTTGCAAAGCCCTCTTAAAGAAATATAATTGTATTACTTTATTAGACACTAATCATATCGCTCCTGTTAGGGCAGTTTAATGTACCTTGTTTGGGGGTGAGAAACAGATGACGAATGGAAGTTGTTGGTAGGAATTCTGTAGGAAAATATGATTGAGGAAAATATTGTATAGGAGGTACTAAAATATATAATAAACGAGACTATTTACATTTATCCACAATTCTGGGGACACAACTCATGGCTGCATGATTGATATTAAACATTTTCTGTGATCAATCATTATACCGGCTTTTAGAATGCCTGAAAATTTCATTAAAATCAGTTTTGTGAGTTATATTTCATCCACTGCCGCTCCATGCGAACATAAAATGCCCTACTCGATCGTATTTGTTCTTATGTTCGATCTCATCGTAAGCACAGAATGATTAGTAGAAATATCTTAATATATTTTTACGTACTTGTTTTTTTTTTACATATAAAAACATCATTAATTTTCTTTTTCTAAAGAAAATGTTTGAATAAAAATATCAGGTATTTATCAATATACATGTAAAAAAATATTTTCAAAAAAACCTCCACCTGTTTTCGAAACATTGATCTTTCAAAAAAAATATTTGTATTCAAAAATCCAAAAAAAAAAAAATAATTTAAAAAAATGGTTCTATGGCCGTTGTATGTAATGTTACAGTTTGTGTGTTTATGCTGGAGCAAAATGATTGTGCACAATATTGCACAGAATTTTGTTATCATAATTGGTAGAGTCGTTTTCGAGATAATTATGATTTTACCATTTTTGCTAAAAATGTATGTATTGACAGGTAACGATATTTTTGGACTAACAAAACAATTACGGGTGGTTCCGTTAAAGCGTAAAACACCAAGTTTGAGGAAAGTTACTTTAGCAGTTTAGGTTGTATATCAATCTATACAGACAGACAGCCAATTGGGATTTGTTTGTGTTCTCTATCATCTTAAACAAAGTTTTAATGAAAGTTTGATCAAAATCTAAAGTTCGGTTTTTTCCTAATTCAAAACTTTCCCTATATTACCTATATCGTAAGTAAAAACCGCATCATTAGGTTTCTGATCTACAAGGTTCTATACAAGGATAGTTTGGGAATTATTAGCTTAGGCACTCTGTCAAAAAAATTTTCAGCACTGTAAATATGAAATATTCGCTTCTCACTCCAACTGTAGTGAATTCCAATTAGCCTTTGCCTTTTCAAAGCTTTAGACTAACCGTAGTATGCAATATAACCATCGGCTCAAATGTGAAATGAAAGAGTTACCATACTTTATTATTTAAAAAACATTAGTCATTTCAGTTTATCTTTTTCACATCATCAAAAAGTAATTTAATATTTTGGTTTTTTGAAGTTTATTCGCGTTATAGAGGGAATTTTGTTTGTAGAAAAACAGTGTTGTTTCGCAAGATAAGATACGCAATATTGCAGAAAAAACACTTCAAAGCACTCTTTCTACCAATTTATTATTTCCGTCTTCTGACTTTTAACTGCATTTTAACGAATTTTTCAGGAATACAAATACCTAAATAAATAAGGAAAAACACACCTAAGGAAAACACACCTAAGCCCTGTCTCTCAAAAGCTTTTAAAAAGCACTCAAGTATAAAAGCTCGTTAAAAAAAATACATACAACGAAATCAGCTAAAAATGTTTTAATCACTGTTTTGATTCAATACAAATTGAAAGAAGAGCAAATGATCACTCTGCCATGAGCAGTATTTGTTTTTTAAATTCAGATTTAAGGGTTCAAATTTATTGTTTTGGCTTAGGTACGTTTTTGATAATCATATGCCTGAAAATTTCATCAAGATCGGATAATTTGTTTAGTTTTGGTTTTCGTGAAATTTGTTCTGTTCTCCAGTACTACATACCATACTTAGATATAAGCTTATAATCCCATTGTTGGTAGGTAAACTAAACATTTAGCAATTTCTTGAAGTGATTTCCATAGACTTGGCATGCTCATTGCTCACTGCATAAGGTCTCGTCAGGTTCGTATTTTATAATTTCAATTTCTTATCAAATGCACATATGTTTCAAATTACATACGCTAACCGTATTACTTATCTTCCTGTAATACCTGAGTTAGCATAGCACAACGTTTCTACCATCATCATCAGTCTCTAATTAATTCACAATTTAGTCGTCCTCGTATGACTTCCTGCATTTTTTCAAAGGTATTTCGGAATTTTTTCATTTATCATAATATCGAATTTTGCTATTTGTTTGTTAAAAATAATTTTATACCGTTATTTTTACAAAAATTCAGACTTCAAAGCCACATACTGCTAATTGAATACTCAAGCCCTTCAATTGCATTGCACAATACCTAAGTAGGTATATGAAATTCAATCAAAGCTGATATTTAAAATCTCTGATTCAGCGCTGTCCATAGAAATCGGTTTTATTTTTAAATCCAATCAATACTTAATCAAAATAAATAGCCTTGCAAAACGAACTTAATTAATAATAAAAAAAATAATTTCATAAACTCTAAATTGCCCACTGCCAATTCAATTTATCATAAAAAAAGTATCTGTTTATTCATTGCAAAAGTTGTCTGTATTTCCTTTTAATCTGCAAAACTCTATTTCCCATTACCTATCTAAACTCAGTCTCTGGTATAAAATTAAAAAAAAAAAATATTATAAAAATGAAACTTTTTGCAAAAGTTTTGTCTGAATAATCGTTTGGTTTTTTAACTTTTGCCATTTTGTTTTGTTGACTTCTCTCCAGCTATGTAGGTAGGCATGTATATTAAGATGGACAGGCAAATATCTTTTTTTTTGACAGTGGTTTTTTTCTCTTGAAAATTATCCGAATTAGTCCAAAAAGAAAAATATTACATTTCAAAATAAAGTTGATTCCTTTGAAAAGTTTTCTGAAATTTATTTCCAACCGCATCCAAAATCACTCTTAGGTAGGTATATGTAGGTATAACTCTCCCACGCCTCACCGCCCTTTTTTATTACAAAAAGAAAAGCAAGCTGACTGCGACCATTTTAAAAGACTTAATGCTATGTAAACTTTCAATTAAAATGAATTTTCTCTCTTACACTCACTTTCTACTTACATACATATTTTCATATATGTAGCTATGTATGTAGGTACTCACTCTCTGACAATTTGTCCATTTTAATTACACCATTAATGTATTTACATCTAACTAATGTCCATTTGCAAATTTCCGGACAGAATTCAAAGCAGCACCTCCAATCCACCCCGAATTCGCAGGAAAACTTTGTGAATTTCTAAATTGTATGTGTACTCATTCTATCGATAAACAAATTCACTTAAATAACAGCCCTATGGTTGTTGGTTCTAAAGGGCTTCATCGTTTTGTCTGTCTGTTCGTTGTCGTCCCCTTTTTTTATTTTTCGAATGGCTATGTATTCCCTATACAAGGTAACATCAATTTTATCCAATATATCTACCATCTGTCTGTCTACAAATATTCATATACCCGAACTGATGCAGGAACTCATACCTACACATATACACTTGTTAAGAAGGAACGTTTTGTAGAACAGCAGCCCCAAGGAACAATTATTTCCTTATACCCAATTTCGATCGAAATAATGATGGCCCGTTGCATTGCAGACTACAGACATTTAATTTGCACCACCACCCGATGTGTACCTACATTATATCCTGCCAAGTAACTACACAGGTACATACATATACCTACATACATAATGTACATCAGACACTTAAGCCACGTTGTTGCTCCGTCCTCTAACCTAACCACATTTAAGGATTACTGTATACGAAAAGGCACCGAAGGTAGTACAAAGAAACGAAACTAGGAAGGACAAGCAGATTTTTCAATAAAATAGGACTAGAACGATGGTAGCAGCAGGACATAGCATTACTCCTGAAAGGTAATGGGGGATCATAAAAAAAACTTACACTGCTACAAATATAGCAATATACATATTTATCTATCGACTTACCTATAGAGATGTGCAATTTCTATATGTATGTGCTGTGCATATGAGATTCATTTTGTTGAGGTTTTTCTTTATTTATTTTTTTCTTTTCTTCATTTCGATTTTCATTTTATCGTCCTTCCATTTCCGTTTAACTAAATAAGATCAGCACTCCTGTCTATCGCTTTCATATTCGTCGATGTCGTCTATAAAGGAACGCAACACCAACACGACACTTCAACTGACTGACAGCCAAAGGAAGCACTCCTTCTCTACTGATGGATGAAACTGAATTAATTTCTGGCGAGACATGCCTTTCCTTCGAGGAATTTTCCTTCCTTCTTTTTTTTATTTTCATTTTTTTTTTTTGATTAAATATTTAATGGGAAATTTTTAATTTCACTCACTTGATAACTTAAAGTGGCGCAATAAGGATTTTAGATTATGAATTTCCTCTGAAAACTATGAGAGGAGGTGGGATTTTATGAGAATTAATATTTGACCAACTATGCAAGAGGGATTTTGTGTAAGGGAGTGGGAGGTATGATGGGGTTTAAGTTTAAAAAAAAAGTAAATAAATTAAAATTTAATTTGCAGAAGGAAATCAATTTGAGGGCTAATATTAAACAAAGAAAGGTATCATTGGAATTTTAATTGAGGCATGGGATCTCCAGTGGGCTAGAGGAAATTTGTTTACCGTCGATAAGAGCAAGTAAGCAAATTAAAAAATCGAACTGATTTTACTGTAACTTATGGAAATTGAGGGGAACCAAACAAAAAATTCAATAATTCTCAAAAGAGCTTAAATCACCCTCATTTGGTTTTGACATATGTATACATATATGATCAACACTGTAGGAATGAGGGAATACACATATAGGTACGTACATTTTAATGGGTACTTCTATAGTATGTAGTTGAAGAGAGGGTTGCTTAAACGCCTTTTTAGACCAAGGGAGCTAGGATTAACAAGACTTATTAGCCATATAATTATCTCAGTTAATACTACAGTGTTTGGGATTGTTTTTGCGTTCTGAAAAAAAAATGAGTGACAACAATTTATAGAAAGTCTATGCTGTTGGACTATGTTTTGTAAGTTGGAGACGGTGCGACGGAAATATCCGTAAACTTTGTATATTTTTTTTAATGAAATGAATGGTCAATTGGCTTGCGACTTGAATTACAAAATTGAAAAAAAGTCGTATTTCGAGAGTCTTTTTGATCACAACCTGATTACCTGATAAGATCTGATAATCTGGACGATCCACAACAAACAGTGTCCTTCTAACAATGCATTAAGTACCTATTTCTTCGATAAAGAATATGATTTTTTGGTGTTCGTTTCCAACAGTTTCGGAACGTCTTGTCTTGTAGTTAACAACTTTAATGTAGCCAAACAGATGCTGTTAGCAGGAATTTTGTATTCATAAATTTTTTAAAACAATTTGAGTAAAAACGCGTATTAAAAATAATATAATTAAGTATTTAAAGTAATTATTAATATACGTATACAATTTAAGTTAAAAAGAAATTGAGTAACTCATTTTTGAAAAATCTATCTTTCAAGAAAAAATTAATTTCTTAAAAACTGGATTTTTATAATTGTAAATAATTTTTAATTGCAAAATTTTTTGGCCAAATTTTTGTTTATAATATCTACTGTTAAAAATTTAGGAGCTTCTCCGTACAAAATTTCACAAAAATCAAATGAACGGTTTCCAGAAAATCGAAAACAAACAAAAATGGTTCTATCAAAAGTACTTACCTTTTCACTTCATTAATTAACTTTTTTTTTCAATAAAAAATCCTTGGGGAAGTTTTTGAGAAAAATAAGATTTACTTTTTTGACAAAAAAAAGTATGGCAGATACCGTTATTTTTTGTACATATATACTAAGTTTGAAGAAAATCTATATCCAACCGTTGGCGGGCAGACAGAATTGTGAGACCCAATTTTTTTGTCTTCGATGTAATCGTAATGTCATGTTTGATCGAAATCTCGATTTTTTTTTGCTAAATTCAAAACTTGTCATATAGAACCTATAAATCGCAAGTTAAAAATCTGCATAAAATGTTATTGACGTTGTACCAGCCATAGAACCATTTTTTGGATTTTCGACTTCTCATTAACGGCTTAACCGATTTTGATCAAAATTTTTATTTAGGGGGTCTAAATTATATTACATACCAAAAATTTCGAAAAATATTTGTTGTATTTTTTGACAAACAAAAAATAAAATTGATTATTTCAAAAATCGTAGTACGTTTTGTTTTTTGAAATTATTATTTTAAATTTATTTTATTAAATACATAAAGTTGCCGTACCAAATTTTTGTTAGAAAAAAAAAGAAATTTTGTATGTATAAAAATTAAGTAGGAAACCACTTTAAAAATAAATTTAACCGTTTCTACCAACCAAGAATCTTGTACGTGCGTCGTTCATTTTATTTATCGCAGTACTCTTGTACTTCAAAAATAAATACTATACGCTGTCCCAGAAAAATAGGCAATGTAGGCAAGATAGGACGTTTGCCTCTCATTCACGCTACAGTGGATTGCATAAATCTGTCACCCAATAAAGCTTTTGTAGGGTTTTCGCAGTGTGCATTTTAAATTGACCCAAATATTAAAGAATATTATGTAGGGTTGCCGGTCTTTTTTTCGATAGGAATTTTTACTTAATCGTTTTGTTTATAAAAATTAAAACACGTTTATATTTTCCAGACCACCATGAGGTAAGATGAAAGGTGCATTTTGGAAATGTATCCCAAGTAATTGCTTAATAAAAATCGCTAATCGCTTTTAAATAAAAAACAAGCAAATTTAAAAAAAAATTATTCATTATCAAATTTGTTTTTCTATGGTGGCCAGTTTTGGCCTTTAGAGCTGTTTTCGTTAAGAAGTCTGTAAACTGTTCGTTCACTTACAGGAAAAATATCAGTTGCTTGCTTCACAGCCTCTGTCTTATTGTGCAAATTTTTATGAATTTTTCTGTCGCGTCAAAATTTTTTTTTTTCGGAAAAATCTTTTGAAATCCTCTAAGCCATTTCGAACTAATTTTACAAAACTCTGAAATAACACACCTTTTTAAAAATACACGAGTTAAAAATACAAATATCGACTTCAAAGCCGCATATGATAGCATAAGTCGCCAATAGCTTCTATTGGCGATGTCGGAACTCGGGATCCCGAAAAAACTGATCCAGCTATGTCGCATGACGTTACAAAATACGCGGTGCAACTTGCAAATAGGAAACAGCTCATCTGAGCTTTTCCAGACGTGTACAGGGTTCAGACATGGAGATGCGCTATCACGTGACTTCTTCAACATAGTCCTGGAGCAGATAGTGCGCAAGAGTGGTGTTAACCTGGAAGGCACTATCTTCAACACGTCTTCCCAACTGTTTGGTTATGCGGACGACATCCATATAATCGGCCTCTCCAAGTGAGCTGTACTTGAAGCATTCACAGCTATTGATGAACGGGCGAAATGCGTTAGATGCAATGATTTTGTTTTGTATTACGAGTATTTTATATATTTACGGGCGGGCAAACACTTTTTATGGAGAAGTTGTTTCAATTTAGTATGATGAAAAAATATGATACGCTACTAATTTTGAAAAAGCTTTCCCATAAGACGTGTACTGCCTGGGATAGAGTATAAGTGCATCTTGAAGTCTTCTGAAGTAAAAGTGGCTGCACTCCTTGAAGTATTTTAACAGTTAGCAGATCAATCATTTGGAAGTTAAATATTTGTAAAACTAAAATATAAATTACTGACGTCTAATGGGAAAACTGTAGCCCAGTGTGAAATAAACTTCTTCATTTCTATGTGAGTTTGTATGAGTCAGCAGGAATAAATCCGACTTACAATCTTCTGCTGAATTGGAATGACTAAGAGAGGCTTAAATATACTCGTAAAAAGAATTATGTACTTCTGAATTGGTTTGGGTTCGAACACACTTAAACAAAAGCTCTAAACAATTAGGGCAAAGCATAATACGGCCACTTCCTTCATGCCTTGAACAACATCATAAGATTTTATTTCTATGCCCAGTCCAATCCTCCAATCCAAAATGGCTCTTAGTTCTAACCTATCTGTGTAATCACCACCATCAAGACCTGCAGCAGTTTTTGAATCGTGCGTCGCGCCGATATAAAAGTGGATCGATTCATCTTCCAAGAATGCCATATAATCCCAGGTAAATCGGGTTGGTATAGAGACTTGAAAGTTTTTTTTTTATCAAACTGCAAAAGTGGGTTGGTTTAGTCAAGGTTACTTGGAATTGTTTCGAATGATGGAGTGGCCAATTTTATTACTGACCCACTGTGAAGAGACTTGATTAATAAAGAACTAATTTTTCAAAAAAAAAAAAAGACAAACTTACGTTATATAAAGTACAAGTCTGCCCTGCAAATAAAAAAAAAAATTTGTATGTAGGTATGCAAGTTTCTTGATGAGAAGACCATCCTCATTTCCTCATTATATCTTTTTGGCATTGTCGAAGCTGAAAGGACCAAAGAAACCACATCGTCATATGCATACATTGGTTTCCCTTTGTTTGTCATCACGAATTTTCGTATCTTGAATCATCAGTCAACAGCAGCTTCCAGCAGCTATCGTGCGAAAGTCTGTCGTCTTCCTGGTGAATATTTTTTTTTTGTTGAGTTTTTGCTTGAAAGTTGATATCCGTCCTCCCTGTTGTACCTACCAATAATCTTCCTCCTTGATTCGTCTGCATGCGATGCCAAAAAATGATCGATGATTTTAAACTTTGTGTGTGCACCTATGTGTGTTTGTGCAAAAAAAAACAACTCCTTTTGTGATGAAGAAAGGACACAAAATAATAAAAAAAAATTATATAAATTAGCTTGTCACTGATAGTCTGTGTCGTAGCAATAAAGTTTATTGACACTTTTGTGCTCATTCGGTTAAGCGTTGTCGTTTCCATCTTATATATGTACCTAGTGGAAGAGTTCATACGAAAGGTATAAAGCAATGTTTCTTTTTTCTGTGTATATTTTTTCTTTCAAATTGAAGTTGACGTGGGTTGCATTATGAATGCAGCATTTCGAGCGAATTTCTTGCAGCGATTATTTTTACTCGATAATTTTTTTTACGGGATATTTTTTTAAGAAACTCTCTTAAATTTGAACTTTTGTGAGTTAAATATCAGATTTGTAATTAATTTTTAATCTATTGATTCAAGTTATGACAAATTGTTTTTCTGAAATTCGCATCGTCATTAACAAAGCATTATGTATTTTAAGAGTTTATGCTTGTTTTTCTTTTTTTTAGTTACACTTTAGTTAGTGATGACTGTTTAAATAAAAAAGTGGTTAAGGTCTTATTCGTACCCTCAAATATTGTTTACAAAAGATAATAACATTAATTTGGCAGAAAAGTCTAAAACGGATTTTTGGTTATTCTGTTCAGCGTTCAAAATTCTCAAAATTTGATTCAAATTTACTGTACAGAAATTTTTTTTGCAATTCCAATATTTTCTTGTTTTTAATGTTATCGAAAAGGTAATAAGTAGGTAGTTTTTGTTATAAAAATGAATTTCAGGTTTTTGGTACCAAATTCACAAAAAGACGGCTTTTTTTAGAGTACGCCATAAAGCTCACTAAGCGACAAATACACCATATGCCGTTGATACCTGCATATACATAGGTATGTTAATATTAGACATAGGTATATTTTTCAAATCTCGACTTTTAACCCTGCGTTTCTTGAGTTTTTTTTTGCAGTAAAACTTCTTTTGCGGCGTTGCGTTGGGGGTAAACAAATTTCTATGGAGCTGTCAAACCGACCGACATCTGACGTGACCCGAAAAATGCCTTTTTTGTCCGTTTTGTGGATTTCATAGATGAGTGCAGAAATGTATCTGCATTGTGTGTATTCGCTGATGATTTTTTTTGTTGCACGTGTTGTGGATTCTCATTCTGTAGGTACCTACCTACATAAATTGTGTGTATTCACGAGAAATTATTTATTTTTGTTGCTTTGTTTTTTTTTTATTCAATTATTTTGTAGGTTCGTTGTGGATTCGCATAGATTATTGTGGTAGGTATACGCATTGTGTGTATTTGTTGGCGATTTTTTTGTGTTTGTTTGTTTTGTTGATGCTCATACATTAGTGTATATCATGAATCAAAAAAAACAAGATTACGATACTTATTTGTTTTTCTTATTTTATTGACGTCATATGTGAAACAAAATCCATTAATTCGCAAACAACAAACAACAATAATTTGAAGATTTTGTTTCACATATGACGTCAGTAAAATAAGAAAAAGAAGTGTCGTAATCTGTTTTTCTTTGATTCATGAGTTCATATTGTGTTGTATTAATAGCTGCGGTTTACTATCTATGGGTCTGGGTCTGGGTTATGTTTTAACACGTATTACAAACAACACGAGATCTAGGTTTTTATCGGAGTTTCTATCTGGGTTTGCAAATATTAGTATTAAATTCGGCGAACAGAGGGTACATTTAAGTGCATAACCCAGATCGTTTTATTTTTACGGGGTGAACCATATGGGTTATTGGCGATAATAAAACACGGCTAATGTATATAGTGTTTAAGTCGATGGTCTCGTTGCCAGTGCTTCTGTGTATCCGCTTCGTAGTTTTATATATACAGAGTAGTATAATGTATGTTATGTAAAATTGCTGAAGTATGAATCAAAGTTCGACCGACGCGACGGTGACGTTTGTACAATTTAAAGATAGGGTCGTTATGGGCGATGTATTTATGCAAGTAGGTACGGGGTGGCATCAATAAATGTCAACTTCGTTGTTCTTTAACCGGTTTCTATAAAATTGAAATACATACATATGCAATACATATGTATGTTGTAGCTGACTTAAAATTTCGAAAGAAAAAATTGTGTCAAATTAAGGAAGTTTTACTTCTGGCGCGTGTACATAAGTGCACACACTCTTTTTTACTAAACGAAGATACTTTCGTTAAAAAAGTTTCAATTCTAATCGAATATTAAAATGTCATATTCACAAATTTACCCATACACACTTGAACATCGCCATCTAAAATATGGCTTCTTGCAACAATTATTACTTTTGAAAAATAATCCGAAGAAAATCGTTGAATATTTTTACTCACTGTTAGACTAGCAGACGAAATTTAACTATTAAGCGGAGACGAGTATGAAATTAAGAAATTTACTTTCAAAATTCTAACAGAAAATTCGAGTTAAAAAATCTCACTGTCAATTGTCTACCCACCTGAGACTAAATTTATCAGCGAAAGAAGCAGGCCTTGAGTTTCTATGCTTGTAAATTCACAAGCTTAAAATCAACACCATCTCTCTCGCTATAGCAATGATACAACCCTCGAGTAAAAAAAAGACTTATGTTATTGTTTCTAAGTGCAGATTTGGTTTACTTTATTTTTTCTCAGAAATATTCAAACATCATTTATTCGTTCTTTTCTACAGAACAATTATTAACAAAGACACACAAAATTAAGAAACAGGAGCAAAATTTTTTAGCAAATAAAAAAAGAACAAAACTCAAACTAAAGCAATTCATCAAAACATCATCACTCATCATCCACATCCTCATCATCACAACACAACAGAGACACTCATCATAATCCCAACACAAAAAAAGGAAACTTTTGCTCCTTTAAAAAGGATACAATTACTACACTACACATACATATGTATGTAAGTTCCTAATGCCTTGAGGGTTTCGCCCTATAAAAATCTAGTAGCTTTTAAAATTCATTATTGTATGAGGTATGACTTGCAAAAATGTTCGTTCAGCAACAGAAGCTTGCAGCTAACAAAAAAAAGTGTAGGAACCCTATGGAACTTGATTAATTAATGAAGTCAAAATGAAACCATATACATATATAGAGTAAGAGCTGTTGTTGGACTTTCACAATTTCAGATCAGACGGACCTTTAAAAGACCACCACCGCTAGGGCATAAATGTGCTAAAATTACCATTTTGAATATAAACTATAGTTAACATTTTAGCCAACTACCGTTATCTGGAAAAGTGTTTTGAATACATTGCCCTTTTTGTGCTCGTATTGTATATATGAATTTAATTGTGGTGATTCCTGTGAATTGTGGGTAATTTGTGCAAACTAGAAAAAAGTTAATTGAGCCAAACTAAGATGATTTGCGTATGTGCAATCAAGAGAAATTATGAGCAGTGATGGGCAACAATTAAAAAAAAATTAAAGAAGTTTTTATTGCTTAGTACATACACTGGGTATGTGGAATATTAAACTCAGCAGAAACACAGCACATTAGGTGTATTTCAAGAAGTCAAAAAGTGGCTTTATTTTAAGCATTTAATTCTTCTTTTCGAAAAGTGTGATATATGTAATATGCATGCCTTATTGATTGCAGTTAATAATGGAAAATATCCACCAAAAATATTGATTCTTTTGACGAAATAGAGCATCACATTTTCGCTTAACATCTCTGATCACATAAAATATTGGATGAGTATTTTTATAAACTCTATCATTCACATAATCCCACTTTTCTAGAAATCTGTCGTCCATAAAATGAACCATTGTCATTTACTTAATAAACGTTTCCGCCATTTTGGTGTGGTATACACAATACCATCGATCCATAATTTATTAACCGCATAGTTTTTATCAGTAAATAATTACCGCATTGGCAGTTTAATGTTGACAATAACAAAATGGCGCGAAAATTAAAATTAAACATATTATTGTAAGACCCTTTAGTATTCAGAATGATAGATTAGGGACCAGTTTTAGGGGATCAGGAAATGCATCAGGAAAACTGAAACAGTACGAAAGGTTTCACAAGCAGTCTGCTAGCAACTTTTCCTGATTGAAATACACACGAAAAAATTTTTCATCCAAAATTCTGTCAGCGAAATAACAAAAAAATAATTCTTAGAATTTTTTTCCCCGTTCGCTATAACTGAGCCTTGTTATCAATGACGATACTTTTCACTACCAATTGTTCGTTTTTCCGTATACAGTTCCACAAACAGTTCGAGTTAAGGCTGGGTTGCCTATGCAAATAATGGTCGGCCGCCTACAAATTGTTAGATAACTCCTACGGTTCAAGGGATAATTAATTGAAATACAATTAATTGTTTAGGTAATGAATACAGCAAAAACATGACATTTTTTTAAATTTTATTTGATTTTATTTGTTGGCCATGAAAATAAAAATACTGACTAAATGTTGGTAAACCTCGACTGACTTTCATTGGGAGTGTGATTTTTCTAAACCAAACTACTTTTTATTTTTTTAATTTTTATTTCTAAACAAGAGTGAACAAATAATGAGCGAGGTTATCTCAGATCTTTTTTGTAAATTTTTGTTCATGCAAAAACAAATGTTCATTCTGAGGTTATATTTCGTTTTCAGACGTATGAAAACAAGTGTAGATCCTTCAATTTTGAACATAATTTAACAATTTCAAAAGATTTATAGATTTTATGGTCAGGGTTTTCTAGTTAAAAGAACGATCAACTTTTTTTTAAATTGAAAGCTTTGGTAAGGGAAAACCTCGAAATTTTGCATATTTCGTCTTTTTACAAGGCTATGGCAACTAGGTTTTATTTCTATATATTTTTTTTTGTTTAAATATATAGTTAACTTTATTACCTTGTGTCTTATTATTTTATTTTATTTTTTTTTAAATGTAAAAACATTTTTTTAATTTTTTTTTATTTTTGTTCACTTGAAATATTAATTCAAAGTAAGCAAATTATTTGATTATTAAAATTAAATATCCATTTGTACAAAGCCGAAGGAAAACGTTTTAGCTTTCCTTGTTTTTGAACAAAATTCTGAACATTAAAAGCGGACAGGTTAAAACATATTTCGCATTCGGTGAGTTCGTTAAGGAAAAAGCCTCTTCTTTAATAGTTGGTTTTAAGTTTAGCTAAATTGTTCGTTCATATATAAAATTGCCGTACTACACTAATGTGTAATGCTCTTTCCATGTCTATCTTCTTCTTTCAATTTAATATTCAGAAGCTCAAAACCAAGGCGTGTTTTGACATTGACAGATTAGTTATTAGGTTAGTTCGAAAAAATGAGATTTCGGATTTGAATATGAAAGATTCTTCAAAATTTCTCGGTTTCACAATCAAAGACTGAAGAAAAGTAATGTTTGATAAAGAGAAATATGTGGCATCTATTTGTAATTGCGATATTGGCACTATAAGGTAAGTTTGGCATTAAAAAAAATCAAATTTGACATTACGAGGATATTGAACACTAAAAAATGGATCCTGCAAATCCTCCTGTCTGTCTGTCGCTAGGTCGACCATATAGTCTTAATCGTTGAACGATTTTCTTCAAACTTGGTACTTAAGCGTTAACTTTGGTTTAGATCCAAAAAACGATTTTTTTGGGGAAAAAATCGTAAATCGCAATTATCTCAAAAATGGATCTAACGATTTTGATAAAAAAAAATCAGGACACCATAATATGTAGATATAGTCTACATTTTGGTCAATACAAATTTTTAATTCAAATGTTATTAACGGAACCTGCCATACAACCGTTTCCTCCATTTTTGACTATCTCCTGAACGGCTCAAGGAATTTAGATCAATTTTTTTTTATGCAGGATGTTCTTCAAAATGTAAACGATACTACATACCAAAATTTTCGAAAAATATTTTTCTGGGATTTTTTGGAACAAAAATCAATTTTCGAAAACGGAGGGAAGATTTTTTTGAAATTATGTTTTTAAGTAAGTATTATTAAATACTTAAAATTTCCTTACCAGATTTTTTTAGACAAAATTTAAAGATATTTTGTACACAAAAAATTAATTGAAAAACTACTTTAAAAATTATATTTTGTCGTTTCTACCACGAATCTTTATACCGTTTAAATTTCTAAGTATTTCAGGATCTGAGGAACAACTACGGACCTTAGTTTATTTGTTTTGTGTTTTACGTTGCTAAACTTTAAACCCTTTTAAATTATTAAAATCAATTTTAAGGAAATCCGGTCGTAAACTCTACAAAAAAAAATAATTAAAAATTCTCCTCTTGCTTGCATCTTATTTTATTCAAGAGACAAGTGAAATATTGAAGCACCTGATGACAAATTTTAGAGAATTATGCTAAGGGCGTAGAAGAATCAATGCTTGAAGTTGAATATATGGCCCTTATTTTACGATTGTCCATTTCCTAAAAAATGTGTGAAATTTTTATTTTTGTCACGTTATTAAGCATTATGTACATTAAGGCTACATTTCCAAATAAACATAACATTGTTTAATAAAATATGTTGTGAAATAATTAAATGTTCATTAAAAAAAATTGAAATATATTTGTCAACAAAAATAAAATGTTGTCAATAATTGCATTAATTTCTTTTAAAACATAAATTTACATGCTGAACATAGAGACTGAACAACTATTAAATATAAAAAAAAATAAAAACAATTAAATAACATTTAACCAACAAATTTTTAATAATCATAATGTTTTTTTTTTTATTTCCAGGGCCGTCACAGATCCACGTGATGGAAGACGAGTTGCACTCAAGAAATTACCAAACGTTTTTCAATCGTTGGTATCATCAAAAAGAGTTTTCAGAGAACTGAAAATGCTTTGCTTTTTCAAACACGAAAATGTAAGTACAAAACCATTAATTTCAAATAAGTATAAAAAATCAATAAGTACATGATTTTCTTCTACATTCTCTGAAAATTTCAAGTTTCATTTACGTTGAAGTACCTACCCCTGAGAGTGTCTTAAAGTGGTTTAATAGAGATTATTTGTCGACGACCAACTGAAGCGGTTCAACGTCTTTTAAAATAATATCTAATTCTATTTATTTCGAAAGCCATAATATCAAAGCTCAATTCAATTAAAGCAGCCTTTCATTTTTTTATGGGTTAGTCGTTAGTGGATTAGTGTTTTCGAATGATATTTTCAACTGTTCTAGTAGAAATATCAAAAACACTAGACAAACTTTACAATATATATGTATTTATGTGTAGATATTTTGGATCTGATAGGGGCTTCACTTTAATACATTTTAACTTAAAACTTTTTCATGTGTAATTAAATGAAAATGAAATATGTGTGTGCTTGGTGGTTGGGATTTGTGGTTTATATGGTGCTTGGTATATTAAAACTTTTTTTGTATCTATAGGAAAACTTTAGAGTAATACAAGTGATAACCGTTAAGAAACATACCTTGTACTTACATAGGGGAGTTTCTAAGGGAACATTTGTTTTTTTTTTGTTATTTATATTCATAATCTTTCAAAAAGTTTTCGAATCCATATTGCCGTTTTTAGCTTGGGTTCATAGATGTAAAAAATTCTTTGTACAGCAAGTTCTTTGACTCCTTTGATGTATGTACATATCTCTTTTAGATCTACTGAAACTAACAACTCAAAGTCAAATTAATGCCTTTGAAACTTATAACATTCTTGAACTTTCGTTTGTGTTGATGCTGAATTATAAAATTAATCAAATTTCCCAAAGAAGTTTTTAACCGCGGTATAGCTATTTTAGAAGAAGTTTGAAGAATTTTTCATTTAGGCAGTTAGGTAGAAATATATTGAAGTGAAACTTCTAAAATCGAATTATGAACACAGTGGTTTATAATGTGAAAAGATTATCAAAAAATCCAAATTTAAAAAATGGGGCCCATTGTGAAATTAGAGCTTTTATGTCGGGGATAAATTTATATGACTAACGTAACTGCCATTTTGGGTATTTCATTTTTCATACTTTGACATTTATATTGTAGGCTGATGGAGTTTTAGATAAGATGACAAAAACGAATAGACAACACAACTCAAGAAAGTGTGGACTTATTGTTTCTTCTGAGCGGTTGGAAAAACCACTAAAACATTTAGAGTAACAATGGCGATACTGAAACACTCATTCCCAGGCCTTGTGATTTTCCATTTTGGAGATTAGAATTGGGCGGCCAGATTTAAATAGATTTAGGTATAATTTACATTTTGGCTAAATATTTTTGTTTACATAAAAAAATTCAGCCGAAATATAGAACATACTTAATTTTTTTTATTAAATCGCTAGAGCCGTTTTCGAGATAATTAAGATGGTAGAAAAATTTGTATCGCAAGTACCGTTGTTTCTGGGGCCTAAGCAACAAGTTTGAACAAAATCGGTTATGTCGTTTAGGCTGTAGAACGTTCTACAGACAGACAGACAGATGGAATGGCGGGATCCACTTCTTTGGTGTTCTCTATCATCGTAATGTGAACTTTGATTAAAATCTCGAGTTCGATTTTTTTTCCAAATGCAAAACTTGCCCATAAGTACCTATATCGTAAGTAAAAATGTACACAATGTCCTTAAAATTGGAAATAATACTGCACACCAATATTTTCGAAAAATAAATAAATGTTTTATATTTTTTGGATTTAAAAAAATGATTTTTTTTTGAAAATTCAATATTCTGAAAAATGGTGGAGAATTTTTGTTTAGAAAAAAACTAAAGAATTTTTGTATATTAGAAATTATGTAACAAAAAAATTTAAAAATATGTAAATGTGTATATTATCAGTTCTACTAACAATCTGGGGAATACGATGTTAATGAATACGAACAAATGTCATGCATTTTATTTTAAATATGGTAAACATGAAACAAAATTAAAATATGGTAAACATGGGAAAATATGGGGTATCTAAGTCGAAAATTTATCTTTCACACGAAAAGTGATCAAGAACAAAATAAAATGCACGACTGGGACGCACGAATTTGCTCTTATTTTCGATCACATCGTATGAAAAAGATTTCTATTAAAAATCTAAATATATTTTTAAAGTCGTTTATTACTTAATTTGTTATATATACAAAATTTCATTATTTTTTTTCTAAAAAAATGGTAGGTATGACAATCTGAAATATTTAATAATATTGACTTAAAACAAAATATTAAATCGGTTTAATCAAACAAAAAATAATTCAAAATTATGAAATAAATATTTAAAATAATTTGAGATAAATTTTAAAATTTAAAACGCTTTTAAAAATACAAAAAATATTAATAAAAAATATTGGTATGCAGTACAATATCTAAGAAACACTATAGAACAAGTTTGAAACAATTCGGCCCACCCTATCAGCAATTTAATATTGTACGTTTACTAAGCGAAATTATGGTGAATGAAAATTAAATTTTCTGCATTCATGTGTACTTTTTTTGTTTTTTGTTTCTATTTTATGTACTTTCATCAATTAGAGTTTATAATAATACTCCATTAGACTAATTAATAATGCATTTAAAACAGAAAATAAAAAACCTAATATATGTACAATAAATAATAATTAATTAATAGTTTGTTAAATAGTCTATAATCCCAGCCAATTTTTAAACGCACTTTACTAAAATGAAAGTTAAAATCTATGTAAATCGAAGCGTTATTGATTTCCCTGGCATTGCGAGTTATAGGCTCATTGAATGCATAATTATAATCTATGAGCAATCTCATGAAACAAGGTTCGAGTTCTGAGAAGGGACGTATGCATCGATTAGAGTTTTCAGATCAGAACAATCTATATGATACATACAAAATGTTATGAACAAATGTAAAAGCGACTATCTTGCGATGATGTCTGGATGCCAATAAGCTGGCATCTTATTTTATAAGAAGACATTTTGTTTATTACTAAACTAGTTCATTTTTACTTGCGATTATAGGTACTATAAGGCAAGTTATGCATTCGTCGAAAAAAAAAGTTTTTAGATAACAATCAAACATGACATTACGATGATAGCGAATACGAAAAAAGATGGTCTAAAAATTCTATCTGTCTGTATGTCTGGCTGTCAGTCTGTCTGTATGTATGTATAGACACCTACAGCCCAAACGGGCTGGCCGAATTGCTTCAAACTTGGTATATATAGAGTTTTTTAGGTATTGTACAGAGGAGAATTTGAAATTGTTTTCAGCTAAAAAATAACGGTACCTGCCATATAACCAATACGTTAAAGCCTATTTTTCTCGGAAACGGCTCTAACGATTTTGATTTAAAATAAAATGCACGACTGGATCGCACGAACGTGCTCTTATGTTCGATCACATCGTATGCAAAAGATTTCTATTAAAAATCTAAATATATTTTTAAAGTCATTTTTAACTCAATTTTGTATATGCCTATACAAAATTTCATTAATTTTGTTCTAAAATAAATTGGTATGACAATATTAAATATTTAATAATATAAACTCAAAAACAAAAGATTAAATCTGTTTAATTAAAGAAAAAATAATTCAAAATTCTGAAATAAATACTTAAACTAATTTTAGCTAAAAAAAAAGTACACCATTTTATTACTTGGATAAATTTGAATTTATGAAACAAAAAATTAAAATCTGTGGAGCGGTTTTTTTTTTACTTTTTGAAAAAATTTTTAAAAAAAATTCAAAAACGCCGATTCATAGGTATTTAGAAAATACAAATAAATATAATTTTTGAAAAAAATTTAATAAGCAGTTTTCGAATAATAATTTTTTTTAATTTTTTTCTTAAAAATGATTTTAAAAATACAAAAAAAATATTAATTAAAAATATTGGTACGCGGTATAATTTGGGCAACCTAAACCTATATTTTCGTGAAATTTCGAAAGAATCGGTTAAGCCATTTATGAGATAGTCGAAAGCAAAAAAACGGTCCTATGGAAATTACCGTTTTTAGACATTTTTCTAATTTTTTTTTTCAACTATATGATCGGGCGTAGCTAAAAACCCACACTGATTTTTTTTAATTAAAATCGTTAGAGCCGTTTCCGAGAAAAATATGTTTGAACGTAAGGGTTATATGGCAGGTACCGTTATTTTTTAGCTAAAAAAAATTTCAATTTACCCTCTACAATACCTAAAAAAACTATATACCAAGTTTGAAGCAATTCGGCCCATCCATTTGGGCTGTAGGTGTCTATACATACTTAAATACAGACAGACTGACAGATAGACATACAGACGGACAGAATTTTTAGACCATCTTTTTTCGTCTTCGCTATCATCGTAATGTCATGTTTGATTATTATCTCAAAACTTTTTTTTTCGACGAATGCATAACTTGCCTCATAGTACCTATAATCGCAAGTAAAAATCAGTGCAGCTTTTTAATGAATTTGATTGAATTTTTTTTTTTATTTCTAAAAACGGTACTTTCCATAGAATCGTTTTTTTTATTTCGACTATCCCATAAATGGCTCGACCGATTCTTTAGAAATTTCAGACGTATATAGGTTTGCGTTGCCCAATTTATATTGCGTACCAATATTTTTAATAAATATTTTTTTGTATTTTTAAAAGATTTAAAAAAAAAATTTTAGAATTTATATTTTGAAAACTGCTCAATAATTTTTTTTCAAAAATTATAGTTATATGTATTTGCTGAATGCCTGTGTATTGGCCTTTTTGATTTTTTTTTTAATTTTTTTTAAACCGCTCCACAGATTCTTAACATTTTTTTCTCATAAATTCAAATTTATCCATGAAATAAAATGGTGTACTTTTTTTTGAGGTCTATTAAATTAAGTATTTATTTCAGAATTTTGAATTATTTTTTCTTTGATTAATCCGATTTAATTTCTTGTTTTTAAGTTTAAATTATTAAATATTTAAGATTGTCATACCAATTGTTTTTTAGAAAAAAATTAAAGAAACTTTGAGTATAAAAAATAAAGTAAAAAATGACTTTAAAAATATATTTAGATTTTAAATAGAAATCTTTAGCATACAATGTGATCGAACATAAGAGCAAGTTCGTGCGATCCAGTCGTGCATTTTATTGTATAATGATCATTTAAATCAAAAGCCCTTCGATATATGAAACCTAACATCGAGTTTGCTTTATTATCGAGAAACTCGATTTGGTTAATAAAGTTTATTTTGGAGTCAAAAATAACTCCAAGATATTTTTAAATAAATAATAAACGATTATTTTTTATTTTCGTATATCATTTCAACAACATTTCTGCCAACAATAAAAACAATCAATTATTTGTGATCAAAACTAGTACTTATTAGCAATATTTGTATTTTTAATAATAATAAATCTTCATCCAGTATATGAAATGACAGAACATTGAGGACAATTAATGCGCTATATATTTGCAGTGTAAAAAATAAGAATATCCTGTGGAAATGGAGGAGAAGGAAAAAAAGGCATGTTAAGGTTGGGTTTATTTGATTTGAGTACCAGACCACCAAACTATTAAACTTTTCATTTGGGCAGATATCCCGACGCCGTATATTCGGGTATCCGGCCTAGCTACGAATATCCAGTATCCGGCCAAAATCACTATTCAGTACAACTCTAGTACCTACCTATAATCGCAAGTAAAAATACTGTGGCGAATGAAATGGCGTTTTTTTTAAATAATTTTAACTATATACCTGTGAGACCTAAGGTCTTTTAAATGCAACTTGAATTGCACGGCACTAGTTAGAAGGAATATGTCTATCCATGCAGTTGACCATATTTTGAGTTTCTCATTCACACGTCATTTGACGGTGCAGTGCACTTTCAATCAAATCAAATCAGTTTTCAATAAATTTACATAATTTCAGCTTGCATGTAAAAATATCACCAGCAAAATATAAAATTGAATACATCCATATTTATAAATCATCAACTGACCTTTACAAAAAAAAATATTCTATTAACTTTAAATCATATACAATCGACATAAAGGTAATTCAATGTACAAACAAAAAAAATCACATTAATTTTGTTGCGAGACATTAATTTCCTTTTATTCGTTCGCAAATAAATTAAGTTAAATGCCAACTAGTTTCCATAAGTATAATGCGAATTCCAATCGGTAAATTTTCAAAATTCCAATAGTTCACATTGAGTCTGGCCAAGGGAGTCTTTGGACGTTGTCACCATCAATATACACCACACCAAATTCCTACCCTCATAACCAGCGTACACAATACACTGACCTCTAATACGAAAATTCATCACATTTATCAAAGAACCCAAAAAAGTATCTCAGACGACAAAAAGTATTTCTTTTTTTTTAATCTTATTTTCCAATAAAATTAACGAAACAAAAACAACAACACAGCAAACTCAACGAACGTGCCTAAAATTTAAAAAATTCATGAACTTGCCTCGGTGAACAAAAAAAAAACACAGCTACATTAAGTTCATTTCAGGTAGGATGTCAGCAATGTTTTTGATTTATTTTTCTTGTTTGAATGAAGGAGGAAGGGGGCGTGGCGTGTAACAACGAAAATAAAATCAATGAACTTTTGAATCGAAAAGTCATTGCTCACAGAGAGCGGGAGCACCAGAAGTTAATGGTCACAAAATGATGAATTTCAAAAAAGAATCCCAAAGTTATTGCACCCCCACGACCGTGCTTCAATAACGATTACGTCTTTCATCAGGAAAGCCGTAATTCCCTTCCCCCATATCACGACAACACGGCCATCGGGACACACATTTCTTCCCTCATTGTCTGCGTCTTTTCGCGTCGTCATCGTCATCGTCGTCGTCAGTTGGTCTTGGATTTTGTATCTTTTTTTTTCTGAAAATAAACATTCCATCAACAAAATCCATTAAACTCTTCTTTACTTCGACTTGGCTATATTGGAGACTGCCTCTGCCACATATAAATGACTTCAAGGTATCAGGAAGCCATGGACTAATATAGTAAAAAAATGAAATAATACAAAACAGCAACAAAAAGTAATACAAAATTCAACACCAGTATCGCCACCAGGCGGAGCATTGAGCGTGTAGGAAAACAAAATAAACAAAATATAAAGTTCCCATGCAAGTTAGCTGACTCTACTGGGGCCTGGGGTCAGGAAGACCGTATAACATAGAACCCCACGAGGAGGAGCAAATCCATTGAGTGGCACATCTCAGACTGTAAATTATTTGTATGCAGCAATGCAGTGCTGAGACTGTGAGTTGAGTAATTTTATGAAAAATGCGTAGATTACTACACTCGAGTGCATACAAAAACACCCATGTTTATGTACATATTCGTTGCATATTATAATGATGATGGACAAGTCATATAAATTCAAATTTGAAGTATATTTTCTCTAAAATAGATTTACCGATTTTGATTAAACTTCGTACGCCTCTAAACTTGAAAGTGAGAGTTAAAAGATTGCGTTTCAGGTGCCGCATATTTATTTTAAAGCGGTACAAAATCTTACCGATCAGATGTACATAACCCGGAAAGATGCCTTGTAAACGGATATCTAATTCTAGATTCAATAAAATGCAGGACTGGACCGGATATACTTGCTGTTATGTTCGATCACATCGCAAGCATAAGCTCATTAGTAGAAGCAGTTAAATATATGTATATATTTTTAAAGTTGTTTTTTACTTAATTTCATACAAATTTTTTTTTAATTTTTTATAAAAAAAAAGTATGGCAATTTTTAGTATTTAACAAAATAAATTTAATAACATAATTGCAAATTTTTTTTTTATCAAAATCGTGAGAGCCGTTTTCGAGATACATAATTAGATATACCTTTTTTGAGCTAAAAAATAAAAAGTTTGAAGAAAATTGCTTCAGCGGATTAGACCGCACATCGAGATGCAATCAGGCAGACAGACCGAAATTATTGCGGGACCCACTTTACGTAACGTAAAGTTTCATCAAAATCTTGAGCTCGATTTTTTTTTACAAATGAAAGACTAAATAAAATGAACGATTGGATCGCCTGAACTTGCTCTTATGTTCGATCACATCGTATACAAAAGATTCCTATTAAAAATCTAAATATATTTTTAAAGTCGTTTTTTACTTAATTTTTTATATATAAAAAACTTCTTTAATTTTTTTCTACAAAAAAATTGCTATGACAATCTTAAATATTTAATAATATAAACTTAAAAACAATTTAATTTTTCAAGATTAAATCGGCTGAATCAAAGAAAAAATACTTCAAAATTCTGAAATAAATTCTTAAACTAATTTGAGCTCAAAAAAAGTACGCCAGTTTATTTCTTGGATAAAATTGAATTTATGAGAACAAAATTTTAAAAATCTGTGGAGCGGTTTTTGAGAAAAAAGTTTTTTTTTAACTTTTTGAAAAATATTAAACAAAAAATTCGAAATTTAAAAATTTTTTGGAAACATTTTAAAAAAAAAATCAAAAACGTCAATTCATAGGTAAAATTTAGTAAGCAGTTTTCAAAATATTTTTTTTAAATGCTTTTAAAAATACAAAAAAATATAAATTAAAAATATTGGTACGCAGTATAAATTGGGCAACATAAACCCATATATGTATGTGTGAAATTTCGAAAGAATCGGTTAAGCCATTTATGAGATAGTCAAAAGCAATCTGATATTAGGTTTTTGTAGTAAAGTTAAATAAAAAGAAAATAATTAGATTTAATTAAAATAGTTTTTATGTCGAAAGACATTAGTATTAAGAGATATATTTTAGTTTAGAGCGCCCGTAAAGGGCCAGTAAATTAGTTGTAAGTTATTGATAATTAGGCTAGTTTAAAACATTTTTGTCTAGCTTTAAGATATTTATAAGTTAAGATTAAATAAAAAAAAAATAAATAGTCGAAAGCAAAAAAACGGTCCTATGGAAAGTACCGTTGTTAGGCATTTTAAAAAAAAAATTTTTTAACCATATGGTCAGTCGCACCTAAAAACCGGCACTGATTTTTTTTTAAACAAAATCGTTAGAGGCGTTTCCGAAAAAAAAACTTTAACGTAACAGTTATATGGCAGGTACCGTTATTTTTTGAGCTAAAAACATTTCAATTTTCCTTCTGTTTGAAGCAATTCGGCCCACTCGTTTGGGGATAGGTGTATATACATACATACAGACAGACTGGCAGACAGTTAGACATACCGACGGACAGCATTTTAAGACCATATTTTTTCGTCTTCACTATCATCGTCTCAATTGAAATCATATGACATTTGATTGTTATCTCAAAACTTTTTTTTTCGACGAATGCATAACTTGCCTTATTATAGGCAGAGACGGTTCGTAAAACTAAAACATTTTTGGGTCGTCGTGAAGCACCTTGTCGGACCGCAATACAGAAATTGGTGGACAAATTCGAGCTGTTGGGACAAGTAAGTGATGTGAAGAATAAAACCCGTGCACGTCGCTCAAGAACAACTGAGAATATTGCTGTTGTAGCCCAAAGTGTTGAAGAAAACCCAGGTTTGTCCATTCCTCGTCGTTCTTTGGAATTAGGCATTCCACAAACGTCATTACACTGTATTTTGCATAAAGACTTGGGTCTTAAGGCTTATAAAGTTCAGTTAACACAAGAACTCAAGCCGGCTGATCATCAACAACGTCGTGTCTTTGCTGATTGGGTCCTTGAAATGCATGAAAATGAACCGGAATTTCATCGAAAAATCATCTTTACTGATGAGGCCCATTTCCACCTCGGAGGCTACGTCAACAAGCAAAACTGTCGCATCTGGGGCGCGGAAAACCCAAGAGTTATTGTTGAAAAGCCTCTCCATCCTCAACGCGTGACTGTTTGGTGCGGTTTATGGTCCCGCGGGGTCGTTGGACCTTACTTTTTCGAAAATGAGGCAGGAGCAACAGTTACGGTCAATGGATTGCGCTATCGAGAGATGATTAATGATTTTTTATGGCCTGAATTGGATGGTATTGATCTGGACAACGTTTACTTTCAACAAGACGGCGCTACGTGCCACACAAGCAATGAAACCATCGATCTTTTACGGGAAAAGTTTCCGGACCGTGTTATCTCTCGAAGAGGTGATCACAATTGGCCACCGAGATCTTGTGATTTAACACCTTGCGACTTCTTCCTTTGGGGCCACGTGAAAGATAAGGTCTACGCCAACAGCCCAGCGTCGATTCAAGACCTCAAAGATGAAATTCGTGAGGCTATCGAGGACATAGGGCAGCCACTTTGCGATTTGGTTATGGAAAATTTCATGAAAAGGATATGGTCCTGTAAGCGTGGTCTTGGCGGCCATTTGGCTGATGTTGTGTTCCATTATTAACGGCATACCTTCCTCTTTATAATGAAATAAACATCCGATCATTTATCTCCAAAAATGCCATTTTTCTTTGAATATCAAAATAACACCTCTTATTGGAAAACCCTTTAGTACCTATAATCGCAAGTAAAATTCACTTTTGACATCAGAAAATAATTCTGATATTACGTATGATCAAAAACTGAAGCTTCAGTTAACCCCCTATTGCCACCTAAATCATTTTTTTCATCTTCTGAAAATTCGTTTTTCTGGGTGACGATGCTATAGAGAGTGAGAGAAAATTCTCAATAATAACTCGACTGATTTTGTTCAAATTTCTCAAACAGGTACTCGAGCTATTGTAAAGCTATTCCGGAAAAAAAATTCCTTCGGCCATAAAGTCCTAAATATCTAAATTGCCCTTTACAGTTGCTTTCCTGTAGCAATAAATTCCGAATGGAACTTTCGAACATAATTCACGTTGCATGTTCGAAGGTAGAAAAAAATTCCCAGGGAAGTTTGTACTCGCAATACCTAACCCCAATGGAATTTGGATTACAAAGCTACCTACTTTAAGTACGAGTAATACAAGTGAATTGCGGAAGTGGGCTGGTAGGAGCTAGTAAAATTTGGATATTGATAAATCGGACGAGAAATTACAAAAAATAAAAAAAATAAAGTGGGTTGCTTAAATTGGAACTGAGTATATTCAAAATGCACCACGATGATACACCACAACATTATAAAGATGTATCAGATTAGATACAAATTTATGTATATATAACCTACTATATCAAACCCACTATCTATAGCACTACCAACTGCAATGAAATATGCATAATTTAGTTTTGTAAATGAATGCACAAAAATAAGTGCATAGGCAGATACTTTTGTATCTGTGATCGAATAAAAAAAAATTGCAAATTACATTTAAAATTAATTTGTATTATAGAAACGAGAGAATTTAGACAAACCCATTGGTCCGTTGAATCGATGAAGCATTTGACGTTTACATCGACCTGTCATGATTGGCTTTTCAGTGAACACCACAAAGTTGGATAAACGATGCAATGCTGGGCCATGTGTGGGGACGCCTGAATAAGCTTGCGTTGTTTTGTCGTGCATATCGATGATTCTAGGTACCTACATTTTTTTGTTTCCATTTAATTTTGTGTGTTGATTTCCTCTCGATTGAGATATAAATCATTGCTTTTTCCATGCTTGTGCCTCCCTGTTTATATAGTTTTAGATGCATATGTATCTACGCCTTTTGTCTACTCTTGAATTTCGATTAGAGACAGGATATCAAATTATTGATGTTATTTTTTAATCAGAGACTTTTGATTTGATTGCAAATGGTTTAGATGGGCAGGCAACAACCATCAGCATCAGCAACAGCCAACAGAAGCAGCACGTGTAGGCTGCGCACCTTGCCATCTGTTATCATTTATTTGAAAAGCTTTTGTTGATTTTATTTAAAATGAATTCAACGTTTTCAGGAGCTGAGGTAATAATAGATATCATGAGGCAAGGATAACGATGCGTTCAATGGTTCAGTATTCTGCTGTCGTTGTGTGTGTTTGTGGTAAATTTGAAATTGGAATTAATTGCTTAGTTCAGAGCTGGTAAGGACTGTTGTGAGTATATTGCTATTTGTCTGTCGTTTTTTTTTTTGTAAATAACTATCGATTGAAATTCACACGTGCAAATGTTTATTAAACAATATTGATTGATTAAAAGGAGATTATAAACGATTTAAATTATTTAATTTAGCCCAGGATATGTATGTAAATGTGTTGTTTTTATTTTTGTTTTGTTTTAAAACTCGCCTATCTGAAAAAGGACGTAGAAACTGGATTGACATATTGGAAAATACAACAAATATACAAAACAAAATGTGCAATTTTCTATTTAAGAACAACATGACTTATGAGATCATTGGATTGTAACGAAACTATACAGTAGCTCTCACCGACCGCAGGTCGTTTCCAGTCCACACCTATGCAGCAAAATCATACCACCAGTACCCATCCATAACCCAAAATTTATTATTACCCACCGCAGAACTTAATCATCAGCACCAATACCTAAGCAACACCATATGACCAGTACCCTACCCTGACACACAATCACCAGTCACACATTACATACTAGCCACCCACCGAGCCCACAACAGCAGATCACACCTGGCAGTATGGAAATTTAATTCGTCGTTCTTACAATTCACACTGCGTGATACCATCAAATATAACAAGAGGATGTAAGAAATGGCGATTTGAGGCGAAACGTATTTGCTCGAATTGGACTCTATTGGGATTTGCTGAGGAGTAAGTTTGCCCTTGATCATAAGTGGTGGGCCAACTTTTTGATCAATTCCGATACTTTATTTGGTGCACTCCTCTGGCATTTAAAGGGGAAATATTTTGGGATATTAAGTAGTTGTTTTTCAATCGGGATTAGCCACGGTCTGATATTAGATTCCCTGCTTGCTCCGTCTCAGTAAAATCGTGAGCTATATTTGTTTTCCCTTGGATTAGCTCTGGACTGGAATTAGATTCCTACATACACCGTTCCCTGCTTGTTCTTTCTGAGTGAGATCGTAGACTTTTGCAATTATATAAAATACCGTTTAAGTTTAAGTTTATAATGAAATTGTAAGATTGTAAGTCCCGTATTTTATCAATAAGAGAATCGGACATAGTTCCAGCCTTTCTTCACCCGAGTCTTACTTGCTTTCTTCGGGATACCGTGGACAGGACGAGCTTATCAGCCTTAGGAAAGAAAGCATCACATGATTTTCTAGCGTTGAGCGTACCTAGTTTTCTTCATATCATCCAAATGTGAACTCCTACTAGCCATGCCCTTCAAATCGCACGCAAAAGGAATTAGGTACCTCAGTTGAATATTAAGAAGAAATATGGAAACATGGACAGATTATATTGGACCTAAATGGCAATGGTGTGGTACACAGGGAAAATACGTCCATTGGAAATAATAGACGTATCAACGTTGGCGAAGGGGCACGATCGTGCACTTTTTATTTTAAATGGCACTGTGGCATTCAAACGCTTCAAATGGCACTCTAGGAATTGACCAGCTATTTTTTCAATTTTTTTTAATACCCAAGTTCATGATCAAACTTAGTTTCACCACATGGTAGTGCATCAGCTTTGTTAAGTTGTTTCACGCTTAAATAACAATAAAACCCATAATAAAAATCGACTTTCTTAATGCCGGTCGTCTACTAGGCATTCAACGCACTAATTTCAAGTTCAACACATTCAACTCGTATGTACGATCTCCTCAATTCCATTCAACCAACGGGTTTAAACCAGTTGGAGATCGTTGCTCAACGAATTGTTGAACAAGTGTACGGCTAGTGTACGAGCTCGTGTTGCTCGTTGAATTTTGGTTTAACGCGTTGAGGAACATTTTCAAGATAATTTGTTGCACATTATTTGTTCAACTCATTGATCAACTTTTTTAAATTTGTTTGGCGTTGGTTGCCGTTGATATAAAAATATTTGTTGTAAATTGCGTTAAATGAGTGCGTACATCAACTTGTTGAACAAGCATATCAAAAACGCAGTTGACCAACTTGAAAAACTCTTTTTTTTTCAAAATCTAACAAGTTTATGAACTTTTGAGTAAGTTTGCCAACTATAATATGTACGAAGCTATTCGACAATTGAATACGTTGATCAACTAGGTGTACGGAGTTCTCCAATAATTGAACGAGTTGATCAACTAGGTGAACGAGATTATCAAACATTTCACTAAGTTTTTCAGCTATGCGTACGTTTTGTTGTGATCAACGCCAGTTTGTGCACTAGTGTAAGAGGTTGTAAATTTTTTCATTCAAAGATGGAGTTGAATGAAGAGTACGTAGTGGACGACCGGCATTATAAAGTTATACAATCCTTTTGTCGTTTAATGAAATAATAAAGGCCGAAACTTGCCAACACTTCATAACACTTAAAGACTTATATTGTTAATTGATGCTTTTCTTTATTTTTTGTTGTGTTTCGTTTAATGAAATTCTTTTATTTTATCTATTAATATATAATTTATTAATTCTGTGTTTATTTATTCTTATTATTCCCCAAATTTTGGGGTGCAATAAATAAAATTAAAAATTACATATGAAATCTCCGAAATTTGTGTACTATTTTCTTGGTGGCACCCAGTGGCCTAAAATGACACTTTCTGTTGTCAGCATTGGCACTTACACATTTTTTTTCCGGCAACGCTGAAACGTATCCTTTTTATAGAAAATAGCAATAATATCAAAAAGATACAAACACAACTGATGGATGCACCCTATAAAATGGCTGTCAGTGGGTAATATTTATTTTACTTTTTTTATTTTATTTATATCTGGTAGATTTTCTAAGATATACATTGTATGTATTGACAGCTTAATTCCCATGGAAAGATAAAATTTTTACCAACAAATTTCTAGGGAAACTATTGTGCAGCATTAACGTTCATTTCGTTTGAACGAGGGAAAAAATTCTATGGATTTTTTTATATATAAAGAAATCTGAACTATTTTATATTGACATTTAAATCATTAATAAAATCTTGAGTATTTTCCAGTTGTTGTTGTTTGCTTTTCAATTCTGCATCTCTTCACTTCATTGCATCTAGGTAAATTGAAGATCACAATGTCAAAACCTTACAGTACTACCTTCAATCTAAAACACATATTGTTCATTCATTCATTCGAATGCTGTTGCATCATCAAAGTTAAAATACAAATTCATTTTCAATTAAATTAAAAACAACTTTAAATTGTGCTTAAACTGCTATCGAATTTCTCTTTCTATCTGTATTTGATGTTATATAGAATAAAATTCTTCGAAATGGTTTAGAACACACGCCTTTGACTATATTTGCAAGTTTATACCCATCAAACCAGCACACATCCTCACTGATTCTCATATAAGAGCAATCAAAAGGAATTCAATTCATTTCTTAAAGACTTCCTGTTTGTTTCTTGATTGTGCTGCATTTGAATTTTCAAATTCAATAAAATACTAAGAATTATTATCCCCCCATTATCGATTACCTACATCCGACACCCCAATCTTCCTTTCAATCCTTTCATATCCTTTCCAACAACTCACTGTGAATTAAGAGAATTCTATATTTCAAATAATTGAATGTTCACATACACAAATATGTATGTACGTGTACGTATGTATGTAGAATATGTTACATTGCCAATGTTAGATATGTTTTGTGGCTAAAGGAAATATTTGATTTGAAATTTTGAAATTTTTAAAGTAAAACTATTTGTTCCTTGTATGTTTTTCCAGGAACAAGACTACTGACGCTCCTAAATGGTTTGATTGATGATGTGATGACCTGCAAGATCGATTGTTTGTAGAATAATTATAAATTACTTCGAACACTGACGTATGGTGTGTGTGTATAAATACCTTCAAATGATGAATATCCCATCAAGGGGCTTAAAGTGTACAATTTTAGCTTTTAAATGTCTATAGGATAATTTATTTAAATGGAAATTTAATTGGAGAAAAGGAGAATTTTCATCAAAGATTTACAAAAATGATTATTCTAGATATAGTTATCATATAGGTAAACATATTATGAGCGTAAAGGACGACCTTCAAAAATCGGTTTTAAATTCAAAAAGAGTAGAACTCTGCTATGTAAATGTAATAGGCCGAATCCCAAAAGCGAGGCGTATGTTAATACCATGCCCTAACCTTGGAATTATTCACTGCTGAAGTATAATGGAGAAAAGTAATGTGAGTTTTTCTACCATGTTACAGTTCACACTCACAGCGAACCTACATATGTATAAGGGGGGAGTTCAACAAATGATGGCAAATCGAGTTCAGCCGAGGTCTAAGTTATAGTGAAGACTGCTATCTCAGTTTTGAAAGTTTGTGACAACTGACGACTGCTATCTCAGTTTTAGAAATTTAGTCCTATTTCAGTTTTCAAATTTATTGATTTGTTTGTATTCTATATAATAGTGGATCCTGCTATCTCAGTCAGATATAAAGGCAACATTTTTAAGTTTTATAAGCTTAGGTTAGGAGGGGCGTGCGTATAGCTCAAAGGCTACTGCGTACACGGTAGCCTATTGGTCCAATGTGATCCCCTTTCACACAGATATATTCCTAACAATTGTTTCATGAAGACTGGTTCATTTACAAACCAGCCCGTACTCTCTCTATATTTTTTCATATTTACCATTGGTATATGCACTAGGTCGTCTAGCTCGTCAACAAACCTGTTTCCGAAGTGTCGGAGGCGATTAGTTAGTAGATTTGGACAGTCGCAGAGCATGTGCTTAATGGTTTCTGTTTTATCAGAAGTGGGGTGCCAATACACCCAGTCTAGTGGCCATTGTACCTATGGCACAGTGTCCTGTTAGTACACCTATCAAGGTTCTGATGCTCTTTTTACTCAGTTTTAAAATATACTGGGTTTTCTTTTCATTGATTCTAGGCCATAAACTTCTAGAGATAACACTGTCGCTCCTGGATATCCAGGAGTTGTTTATTGGCTCTATCATTTTTATGTCTATTTTCTTTTTCACTACGCCATACGGGACTTCAGGACTTGTACCCAATAAGTTGCTGCTGTCCCTATTTGCCATTGATCCCTTCCTTGCCATTTCATCTGCTATATCATTCCCTTCTACATTGCTGTGTCCGGGAACCCAACAAAGCTTGACACGGTTAGAATTGCCAATGACATTCAGTACGCTTCGGCACTTTGCCACTGCCTTATCTTATTGTCTCGCTGCATAGTGCTTTGATAGCTGCTTGGCTGTCCACGAAAAATGTGATCTCTGATGAGATCAGTTTTCTTTATGCATCATTTCAGCTGCTTTTTCAATCGCATATATCTCAGCCTGAAAGACGCTGCATTCATCTGGAAGCTTATACGATTCCTTAATATTAAGGGCTTCACAAAACACCCCGGTTCCGGTTCCTTCTTCCATTTTAGACCCATCAGTGTAGATGGGAATACCCTGTTCTCTTAATAGTGATCTAGGTTCCCATCCATGTATAAGCTTATTGTGAGACAAAAAAAAATGTTTAGTAGCCTGACTTGAAGGCTGGATGTGTAAACACATTGTTGTATAAAGTACGACATATAGAAAAGTATAGCTATATTGCAAATGTTATGTACTTTACTTTTTTCATATAGACAATATTTAATAATGGAAAAAAATTGTTTTAACTTTACAAACCAAAATATACATTTACAGCCCTATTAATAAAAAAACGCTTAGTCCACCTTTAGTCCATGGACTTACAAAACCATGGAATAAGAGTTAGACCATGGACTAAAATTTCCTATTAATAAGAAAATGGAACAAAATCTACTACAATAAGTATCAACTCTACTTCTTTTTATTCTATGGCCCTGTAAATTTTGATCTTAAATGTCAATTCTTAGCCCATCGCTAGACCACCATCTTTGATGGTCTAGCGAAGGACTAATTTGGTAAACTTCAAATATAAGAAATTGTGTTTTATTAATAGAAATTCGCACTTAGTCCACGGAATAAGTCCTAAACCTTCCCTAGTCCATGTTTATTAATTTGGGTTTTAAGGATTAATTTTTTTATAATGACTTGCATTGTGGTAATTGAATTTGTTTGCAAAATTTATTAATTTTGCGGAGGGCCCAAAAATTCTCTTTACGCCTTTCAAAAGCTCTTTTGATTGCATAATTGCATCCAAAATTGAAATATTCAAATTATTTCTTAAATCATCTTTTATTATATTTAAACTTGAGAAAAACCTCTCTGCAGTTGCACTTTCTGCAAGGTAAGCATGTATACATTTTCAAAAACGCTTGCAGAAGATGTTTGACACTCAATAAATTAACCCAAAATTGTGAACTTATAATGAAACGAAATTCGACATTTAACATGGTTTTATTTTCTTGAATATGAATATGAAATGGAAACTTTTTCAAAAGGGGTATTATAGTCGGAACGTCTCCTTTTGACATTTTGATAAGGTCAAGAAGAGTTAAATGACTTGTTTTGTCATTATCAATTAAATGAAATCTGTCTAAAATTTGTTCACATAAAGCTAGATAATATTGGGATGACTTCGTTTTAACTTTTTCTATAATGATACTTCCAATGTCGTTTCTACAGCAAAATTCTTCGAATTTAAATTCAAAATACACGGACGTATACGCTAGGTGATTAGCTTTGTTTTTGGAATCTAAATTGATGGATATAAGATCAAGTTTGCAAAAATTTTCCATAACGTATGAAAAGAAAGAAATAAGAGATATAATCGATTTTTAGTATATCTCAAAAAGTCTAATATAGTTTTTGCCTCTGACGATTTGTTTTCGAAAGATGAGAGATTAAAATAATGTACAAGGCCTGGTATTTTTCGAGAATTCGGTCTATATCATTTGACAATGAAAGCCAACGGGTTGGACAATGCCTTAAAATTTTGTGTTCTTCAATATTAAATGATTTCTGAAATTTAATGAATTCACCTTCTCTCTGAGGACTGTGGCTAAAATAATTATAAATGGTTTTTACAAATGACTCAATGGTTGGAAAAACTTTTAAAGATCCTGTTGGACAAACTAAAAACTACAAACACACTATTCATTTTTAAAAATAAAAAAAATGTCTGATGTTAAAAATTGTAGTGTTTGGAGGAGTGTACGTAGTGCGTGCTTGTGACAAAAAAGTGTAGTAAAAACACAACAATTGTAGTAGGGAGGCAACGCTGATGCTTGCCATTTTTAATGGTCGATACTCTTTTGTTCCCCTTTCGGTTCCAACAATGCTTTTACAAAAGTAACATTTTTCCAATTGAGAGGAATGATACGTATATCCGCTTCCCTTACTCCACTTAAACGAAGGGGAGTTCGCCAAATAATCAGAAAAATAACAAAGAAGAAGAAACGATAACTACATTTTTTTTTTCAATTTTAAAACGTGCTTAAAAACCGCAGGCTTAAATTATTATAAGGCATAAAAGTTTTCTAATCGGCCCGGTTTTACGTGAATGAACCATTTATTTCGTAAATTTTTAAAAATGGTTGGTGAATTTGGTAAGTGATGTTTTAAAAGCTAAAAAGTCCCTCCCAAATTCGCGAACCTTTTTAACCTTTTAAAAAAAATTCCTTATCAAATTCTTCAACCATTTAAAAAAAACAAAAGGAAGTGAATGCTAAATTCTGTATTAAATTCCCCTATCTTGGCGTGCTATCCCCAACAAAATGGCGTGCGTTACTTCCGTAACTTAATTTTCAATTTTACCCCTGCCGAGAGCTTAGATGTTTAAACATCAAAATGAATTAAAATTGTAATAAATTAAATAACAGAATTTATTTAAAGTTTTTTTTTTCAATTTTTAATACATTTTATTATAGTTCATCGCTTTCCATGAAAGAGCGGAAGAAAAGCGAATCGCTTTTATTAATACGAAAATACAAAAGCGATCCAAAAATATAACTATCTATAAGTTTTTTCTTAGTCTCCAAACATGTCTTCGTTTATTATGTTAAATCATAAAAATATCCAACATTTGTTGCTACATTTATATCTACACTAAGCAAAATGGCTAATGTCATAAACAAATAAACCATCTGATTCATGGCTCTAGCCCTATATGGGCTAAGTGTGTGTATTGTGCATTCCTTGAGTTTCAATTTTTCTATATGCCATTGGCTATTGTATTGATGTTGGTGCTTTTACGACTATTTGGCACCATGTGATGCCAATTGTATGTGAACAAAATCGTTCCAAGTGAATATAATAAACCTTAACTCGCTGAGGCGATATCTATTTAGAGTTATATTGTTGTAGTACAACTGCATTGCCACCATCAACCCAACGTCAGTCGGTCGGTCAGGCTCCTATACTGGATAATAATTGTTAACTCCTTGTTCTTCAATAACAATAGATTTTTTTTAAATGGTCCTGGCTAGCCTTGGAAAAAAGCTTCTATAAATCACTGTTAATTGCTGTTTCCAATAAAGCTAAAGTGGGAGGGGGAAGAGAGATGGGACAATGACTACTATAGAGTGCTTCAGATCAAGAATAAAATTCAACTCAGCTAGTTGCCATATTGTTTGTTGTTGCAATTTGTAATAACTATTCCACTACATATGAATATAGCTACAGCTATTATCGGTCTTAAAAACGGGCCACACAAAGGATATTCACACTATCGTCTCTCAGGCATGTCAATATGAAAACTACGCACCAGATTCCTTTGTTCTATGCGAATGTCTTTGTTTAGCAGACATTAATTTACGTGCAACAGGCAGCAGAAAAAAAGGCACAGAAAAACACAAAGCTAAAGACAGAAGGTCAGTAGTTGAAACTCAAACACAAAGATCCAAATGCAAAACAGAAAAAGCTACAAAAAAGATATTACGTCTTAAAAATCTTATAGCGCTGTAACAGCTGTGTGCTGATGTTTGTTGCCAGTAAATTATTATGATCTGAAAATTCGCATTTCCTTGCACAAAGATTGAATTGACACAAAAGTAAAAATAAAAATATATCACGTGCGTAGGCATATGGTATTATACGGGTGTGGGTGATTGAAACCACTTCCTCCTTAGAATTAATAATTTAGTCAAAAAATAAACTAAAAGCTGGCATTTAATTAAAAGGTAACAGAACAGATAAATTAAATATATTCCTATTTTTTTGAGTTACTTACTCGCTCATTCGAATACACTTACTCGCTCTCGTACACTCGCGCCCACTTACTCAGTCTCGTACACTCGAGCTCACTTACTCAGTCGCACTAACTTACGCGCTCAGTCGCACTAACTTACGCGCTCAGTCGCACTAACTTACGCGCTCAGTCGCACTTACTTACATGCTCTCACTTACTCGCTCAGTCGCACTCTCTTATTCGCTCACTCACTCGCTCAATTACTTATTATCTCACTCACTTGCTCTCTCTCACTCACCTTCTAGCCCACTTACTCATTTATTTGCCCACTCACTCACAAATGCGATTGCAATTTTTCTGACTACATCCTGGAACTAATGAACAACAGAAAGACGGAAAAATCATTTTTGTAAGGTGATGTCCTTTATGCAGCTGCGTTTTATTTTGTTGGCTGATAGCATAGAAGTCCCTCCGATGCATTCATTCCTCTTGGAGCAATAGTCGTGCAACCACAATGCTTAACAATAAATGAAAAAATCCCTTTGCTGCGCACAACCTCAAGAAAATTGCAACGGAAAATTGTGGCAAAGAAAAACATTCGTAGATACAAAATGTATCTGAAAAATCGTTTTGAACGTGAGTTTCTTACAACCAGCCAGCCGTGTTGCCTTAATCGGTGTAAGTTATGTAGCGCAAGCATAAATGTGACGGCACCGGCACCGATCAAGGAAAATGAAAGCAAACGCATTTTATTGGCGCGGCGTCTTCTGTGGGTCCGATGATGGTCTCTGCTGTTTTATTCTGGTTGGATGTAATGGCGCTTTCTTTAGGAGCTATATCAGCCGAGGTATAGGTACGAGACAGTGCTGTGACGTTAATGCGATTGTAATTGCGTTTCTTTATTTTTTTTTTTCGTAGTGACTGCCCTTATAATTTTTAAGGTGTTTTTTTTGTTTTCCTCCTATTTTCATTCTCGGAAGTGTCGCCGGCCGTTTGTCTTTTAGGTATCTTTATGTATTTACTCACGACGAATGAAAACAGGGACAAGGAACACTCAATAAAAATTTATTCAGCAGCAGCAGCAGTGCGGCGCGGCGGCGCTAATGGCATCGCTTACCAATGAGGTGCAAAGTGTTCTAAATTAATGGCCCCCAGGATAGAACACAAATTATGATGCCACACTCTGTCGATCATTATCTTTTTCTCTGATGGTGATGACGTGAGATGCAAAGGCATCCACATCATCATCATCATCATTAATGAGAGGATGGAATATTTATTCTTAAATGGTCATCATAGGGAACCAACTAGATAAAGAAAGTATTACTTTGTGTTGAAAGATGCTCGTTTCTTCTATAAAAAAAAATGCAAATGCTTATAAATTCTTCAGGAAGGGTGCCTTGGTTATTTAGGAGCTCAATTGCCTTGCAGGATCTAATTATGATGCTTATGATGCAAGCACAAACGCCCAATTCTTATGCAGTGTTTGTTGCCAGACCAAGAGTTAATACCGAAAAAAAAGCAAAAAACATTGTTAGTGTGCAGAATTTATATTTTTGAGTGAAAAACTGAAGATTACTCTAGAAGACCTCCAAACCCTAAAACTTACCAGAAAACCTTTAAAGCTTATACAATTTTTTCTAATATTTTCTCCAAGAACATCTACCACGGCTAAATGCGAATGCCGTCCGAGACACCGTTTTCGACCTTCGATTCTTTCGAGGTAAAACCTTTTTTTAAAATCCCGCTTTTCAAAAATCCCGAAAAAAAAGTTTAAAAATCCCGTCTTTTAAAATACTGTTTTTTTTTAAATCCGGTTTTTGAAAATCCCTCTCATTCAAAATCCCGGTTTATTTTAAACCCGGCTAATCCCGTTTAGCCCGTTTTCTATTTTGATAAAAATGTTACACAGAAACTTTGCATACACCCAAATTTGACCCCAACTCACATTCTATAATTGGGCCAGGCAGGCGGGTTCCAGTCGTTCTTTTTGCACATTGTGTTGTTTCCAAAGGCGGGATAATAAGAAACCGGATTATAAGAGACGGGATTTTAAAAAAGCGGGATTTAAAAAAGAAGCTGGAATTTAAAAAAGCGGGATTTTAAGAAACGGGATTATAAAATGCGGGATATCGAACTCAACTCTCAATATTATTTTCTGGTCGTGAAAAGTTTCGTCCCATTATCTTGGTGAAGAGTTGTTTAATGACAAAATGCTTACAGTGAATCATGTCACGTTCTCGTTTCATTTTCTTGTGCATTGTAAATCATTATATTCTTAAATCTCGTCACGATTTTAGAAATTTTACTGAGGTAAATCGTTGAACGTGAAATGAAGTTTAACCTCGCTTTTCTCAACGAAATTGGTGAAAAAATATCGCTGAACCACGGATCAAAGTTTGAATGACGGACATTGATGTTTGTACAATTGCAATATTGAGTCGTTCTTATCAATGTAATTATGCAAGTACGGGGCCGGATTCAAAAAATGTCAACTTCGTTGTTCTTTGACCAATTTCCATGAAATTGAAATATGTTTTAGCTGACATAGAAATATGAAAGAAAAAAATACTTTCAATACGGTGGTTCAAAGAATGTAGTTTTTAAAGAAAATAATGAAACGTGTTTATACGCACATGCTTTTTTTTATAAAATGTAGTTTCAATTAGAAATGGTTTTTAAGCGCACTTACAACATTTAAATTAAAACTCACAAGCGCTTCAATCATATCAAAATAAAGTAAATAGTTTTTAAAGTACCTATAACAGTTGCAAGAATTTGAAAGAACTCATACGAATTCTTATAAGTGTTATATACAAAACACCACCATTTCAACACGCCTTACTTGATCTCGATTATTAAAACGGTTCTGATTTTGAAATTAAAGGTACCGTCACACAACGTAAGGTAGGTACTTTCGGAAAGCAAAAAGCTTTTTGAAAACTAAATTTTCATTGTGTGACGACCCGAAAAGTACTTTCTTGAACGCGTTTTCTAAAAGTGATTTGCTTTCTTGAAAACGATTTCGAAAGAAAAAATTTCACTGTGTGACTGACTAGTTAATGAAAGCGTTTTCAAGAAAGCAAATCAATTCAAAAAAAATTTCTGAAAGCGCTTTCCGCTTTCATAATCTGCTTGTGAAAGTTTGTTGCTTTCGTGAAAGCGAATGTTTGTTTTTTACCCGAATTGCTGAGCCAAATTGTTTTTTGGGGGAAGGGTAACATTGTGGTGGCATATCGATAGACACCAATATCAATAGTTTTCTTGGACAACAGTATCTTGGGTGATCCCTTAGCGGTTATAAAGGATTTTAACTCCCTCCAGGGTCATCTGTCCCGCTAAAAAAACACACACAGTAACAAATCACTTGCAGCAAACATTTGCATGGTGAATTTAGTTTCTCAACAAACGGTCGTACTTTTTACAAAATTAAACTGCTCCTCCGAAACGTGATCAAAATTACGAAAGAATTCAATTGATAAAGTCAATAAGCCACCTTATAGTTTTTTTTATTTATTTATTTTATTGAAGCGTTTCGGCTACATAGCCATCATCAGAAAATTCGACCTTTATATAAATTTTTAATATAATTATTGAAATTTTTAAAAATAAAAACAAATTTCAATTTAGATTTTTACAAATTTTAACAAGAGTCGACAAATCCACAATTATCATATAGTGCTACGTTATGTAATTTGTTAATATAGATTAACTCCCATAAATTTAATTGTCTGTATCCTTGCATTTTTAATGAGGATATGCTATTAGTCATCATTCCGTGTTGTTTTTGGTTTCTGCTTCCTCAACCCATTGCATTATTTTCTTGGTGTATATGTTTACTAAAAGCCGTTTTTTTAGTCTTATTTTGTATATCCAGTTGATGGTCTCTAAATCTTTTCTTGAGAGAACGAGAGGTTTGACTTACATATATATACTGCATTACATCCATTACGGTTTAGCTTATAGATTCCTGATTTGTCAAGGTGGTCTGTTTTTTGTTTTGTGCTTTTTATTGACTTTATCAATTTAATGTAAGAAAAGATCTGCTCTTTCCGACAAACGATTTCATCTTCTTGAATTTTGAGAGTTTCATTCCAACAAAAAGAGCAAATCTAGATCAAATCTTAAGACGAAAGATTGGATCTCTGATGTGTTGGCAGATTTGATCTGGATGCACACATATATGTAAATAGTCTTTTCTGTCAAATGAAAAATATTTTGTAATTAATTTGTTGTGAACTAGTGCCAAACCATGCTAAAAAAAATTAAGAAATAATGGACGAAGAATTTAATAATTTTTATTTTATAAATTCAGTGGAGTTTTTGATTGCTTAGGTTTCGTCTTCCTCGTCATCTGATGATGAAGATGTGTGTTTTTTTTCGGTAATGTGTGTGAGTCATTTACCAGTAATACAATTAAATCTGGAAAAAAGTTTCATTGAAAAGATCAAATCTAGATTTTGACATGAGTTCTTTGAAATTTTAATAAAACTCGCTATAAGCCTTTTTGGCTGAACTTCCTTCTAAACAACGAACGAATTGATCTTTCCCTGCGCGTAAATCTCTCAAAATAATCCGTCCTCGCATAAAATTTCCTCAGCGAACTCCATGCTCTTGGTGGTGCGATCAAGTGGTGAACGACCTCAACCAACTTGGTGTGCGTAACTGGTGGCAGCTAGCTAGGGACCGGGCTAGCTGGAGAGGTTTGCTGGTTGAGGCCGCGATCCATCCTGGATTGTAAGCGCCATCTAAAGTAAGTGCGACTGCTCTCTGAAAGCACTTTCACGAAAATTTCAAAATCGAAATTTTCGAAACGCTTTCTGAAAGCACTTTCCTTTCATTGTGTGACAGCACCTTAAGTGCTCTAGGTGATATGACACCAGAATAATAAAAAAGGAGTTTTACTTCCATTGCGTGTTCATAAGTACACACTCTTTTTTTTTTCAAAAAACTTATGGATAAAAAATACATATTTTAGAAGCGTCTGCATACAAAATTTAATCGAAAACAGTTGTATCGTTCTTCGAAAAATTCGAAGATTCAAAACCATACCAGAGGTACTTATGTACTGTCAGAAGGGCATCCGACTTCCAGAAATTACTAGCTCTTATTTCAAGCAACTCCACGGAACTCGAAGAATATTCCTATAATTCAAATTCAATTAACATGTATTCCGTAAGTTGAATTTCAGGATATCTTGGAAGTCATTTTAATTGTGTGATTTAAAAATTTAAAATCTTTAAACACAACACACCACAAGCTACCCTTCGGAACCGGTCAATTAAATTCTTGCAGTTTTTTATACAAGCCGTTTTCGCAACCAGCCAGCCATCTTTAACGTGCTTACACAAATATATATATATACCTACATAAAAAAAAACAAAATCGATATAAAATGAGTTCTTATATTCTGTGATAAAGGTAAACCACAAAAAAAACATGAATGCATATTAAACTCTCCCGAGTAGATAGATACTTTAAAGGACATAAAAACTTTTTTCCGCAAAGTGTATCTTATAACACAATATAGGGCAAAGTTTCACAGAAGGACCGAAGAACTTTTCCATGAAGAATCCCACATAGAAAAGTTATTCACTTTCTGTACTATCGGTGTATTCGTTTTGAAGGCTATATAGATTGTATATATGTCTGTATGTAGGGTAGGTACTTGTCTAATGGAAGGATAGGATTATTGTATTATTTGTTTTCATTTTACTCATGTATATGTATTTGTATACCTATCTATAAACAATATTATCAACAAGATGGATAAATAAAATAAAAATCCTGTCATTTTATTTTTAGAATTGAATCATCCAATTTATTGCCATTTATCGCGAATGTTTGACATTGTTTTTTTCCCCTCCATATTTTAAGACTAGGATAATAAAAAAAAACAATTCCTTCCATAAATAGAATAACAATATTTATCCTAAAGCTAGAAAGTGTATCCGTTGGAGCTATTTATATGAGACAGAGAAAGAGAGAAAAAGAAGAGCGATAGATATAAATTTTAACCGGACTCTAGTGAAGCATACATTTTTTTTTATTTTTTTTTCTGTCTGCTGTGTTTGCATTCCAAATGTTTTTTTAATCGATTTTAAGAGCTTTTTTGGTGGTTGCCCGGAGTGCGCACTTATAGACCAATTAAATAAAACACTATACAATAAGGATGCTTTTTTTTGTATGCACTAAAAAGTAGTCCACTTTATGCAGTGCTCAGATATACAAAATAGATAAAAATGGATTAGGTGTTGATTTGATTGTGTTGCAGGATTTAATAGTAATCCTGTTGCGGATAACAAGGATCGCAGTTATATACTTGGTGAGTAGCGTGAAAGTGTAGCAAACAGCATTGCAAATATTTTTTTTTTTTTTTTTTGATGGTTGAATCTTTTTGTAGTTTGAAAAATGTATTTCAATATAGCAACTGGTGTATATATTTGTATTCAAATGTTTGTGTTTGCTTAGAAAGTAGTGGAAATAATGTTTATAAAGATCATGAAAGTATTTAAGGATAAGATTATTTCAAAACGATTTTTTATAAAAGGTTCAATAAGTTCAGGAGCTACATTCTATGTTGAGTTGTTGAAAAATTAAAATGTCCGCCATGAGCTCTCCAAACCTCTCGGCCCCTATTGAAACGCCTTTTAAAAATAAAAAAAAAAATAATCTGTTGTCTCAAAAACGGCTCCTAGTACTTTGATAAATGTTTGTGCTTTGTGTTAATTTTATTAGAATTTGGAGTTCAAAAACAGACTTACCTTAACCCAAATTATGAAAATTGACCATTTCACTTTTTTCGATTTTCTTTAGAAAAGTCACTCCTCAATTATTGTAATAATTTAGTTTACTTACCTACGCATTAAATCGGGAAGTTGGTTTCTATTAAGCCCATTGACACTTTCAGTAGTGACTTTTGGATGGCTGTCCATTTTTAGAGTAATGTTTTTGAGATTCGAATATTGAGGGCTGTAAAATTTTAAGAACTAATTTCTTCTGCTTATCAGTTATAAACTGTTTACATGAAATAAAGGACATTTACTGAAATCGTAACATTTTCAAAAACATTATTTGATGTATGTGCAGCTGTTTCGTAAAAAATCAGGGTTACAAAAATAAGCCAAAAATGAGAAATATAATCATACCGTCTTCGGAAACTTCAATTTGTTCGTCAATTTTTGACACAGGCTAGAATGGCTTAGCATGTTCGAAAACGTCAAATGCACTGACAGTCATGTGACGTCTATCAAATAGAATTTGTGCAAGTAGGACCAATGTATATTTGATGCTAAAAACAAAGATGCCTCAAAATTTGACTATCAAATTGACTTTCATTTGACTTTCGAAAACGGCCGTATTCATACAAGAACTAATCTACGATAGTGAGTGTCCACTTACGATTCAACCATCTGCGAGATAATTTGAACACTTTCCAATGCCGAATGTTCTTTCAAAAGATGAGACTAGATAAATGCCAATTTGTAACAGTTATACAAGTTTAATAACAGTTTTTTAAAGTGTTAAAAGTGTGAAATATTCAGCAGCTGAAGTTTCGGAAGTCGAATATGCAACTGATCCTATGGTGTCGCTTTAACAACATCACTGTTATAATTGGCTTGCCTGAAGTTATTTTTTGTAAGGGGGCTGCTGGTATCCTTTTTACTGTATACACGTAACTTGAACTGCCAACAAAAGCCAGCGCGTGAGTGACGGAGAAGTGATCAATGGTAATTCTTGGACCTTCTTAAATAAAGGGTGTTTTTTTTTAAGGTATAGAACTATAACATGAAATAAACAAGGATAAATTGTATTGATTGATTAATCGTCATAAAATTGATTTTATTTGGAAGATAATTGTTTGTCATTTTTTGAAAATGATTCTGGGATATGGCCAGCTATGTCAGCTATCTCGAATCGTAGTCGAATTTTTAGGTTCAATTTTCGATCACTTGTTGCAACATTTTGGGCCGTAAATTGTCAATAGCACAGCGAATGTTGTTTTCCAAGTCTTCAATCGTCTCTGGCTTGTCGGTGTCGACTTCAGCTTCCATTACAAAAAAACAGTCTAGCGGTGTTTAATCGCATGATCTTGGAGGCCAACTCACAGGTCTACAACGCGAAATTATGCGCTCACCAAATATTTCCATCACCAAATCAATTGTAGCACGGGCTGTGATATTTTACGCCGTCAATGTAATTTAGGAACGAAAATGTTATTGATCATATCTCTTTAACGGTCTCCATGGACTGTAACCCTCTGTCCTATATCGTTTTGAAAAAGTAAGGACAAATGATTCCACCAACCCATAAAACACACCAACCTGTTAGGTTTTTCTGACTGTAACGGCGCGGCATTTCAACAATGTCTTGAGGATTATTTACACTCCAAATGCGACAGTTTTGCTTATTGATGTAGGCGTTCAACCAAAAATGAGCTTAATCGATGAATAAAATTTTCTTCTAAAAATCGGGATCAATAGCAATCTAGTTCCTATCCCATTCATCGAATGTGCACCGTGTCCGTTTGTCGTCAGTCGATTCATGATGAAATGGCAAACTAAACTAAAGATGAAAACAAAAAATGGCTGTCAACTTAAACAGTGCTGTCAACTTAAAGTTCTATATCTTTAAAAAAAAACACTCTAAGCCCCGGGAGCACTTTTAACTCTAGCCCGGCCCTGGAAGTTCACAAATTCACTGACTTGATTCCGGACAAATTTTGGATTTCCTTCATTTTGTGTAATTTTAGTAAAATGTTCTAGGGTTTTTTTTTCAAATTTCAGACACAAATCATGATTGTTTTCTTTACACTTTTAGTGTTCGTTCAGGGAGTTTCTTCCCGTATTACGAATTTTCATTCGGTCTTCTCCTATGCTTATTCAATGCTACTTTTGTCATATTTCTCGTCACACATAGTAAGTAATTTTAAGCAATTTTTTTTGTAATCTTAACAACTCAAAACAAAATTAGAGGTTATGTGCACTTAAATTGCGCAAGCACACATATTATGATGTATACCACGCTGAAAAGAGTATACCTACTTACCTATCCAACTTGTCCCCACGGCCACATAAACATACACTTTGTTATTTAACAATTTCTTGCCATCGAAATCCATCATGTCATTCCACACCAGTGCGCACACTTCATGCCTTAATAAACCAATGTCATCTCCATCATCCACATCCAACCCTCCTAACGACTATAATATTAAAAAGAAAATATTGTGACGTGAGTGCTCTCCCTCACTTTTTTGCACCGTTTCGGCGTTTCATGACAAACGCGCGTAAGAGTGGTTGCGCCTTAATTACTTTTGAATCATAATTAAGTTCCAACAGCCTTTTTACTTAATTAACCCATCCTAATGGTCCATCATCCTAATATGTCTCTAGCATGTTTCATTTCAATCTCTTTTCCTCTCTCTCTCTTACACACCTAAGTTATTGTGATTCTAATATTTTTTGTTGATACGTTGTTGTTCTGCTTTACCGCGAATCACTTGGGGTCTTAAGTTGAAGAAGGCTGTTCATTTTTTTGTATATCTCTATTTTCTTTTAACGTCTGTTTTTACTTATTTTCTTTGCTGTTTTTATAAGTTGCCTTTGTCGGAATTCTTCAGTAATTAAAAGCATGGCTTTAGTTTAATGGGTGATGGAGGGGGTTAAACAATGGCATTCCTTGATTATTTCCCTCATTAAAAGAAAAAGGTAAACTAAGTAAGGGTGAATATTCGTTCTAGGAAGGTTCTCTATACCGTGGATTGCGGGCCTAAACCTACCTTTGTTTTATGAACATAAAGATTCCAGAATGTTTCCTTCATAGATAGATACAAACAAACGACTCATTGCTGGTTAATTTTCAAAAAAAAAAAATTACACACAATCTTTACAAAAATATTTGCACCTTTGTCATCAAAAATGTAATTTTTTTTTTTTTATTTTACTTCCAGGTACTCTCAGCATTGGACATATTACAACCACCTCATTTGGATTTCTTCCAGGAAATGTATCCTTTTTAAAATAATATTCAAGCATTAGTGGCAATATATTATATACTAACCAATATCCATACATACACTACACACTGTGCGATGAAGGGGAAATAATGTTGATGAAAGAATATGAAATTCCTGTTTAAGAAAAATTGATTTTAAAGAATACAAATTAGAAAATTTAGTTTAACCTTTTTTTGGAAGTAGTTGCTAATTTGGGCAAAACCAATTATTCTTGTTTGGGATGAATGAACCTCAATGCCTGATTTAACAAAAAAGATAAACATTTCAACGTTAGAGGTTGGGTGACATCTTAAATTTATTGGGCAATCAATATTGAATAATTTGCTTGCTAAATTTTTAGGAGATTGTTTTGTGTAAGCCCTGATCTTAAGCATATCTATAGTTTAATATCCAGTGATTGAAGTGTCCCCAGTAAGTTTCCGTAGTTGCCGACTAATTTATTGAGAAGAATTACTCTCAGTTTCTCCATTGAAATTTTATTGGTGTGTATCGAAATTCGTTCAACCTCCTGGTTGAAAATTATATGGATTCCGATGACCTTTTAGACGGAAAATAAAACAAATTACTTATGTTTTTGGACAGGGATAGAGTTCCGTAAGTGGAATATTATGATCGTGAGAAAACAGTTCTTTTGTAAAAATTTGTACTGTTTGAAATCCATCCAGCATTGTTATCGAAAAGTTTTTTTCGTAATGAATAAAAATTTTCGTTTTTGAATTTATAGTCTACACTTAGAAAAAAAACATTGTTGGCAGCTTATCAGCTCGCATTTGAAAAATTTTAACATTTTAATTCTTAACTGAAGATCGTTTTCTTAAAACAGGAATTTTTTCAAAAATATAGTAGTTGAATCAACAAATTGGAAGATTTAACATTCGTCAACAGGGAGTCTTTTTTGGAATAAAAATGAAATATTTATTTTCGGGGATGAAAATTGGAAGCAAATATTTTATTCTTAAAATAACAGCGCCGTCTTTTAAGGTGTTTAATGCTTTTTACTATGCCTACCTCGTATTAGTGTGTTATTTTCTTGCTTATTGAACCCCATCTCGAAACCCCATAGGAAAATTCGACAAAAAAATGATGAAACTTCGAAAAAATTCCGACAAAGCTGATTTTTGGTGGAGAGCTTCATTTTAATGTCCTAAGCATTTCCTAAAAAGTAGCCTAAATTTGGAGCAAACATTTTTTTTTTATTCAACTATATGCCTGTAAGACCTAAGGTCTTTTAAATGCAACCTGAATTGCACGGCACTAGTTTGGCACAGTGGATTTTAGAACCAGATATTGACTGTCTCATTTTAACCCATGGAGGTATAACAAAGAATGCGCCTATACGCGGGGACGAACCCACACGTCCTAGTTAACAATCAAGCACTTTATCCACAGTGCCATTGCCACCAATTTTTAGGGGGGGGGGGGGGGGGTCGTTCTTAAGTTACCAAAGCTTAATTGTTCGTTACAATGGGTATATTAAGTCTGGTTGCTTTAACGAATGAATTTAATCTATATGTCTACTTTGATATTTATTTTATTTTATAATTAAACTTTGGTGCGCTATAACTTAAGAACGATTTGACATACAGAAGTCGTTACATCCGCTCTTTGAGGTTTTTTTTTCAGAAAAAATAAAGATTTTGGGGAGCAAAATAAAAAAATAGAATTTTTAAGATGGCATAATTACCCTTCCGGTTCCACACTTAAAATTTGTTATTTGTTATTGCAAACTAAAAATAAAAACAAAAAAATCCCCACTCAAAAACATCAATTTATTACATTTTTTTAATTAATGTACTACACACCAATGATTTCGACCCGTTTTCTCCAAATCTATCAATTGTACGATAAAGTGTCTTAATCTTTTTGTGAAGAATAACATTAGCTACATTGCGTACCTACAACTTTTTTCAAAAGAACCTATAGTTTTGGACTAATTTGGGAAAAAAATGAATTTCCACCCCCCCCCCCCCCCCCTCTAAAAATTTTTGATCCCTATCAAATTTAGGGTACTTTTTAGGAAATGCTTAGGACATTAAAATGAAGCTCTCCACCAAAATTCAGCTTTGTCGGAATTTTTTCGAAGTGAATGTCTAATTTTCCTGGACTACTAAATGATTTGGTGATTTCGATGGATGAACCGGGACAAAAATAAAATTGGAGACTTTTTCACATATAATCTGCTGGAAATATCAATTGCACTTGTAGACTGACTACTTTGCAGTTGTTTTGTTATCGTACATAGAAATTAACCTGGAAATTTGCCTCTCATTCGAACTTAGGGCATGTGAATGATGCTAAAAAGTTTCTCTCGAAATTTATTGGTATCGGTGGTTTCGCCGTCATTTCGTAAGATTTTTTATTCCGATGGAGATTCACGATCGCAGGAAAAATTTCGATAGAAAGGAAATTACCTGCTGTATAGATTCCCGATAGGGCCCATTGAAAAGCAGTACTGATACTATAGCCTTATTACGAGCTCTGTAACGCGAGTCAGTATAATTATCATTTTACTGATTAGATTACAGTGAATGCATATTCTGACAATCATCTGTTCCAAAAAAAAACACGTTAGAACAAACAAAACCCTAGAATGTAATGAAATTTCTTAAAATGCTGGAATTTTGTTCATCAGATCCAGTATGAAAATATTTATTGCTTGTGGTGAATTTGACTTTATTCAATATTTCGTCAAAACTGATATTGGAAAATTACTCCCGTCTATTGGAATTTCAAGACATTAAATTGTAACTTGCTGCTTCTGACGAAAAGAAACAGCAAGAATATTTACTTGTCAGATTACGCTGCAAGGTTACCTGGGATCCCTTAAAGAAATCTCTTCCCCTACCTACGTCATCTTTCTAACATTAGCTAAATCTAGCATGTGGCTGTTTACCAAAAAAGTTTTACTATGTGTCTCTTCGTTCATACAAATGAGGCCACATTTCTATACGGCGTCTATTAAGCTTCAGTTAGGTGACACTGTATACAGGTTGTTTACAGTGTCAATATCGAATAAAGCTATAGATTTGAAGTTTTAGTGAAGTTTCTGGATGATAAATAGGGATCAATTTTTCAATGGCTGGGTTAGCTCTAAATCTTAGTTTAACCATTATTAGTTAATCCAGCAAATAAATTAAACCTGACTTAGCTAGAAAAATGTTTTTTGTTTTTTTCTTTTGTCAATATAGTGATGGAGATGATGACACTGTTGAAATCGCACATATTCTATAGCTTCTGACATTCATTTCAATTTCCTGACGCATGTCTTTTACTAATATCCACTTAGCTAAGTCTGCTAAATGTGTTCAATTGAATTTGGATTTATATTAACTAAAAAAATGTGCTCTGGAGTTACCTAGGACTTAACCCCAAAACTTCTGAACCTGATGAGTTCGTGTCATGACATAAACAAGAATCAATCAAAAATATGTTATCCTTGTACGATATAACTGCTGTTTCAAGTCTACAAATTCCAAAATATATACTAGATAGTAAAAATAAGAAAATTCACGACTAAATTGCACGTACTTGCTCTTATGATTCTTTACATCGTAAGCACAACTATATTTTTAAAGTCGTTTTTTTACTGACATAATTTTGTAACAAATTTTCTTTAATTTTTTTCAAAAAAAAAAATTAATGGAATGGCAATTCAAAGTATTTAACAATATAATTTTAAAAACAATGGCGCAAAATTTTAAACGATTTAGTAATATGTTAAATCATTTTTAGTATGATACTATGCTAAAAAGAGGATTTTGCTAATTTTAAACCAGTTAGCATCGTACTATTTTCTTAACATTTTACTTAAGTTAAAATCACAAAACGGCTACTTTATTTTTTTTAGTATCGTACTAAATCCATATACCACTTTGACATTTACAAACGTCAAAAAGTTATGTTCGCTTACTTTTTTGCACAATTTTAGGCGTGTTTAGTTGTAGTTGATTAAGAAAATAGATTTAGTATGGTGCTAGTTAAAAAGCGTTTAAAAATAGCAAAATATTAGTAAAGTGCTATAGTATTAGAAAACTGTTAAGTAGTATCATGCTGAGCCCTTAACTTCAGGCTGTTTAAAATTTTGCGCCAAAATTTCTAAAGAAAAAAACCGTCCACCTGTTTTCGAAATTTGAATTTGCAAACAAAAAATTCCATTACCCAAAAAAAAAATAATTGTTCCAGAATTTTGGTATGCATTATTATTTAGAATATTAAGGACTCCTGTATAAATATTTTGATCGAAACCCGTTGAACAGTTAATGTGAAAGTCGAAAATCAAAAAAAAAACTTTATATACCAGATACCGTTAATAACATTTTATATAAATATTTTGTCTGGTGCAGTATGAAATTTATGTCTACAATAGTGCACAGAATTTTTGTATCTAATCATTTCCGAGTTAATTAAGATTCACTTTTTTGCTTTAAAAAACTCTACTGCAGGTGGTACCTAAGGGTAGGCGCTCATATGCAATTTTTCCGAAACGAAATAGTTTAATCACTAGTTGAACTATGATCGCGCACATAAACAACTTAAAAATTAATTAACGAGATAAGCCAACACACAGACGATATTTCGATTAAATGTGCGCGCAGTTATAAATAGTTCTGTGTGATACCAACGGAAGAACTTATTTGGGGAAATCGTTTGATTTGTGCCAAAACACAAACTTTTAAGTTGCTCAAATTGCGGACTGAATAGTTTTTGCATATGCGCGCATATGTTGCAAACTGAAAGTTGTATGTGCGCGCCTAACCTACCAAGTACGAAGAAAATCCTTATACAGACAGTAGGAATTTTGAGACCTAAGTATTTTCGTGCGTTCATTGTCATTAAGATGGTAGATATCTTAATGTCAAGTTTGATCAAAATCTCAACTTAGAATTTTTTTTCCAAATGCAAAACTTGCACTATAGTATCTATATCGCAAGTAAAATTCATTGGATTCTATAGGATTGTGCCAGAAAAAACATACTGACCCCAAATTTAGTGTCTTATTTTTACTTTTTAGGATTTACTTCTTAAATAATAATTTTTAACTAAATTAACTCTGAATAAGCAAGCAGCAACAATATACTTTCACTGAAAACACTTAAAACATTATTTGATAATATAAGCTCTATTTATAGATATTTTGTAGTCAAGTTGTTTTTTTTTATCTCATTTTAATTGGAAAACTTCATCCGCAAGTGGCGCTAGATACATTTGCATACATATATTACCACTATATTCTCGAACTAATACCATCAACCATGTTCATCAAAAACGTTAACCCATTATCAAACCCATTTAGAACTTTCATTTTGCTGTTTGTGTTGGAGGGGGGAAAAATTAGGGAGCTGGGGTAGGTAACCCAACAAAAGTTATTGAATTCGAAGAGCCAATGTCATCGTCATCAGCATAATCATCACTACTGACGTCGAAAATGGTAATCAAATCTCTATACACACACAAAAGCGAAATAGTTTTTTTTTTGTTTGTTTTTACTTTGCAGCATTTTATTTTTATATCAAATTAGGTATTTTATATATAGAAGGGTTTCATTTTAATAGAATCTAATTATTTGATAATTCTGATTTTTGGTTCAAGAAGTTAATTAGAGAAGTGTAGTATATACTTATTGGGCCCTAATCATAGTTCTTTGATAACTACTATACTTTCAGCTGTTATTTAAAGATAATTTTAACGTGCATGTACAATGTATGAATATGAATTGGTTTTAAAATTCATGAAGGTTTTGATAACTTGGTGGATATTGAAATGTTGCCACCCGTTGTAAGGCAGCTGTTTGTTTTCAGCTACTGGTAATATTATTTGCAGACCTGGTATAATTTTAGGATGGGACAGTTGTCAATAATTTAGGTAGAGTAGCCAAATTGGTTTAATCTGTGTCCTTAGACCGCAGTGTAGGTATATCAATTATTTTTTCGATTTTCACTCCTTAATATAATACTTGTTAATTAATAAATAATTGAAAAAAAGAAAAATATATTTTCCTTAATCAAAGATCAAACTTAGATATGTGATAACTGAACTCCTACAGTCAGATCTGCACAAGATCATCGTATCGCCACAACACCTCTTAGCCGATCACATAAAAGTATTTCTGTATCAGATATTGCGTGGTCTAAAATATTTGCATTCGGCTCGAATTCTACACAGAGACATAAAGCCGGGCAATTTATTGGTCAATAGTAATTGTGTCCTGAAAATATGCGATTTTGGGTTAGCACGCGTCGAAGAACCAGATCAATCGAAACACATGACACAAGAAGTTGTAACACAATACTATCGTGCCCCAGAAATCCTAATGGGTGCCCGTCATTATTCGGCTGCTGTGGATGTCTGGTCGGTTGGATGTATTTTTGGTGAGTTGTTGGGTCGACGTATTTTGTTCCAGGCACAGAATCCTGTGCAACAGCTGGAACTTATTACAGAGCTATTGGGTACACCTTCGATGGAGGATATGCGACATGCGTGCGAAGGTGCCAGAACGCACATGTTGCGGAGAGCTCCCAAGGCTCCATCGTTTTCGGCTTTATATACATTGAGTTCACATGCGACACATGAAGCTGTGCATTTACTTTGTCAGATGTTGGTATTTGATCCTGTAAGTATAAATATATAGTATGGTTGACGTAAATAATAATACATTTTTTTTTGTTGTTTATTGAAGGATAAGAGAATATCAGTGACAGATGCTTTGGGTCATTCATATTTAGACGAAGGACGTCTGCGATATCATTCGTGTATGTGTAAATGCTGTTTTAACACCTCATCCGGTTTGCGGCAATATACTGGTGATTTTGAACCTTCAGCTGGCCAGCCATTTGATGATCTTTGGGAGAGGAAGTTAACGTCTGTGCAACAAGTTAAAGGTATTTAAGTGAAAGCTGAATCAAAACAATTGTTTACAATTTTTTTTTATTTGGAGTGGCGCCATTTAAATTATGTGATATTCTATTGTCTTAAAGGTACTAAACTGAAAATGGACTGAAACAATAAGGATATATTTTTATTCGCAGAAATGAAATTCGAAGAAGTAGTAGACAAAGAAATGTGTTCTTATAACTTTCTTAATCCTGAAATGAGGCGAATCTACTTGCAAATTCATATTGTTGATTACCTGGAAAATGATTATTCGAAACTATGAAAAATACTTTTGTAGGACAATTGGTTTCTTTTGTGCTGAACATATAATCCACAAACAGTGTGGGAATCTGTTAAAAGCTTCAATTGTGTAATTCAATTAATTCCACTGTAGACTTCCAATGATATTTGTCAAAAACATTTACATTTAGTTTATGTTGAAGTTATGCAACAAAAATACCGAACTTTTTTGATATAATTTTGATTTTTATTCTACAAGAAAAATTAACATGTTTTCGCCTAAGAAACGGATTGTTTGTAAAACAAAAAAATAAAAAAATATAAACGACTGAATTCCAGGAACTTATGCTCTTATAGCTCGAGATAGGCATTAAAGACATTAGTTTAAATACAGCTAGGTACACTGCTCCAAACAAAAAAAAAAAACACAACACGCGCCAGAAATATAACTTCCTTAATTTAAAACAATTTTGTCTTTCGTAATTCCATGTCAGCTGCAACATATTTCAATGTTATGGATATTGGTGAAAGAACAACGAAGTTGACATTTTTTGATACGTACTTGCATAAATACATCCTCCCCATAACGATCTTATCTTCCAATTGTACAAACGGCCTTTTAGATTGGTCGTCTGGAAGGCTTCCGAAGACTTCAGAATGCTTCTGAAATTGTTCGATTGGTATCAAATGACAGCTCTTCTTTTGGATAGAAGAGAAATTTCCTTCTGTATTTGAAGTCAGAATCAAAACCAGAAGCAATCACACCCTCACACCCACTAAATGTCGAAATCGAAATAAAAAATGTCGTGTAGGGATGAGCGATCGCAGTTAAAATTAAAAAAAAAAAAAAAACAAAAAACAAAATCGATGACAGCAATTATCGAATCAGAAATATCGATGTTTTTTAACACTGATGGCTATCTGATGATTTTTTTTTGAAAATAAATAGCACGTTCAAAAATCGATTAAAAATTCAAAATATTATAAATACAAAATACATTCATTGTTCGGAAAATTGTAGCAATGTTGTTATCTCAATTTTCTATATACCCTCTGCGTGTATATATATATATGCTACATATATCGCACAATGAAACTTTATACAATTTCACATAATAGAAAAGAAGTTTTACTTCAAAATTCACATATATGAAAAATGGAGTATTAAAAACTAAAATTATTGGCGAAACATTTTAAACAGCCAGATTTTTATTTGTATTAGCATAATACTTCTTAACAATTTGCTAATATTAACCACTATTAATGAAATATGTATTCGGAATCTTAAACACTTTTGTAACTAGCATCATGCTGAACCTATTTTCCTGAAAATTACCAACTAAGCACTCCTAAACGAGTCCGGAAAACTAGACGAACATAACTTTTTGTGTTTGTAAATGTCAAATTGTCATGGCTCCTTTAGTAAAATGTAAAATGATAAAAAATAGTTCAATGATTAACTTGCTTAAAATTAACAAAATCGTCTTTTGGCTTATTATCACACTAAAACTGCTTTAACACTATACTAATTAATTTAAAATTATGCGAGTTTCTTTTGGAAATTTTGGAATACAATATTGATTAAACTGCTTAGAAGTCCTTGTATGAAAATTATGAACAAAATAAGCGATTAACAAGAAAAATACAGACGCATGCAACACTTTTTTTTTCAAATAAAACATCAACAATTGTATTATGTATTTTGTATACATAAATAATTTTTTTTTATACAAAAATCAATTTTTATAAATTTTACTTAATCTATTCAATTCTTAGTGAATTAATACAATAAATACCCCGAAAAAGTTGGAAAATACTAACGAAACGTCGGGAAAAGGATGAAATAAGTGTTTTATTTGCATTCCGAAACCAAAGATCAAAGTCAAATCAATTTTTTTTATACAAAAATCAATTTTTTTTTATACAAAAATCAATTGTTTTTACACAAAAATGCAGTTTTGTGAAAATTCAATCCAGTTTTGCATTCCGAAACCAAAGATCAAAGTCAAATCAATTTTTTTATACAAAAATCAATTGTTTTTATACAAAAATCAATTGTTTTTACACAAAAATGCAGTTTTGTGAAAATTCAACCCAGTTATAAGCTGTCAAACCAATAATCAGATTGCAAACTGTCAGTCATTTGTATTGAGTATTCTTGTTTTATCGTGACATTTTTAAAAAACATTTTAAAAGTTAGTACTAAATAGTGGTTCTTTGCGCAAAACATTTGATCATATTTTTTCCGCTCAATTGTTTAAAAAAAAATTAAAATATTTGTAGTTGATCCGATAGGCATACGAAGAAGAAGATGCAAATTTATTTCGAAGAAATGCTTTTTGAAAAACTTTTAAGCAAATATCTTGGTTTTGGTTTTGGAAACCTATATAGCTTGTGCAAGATTTAAAACCAAATAATAATAATCGAGTGCGCCGAAATTTCAGCGATTCGGCACAAAATTATCCGCCATTCGATTTGTGTTCAGCAATGAATCTAATTTTTTGTCAAATGAGTTAAGCTAAAACTGTCCCATTTGCAGCGAATATCTATTATGGAACCATGATATTGTTTTTCCACAATTTAAGTTGCATTTTTATACAAAATTGTGTAGAAAGGATAAATATTTTTCGATTTTTAGCATAACAGAAAAAAACATATCCATCTTTAAATGTGCCCACGCCCACCTTAAAATTTTGTAAACAATATGAGCCATTTTTACTTTCGCTTATATATTATTTTGTATTGACATTTTAAAATATATTTTCCAGAGGAAATGCACAAGTTCATAGCGGAGCAATTACAAACCGGACGTGTGCCACTTTGTATTAATCCTCAAAGTGCTGCATTCAAAAGTTTTGCAAGGTAAGTTGTTTATTTTTGCTTGAATTTTCACTATGTTTGCACACTCCTTTTACCTAAAGTTTATATTTTCTTTCTTATCTTTTACTCCTTTCTCTATCAATTTTATATTTTTTTTCTTTCTTACAAAACAAAAATGTTTTAAATTCTAATGTGCTGTGTGTTCTTACAAAAAAAAAATAATTGGTCTTTTAAAATTTTTTTGGTTACATTTTTTTTATATGAATACTTGATATTTTCTGTTTTGTAATGATTTATTTCAATATCAATTTTATAAATTTTAAATTTAATAAAACACTTGTATTACAACTTAAATAGCCAATGAGATAATCTACTAGTACCACTGCTGCTGTTGATGTTGAAGCTGAAATTTTAATTGTTCAAAAAAAAAAAACTTACTTGAATGTCTATAGTCAACGTAAAAAAAAAATAAACAAAATATTAATATTCAAAATAAAATTTAAAAAATCAATTTTATACTGCACAATATTAAACGTATATAGATTAAATATGAATATAAATGTCTTGCTGCCATCTTTAAATTGCAAATTTCTTCTACCAATGGTTATCAACAGTCAAGTTCAGTCTAATTACAATTAATTTAAATATAAATAAATTAAAGATACTCTCTCTTTCACGATCAAGTCATCAATGAAACAATAATTATAAATTATTTCATCCACGCGCAATGGGCATTCCAATTACAAATAGGTGTGTAGACATATTAAATATTTTTTTTTCTTTATTAAATTAACGTTTTTTACAATTTTTATTTAAAATTTTATTATTGTTGCCATCCTAATTCTTTTAACATCGCAAAATAAAATAAAAAATATAAGAAAAGCACAAACAACAAAAAATAAATATTTTACCAATTTATTTTTTCCCATATTTTTCACTCACTTTAACTTGGTGTTAAACAATAAATTAATATTTATTATGTGTGCATGTAATAAAATATGTAACATAATATAATCCTTTATTTTTCTCATACATATATATGTCTATACAGTGAAAATAATATTTGTTTATATTTGGTTTATTGCTTTGTCAAATGTTATTAAAAAAAAAGGGTTTACACACATTATGTTTCAAATAAATAAAAAAAATATTTATATATAGTGTTAAGTTAGACAAATGACAGTGTTTCAAAATACCTAAACTACAATCTGAATTTACATTTGCAAATAGTGGATTCTTGGAAAAGATTCCGTTAAATAACAAAATTGAATGTTGGTTTTTTACACTTCAAACAATCTGTCTAAATCTAATTGTCCCCTGATAAGTTAAAAAGTATAAGAGAGATGATAGATAGATAATTTTTGTATTTCATAAAAAGAATTGCAAAAGTGTTTTCTTAAGAATAAAGACATGACAATCCCCTGCCATAAATAACTGAATATTTATCGAATATTCATTATACATTTTTATTTACATAATTTTAAGTGAACGTTCACATCAATGTACTGTATTTCCATCCAAAGACAAAATTCAAAAACTTAGTTTAGTTGTTGTTACAGAAAAAAAATTCAAATGACGTGCCACTGGTCGAATATTATCTCGAACCATTTATTATATAATATTTTGTCTTGGTAGAAAATTTCATTAAAATATATAAGATATTATCGAGCTTAGACTGCAACTCAATCAAAACATACAAGAAAAAACAATTTTTCGAAAAAAGGGGCGTGTCAAAAAACGTTTTACTGACTAATGCTTAAAAATGGCATTATCTGTAAATTCGTCTAGGCATATAACCCAAAAACACATCAAAAATTGACATTAACCGCAACTACAGAGAAACCCGCTTAAGTAAAGCTCGCTAAAGTGAAAAACCCGCTTACCTAAAAACATTCACAAATCCCCTTATGCATTTACATACAAACTACCTCGCTTAACTGAAAACTCGCTTTAGTGAAAAACTCGCATAACTGAAAAAAAATTCCATCAAGTTATCTATTTTTATATAAAAAGAAGAATTCGGTTAAGTGAAAAACCGCATTCATGACACATGTAAATGCTAAGATTTAAATAAAAGGGAAAACCCCGCATTTTCCACTTACTTACATGCATTGTTGTTTTTGTAACACGAAATGTATCTGTGAATAAGAGAAACTGAACTCAAAGTAGCATTGGTTGGGTACAGATTCGTTTTGCTTATAAATAAATGATTTGTTTGTTAATAACTAGGTCCTGTTTTTTTATTTAGATTAACCAAATTTATTTATAAAAGCGGTTAACATTTAACGCAGGTTGTTTTTCATCTGTTAAATGTCAATATACAATATGTAGTAAAAATTGTAACGTATTACGTGACACGAAATCTGCCTTACTGAAATATTTTTTCAGTTATCCGAAACCCGTCTAAGTAAATTATATTTTTCACTTATCCGAGATCCGCTTAACTGAAATTTTTTTTCGAGGTCCGCTTAAGTGAAAAACCCGCTTATCTGAAAAAAAATCATGATTTTTCGTCGTTTCGCTTAAGCAGGTTTCACTGTAGTAGGAATAGTGGGATATTACCAGTCGTGTAAATGGTTTTACAATTTCATAGGTGTGTTGTCATGCTCAATAAAACTGCGACCATCTGTCAAATCATGTTTTCGTATTTTTTCAAAATTATATGACCTATGTTTTTTTTTTGGTTTAGAACTGTATAGTTAATTCTGTAATGATTTGAAAAATAATTAAATTCTAGGACGGATTTGATTCATGACTTATTTTATTCTGTGTAAAAATTGTTGTCTGTGTGAAGATAAAAGTATTTAAGATTTGACATTTTGTATAAAAGGTGAAGGTTATGTTAACATATTTCAAGCACTATCAACCATATCTTGTTTTTTTTTTTTATATTAAAATTAATAGCAGACGCAAAATGAAATATGTTCTGTTATGTAGAATACATACATATATTTATTTAAATAAGTACTTTGTTTTATAATTTGAATTTATTTCTCACGGCATTTTATGTATAGAAAAGAAACTCTACAAAAACATTCCCCAAACATTTTTGTGATACCCTCCTCTGCCCCTTGTGACTTGGAATCCAAATTAATTATGTATATAAAATGTTACTAACAATTTTATATAATATTATATAAATGTAAATTTTTTTTGTTCTTCCCAAAACCAACAACAAAAATGTACTAAAAATTACAACACAAATTAAATTTGGATTATTAACAAAAAAATATACGAGTATAAAAGGAATAATACCTACATAATGAACGCAGCAGTGATTTTTAGTAGATGTCTCCAATTCTTAAATAAAACAAAATTTTTAACTTAAAAAAACATTTTTACAATTATTATTATTATTTTATTTTCTGTTATTCTTTTCCTTGTTATATTGATTGTTTAATGTTCAAAAACTAATGTTTGCTTCTTTAGTAAAAGAAAAAAGTATTTGCTGTAGTAGTTTTTTTTTTGTTTTAATTTAATGTTTTTGTTTAGTATTTTGGTATTTGGTGTGTGATGTTTACTTTTTGTTTTGCCTTACATACAACTTTAATTGAAAAAATATATGTACATCTTTCGGAAGTTTATTTTGAATTTTCTGCTCAAAGCATTTAATAATTTAAACCTAATAATATTTATATATATTAGAATATTTAATAAAATAAATACGTATATATTACAAATTTGAATTTTTTTGTTTTTTGTTCAATTAAACAGTCAATAAAAACAACACCTCCTACATCTGAATAATATAAACTATAAATATAAATTATATGTTCAAAATTTGTCTAATATTTCTGTTTCAACTTTTTTTTTACATACAAATATTTTTGCAGAAAATTACTAAGAACTGTTAAATGTTTTAAAACTTCTTCTGCTTCTGCCGACACTGCTTGTAGCACAAAAAATAATAATAAATATTTTAAAAAATCATGCTTTGGGTTAAGAAAAACATTCTCATCTCATTCAATTAAGAAGGCAACACTGCAAATTGTTTTAAAACCTATTGTTTTCTTATTTGCTGCTTAAACAAAAAAAAAAAAAAAAACAAAAACAAAATAAGAACTAACAATGGTTGTGGTTGCAAAGTTAACATTTCTGTATAGGTAATAAGGAATAGAGCTTGAACCAAAATCGAATTAAAAATTGATGTGCCATTTTAAATAACAATAAGAAAAGAATTTACACAAAAAATAAATACCATTATAAGGTTAGTGTGTTTTATTATTTTGTTTAATCTTATATTTAATTGCACTTAAAAAAAAAACTTCAATAGAAGGGTTTTTGAACTTGTTTTGAGTACCTACCATTTACTTATTGTACATAAAGAGAATAACTCAAAACATTTTTGAATAGTGTGGGTGATGGTGTTAGATTTAAATGCAACAAAAAAATGTACATATATACATTAAATTAAAGTTTAAAGTTGTATATACCATTATTATGTATATTAAAATCATAGAAAAATTACTATGTAAACATTATTTTTTGATAATGATTAATTGAGACGATAAAATTAATGTTGGAATTCTGCCTGCCTTGATTGCCATCAAACTTAATTTTCCGACATTCTAAAGCAATAATATTTTTGGAACAGAAAAAGCAGGAGACAAAATTTAATATATGTATTTTCGACATTTTCATTAACGACTGAAACCACTTGACGTCCACAGGACTATTTTCAAAGTAATGGTTAAAATAATCAATTTGTTATCATCGTAAGGTCTTTGGTATACGAATAGTTTCCTTATAAATGGTGTTGTTTTTTTTTAGAGGTATCGTATATTGGCAATAACGCAACTAATGTTGTTTTCAAAGTCGTTAATCGTCTCTGGCGTATCGGCCGGCGTCGACTTCAGCTAACTCAGGCTTCATGGACTGTAACCTCCTAGCCGATATCGTTTTAAATATACAAGGACCAGTAATTCCACTAGCCCATAAAACACACCAAACTGTCAGTTTTTTTTTCTTTCTGGGCGAGGCATCTCAACTATGACTTGAGAATTATTTACACTCCAAGTGCGTCAGTTTTGCTTATTGACGTAGCCATTCAACCAAAAATTAACTTAATCGATGAATAATTTTTTTTTGTAAAAATCGGGATACCAAACTAAAGATAAATCACATGCCATATTATAATTAAATGGTTGTCAATGAAAACAGTGCTGCCAACTTCAGATTATATGCCTCTTAAGAACTTTTTGCTTGAGAACCACCGACGAATAAACGAATAAATTCCATTTTAAATAATTTACCAAACTAAATTCTTCAAAAATTCTAAACAAAATTGTAGAAATATAATTTATGTTAATGTTTAGACACACAAATTTACATTTAAATCCTCAAAATAAGATAAATTTGAAAAAAAAAAACTATTGGTATTTGCGAATTGCATCTGTCAAACTGATTAGAGAATCGCGTTCCACATAGCATCCACTCTTTAACGAGTTAAAATTGTTCGCTCGCGTCTAATCTCAAAATCAGACTTTCAACTTATATTCGTGACGAATAAAATTAAAGTCATGTGAACGAAATGTCAAAATGGACGAATATTCGTTAATTCGTTGGTCGTTGTTCGCCGTCATGTGCATAGTATTTCAGATGCATTCTAATATATCCGCACCAATTTTAAAGCAGTGCGCCTTTCTTTGTGATTACTGAATCGCTGATCTCGGTTTTTTCTTATCATATGAAGAAATGAAGAAGATTTCATCTATAAGGTCATTATTTGCGTAAGTTTACGCAAGTTTTATTACTCAAATGTAATTGCATTGATTTATCGAACAGCTGATTCTTAACACATAACTTAACGGACGTTCATCCAATCTTCTGCCCAAATGTATCAACTTACAAATTTTAAAACTTGAACTCTTCGCTTCTACCCTACAGAAGTAAAATAATATAATTCCAAAAGCCTTTAACGACAACAATGTGATCTTACATTATGAATTCACTATAACTATAAATCAATTTAGAAATTTAGTCATTGTTTTTAAAATAATAAAAATCTTATTGGGTCCTATCGACAATCTTCCAGCTAATAAATTTCCATCGAACAAAATATCGTATGAAATGACAGCTAAACTCCCTGGGAAAGTTTATTCCCAATATTAGTAAATTCCGAGGGAAACTTTTGAACATAATTCACGTTCCCTAAACCCCATTTACTTTACTAGTACTTATTGAATCATAAAAGTTTCGGCAACAAGGCCTAATGAAGCCTTACCAGCTAGGCTTTAAACGCATAAGTCCATAAAAAACAATGCACTACAAAACAGTTTGGTTAGGACCTAATTCCATTTACAAAAAAAAAGTCAACGTTAACAAAATCTCATTGCATTAAATAATATTTTAAGTTTTATTTTTAATTTTAACGTCTGCTTTTCAATATAGGTAAATGTTTATGGTGTTATATTATTGTGCATGTATATTTAAGTTAAGTTATTATGCACTAATGTCGTTATTTTGTTGTTTGTGCTTTTTAGTCATTCAAATTTATATTTTTTTAAAGAATTTAACAATTCATGAAAATATTTATCTTTTCTCTAACTTTATAATTTTTTTTATTATTTTTTCACAGTTCCACTGTGGCCCATCCTTCAGAACTGCCTCCGTCGCCACACCAATGGGAATGACGGCAAAATGAGGCGATAGCTGCCTAAAATAAATTATTTTCTGCCAAAACAAAATATTATTTAAATCCTTAACTTTAAAATCAAAAAATTAACAAAACGAAAAAAAAATACAATAATAATTCATCATCATTCTTAAGTTTTATCAAAATGATAAATATCCTTAAAACCAAAACAACAAATTAATTGGACAACTTTTAAAAAATAAATTAAAATTAATTACTTTAAAAAAATCATTCCACCACGGTATATCGAAAGGGAAAACTACTACTCACAACACACTAGTCGCTGAAAATAAAAAGCAGTTAAGTTAAATAAATACAAACAAAACTTACCACTAAATGGAAAAGCACAACAAAAACACTCACCCTCGATCGATCATCTCGTAATTTGTTTGCCAAATTTACCTCAAAAAAAAAATTAAATAATTTGTTATTAAAGTTAAAAAAAAAACAAAAAAATTTAACTTAATTTTTAGAGGACTATTACAAGTAATATTCAATTTTAAACAAAACAAATATAAACATATATGTATGTCGTCGTCTTTGTATAAAAAAAAATCTTTTAATAATATTATAATGTCCTATCTATATATAAAATATTTTTTTCTTATCAAAAAAAAAAAATAATATTTAAAGAAATTAATTTCTTATACACAAAAAGAAACCTATAAAATTGTAAAGTAGTTATAGTGGAACAAAAAAATTAACATGTTAATTCATCGTTATTGTGAGGTGTCAGTATAATAATTAGTAACACAATTGTAACTATTAAATATTTAAACAAAAAAAAAAGTTTTAAATTAAGACATTTCAAAGACAAGATTTTTTGGCGAGAAAAAAGTAATTTTCGATTTAATTATTTTATTACGAAAAAAAGAAACAATTTACTATGATTTGAATAAAGAAAATATTAACTAAAATATTACTTATCTATGGACTGATTTCGATTTAGTTTTAAATTTAAAGGAAAACGTTATATGTAATTACGAAGCATAAGATAGAAAATATTGTAACAGAATGAAACACACCATAAAAAGAGAACATATTATTATAATGTGTGTTTATATATATTTTTATTATAATTTTTTTATTTTCTTATTTTATTTAAAACAAATGCAATTAATTTTTTTTTTTGATTTTTAGGGAAATATTTCTTTGAATATTTCGCAAATGTAATTCTGTTAAACTGATTTTTTATGTTATTTAAAATCTTACGGAATAATTGAAAAAAAAAATATAAATAAAAGTTGTCCTTGCATAAATATAAGTTCGAATGTTTACTTGTACGAGTATTACCCAAATAATGGATATTTGTTATTTAAGCTTCAGAAGCAGATTCTTGCAGATTTCGGAGAATTACTCGACTGTTTGAATCCACGGCTGAGAATCCAAGTGTTTCAATTATTAACACATTCTAAAATATGGCATTACCAGATACATTTATAGGCTCACTAGTTCATATTAACGCCTACAGTCCAACTGTTCTTTCGACTCCATTCGAAAAATGTGTTCGATACTATTTTTAAATGGCCTATTTATGGAACTAATTTTTTGGCATTAAATGTTTGCTTGCTTTAGAATTACTGATTTCTAGATTTAAAAATTGGAATATTTTCATTTAAAGAATTGAAATACACGTTTGCCAAAAAATGTGAGAGAAGCTGAACTTTATGGTCGGGTTATCGACGCGCGAATATTGTACGAATTCTGGTAATCATGATTAATTATCTTTTTTACTTATAACTTTATCAATTATATATCGTTTTAAATTGGGTTATAACACATTTCAAAAATCCAAGAGCTATTTTGAAAATTCTTTTCTATTTGTGTACTTAGCCTCAAAAGTTGCAAAAAATGGGATTATCGTGAATAAAAATTTCCCTGAATAAATTTGCCTCATTCGATTGTAAGGAATGTGGATGATGCTCAAAAGTTTCACTCGGAATTTATTGGCAACGGGAATAAAGTTTTTCAGGGAGTTTTGCTGCCACTTCACCAACGGTTATTTGTTTGAGAGAAATTTAATGCGTATTACTCGTAGATTCACGATCGCAGAAAAACGAAATTCCAGATAGTGCCCGATTATTCCTATCACGAATTTCATCGCAATCGAAAAATTTGGGCTCTATTAGTTTGTTTGTCCGGAATAAAACATCACTTTGAATTAGAATTTAAATTTCGAATAATAAAATTATAATTATTGCCTGCGGGAGAATTATAATTTAAAAAAAAAATCCCAAATTGGTCCCTTCAGGAATAGAATACACTAAATAACAACAACAAAAATAATTGAGGTAAATTTAGGATACTGAAAATAAACAAGTATTATGATAAAATTTGTTCGCGGACTTTCAGCGGAGAATTTGACTGTCTGTTCTAAATTTTATATTAATTTAGAATTTAACAAAAATAGAACTGAAAGAAGACTAAAATGGCAGTTTGGGGAAAGATACCAAATTACCGGAGATGTGAAACTGCGTATAAAATATAAAAAAAAAACATTCTTAAACTTTTTGTGAAATCGATTTGTTAAAAAAAAACAAGAATACAAATTTCTTCTACGTAAATTTTTTCCCTTCCTGACTTTGATCAATTGACAATTGATATTTAAAGGTTTGGAAGTATAAAGTGCCAGCCAATGAACCAATTATAATCATTCGACAAAATTGTATATTCAGAAACCAGACAAAACCATAATTTCTGTGCAAATACAAGCATAATGTTGCAATAATCTATTTGGCAAATTCTTAAACGCAAATTTTAGCATATTTTGCTAAGCAAACTGTCCCTAAACGCAAACATAAATATCCCTGCAATGCAGATTGTCCTAAAACGCCATACTTTTTACTTGTAAGTTTTACATTTGAAAAAAAGTGGCTCCAATCTCGGCTGTATGAACAAATGTCTATCCGTAGGTTGATCTACAGCTTAAACGGCTTTTTTGAAAATTGAATATGTATGTACATTGTACATATGTACATTTTTCAAACTGGTGGACGATTTTTTTTTAAATTAAATTTTTATTATTAAATACATACTTAAAATTGCCATACCAAATCTTTTTTATAAACAAAATTAAAGAAATTTTATATATACAAAATAATTAAGAAACGGATTTAACCATATGTGTATGTGTTTAGCCGTATCTACTAAGGCTCTTGAGCTTGTGATGTGATCGAAAATAAGAGTAAATACATTTGTCCAAGGCATAGATGAATAAACCAAGATACCAGTCGTTTATAATAAAATCTGAATTTACCAACGGAAACCCCCATAAGAAAGTTGGGTAAAGAAGTGGGGTTCAAATAATATTCGAATAGAGATTTGTCCGAGAAGTTGAATCTACTAAAAGTGTTTTTATATACATCTATGAAATATCTTTGGATTTACATATATTTGATTCAAAATAGCTTTTAACGGCCTTCAGTCCACAAAATTTGCATTTCGTCTCGGCGATCTCACTTGGACTCATCAGATGGCTAGTGATGGCTTTTTTGTTAAGTTACATATATGTTGTTGGTTGTCATCTACATAATATAAACAAAACTCATCTTATACTTTTTTTAGTGGTAAAATTCGTTCGTCTAGAAACATTAAAATAGGCGCTTAACCCCTCCGGAAATGAGTATTACGGATAAGGGGAATTTTTGCGAGCATGAAACTTTGTTCGCCTGAATCGCACGATAAGTCTGACTATTTTTTTTTTATTTAAAAGTACCCATCATCAAAATTCTAAGTAACACGCTTATATGTTTTTTAAATTCATTATGGACCAACCTTCTTAAAAATGTTCTCTCTATTTATTCTTTCGAGGTATGACGTACGAGTATAATACGTTTTCGTTTATGCAATGGGTTCTTTACAACTAACATTTTAACCTAAAATAACTTCGTAGTTAATTATTATATTTTACTATAAAAATTCACCAAATTTCTTAATAAATATGTATTTAGTTAAATTTTTAATTTTGTATCAAACAAAATATAACATTGTAACATACATTACATTACATACGTAATCGTACTAAACAAAGTGGACACACTGCCCCAGTGAATAATTATTTTTTAAGTAAACAAAATTTACATTTTCTTAATTTCGAAACACAAAAAATGAATCAACTTTTTGATTTCATCTAAATTTTCACCTCATTTCGCAAAAAAAAAATCGAATAGCACATGCATTATATAAATTTTATTCGAACAACTACAAATAAAAAAAAGATTAATTCAACTATTTTTAAGACTGAATTTTAATAGCTTGTGTTGGTTTTTAATTTTAATATTTTTTTTTAGTTCATAGTCATCATTTGTTGAGTTAAGGCAACAGATGGTTTAAAATAAATATTCATTTTCTCTTAATCTTTTAATAAAAAAAAAGATACGAATGAAAAGAATGATTTGTCGCTATATAGTGTTAGAGTAATAATAATGATAAATGTAAAAGAAAAACAAAACTAGAATTTGACATAAATATAATAATAATTAATTGATTATTACTTGTACCTAAATATAGTGTGTCTTAAATGATTATATTCAAATGCTTAAATAGTAGAAATAAATTCATTAATTACTAAAAACAAAACAAACAAAAATGCACTTCTGTTCGGTAAAATTAGATATTTATTTCTTTGAAGACATTTGATTTAAAAATATTCATTCGAAATTTAATACAAATACTTTGTTCTTTTTTCTTATATTTAGATAGTACAAAGTTTCGACTCTAAGTGTTTATTTTATCTTGAAAAATTAAACAAACAAAACAAAAAATATCAGAACTGAATGTAATTTAACAATTTAATTTAAAAAAAAGTAAAAACCTTCACCAAATCATCATTCTCATTGTACACTCATCATAAATTAATTAAAGTCAATACCTTACGTGTAAATATAATAAATAATAAACTCACTCATACTCATTAATTTAAATTTAAAAAAAATATCATTATAAAAGAGATATGTAAGCAAAAAAAAACGACCGTTAATTTCCATTTGAATTATTTTATTAATCATATTTGATCAATGCCTCAAATTTATTTTAAAACAAAACAAAAAAAAAATAATATATTTATGTATTTAAATAATATTTAGCTAAACAGAAAATTTTACATTCGAAAATTAATTTTTTTTCCTAACTAAATTAATAATTTGCAAATTATACTACATACATACATACTACAATCGTAATACAAACAAACACTTTTTATCAATCTTTCATATCGATCTCATTACATGTGCTCTGTTTGAGAAATTTTTTCACTTTGAATTGTATTTTTTTTTTGTCAACTTAAATATTTTGTTGGATCAAAATTAGATGTACATAAGATTTTTCTTCTCAAAGACAATTTCCATTAAAAAAAAAACTAAATACATTCTTTAAGTGATCCGAGTTTCTTACAGAGCCATTAAAAATAAATTGTTTCTAGTTTTAATTTCTTATATTTTTTTTTTACTCTCAATTAGTTTATATTATTACGGAATACACACTGCTCTTAACTTAATGCTTATATAAAGTAAGTCATAAATGTTTTTTGTATATAGTCTGTGTAAAAAAAATTAAAATCTCTAAAAAACAAATAAACAAGCTAGCTTCACACAACCAACAATTATATAATATAATTAAATGTTTAATAAAACCACTAAATTTTATTATCATTGGTCATTTATATATATATATATGAATATAATCATACAACTAAAATCAATAAACATACATTAAGCTATACATATTCTAGGTACACATATGGAAAATAAACACAACAAATATTTTTATATAGTTTAATTTCTTTTGTGAATTATTTTAATTTTTTTCTTTTAAATATAAAAAAAGTTATATCAACTGATTTTAACTATAATAAATCAGAAAGCAAAAATCATCGCATTTCACACTTTAGTGTTAATACATAATATTTGATTTTTCTTAAACTTAAGTTATATTTTGAATTAAATTTTCATTTGTCTTTGTCTTCTTATGATAATGTTTAGATTTTAAGTTTATTATTTTTTTTGTTCAAATAATATAAAAATTGTAGATATATAATAATCAAACAAAGTAAAATTAAATAAAAAAAAAAATCAATTATATTTTCTAAAAAGTAAATAAATGTGTTTTTATTTTCGTTGTGCTTGTGGTTTTTGGTTTTGTTCGTTCGATTGATTTGTTTAAAGAAAAAATACACGTATTTTTATTTGGTTTGTTTCATGTACAAACATAATTTTGTAGATTTAAGATGTACATTTTTGAAATGAAGCATCGTCGCCAGCTCATCCAGTAATTGCATTTAAATAAAAATGATACATTAAGTATAACATATATGTCGGTGTTTTAGAAACCGATGAATTAACTATAAGATAGTTATTGAAATAAGATTATTCAGGTAAAGTTTATCAATTAGAAATGTTTTTTGTTTTTCGAATGAGCTTTGCAGGTCATTTGAGTGATTTATCTTTCTAAGATTGGAAAAGTCTACCTTGTTCAACAGCAATTTAGTAATTTTGATGAAACTAGTAAAATGCCATCAGTTTGGACATTCGCAAATTGACTTAATTTCGGTTTTCATATTTGATAATTCCAATTTTGTGGTTTTCGTGCTTTGGACTTCCTAAAATTTCGTCTGAATAGTCTTTCCATTCCATTAAAAACCAATTCTTAAAATTGTCATAAAATGAGTTGCTGGTTTACGCAAGTTTTTTTTTACACCAAACGAAAAATCGATCTGTAGCCTAATTAATTAGAATATACAAAGCCAATCGTTTTCAATTTAATATTTCCTATTGGACTCTTCAATATTTTTACTTCCAGGTTTTTTATATAATTCTCGGCTGATTTCCAGGGAAAATAAAATAAAAACATGGTTACAGATTCTATTATGCCGAACGTGAGGAAATTTGACTTGTCGTTTTTGTAAATCTTCTGATATTATTCGAAGTTTATTTTTTTTGGCCTTGTAAATATTTATTTTGATTCTCTAGAGCAAATAAACGGTGATTTTTTAAGAGCTTGGTTTTTGAAAATTCAAAAAAACACTGAAACTTGTAAAAAGTGAATGAAATTTTTATTTGGATCGATAAATCAATTTCTGCCATTTACTTTTTTAAAATAATTTCACTTAAATGTTGCCCACGGCTACGCTTCAGGTGGTCCATTCTGAAGGTCCAATTTTGGCAAACTTTTTCACACATTTCGGCCGGAATCTCACCAATGACGAGTTCAATGTTGGCTTCCAAGGCAGCAATCGTGTTTGGCTTGTCCCCATAGACAATAGACAATTGTGGTAGGTCGCCTGGCTTCAATTCTTGCACCAGCTGTATTTTGTATGGCTTTAAACCAAGATCTTTGCGTAAAATCTTCCAGGTGGTCGAATAACACAAACCCAATTGCTGCGATCGGCGCCGAATGGACAGACATATCGCGATCTTCAGCAACACTGGCGGATGCAGCAGCAATATTCTCTTCGGTACGCACTCTGCGGATACGATTTTGTGGATTAATGTCCAATAAAGTGAAACTGGTGCGAAATTTGGTCACAATGAGCTGAATAGCCTGCTCGGTGGGTCGATTATGACGGCCATAAAACGGACGTAGCTTGCGAAACGCATTTTTCACAGAGCACGAATTTTGATAATAAATTTCAATAACTTGCAAACGTTGTTCAGGCGTAAGTCTGTTCATGATGAAATGGCAAACAATACTGAATCGAAATGTCAAATGTTCGTGGAATTTATCATGTGTGGTCTGTCAAAAATATAAACGTCAAAAACCAAGTAGCAAAAAAATCACCCGTTATAAACCAACAAAATTGGTACTTATTTTGCTGTTCAGCTTGACATACTCCGATAGATTGGTATCCGAGATGACATATACAATAAGTGAGTGAATCCCCGAATTTAGTGATTGTTTTTACGTACTTCAAACACTTTCAAAATCGTTCAAAATTCTAAAATTCTCTTCTGAGCTTGACCATAATATGAAGGTCTTACTTAACGAACTTAGTTTATTTGACGCTATAGTAATATTGTGTGATTTTGTCTTTAGAAAGATGATATACCACGCCATGTCTAAGTTCAAATTACTAAGCAATAAAGTTCAGACAAAAACCTGCTCCGCGAAGCATATACATATTTCAATTACATAATGTATATAAAATTAATTATTTTTTTATTTTCGAAAATGGTAAGTAGCAATGTTGACCTTCACAATTATTTTTTTTTAAATATAAATTAGATGTTGTACAAAACACAGTTATAATCATCCCGACTAAAAAATCTGTTCCCGTAGAATGAACTGCGAACGGAACTAGGTTCAATTTTGACATTTCTACTTTAGAAAAAATGTCAAAATTGAGTCCGAATTTCCTCCCCAAGGCACTTACACAAATTTTGCATTCAGTGTGGAGATGTTTTTTAATCGAGTATTAAATTGTTATATATACAATTATAACCTTTAGTTTAACTGTGACAAGTAAAAAAAACTAAAGTTGTAAATATTATATCTTTAAACTAATATAATAAATTAACTGATGGCTGTTTCTAATTATAGATTTTTAATGTATAAGAATTAAATGAGTGCAACCTTTTATGTTTGGGTTTGGGTATAATATTTAACCTCTTAACAATTTACGTCTTTCACTTCTTGTAAACAATAAACAATATACACACAACACACTCACAGCATAAAATAATAATATTAGTTTAAATCTCATTTCATTGAATATTGTTTATGTCATAAAGAATATTTGAAGAAAAAAAAACTATTAAGAACTTTTAAACAAATAATATTAAATGCATACATGCATAATATATATGTGTGTATCAATTTTAATAAAAATCATTTAAAACACACGGATTCGTATATAAATATTAAAATAGGCACTAATTGAGTCTGTAAAATAAAACACTGAAAAAATGTCTCAATATTAATGTCACCAAAGAAAAACTTAAATAATCTAAATCAACATTTAAATGCTTTTTACAATAATTAAACTTTTATATTATAAATTATGTGGTGTGAAAATATGTAAATTAAATATTTACCAAATTTATTTTTAGGATGCATGTATGAATACATAAAATATTATAATTGACAATATTAAGTGTAATTAATATTTATTTTGTTTCTTATTTTAAAACTACTAACATTCTAGAAGTAGCAACTTATCTATTTTTTTTAAATATATTACAATGAATATTATAAACACAAAACTTTTGTACTCAGGATAATAGTTATTAAAGCAAACAAATATATATAAAACCATTACTTAATTTTTCAAATACATAACAAAATTAAAAACTTAATTTAACAATGCAACAAAATAAACAGGAGTAAATAATGATACAAAATATTTATTTATAAGTTCTTACTATTTTATGGTTCTTATTATAAATAATTATTATTCTTTGTTTTTAATAGAAGAAAAAGATACAACCCAAAAAATTTAAAAAAAAATCAAACAAATAGACAAAGCAAAGAAAAAACAAAAGGCTGTTGATATTATTATACCAAAATATAAAATCGTAAACTAAAACATTGTAAACCAAAATTATTAAATTACATTTTGATGTTGTGTTTTAGATTGAAAGTTAAAAAAAAATTAAAAAAACAATTATTAAATATTGGTGTTCTAATAAAACTCATAAATAAATTTCTAATATGTAAAATGTATTAGAAAATCTTTTTTTGTATGTAGTTCTATGTATTCCAACATGTATAACTACTAAAACTACTATATAATCACTGACAACAAAATGTAAAACAATAAGAAATAATAATAAGAATATTGACCATGATAATACTCAATAACACATTCGTAATTCCATTTTAAAAAAAAGTATTTGCACTATCGGAAATAAAATTCTGTAAACAGAATTTTTCTTTCAATATTAAATTTTGTTTTGTTTCTATCTTTTTTTTTTAATATTCATATAATTCAATGAACTGAAAACTAAAAGTCGAGGAGTTAAATTATTTGGAAAATGAAAAAAAACAAATATTAGTGAGTCCCTGTACTTCTAAATATATACAATTCACGTGAACAAAAAGTGTTCAGCCAAGTTTTTTTTTTTTTGAATCAAGGGAATTTAAAACAAACAAGAAATAGATATACAAAATTAAAGAAATCAGTTTGTTTCCATACATAAAATTAGATCAAAATCAGTTAATGAAACAAAATTGTTGTATAAATAAATGTAAATATTTGTAAATTTGGAGCAATTATATTTGTAATAAATATGCTTTCATTTGAATATAGTTCTTTGAAAAAAAAAAAATTGAAGTGAGTGTTTTATTGGACTATTAAGTGTTCATTTTAAAATTAGACTTTTAATTGGCCACGTTCAGAAGAAATAGACAACTTAAAAGTAAAGTCAAAATCCTAGTCTCTGATTGGCTAGCTGTCAAAAATTTACTTCCAATCAAGGAAAGTTTTATTGGAATGCTGTTCAAGATATGAACGAAAAATTTAACTAGAAATCTAGTTGATTTTTTAAAATGTCATTGGGAACGTTCACTCAGCTATTCTCAACAATCTAGAATAACTTTCTGTTGTTGTAATGCGTGCCAAAACACATCTGATGGAAACACAGCTGTTCTCATAAAAGCTATCTTGAATTATCCCAAAAAATTTGGAATAACTAGCTTTTTTTTATAATTTTGCACGCACTCAAGGGATTATTAATACCCTGTATATGTTTTTAACACAGTGCGGCATCCAGTGAAAGAAAAGAAAGAAGGATAGAAAGATGTGTGGCGCGATGTATTGAGATGGTGGTTGTTGTCTCAGATTTTCTCTATAGGGATGGCGGCTCAACTAATGCGGAGAAAATTGCCGTGTCTTATTTATTTGTGTCTCTTATAATTCGCATTATTTAATTTATTTTTTCGTTTTCATATTTATGAGTAGTTTACTCAGTTACATGTTGTTAGTGTTATGCCTGAACAGCATGTAATGAGTAAACCAGCAACTCATATTATGACAATTTTTAGAATTGGTTTTTAATGGAAAATAAGAAGATATAGACAACTGCATGAATCGAACCTGAGACCACGAGGTTCGCAGGCGAGCACACAACTATCGCACCACGGCCACCCCCAACAGCTATCCGAGAACAAGTGTATAAAACAGCTCACTCCAAAATTCAATTAGTATGCGTTTTGTTCTGATTTTTTGATAGCTTTCGTTCACAGATTTACTCCGATAGTTTGTACTTCAAAAAATTACCTTTAGTTTGCGTAGCAAAAGCAACTTCATTAAATTGTACACATTTCTTACAATTCAATACACGTTTACAGATTTTTTCATACTTCTTGACTCCGTTCTGGTTTTACTTAAAATATTTACTTTCAATAACTTGGTTGTGCAAAATTCATATAAAATTGAACTGGTATATACCTAACAGCTGATAATTCTGACAAAATTAGTAACTTTTTTTTTTTTTTTTTTTTTTATAATCTATACGCGCTCAAGGGATTATGAATACCCTTTAAATGTTACAACACAGCGCGGGCGTGAGGGTGAGGTTAAGGAAGAGAGAGAATGATAGGAAAGATGTGTGGCGTGATATTCGGAGACTGTAGGTGGTTGTTGTGTCAGATTTTATCTCCAGGGATGGCGGCTGAACTAATGCGGAGAAATTTCCGTGTCTTATTTATCGATGTCCCTTATAATTCGCATTAATTTTTTTATTCGTTTGTCATATTTTATCGGTATACTAGTTTTACTCAATCACATGTTGTTAGTGTTATGCCTAAACAGCATGTAATGAGTAAACTAGCAACTCATTGTATGACAATTATTTTTAGAATTGGTTTTAATGGAAAATAAGAAGACATAGACTACGGCAGGGACCGAACCTGTGACCATGAGGTTGACAGCCGAACACACAACTATCGCGCCACGGCCATGCCAAATGTAAATAGTTTTCTTCGTAGTGTGAATATTAAATATTAGCCTTTCACTAGCTTATACGAAGCAAATTCTAAATGTGTAGGCATACATTTAATAAATAAACTAAACTAAACAAGTGTACTTAACTTCAAATGAAGAGAGGTGCATATATCTTGACTAGCTTTTTAGTAAAACTTGGCAGCTGGCTAATCAGAAACTTGACAAGTTGATTACGCTTCCTAACACGGTGTCTCCACGTTCTATATTTTATAGCAGGTATCCTACCCGTCATTTTGATAGAAAGAACGAAAAATAGAATGCTAGAAAATTTGGCATTGGGCATTTCATAGCATATTATTTCAATCGCCCAAATGTCGCGAAAGAAAAAGTATCGCTGTGTACTTGCTCTGACTTAAAAAGAAACACAAACAAATTTTTTTTGACAACTCAGACTGCTCTGAACTAAAAAAGAAAAACGCTCTATTATAACAAAAAATAATATTTTAATAAGAAAAAATAGAAATTTACAAGAAAAATTAACAGAGGTAAAAACCAGCAAATAATAAAATACTAGACATTTTTTTTCCGGCCTCTGGAACAAAACAAGTCAGTTAGATGTGATTAAAGTCCTGGCATATTTATTAATATGGAAAATTGAATAAATCATAGACATGTATTTATGACCCACAATTTTATTTAAATTTATTTATATTTATCTCACCACCTCCCCAAAATTAAGTACTACCTTCACTACTAGAACAAATTAAATCATTTTTCTTCTAGTGACCCCGCTGCCTTACCAAAAATTCAACTCCAGCTACGGCCTGTTGTTCGCACTTTACTATTAAATATTTAATTGAAATTGATGGAAGTTATTATTTATTTCCGAGCATCCCATCCCTCCTCAATTTCATAAGTATAGCGTGGAACATAATTATTATGTAGGTAGGTATTGAATTTTATAGGTGATATTATTATTATAGGCCCTTGGTATTCAAAGCCAAATATTTATTATTCAATTATGAAAAATACTCCGAAAAAATTTCACTTATAAACAGCTCCTATCAAACGAGTGAAAATATTCCAAAATGGTTCTCGAAGATCCCAACATCTTGAAAAAGAAAAACTACAACCGCTTACGGTATTTAAAAATCGTAACATTTTCTATTGGCATTAATTTGACCCCTCCGTCGAAATTTAAAGATAAATTAAGAATGTAAGTAAAAGAAAAAAAATTTGTTTATTAAATAGAAGAATCGAGACTGAAAGAAGATGTGAGTGCAAAACTGGAAAGATAAAAACGATTTTTTGTATTAAAAGAGCCTGTATCTTTTAGACAGGATTGCAAATATTTGAATTTCAAAAATATGAAAAAAAATAGTTATAGCGTGTAAACCATTTACACTCACTAATTTCATTTGCACTCACTAATTCTGGCACTTTGAAGAGTGATTACATTTTTGCAAGGACATACGCTGAAGAATTTTCCATGAAACAGAATTTCAGTATATTTCTTGCTAGCCAGCGCCTTTACCATATATGGACATATAGAATTTCTGTGTAGGCACTGGGGCAACATATCGCTTATGGCAGAGGTATTGTTAGTTAATTAATTAATTAATAAACATACTTAATACAATTTGCAAATTTAACTTTTGTTGCAGGCTATTTGCACAATGCTCCAAATTTTTAATTCTTTTCTGAAAATAGGGTACATGGTTGTTGTTCATCGCCGTTTCTATAAATTGGTACACAAAGTAGAAACGCATGAGTTGGTTAATCGATTCGACCTTTTGTCGAAGGGTAAACAAGTATATGGATCATGTTTTGATTATCACATTTTGTTCATATTCACAGAAACACCATACAATAAGAAATTGCGAAAAGATGCTATCGAAATTATGGACAAAACCTGGAAATTTGTAAAAATACAATATAATATTTTTATAATTGTATGTGCCCTTATATACAGCTTTTACATGATTTTGGCAATGGAAACAAATATTTATCATGCATCTGTTGGAACAGCTAATTTTACAAATGTACTTCGTAAGTTAAAAAAAAGCTTTATGTTAACTGGCGCCCAACATAAAACACTTTTCTTTTTAATTTTGTACTGTGCATTACATTTTTTTGCAGCTTTCGCTACAATTTTTCCGTTCTGGGAAGATAAATTGAACAGTTTACCCCATTTTCTTATTCTTAGTTTTCTTACCATTTCGGGAGGTACAATGTGTATAACAGGTGACTTCTTAAAATTAGTATCTAATTACAAGGATCTTATGTTTATATTTCTTTTTGCAGGTGCTTTGAGTTTTGACGGAACTTTCATATACATAGCTCTCCATGGATCTGCATTGATTCAAATTCTCAAGAAAGCAATTCCCTTAACTACATCCCCTAAAGTTCCTAAGGCTCTACATATTAAATATTTGCGTCAGTGTATTCAGCATTATGAAAGGACATATCAGTTTAGTTGGTATCATCTTAATCATCATTTGACTGCTTTTATGATTCTTCTTTAGATTCTGCAGCGAAATCAACAATTTATATCTTCATCATGCTCTGGCCCAATTCGTTTTGAGTTTGATTATTTTGGGTGTGGTTATGTTTCAGGCAACCGTGGGATTGGTAGAGCATAATTTAATTTCTCTGAATATTTAACATATAAACACATATTTATGAATATTTTTTCCAGGAAACCGATTATGTCATATTTTTTCGGATGATATTTTATATTTCTGCGGCTGGTTATGAAGTAATAGTTTATTGTTTAAATGGACAAGCGATAACTAGAGAGGTAAATTCTTAAATTAATTGTTTGTATCTACACCAAATTAATCAAATATATATTTCAAAACAAATTGTAGATAATATTTTGTGTCCAAATTAAAATAATGATTAGTTATACAAAGCCCTACCACCAATTTAGCTTGCAACAGGTTCAATTTTGAAAATTTCGTAGGCTATAGCATGTATATATCTTGCATATGACTTCCTTATTCAAATTAAAAATTTTATTGATATAAATTTTCAAAACAACTTGTATAAGGTCTTCTACAGCCCGGAAGTCTTCTGAAACCATTCCCAATGCCAAAAAAAGTCTTCCGACGATTCTGAGAAGAGAAATTCTCTTCTTGATTTGAAATCAGAATCCACTCAAGAAGTAGGTACTAATACATTCATACACAAATGTCAACCCTATGATTTTCATATTCGGTTCTTCATCTTCCTTGTCATCAGATGATGCATTTAAAATTGGGAACTCAAAAGACACACAACATGAAAATTGAGTTAGGAGCAATCAGCAATAAACACTGTTCCATTGGTTTTCAGAATGAGTGAATAATTGAGTGAAACCAATGGAAAATGGCATTAGAAAAGACAAGAGGGCGTCTGATATAGTTGAGTTATTTTTTGGCAAAGAAAGATTTCAAAAAATTCTTTCCCATCATAAACTAACAAAAAAATCAATAATAAAGATTACAAAAGACAAGCAGGCAATAATGTAAAGATGTATTAGAATGCTACTGGCGAAGCTGTTTAGTGGTTTCCATTGTAACTGGGGCCCAATGCCGCAAGTATGAGTTTTCTCTGTGTACACAGAAAGTTGTGTACACATACATTTTTCCGATTCCGCAAAGGTACGATGCATATTTTTTTGACAGATAACGTGTACACAGATAGGCAAATTTTTGCGCGCATATTTTAAGGGTGAATAAATTTTTTGCACGAAAAAGCATTCACGGTTGCGGAATTGGGCCCCTGGGGAGTATTTGCCATCTCCAAATAAATACGCGGCTAATGCCAAACCGTGTGGAGTGCCATTTTTAACATTATGCGTGAAACATATTAAACCAGCGCCAGCATTGTGAGCCAGCAGGGCAAGGGCCAGGGCAACAAAAATTTCAAGACTTTGGCATAAATATCCTGTTGAAATTGCTGTAGCTGGTCTAGTGTGTGCTGAACAATTGAAATGTCTCATCTCTTCTCTCATTGCGTTTCTAACTTAAGAAATTGAATACCTATTTCAAATTATTTTCAGAGCGAAGGAATATCAAATGCTTGGTATGAATGTGAATGGTATAACGAGTCGAGGGAATTTAAGCAGCTCATTCGAATGCTTATATTGAGATCAAACAAAACTATTACGATGAGAGCCTCTTGGTTTACTACGATGTCTTTTCCAACTTTAGTAAATGTAAGATCAATTATTGTAGTTTTCAAAATATTACATAACTTTTGTTTTACAGATTATTCGAACTAGCGGTTCTTACTTCCTCCTGCTACGTAATCTTTGGGATCTTAGTTAAAATTTTGTAATTTATAATACAAATATTTATGCTATAAATTAAAACTAAATAATGGAAACTTTATAAAAATACTTTTAATTGCTTATTTAAGGAAAACCAAACTGAAAAAAGACGAGCTAGCCTTTCATAGTAATCGCATTATGATGTGTAACATATACAACTGCTTGGTTCGTCCCCGTCTTGAGTATGCATTGCAGATTTGGACTCCTTTTTGTACGATATTCATATTTAAATATTAGAATCTGTTCAATGAAACTTTACTCGTTTCGCATTGAAAGGGCTTCACTGGAGTGATCCTTCTAATGCCCTCCCTTATGACCAACGTTTATCTATTCTTCAAATGCAAACCCTTGCACAGAGAAGAACAAACAATGACTTGGTATTCTTCCACCAAATAATAACTGGCGTCACAGATGCACCAGACCTACTAGGTTCAGTTTTTTTTTAATTATTGGGGAGGAGGTTATAATCTCCGTGGCCTCGAGTTGATTAAAGTCCCAAACACGTAGGATCAACTATGGGATTCATGGGCCCTTGACACGTATGGGTAGACTTTTAAATTCGAATTCAAACATTTTTGATTTCAATATCAGTAAAATTAAATTAAAAAATATACTCAAAACCAGTGCTCCACGCTCCTAAATGTTTTTGTTTCATATTAGGGGTATTCACGATCCGGTGCAACTGGTCTAGTATCATTGTAAAAATGCAAAAGTGCAACTTTTTTTTTGCACCACAACAACAACTTACACTGACTAAGATTTTACAACACTTTTGCTGTACCCTAATAGGCTATTCACACCAAACCATAAACGACATTTTACTCGTTTTCCTCAAAACGAACACTAAAAACTAATCGTTTTCGAATACAATTTTCATAAGCGACTCGTTTTTGATAAAAACGACTTGAAAACTAGTAGCAATTCAAGGATGAATTAAACGAACAGATCTTCCGTCAAGTAAAATTGATATGATCGTGAATATGCTTGCTGTCAAACTAAATAAATTAAAATCTTTTTAAATGATATTGGCAAAGACATTTTTGCAAATATGTATTTATTTGTAATACATTTTTATTTTTTTATTTTTATTTACATATTGTGGTTGAAGAATATGCCAACTTTCTGGCAGAATTTTTTGACTATACACATATTGTAGACACATCTACACCGCAGAGAGCTGAGATTCTCCTATATTCGTCAGATGATCCCTGCGCAAAAATTGCTATGGCTACCTTTTTTTTAATGGAATGCACTTTCTTTAGTTAGCATCTAGAACTTCCAAATTTCTCATTTGGCTGCGCGGCATATAAAACGTGCTTGGATACATTTTTTAATGGAATACACTTTCTTTAGTTAGCATCTAGAACTTCCAAATTTCTCATTTGGCTGCGCGGCATATAAAACGTGCTTGGATACATTCGAAAACGTTGTTTGAATTTTTCACCATCTTTTTCCAATATTTATTGCTCTCAAAAAGTGCTAGTACGTATCTGGGTAAAATATTAAAATGCCTTAGGTATAAACGTTCTTTGTGTAATGAATTCCTATTAAAAGCTCACCTGTGTCCACTTGCTTCAATGAATTGCACAATTTTGGCCTATATTTTTTTTTCTCTTTTTATGCAGCATCATAAGATTTTATTGCTTAGCATTCATGTTCTATCAATGTTTTGACAGATTTTCCAAAACAACTGAAAAGTCAAACAAAAACTAGTAAATATTCGGTGTGAACGCTCTACTCGTTTTGGTAAACGAAAAGGGTAAACGAGTTATGTGTGAATAGGCTATAACCCTATTGCAACAGAAAAATACAGTGGTGCAAAATCAGCTTGGTGTCGTTGACAGTTAGCCAGCTGTGATTTTCTGTCAGAAATATTTGTGTTCAAACTGATTTTGCATTTGTACTCCAGAGTTGCAATAGAATAGCAAAGGTGCGTTTACTATTTACAGAAAAGAATAAAATTTCGCAATTTTACAACTTTTTGTTGCATCGGATCGTGAATACCCCTATTATGTTCTTGTTTTGTTTTTGACGTAATATTATTTGTTTATATTTTCATTTTCTACTTGTGTAAGTGTTATTTGTAATAGAGTTTGCCTACTAACAACTAACACTGCACTAAATGATGAGCCGGTGGTATAACACAGTTTTCTGTGTAGGCAAACCATTGGTCGGAAGACTGAGCTTGCTATAAGCTCTCTTCGGCCAATTATCAATTAAAAGTAAAAATATAAATGATGATGTTGAATACCATTTATATTTTAATACAAGAACAGCTAGAATCTGTAGTGACCACTTTACTGCAGATGACATAGAAACGAACCTCCAATTTGAATTGGGTGAGTGCACATGAGTTATTTTATAATAAAGAAATTAAAAATATATTCTATCTTAATAGGTTACACGGATAAAAAACCAACAGTGTAAAAAGTAACGTGAATCGCTGATTTAACTAGGGTTTTGCCCAGGCATAATAAAAAAAGTAGTAGAAACCCTTTTAGACGCAAGCCGATTTGAATTGAAGTATGTCTTGTCGTACAGATTGAATCAGGACGTAACACATTTGGTGTGTTACGTAGCAAGGGAGGCCGCCATGATCATCCTGATCGAGAAGAATTCTGCTTCAGGTTAAGGTCCCATATTTTAGGACACAACGAGGGTTGGACGCAGCAAATGTAAGCTATGAAGATACACCAGATTTGGAAGCGCCATTGAACGGTTTTCAGACATTGCTTTTGCTTATACAAAAAAATAATCTGAAATATCTTTTTGGGTACTATGTTTCAAAGCATTGCTTGGTAACCAAAAGAGGTTAACACTTATGGCAACAATGATAATGAAGATTTGGTCACTTTAGACAGCGTTGGCCTAGAAAATATAGCCGGATACATATGCCATAAACTAAGACACAAAATACCAGCCGAAGAAAATGTCGCATCGTATTCATGGGTGGACCACCTAAGTGAATGCGGCTTGCCAAAGCCATCACCAAGGATGTTGAATGACTTGACGAACTTGGACAACAATGGCTACGATGTGAAAATAAAAAAAAACTTTTTTCCGCGCAAGGATATATTTTACAATAAGAACACTTAGCAGAACAATTGTATATTTATCGAAATGTAAACAAACAAAAATACAACAAAATTAAAACATAATTAAATCATTTCTCATTTATTTAATGCACAATACTCTACACATATTGTTGTTTTGCTTAATTTAAGTTAACTCTTCGATACTGATTTAGCACTCCGACTTTCTCGATTCTTGATTTTTTTCGCAATTAATTTAAATGCAATTAAAGTAAATTTAATTCAAAAATATTAAATTATTTAAACAAATTGAATGTTTATATTATTCGCGCACGAAAAATCCATTAATCCACATCGGAGACAAAAAACAATTCTTTTGCTGTAAGATTTTTAAATCTCGCGTGACGTCAGCCAAAAAACGACAAAGAAATAAGTGTCGTAAACTTGTTTTGTTTGATTCATGGTTTCATGTCATGTCGTTCCTTTCCACCACTACTTATTTTCTACTTGAATTTTTGCTGAGACTTGACAAATTTTAGAGAGTAAGTACCGGAACGCATCTGACATAATTCAAAAGCCACTATAAAAAAAAAACATATTACATGAAACGTCAATCTATTGCCAAGGTTAGAACAGGGCCTTTTTCAAAAAGTAATTTTTTTTGCCCATGTATGTAACTGCATGGACACGGATTTTTTGGAGTTCATTGAATATTTTCATGACATGTTTGTAGTTCTGCCATTACTTATGGTAAGAAGTAAAGTAGTCTATCATTCGAAATTCAAGTACAATCGATTCTGATGTATATCTAAAATACGTTTGACTGAAAAATTCGGTTAGTTGAAAAATAATTACGGCAAAAATCATTTCTTCATACTGAGACTGATCCGCATAACTGAAAGAAAAAAAACTGAATACGTCCACCACTAAGATTATTTCTTTCTTTAACTGAACGTGACCAATAAACTTCCCACTTCAGTTTGGTCTGTCAGTTTGACAAGAAAATATTATTTTGTTTTATTTTACGCATGACTTCTGAGCTTGGCAAATATAATTTCTGGAAAGTGAGAGTAAAATAATTTAAAATGTTGGCACAAGAGGTAAATTGTTTTGTAAACCAAAACATATATTCTTATTCTTAGATTGAATTGGGGAAAATGTATTTTATATATATAAACTCCGGTAAAGTATTTTTTTCAATTAGTCAAAGATCGGTTAAGTGAAAATACCGGTTAATTGAAAAAAGTATGGCAAATTGGCATTTCAGTTAAGCCAATAAATAATTCAATTATTTATTTATTTTGCGTCCATGTTGTTTAAATGTTGGCTTTATAGGTATATGTTTATATATTGACTATTTAGCTGAACAAACATTTTTGATTGGGGTGAATCACAAGATTTTCCAATCAACATCAGGTAATCCGCCGAAATTTTCAAATTTAATTCTTCCACGTTATCAGAGGTGAGTTAAGTCCTAAGCTTCGATTGTACAACTGGTCAGAAAATTGTTTAAAAAAAACATGTGCATCTCGGGACGCCCGGCAGAAGTGATAACCTAAGCTAATCTAAGTTGAACTATTCAATATTGTAATTGTTTAACTTAAAAAAAGCATTAAAAGTTATTTTTTAATTTGATTAATTTCAAAAGTTCTCCGTATGCGTAAGAGAAAGGGAAGCCAGATAGAACGGCGCCGTAAAGCTTTACGTATACGATTATTTTTCGATATACTTTTGCTAGCACTTTTGTAGACTATGGCTTTGGCAATAACTTTGTGGAATACTGTTTTCAAAAATATTGAAATTTGTCATTAACTTTTGCATTTAAACCCGTTTACTGATACGAATCGTAAATATTTATGTTCAACTTAAAACGCTTATGTGCTACTTTTTCTGCGTAAACTGTCATATAAGTGCTAAAGTAGAACTTAAATGCTTAAGGTGTATATCAGCAAAGGGGCCTTAGAATGTCAAAAAACCCTTTTAAGCTATACATATAGTAAGACACATTCTTATTATTCTTATACCGGCACACAGCCTCAAGTTTTACCTCAATTTTAATACCTTAACCTTAACGATTGAACTATCAGAACAGACGATATAAGCTCAAAACAACCGCATCTTTTCTTTTTAATTAATTTTCAAACACAACTGTTATTCTACACTGAACATCGATGATAGAAGGAGGCATGCAATTTTGAAATAAAGATCTAGCGCCTAGGGTTGCTTAAACACCGACAGTATCGATAGTTAAAAACTTTCGCGTACATCGAAAGTTTAAAGAAAACTATCGATTGTTTTTCCAATAGTTTTTGACCTCACAAGTTTATGCATTCATATGAGATAAAAGATACCAAAATTGAAATATAATGAATTTACAGCAAATCTTACAATAATGCACAAGTATGCGACAAAATAAGCAATAAGACACATTGTCATTAACTAACACTTGTGCATATTTATGAGACTCCGCGCATTATATTTCGCTGTTTATAGTGTCATATCTCTTATCAATCTATTTGTTATTAATCTGATTTCTACGAGTTCGGTGGTCCTGTTCATGTTCATGCTTCTGTTGGTTTTAATTAAAAACTAGATATTTCTTTTGCATTCTGTCGAGTTCGGTTCCACCCGAAAGAATTTTTTCTAAGGCTGGACTAGCCATGTCTGAACTCAGAAGCAAACTCAAAGTTAAAAATCTACACAACACACTTTTCATTAAAAATAATTGTGATATACTAGATAACTAATAAATACTTACATTTGAAAGTTATTCAAAAAAACCTATTCAATAACCTGTTATTTTTGTTTTACTACTAATTTATAAAGTATTAATTAATTTATGTTATGTTATGTTTTTGTTTTTAATTAAATATATTATTTAAAATATTTTCATTAATTTTTATTTTCCGGATCTTAATAAAAGAATCCGTTAGAGAGTGTTATTACATGTTGTTTTTGTTCTACGTCGTAAGTTAAATCAGATCAAGGGGCCGAATTATCGATAGTATCGATAGTTTTATCTTATCGCCGACTATCGATGTCTAAGCAACCCTACTAGCAACTTAGACTGCTCGGGCAATCTGACTTATGAACGATGGCTGGCAAAAACAGGTTTTATACTTTTTGTATAGGAAATTTGCATTTATTTAAGTATTTAAAATAAAACCAGCAAACACTTCAATAAGAACTACATAGTTGTAATATTGCGTTCAATTAGAATTACATTAACTTTGTTTATATCAACAGGTAAATCGGATAAGTTTATGATACCAGCTTTAAGAATGCGTTTACTGAAACCCAATAATGTTTCAATCGCACGATTCCTATCGAAATATATTTTCTCTCTGCTGTAAATTTCAATCTCCATTGCATTATTATTGGCTTCCATTCTTAAAGATATGGTAGAATTGCGCATTAATAATTCCTTAGCAATATAGTATAATGCAATATCAATAATTTCAAATGACCCTACTGGAATTTCAATTTCATATTCTCCGATATGAAACAAATTGTTTTGTTTATCAACATCGGGCATTTAATTATATGTTTGAAAATCAACTAATGTACAAAGGTATAATCTTACTCCAGATTCAAGGGTTTCTAGGTACCTCAGTTCAAATTTATTATTATATTTCTCATTAACTCAATAGTTAACAAATTTATTACTACACATCATTCAACTTGCAAATAGCCTAGTGCGGCTAAAGCATTCAACTATCAATCCAGATGTACCCAGTTCAAATCGAACAAATTCGTCATGTATTTTTGTTTCATAATTTAATTCAGAGAAAGCAATGACCACCGTAACGCGTTACGTAACGCATCGGTTTACCCTCCCATAAAAAGTTATCACTTCAAAAATAGATTTAAATAATCTCGGTACATAGTAACCTAATTCAGAATTGTGTCTGACCTTCAGTATTTCATGGAATTTTTCTTTATCTACGTGGTAGGTATCAAGAAATCTGTGGCAAGGAAATGTCGTGTATGGAGGCATGGCATGGTATTTTCGGCTGGCTTTTGGAAACACATCAGTTTGAGGTGTATAAAGTCATTAACATTTCTATTAATATGGAAAAGTGAAGAAGTCACCAGAAATGTATTACGACTATCACATTTATATTAAAATTTATTTATTTTTCTTTAACACCCTCACGATAATTATTAAGTAATATACCTTTACCAGAATAGATATTTACAATATTGTTTTACTTCCGCCCTACCTGTTATCACCCCCGCTACTTTATACCAACCATATCAACGCATGGCCCGAACATTCACACTTTACTATCAAATTCAATTGAAGGAAATAAAGACATAATTAGTATTTCCGAATATCCCATAGCCTTTATCAGTTTTAAAGAGTATGTCGTGCTACTTAATTATATGTTATTGATTAGCCAATAGTCATGTAGAGGTATTCTATTTTAAAGGTGATAATAATTATTATGCCGGATCTGGGTATTCAAAGCCTAATAATTAATGTTGAACTTTTAAAAATACTTCAGCCCAAATATCTCACTTATAAGCAGCTCGTTTGGTAGGAAATGGCATTATTCCAAAATGAGTCTCGAAGACTCCAAGATCTTGGAAAAGAAGAACTACGACCGTTTACGGTATTTAAAAATCGCAACATTTTCTGTTGGTCTCAATTTGACACCTCCGTCGAGATTTAAGAATAAATTAAGAATGTGAGTCAAAGATTATTGTTTTAAATAAAATAATCAAAAGTTTTAATGAAGCTGTGAGTGCAAAAGTTGGATAATAAAATACATATTGCAAATATTTGAATTTCAAAAATGTGAAAACCAAATAGGGTAAGTGGATGAACCATTTGCACTCACTAATTCTGGAACTTTGAATGATTACATTTTTGCAAGGACATACAATGAAGAATTTTTCATAAAACAGAATTTCGGTCTATCTATTGTTAACCAGCGGCTTTACCATATATGGGCATATAGAATTTATGCGTAGACATTGGGGCAACATATCGCTTATGGCAGAGGTATTGTAAAACATTAATTAATTATCATAATTAATACCTACATTTGGTAAATTTATCTTTTGTTGCAGGCCATTTGCACATTGTTCCAAATTTTTATTTCTTTTTTGAAAATAGCGTACATGGCTGTTATTAATCGTCGTTTCTATAAACTGATGCACAAAGTAGAAACGCATGAGTTGGTTAATAAATTCGACTTTTTGTCGAAAGGTAAATAAATATTTTTGTTATGTTCTTATTTACATAAATAATAATATTTACAGAAACACCATACAATAAGGAATTGCGAAAGGATGCAATTGAAATCATCGATAAGTCCTGGAAATTTGGGAAAATACAATTTTATTTGTATATAATTGCATGTGCCGTTATATACAGCTTTTACATTCTTTTGGCAATGGGAAATAATATTTATCATGCATATGTTGGAACAGCTAATTATACAAATGTACTTTGTAAGTTTCAATTAAGCTATGTGTTAATTGGCGCCCAACGTTGGATACAATTCTGGTTTTTCGTCACAATTTACAGGTTTTCCATCAATTTTTCCATTCTGGGAACATAAAATGAATCATTTCCCCGAGTTTTTTATTCTTAGTATACTTACGACTTCGGGAAGTTCAATAGCTGCAACGGGTGACTTCTTAAAATAAGTATCTAATTACAAGCGATTTATATGTTGATTTGATGTTGCAGGTGCTCTGAGTTTTGATGGAATGTTCATATACACAGCTCTCCATGGAGCTGCAATGATTCAAATTCTCAAGAAAGCAATTCCCTTAACTACATCCCCTAAAGTTCCTAAGGTTCTGCATCTTGACTATTTGTGTCAGTGTATTAACCATTATGAAAGGACATATCAGTTTAGTCTTTGTCATTTTAATCATTATTACTGAACTGGTTTTAAGATTTTTCATTAGATTTTGCACCGAAATCAACAATTTATATCTTCATCTTACTCTGGCCCAGTTCCTTTTGAGTTTGATTATTTTGGGAGTGGTTATGTTTCAAGCAACCGTAGGATTGGTAGAGTTTTGTTTGATTTTTTAAATGCTTAACTTTGTACGCTAAGTATGTTTTTACCAGGAAAGTGATTATCTTGTATTTCTTCGGATGATATTTTATATTTCTGCGGCCGGTTATGAAGTACTGATTTATTGCTTCAATGGACAATCGATCACTAGTGAGGTGATTTCTTTAATTTGGTATTTGTGTTTACACCAAATCAATAATATCCTACATATTTTAATTTATTTTCAGAGCGAAGGAATATCAAATGCTTGGTACGAATCTGAATGGTATAACGAGTCGAGAGAATTTAAGCAGCTAATTCTTATGAATATAATGAGATCAAACAAAACAATTACGATGAGAGCATCTTGGTTTACTACAATGTCCTTACCAACTTGCTTAAGTGTAAAATATTTTTTTTGCTTTCAAATAATCCCTCATACATTTTTATTTTACAGATTGTTCAAACTAGCTTCTCATATTTCCTTTTGCTACGTAATTTAGCATCTTAGTTAAGTTTGTTTGTCAAATATTTAAAGAAAATTAGCAAAATAAAATAATGTAAGCTTCATTAAAATTACTTCTAATTTCTTGAAAAAATTTCATATTCGGCCTTTGCGTATTTAAAGAAAACCAATAACTAAAAAACGAGCAAGCTTTAGGAGTCCCATTTCCCATTATGATGTGTAACATCAACCATTTAGGCTGAAGATCGACTTATAGATAGACAAAGCGAACATACATACTTGCAAAATCATAAAGATGTTACACTTCCTGTTGTTACACTGTTACACATTTCACAAAAACATTCCCACAGGTTGCAGGAATTCGAGCGGAAAGATGTTACATAACAACAATTATAGCCCTTCCTAAATTCCTCGTATCAACATTAATATTCTATTATTTCGGTTTGATTAACAACAATATTCGTAATAAATTATAGATTTTAGGGCTTATGGAAAATTTGAGTGTTTATTTTCACACAAAAACACATATATTGTATATGGACTAAACTATATAGCAATCGGTTGGTTGTGCTTGTCTCCAACGTACAGGGAAAGCATAGAACGCAGCCCGCACCAGTGCTGCCACTAAGAAATTAAAAAAAAACATAGTCTTAAAACATGATTTGGGATAAAAAAAAACATGTCGGACCTATTTAACAAAAGAAAGAATTCGAATAGACAATTTTGAAACCATATCATGAGTACAACAAATATATTTAATTCATTCATTTCATTCTTCTATCTCTTTTACTCATCATCATTGTATTATAGGCTTTTCACACCAAACCCAAAACCGGGTTTTCAGCTAACAGTTTACGAAAACTCGAAAGCCGTTCAAACTGAACATTTACAAGTTTTCGTTTGATATTTCAATTATTTTGGCACCACAGACAACAACAAATACGTTGTGAATTCAAATTGAAATTACCACAGACAGCTATTTTTTATTCGTTTTTTTTTCTGGCTGCAACCCGTCAGCTATTTATGTGACGATTAATTGGGCACTGAATGTTTCACAAGGTGTGTTCGTTTAGTTCATCTTGCAAATACAACATGTTTTCGACAGGTTTTATTTAAAACTTGTGGTTTATCAAAACGAGTGGTTTAACAAAAATGTATGGGAAAACTTGTGTTTTCGCTTTAGGTTCTCAGCCAAAACCGATAATTTCACGAAAACCGTGTTTTGGGTTTGGTGTGAAAAGGCTATTACACCAGGCGATAGCTTAGCTGTCAAAAATATTGCAAGGCCCGAGGCGGGAGAAAAAGTGCGTAGATAAAGTGTTATATTGAAAAATAATATGTGTTCTCTTCATTAATTTTTTGGTGCATTTCACATACCTATTCACAACCGAAGACACTATGAAAATAAACCAAAAAGAGTAGGTATACTTACAAATGAAGTGTTCATCCTGCTTTTTGCTTTAAGTTTCGTGATTGTGTATATGTAGGGTAGGTTTGGACATCTTGGGTTTTGCGATTATAGGGATCAAATTTGTGTCAGAAAAAAAACATGATCTTGGACTCAAAAACATGAAAACATGATTTGGGTCTAAAAAAACATGAAAATCATGATAAATCATGATTTCTGGTAGCCCTGGCCCGCACTGAAATTCCTGTCACTAACATAACATTCTCTCCATAATTTAAATAAGGTAAGACTTAGCCAATCATTTCAGCAGAGTGCTATACGTAGCTTCAGTTACTCTATCCACTACATGTCAGAACTAGGTGCGGAAAATAAATGTCCGTCACATTAATTGGATTGGTTTTTTGTTGGATTTTGTATAATGTTTTGGATAAATTTTAACATTTATAACTTATTGCTTTCTTCTGCCTTCTCCTATATAAGTGTCTTAAATAAAAGTATTGGAATTTGTGAGAAGCCAACAAATTCACATTTATTCAAAAGTGGCAAACAAAATCTATATTCGAAAACTTGTTTTACTGCTGAAGCACCAGGTAGGGTGTTTGGAAAAAAACGGCAATTTGGATGTCATACATAAATAAAAATAATAAATGCAAAAAGCGAACACTTTTAAAAAATATTTTGAAGATTTTTTTTTGTTTTCCTCTGAATCCCTCACGCATTGAACATCAATGGCAAAACTTCAACTTGAAATTACGATGACAGAACATCGGAAATGTGGGTCCCGCAATTCCGTCAACCTCGCAATTTTTGTTAAGTTCATGTTCTTGTTCCTCTTCATTGTTCCCTTTTCCTAACAACTTTTTCAAGTTGTTTACTATTAAATTCAATTATCACTTCAATTGTTTGTTTTTAAAACTTGATTTTTGTCGGAACTTCTTCTGCAAAAGAACTCTTATGTCAAATTTCAAACAAGTTTAAATCTTGAGCCTAGGCAACTACTGTCCTTTCGAAAAGAAAATACAACTTTTTTTATTTAGATTTGTGTTTTAAGCATATTTCAAGATAATTTTCCTGACTGGAAAACTTTAAAAAAAAATTTAGAAACCATAAAATTGGTTTGAAAAACAATTTAAACAATTTGTGTACTGCTTTCACAAAACAAAGTTTCGTTTTGATATTGTATTTGTTTAAAAAGTAGCGTGTGCAGTTATGCTTAAGGATTTTTAAAATGGTTTTCCATTGGTACAAGAATTTAATTCTTTTTTAATACAAATCTGCCAAAAGACGGTTTTAGCATGACAACTACCAGTTTCACTGAATCAAATATACACCGATACCATAACGAACAGAAAATCAATTCAACTCGCGTTACATTCGACACGAAAACACCAAATTCCGAATCAAGGTCTGAATTTGCCAATGGAATCCCCCATTAAGAAAGCAGAATGGGTTGCTTAAGCCCGTATGATACTTCTATTTTTTCTCATTTTTAATGCATTAAAAATGCAACCAGAGCAGTACCACAATAGTTAAATGGAAAATCCTATTAAGTGTGAGTGTGTACACAATATAAACAAAAGTGCAAAACTGCCAAGAAAAATGTACTAAAAATGAACTAAAAATGAAAATGAAATTACAAATTACATTTTGCAGTCATTGGCATCTTTTTTATGACATTTATACATTAAAATTTGACAAATCAAAAGAAGTTTTTTTTTATAATCAAAGTGTTTGGTTTTGGTTCAGAAATTGCATTCAGCCATATGAAATGTTACAATTAACCTTAAGATATTTGGCGACTGTTGGGTATTTCTTCGATTTTATTCAAAACAAAATTTAAAAATTCCAAAATTTCTTTTAGCGCACAGACTCCATACGTAATGCTGGCCACTGACAGTGCAAAACATTCGCAGGATAAACAAAAGGAATTGCTAAAACCGACATCAGATCAAATTTAAAAGAATCAAGTAAAGAAGGTTTACTTTCGCATCAAGATTTTATCGAGACAATTACATAAGGGGTATTCACGATCTGCTGTAATAAGTCTTGTAAAATTGTAAAATTTTATTTTTTTAAACAGACTGTGAACACAAATTTACCAATCTGTACACTGAAGAAAATGTCATAATCTGTTTCACATTTGTTCTGAAGAAGTCTTAGTTTGTGTTAAAAAAATCTTACACTCTTGAATTTTTCTGTTACATAGAGTTCGGGTATTGTAAAAGTGTAAAAGTGTAAGACTTTGACATTCAGTATATTTTGTTTTAGTAGTGAAAAAAAATGTTACAGTTTTACACTTTTACAATGATACACGACCAGATACGTCACATCCTGAATACCCCTATACATTAATTATTATTAGCTAAACGTATTTTTTCTCATTTGAATGGATGTATTATTGAATAATCGTCTAATTAAAAAATCGAAATAATAAAATGATGCTTGGTAAAAAAAAAAACAAATATTTTCTCTTTCACACAAAACTGACACTTTCAATTGATTAAAAATGAGAAAAAAAGAAGTATCATACGGGCTTAAGAATTACTACGACATCATCCTGGAACGCTTACATGCGCTCTATTATGTTTTTCTATCTGACAGCTGCTTGACAGCGGTGATCAGTACTTCTCAAACCAAAATGTCACATCAGAAAATTTCATAAATAAACTATCAAAACCATTTATTTTTATGTAAATTTGTCATCAAGTTTTTGTGTTTCTGCATTTTTCAATAAAAACTAAATTTATCTAAAACAAATTTAATTTAAAAAGCTAACCATGATGAACAAGGACGTTGAACTCACCCACAAACTAAGAAAAAGTAAGCCAAATCACTGTAATGAAGTAAAACACTGCATAACTTATTTGTTCTCGTTTGGTTAAGCCTCTGAGAAAATATCAGAAAACATCCATATTGTGGCCAATGACCCATCGCTGGCATTCTTCAGGATCCAGGAACATGTCCGCAAGGTGCTGCCGCCAATTGTCGAGAAAAGAGCTGAAGTTATTCAATTGCAAAACGACTTGCAAGGCCATTGCTATGACATGGAATATGCGGTCAGGTAAGTTCTCTCGAAGTCAGACAAATTCCTGACGAGGTCTTATGGAGATTTTTCACTTTAAGCGCCGTTGAAGGAATCGATAAGTCGGATGCGATTTTCAAGAATATCCAAGACATGCTAAAGACATCGATATTTCTAAAACAACAGCTGAAGTACGAAGAGACCAAAAGCAGGACGAAACGAGAATCTAGCCAGAATTCAGTTTACAAACGCTTTTCGGCTCATTTGACGTTGGACCTTAATGATTTGCCCGATTTCTCCGGCGTCATGAGAGAGACCACGAACAGAGTCGAAAATATGATGTCAAATAGATCAAGTGCTCCGGTGGACAACCCCATGGAGCTGCAGAGGTCTCATACAACACTTCATTAATGAATTGCAAATTAACAATAAGTACATTAGCTAGTCGATTAATTTTATTTCATATTTAAATTTGTTTAGTTTTTAAGAATAAAATCTAACATAAGATGGGATTTTAATGTCAAAGCCAGAGATTTTGTTTGATTTTCGACAATTTTTGACCAACAGTACCTCGTGGTTTGTAGCATGAACGTTATCAATGCTTGATGTGAATATGAAAATAAGGACAACAGTATTTCATAACAAAAAAACTCAATTATTGAGCTATGGAAGCCAATGGTTTGAACTCTCTCTGTGGGGACTACGGTTTTGAAAGCAAATTTATAGTATTGGACTACGACTTGGGGCCATCAATACTGATGTGTTATCGAAATAAAATGAGTTAAAAAGAACAGATTCCGGCATTTTTGCTGCGAACCATTGTAACGGAGTACCTATACTGGAAATTTTTGTTCGAGTTTGACTATAGGAAATAATTGACTTATATATTACTGTTATTGAAAATTCTAATTTAAAACTCGAAGCGTGGACCTTGGACATCAGTGTTTTTTTTAAACTTATTTCGGTTTTTGGTAGTAGTAGGAGGGTTTAGTATACTACGGTCATCGATTTCCAGCCTATGCCTCCTTGAAAAAGCCGTCTAACCGTAACCGTTCGGATTTGGAAAACATGGAAAACAGTTGCACATCTGAATGGTTCAGAATTGTAACCTAAACACACTAAGCCTTGGTTCTTTATAAAAAAAAAAACGTTCTTATAATCTTAGAACGCTATCTTTGAAGTTTTTAATGGATTTTCTTGTCCATGACCAAAAATTTGTTTAAGGATTTGAAATTATTTTCTTTACTTTTTCTTGCTTGCCAAGTATTGATTCTTTCAGATTCGAATCTTATTGGAACGTGAATGATGCTCAAAAGCAGTGTGTTCTTTTAGCATTTATTTTTTTTTCAAATCCTGCCGGCAGTTTTTTTTTTTGCAGGAAATTTGGTTTTAGCAGGAAATCTAGCAGGTTTTCATATTTCTAAAACCTAAAATAAGATATTACCTACTTTAAAAAAATTAACACTCAATCAAACATAAATGAGTATAGCTTATATTAGAGAGCTTCAATCGTGAACTCCACAAAATCTACGAATTTTGCAGCAAGTAAACTTCTTTTCTGTTAAAAAAGTTTTGCGGATTTACAAGCAACCATTAAAAGATTTTTTTAAAGATAAAAACAAGAATTCTGAACTTATTTCCAAAATTGAATCGCAATGGAACAACATAAATCTACATAAATAAATGGGGGAATATTGAAAATACTGTTGAATTTTGGTGAATTGGATGCATCCAACCAAAACCCTTACAAAAAGTTTTCAAACTTTGTCAATTCGTTTTTAGTTTTGCCTATCTCAAATGCTAAAATTGAAAGAGTGTTGTTTATTAGTCTTGTAAAGGGTCAACAAAGGAATCGAATGAAAATTGATAAGTTAAATAGTACACTTTTTATCAGAGATAATTTATTTGAAAAAAGTTGTAATGTCTTCATTATTCCTCCTCCTCCTAAATAATATAATTTTACTGTAAAAGAAGAACAAGAAACCAGTAATATTTTTGAAGATGCTTGAAATGAAGCTTTTGCAGTCAAAAATGTATATATGTGGATACCATTTACTTAATTAGATTAACAAACTCTGATACCTGATTTTTTTTGTTTCTTTTGTTGCAAAATGGATTAATAACTATGTATTTTACTTGCGATTATAGGTACGAGTACTATAAGGCAAGTTATGCATTCGTCGAAAAAAAAAGTTGTGAGGAAACAATCGAAAATGACATTACGATGATAGCGAAGACGAAAAAAGATGATATAAAAATTGTGTCCGTCTGTATGTCTGTCTGTATGTATGTATAGACACCTACAGCCCAAACGGATGGGCCGAATTGCTTTAAACTTGGCCTATGGAGTTTTTTAGGTTTTGTGCAGAGGGGAAATTGAATTTTTTTTAGTTCAAAAAATAGGTACCTGCCATATAACCGTTACGTTAAAACGTATTTTTCTCCGAAACGGCTCTAACGATTTTGATTAAAATAAATCAGTTGAGCTTCTTAGATACGATCCATCATATGGTTGAAAACATTTTTTTTAAATGTCTAAAAACGGTACTTTCCATAGGACCGAATACATATGAATTGGAGTTTTTGATTTTTTTTAAGTTAAAAAAAAACTTTTTTTCTCAAAAACTGCTGCACAGATTTTTAAAATTCTTTTCTCATAAATTCAAATTTATCCAAGAAATAAAATGGCGTTCTTTTTTTTGAGCTCAAATCAGTTTAAGTATTTATTTCAGAATTTTGAATTATTTTTTCTTTGATTAATCCGATTTAATTTTTTGTTTTTAAGTTTATGTTACTAAATATTTAAGATGGTAATACCAATTTTTTTTTAGAAAAAAATTAAAGAAACTTTGTGTATAAAAAATAAAGTAAAAAATTACTAAAAATATATTTAGATTTTAGATAGAAATCTTTTGCATACGATGTGGTCGAACATAAGAGCAAGTTGGTGCGATCCAGTCGTGCATTTTATTTAAAGTAAACATAACAAAATAAACAACTTCTTTTTTTGGCTTGATTAGTCATTAAAAATTTTACATACTTAAGTACAAAAAAACTACAAAAAAAAATATACACTCGGTATTTTAGCGTAACCCTAAGACAAGTTCGATTGGTTCGGACATAGCTATACCTAGTTAGGTTTTTTTCGTTCTAATTACAGGATTTTCCTAGTTGGCAGTTATTTTTTCCTAAAAAAAATTAGCATTTTTCTTAGCAGTTTTTGCAGTAAGAAAATTCTGCTTAAACTACTATTTTAGCAGGATTTGACATTTTTCATTGGTCACACTGGTCAAAAGTTTCCCTCGGAATTTATTGGAACCGGGAATAAACTTTTCCAGGGAGTTTTGCTCTCATTTCATACAATTTTTCGTTCGAGGGAAATTTATTTCGTGGGAGATTCACGATCGCAGGAAAATTTCGAGGCAGTAAAAGAGGGAATATATATGGTCAATTATATTGATTTTTGAACGTGCCATCATTTAAAAAAAAACATGCATTAAAAAAAACATCGGTGTGAAAAACATCGACATTTTCGATTCGATGATAATTTCTGACTTCGATGTTGTTTTCGATTTTAACATCGGCGCAAAATTTTAGTCGATTTAGTAATATGTTAAAACATTTTTAGTAGGATTCTAGAGGATTTTGCTAATTTTAAACCAGTTTAGTATCGTACTATTTTCTTAACATTTTACTAAAGTTAAAATCGCAAAATGGCTACTTTATTTTTTTAGTATCGTACTAAGTCCATGTTCCACTTTGACATTTACAAACATCAAAAAGTTATGTTCGCGTACTTTTTTTTACTATTTAAGGCGTGTTTAGTTGTAGTTGATTAAGAAAATAGATTTAGTATGGTGCTAGTTAAAAAGTGTTTAAAAATAGGAAAATATTAGTAAAGTGCTTTAGTATTAGCAAACTGTTAAGCAGTATCAATGCTAAGCCCTTAACATCAGGCTGTTTAAAATTTTGTGGCAATGGATTTCAATATCGCTCATCCCTACACGACATTAAATCCGAGTTTTACATTTAGTGGGTGGGAGCTTTGTATATAGGTACATTCCTAGGTTATATATTCAAAGGTGGGAGTGCGTGCGTGCTTCTGGTTTTGATTCTGACTACAAAATTCAGACGGAAATTTCTCTTCTCATTTGATACCAATTGAATAGTCTCAGAAGGTCAGAAGCATTCGGACGACTAATCGAAAATGCCATAGGATATGTACATATGCGACGAAAATGCTCGCCGAGCTTACTCACGCTTGCTGTGGACGAACAATTTCGATGTTGTCTTTTTGGTTGGCTTCGATGTTCGCCAGTAAAAAAAGTTTTATGTAAATTTGGGATCCCGCGTGATCCGGGAGGTTAGTAAAGAAACAGACCTTTTATAGTATTCTTTTGTATCCCACGAGAAATGTCAAAAACATATGTACAAACCCATACAAATTTAACCTATCCGATTTTGGATGTTGAGGAACTTAAATGCCTTAGATAGGCATTCGTTTCGATATTTGAATTCACCCATTGTTTTGCAGAGCAAGATATTTTTAGTGGGTATACATTTTTTCTTCCGTCTATTTCATAGATTGATAGAAAACAGGTGAACAGGTTGTTTTTCATCGAGGAACTGTATATCTATTTGTCTTTAAAAGGAAATTCTATGCCTGTCTGGTAGGTAACTAGAAATCCTTACGAATTTCCCAAACTAGGGTTCCTTTCGAATGTGTTTTGATAGCAAAATGTGAAAATTTGTACAAATTCATATGAATTTTAATTTCACGTTACCAAACACACCTGCTAATTTTTCTCAAAAACTGCTCCAAAAATCTTTATAAAAAAATCAGTTTCACAATTATTGTAGATCAAAATGTTTCAAACACTTTCTTTTTGAAATAAAAAATATTATTTGAAAACTCAATATTTCGAAAACGACTCAAAAAACATTTTTTTAAATTTAAATACAAAAGCACCTAGTTAAAAAACCAGTAAGACAATTTTATTCCCCAAAAACCGTCCCTAGAAGCTTGGACACAAAAATCGAAAAAAAACGCAATTTCTTTTAGCTCCACATCCTCGACGAAACCTATAGTATACACCAATGTTTATTTTGGTAATACATTCCCTCCCAAAATGTTTAATCAACTCTTAATACTAATAGAAATGAAAAAAAGTTTCTAACAGAATTAAAACAACGTAAGCACGGTTATGCCAGTGTTGTAATTTATAAAGTTAAAGTAAAAATAAAAAAAGCATTCACATTTATATATGTACATATATTATTTTATTTTTAACCATTTGAATTAATTGAAATATAATAAATTGATAAACAAATTAAAGTGGAAATTCATGGTATGTAATAAATTGATTTCATATTAAATTGAAGTTCGTTCAATAATAATAATTTATTAACGTCGAACACATCTCATACCGCCGTTGCAACTAGAATGACGGGCATGTCCATGAGCTCTGCAACATTCGTCCTTTTCACGATTGATTCGGCTACAAACGTTATCACATGGTGGAACACGAACTGTTGATGCCTCAGTCTCGGCAACAATCACTGCCAATGCAAGGAATAAAAGGAAGAAAGTTGTTTTGTTGAAAGCAGCCATTTCGGTGTTGTTAAAAATTTAAGGAAGATATGTATTCAAAAGAAACACTCTTGAAGAGATCGGATATTGATTTGTGAATATTCAAGCAATTGCACTTGCTATTTATAGGCGTAAATCCGTCTAACCAGTGTGATTTATTTATTCGATTTCTTAATTCCTGGAAATTGCAATAAATAATAAACCAAGGGGGATTTGGGATTTCCCAACGCACAATACGTGTATTGCATACCTAATTGTTTTTTATCTGAAAAGAAAACAGATACATTTTATACATCGGTATGAGTTAATTATTATATTATTATCCTACAGAATATTTTCGTCGATAACTAATGTGTTTTTAATGACACATTGTTTTCAGCAAAGGCCTTTGAATAGCTGCAATGCAAATTATCCTGCAACCTGAATTTGTTTTAAATTATCATAGATAGTCATATTACTTAAATTCTTAGAAGATTTAGAAAATAGGTAATTACATTTTCATAAGAAAATATGGTTTGTAGGCAGGTATACAGATACACCATATTATATTTTTCATAATAATTTTAATAATTATTCAATTAGTGTTTATTTGAATTTTTTGCAGTTTGAACGTACCTATTACCTTATCTTGAGCGGTGACGAGTTAGAAATGAAAAAAAAAATATATACAAATATATATAGGGCCGACCTAGGTTTTTTTGACAACCCCAATAGTTGTAAAAAAAACCTGGGATTTTCGGTTCTCAAAAACACCCGAAGGCCATTAATTTTATGTTGCAGAACAGCAAGTTGTTATGTCATTTAATAATTAAAACTTGAAATGTAAGTTCTTATAGTAATTTTTATTTGGTTCTATGCACAATCCACAACTTCACAGGTTTCCATTTTGCATGTCTGTGTCTGAAAATAAATTTGAGTATTCTTTTATTTCCATTTTAAAAATGACAAATCAAATCAGATCTCACGTGACTTTGACGTTTATTCATTTATCTCAACTTACCCCAGCTCAAAACCTAGATCTACTTCAGGGCCAGTTGTGGACGACCCTAGGTTTAAAAAACACAGAATTTGTTTAATAGGGTGACTTCAGGTTTTTCCAAAAAACGTTTTAGGGCGACTTCAGAGCTCAACGAACAGACCTTTTATTTCCAATGTTGGCGCAATTTCAATTTATGTCGTTTTTAAATTTGGCAATCCGGAATCTTTCTCTACTCTTCTGAAAGTGTTCACTTGGAAAAAGATGACAGTTCAGATTCTGAAAAGAAGAGAAAATTCCTTCTGCAATTGAAATCAGAATCGAAACTAGAACCACTACTACTTTCGTATACTTAAACGTCAAACTCTACAGTTGTTGTCATTTCTTGTTTCATAATTGCGCAACAAACACTTTTTTTTATTATTTTCACATAGGTATGTAATCACACCAATCACACTTCAGAACAGTCGAAATCAAAAAAAGTGTTCAGAGTTGGGATTCCGAATCGGTTCGTTGAACTTTACACATGTTTTATTGATAACCTCAAGTTGTTGGGTTGTACGGTTCTCAAAAGATACTCAACTGCAATTAAATGTTTCTCTATGTGCTTTTAAAGATCATATCATGTCCTCTAAGCATTAAAACTTAAAATATGTACAAATTTAATTCCTTACCACTATCCTGCACAAGTAAATCTAGCATCGAAGTAAACAAACCCAAATTGACCACATTTGTGTGTAAAACGTTATTGGTGACCCCCCGGATAAGACTACAGAAAGTAGTGATGGGCATAATTGAATAAACACCTTGAGACATACCAAAACCAAACTACAAAAATGTCAAAGAAAAAGTAAAAAAAACTGTTCGAAACACAAAGAACTAAACAAAAATATTTTTAAAAATAAACTGAGAAAACGGTCGAGAGTTCCAGTGAACACATATTAAAATTTTACATTTCTCAATAATTTCTGTTTTCCTATACAAAGAGTATTGCAGTTTTCAGTACGAAGATTTTATTCTAGTGCACAATGAACTTTTCGTTTGAGTTCTCATTGTTTCGAATGTACCCATCACTAACAAAAATATATATAGCTGAAAAAAAAACTTGGCAGCTTGGGTGTTTTAACAGTTTGTACACCACTAATGGAGTTTTCCATTGGTAAATACGCATTTGGCATAGATGATTTTGTTTTATGGTTTTGGCGAAAATTTGTGTCTATAAAACTGGTGTACATAGTTCCCAATAAAATTATATGCTTTTAATTGTACTAGTGCTTAGTAGTGTTATTAAAAAAAGAGGTAGTTTCATCGACAAATAAGTATCTGAGAATTTGATTTGAGATTTAATTGTTGAAAACCGAGTTTTGACCAATTTGTATAAAAACGAATCAAATTCTTGTACTAATAGGCGTTTTTCTTTTTTAGTACACATCAGAGTCTGAGTTGTCAAAAAATTTGTTTGTGTTTCTTTTTAACTAAGAGCATGCAGAGCTCCAAATGTGTGTTTCTTTTTCGTTCTGAACATGTGTAGATCGCATTTAAAAAACATATCACTGTTCAGAGCTCGCTCTGTTTGGCACACGTTCAGTGCTTAATCTATATGTTTGAACTCTGTTCAGTGATCTGCTCTGAACGATATAAGAAAAACGCCTAATGGAAAACCACATTAGATACAGAAATTCGTGTAGTGAGAAATCACAAATTTTTCAATACAGGGGGAAACCTTCTTGACTTTTACTGTTTTTATAGTGATTTTTTTCCAGTAAGCACTATTTGTTACAAATTTACAAGATAACCAACAAAACTTCGGAATTCTCTTAATTCTCATTAAACAAATTCGTAAGATTTCATGTTATTTGACAGTTTATTCGTTATCTCAACTCATCACAGAAAAAACATAGATCTATTTTAGGGTGAATTCAGGGCGATCGCAGATCTGCAACCGTGAATGCTTTTCCGTGCATACAATTTATTTACCCTCGATATATGCGTATATAAATTTGCCTATCTGTGTACACGTTAACTGTCAAATAAAAATGGACCACACCCTTGCGGAATCGGAAAAATGTATGTGTACACAACTTTCTGTTTACACAGAGAAAACTCACGCTTGCGGAATTTGGCCCCAGGATGAGTATATTCAAATAACCTTAGGGAGATGCTAGGGTGACTTCAGGGCTCAACCAACAATATTTTCTTCAAACTACAAGGGATTTTTTATTCAATGTCGAAGAATATGAACAAATCTTGAAGCGTGTATTGAATTGTAACAAATTTGTACAATTTAACAAAAACGTCAATTTATATTACAAACAAATATTGGTTTTACTTTCACAATCAAAAATGAATGTTTGTAGTAAAGTTCCAAGTTTGACATTAATGAAGTCAACAAATTAATTATGTCGAATTCCAAACAACCATTTCAAATCTGATTTCAGATCGATTTTTGTGAGTGTGGTAAGGAACCTACAAAAAATAATTTGCGTGTAAAGTCTATGAAATCTTGCAAAAACGCAAGATCTGTTGTGACAAATTTTGTTTAGAAATCATTCGATTGTGTTGAGCAAAAAATCGATTGTTTTGGTTGTAGATTTCTAGTCAAGTTTGCGTTCAGCGTTCAGTGAATGCAGTTGACTATAAATGTGTAGTCCCATCATCTAACTTTTTAACTTGACAGCAATATCATAGGGAAAAACCCATATTTTCCATGCTGAAGAAAAATCCCCGATAAGAAATATTTGCATAGCTGTTTTTTGCATAAGTTTACAGCCAAAACAACAACAATGTAAATTAAACAATTCTATTTATTAATTAGCTTTGTTTGTTTCAGTGCATGTTTTTATAATTTAGTTGTATTGCTATGTCTACCTGGTGAAACAAACGGAACACATTTAAGTTTAAATAAATTTTATGCTCAAAAACTAAAACCAATGTCGCAAAATTTTAAACAGTGCAACAAAATAATTGACATTTGTAAATATTAAAGACTGCTTTTACATCATGCTAATTCACCTTGCGACCGCGGTAGATGAAATTGCTAAAATTGAAAAATTGTTATCGTTTTTTCTTCTTTTTGTTATTTACGCTATGGTACGATTGAATTTTTCTAAATTAATTGGAGTAGAGAGAGTAGTTATTTTTGGGAAAAATTAACATCTATGGAGAGGGCTTGTGCCAACATCATTAATTTATTTGGAAGCATTTTTTTTGTTTTCAATAGTGCCAACAATAAATTTAGGAATGAGTGAAAACGGAGAATAAGTTAAATTAAAACTTTAGTCCAAGGATACAAAATTTTTAGTTAAACAAATTTTAATTTTCTATTATAAGAACATTGTTAAAAATCAAGTATACGTTGTAGTGTACTATTGTTTCAACAAGTCACCTTTCTTGATAATTGAAAAATATTTTGACGAGGTTATGTTACAATTAGATGTTAAAATTAATGCGTCATCGCCCGACGAAAACAGCTGCCTGAGTTCTTGGTCTATATAGGTGCTTTTGGAAGTAAACAACTGATATTTTTTTTCTAATTATCACACATACATTTTCGATAATGAAAGTGATTGCAGACAATGACTCCAAGTCTGCAGCACTTAGCTTCAGGAACATAATATCAAATTACCCATTGAACCTGAACACGTTCATATTTATTTCCCGTGTTATCCTTGAACAGTCCTCTTTACAAGCTTGGGTAAATTTGGGGTATCTGTAAGGGTATGAGAAAATAAAAGAGGATAAAATTTGACGAGAAACACAGAGTGTATTCCGCCATCTCCTCACAACGTATTTCCCTGAATAACCTAACCGCAATCACCATTCATCCGGTTACAGTTTAAGCACTTTATACTTGAACTCAAAATAACCACGAACGACATTCACCTTGCTCTATTCGTTTGTCCATATACCGACTATGTATAGCTACTTTGTACGGCCCACTTAAATCGACAACAATGACCAAAAACTGATATATATTTCAATTCATCTCCTTGAAAGCCCTAAGTATTGGGATTATATTGTTGTGGGAGGTAGAAGGTACGAGTATAGCTTCAAACAAGAATAACTTTCAATTTCAAGCACAGAGGATATAGTAAGCAACTATACAATTGCGGCAGATATTGAAAGGATTTTTTTCTTTGCATTAAAAGGCTGGACATTACCCAATTCTACCTTGTATATGTACAATACATATATATTATTCAGTCAGCCATAAAGCATCGGACACTTAGGGAAAAGCAATCTGTTCGTGCCATGATTTTTATTTGGGAAGGGGAATACACTTCTGTATTTTTTGTTACACAATTAAAAATTAGGTGTTTTAAATTCGACATATTTTTTGAAGGGGTTTTCTTTCTAAAAAAAAAATAATACTGAATGCATTTGGGTTAACAGAAATAGGAGTCAGCTTTCAGTTTTATATGCTTAAGAGCTCAGTCAGCAAAAACTGCGTTATCTATGGTGGCGGTGGGAAGGTCAAGAATATATAAACCGTCAGATGGGCCAATGTACTCGGCATTCAGTAACTTGCTATGAACTATTCTGGATAGAAAAGTACATCATTTTGCTATTCAGTGCGGAATTTTTGGTTCTGGTTTGCTTTGATTTGATGTTCAGTAGTGTTTTATAACAGATTAGAGCAGAAAGGAATAGGATTTTCTGTACATGACTCTTGAGTAAGATCAAACTAGAACAAAATCCTGAGAACAGTCAAAATTATTTGTTTTTTCATTCACTATTATAAATGCATGAAAAGAAAGTTTGTTTATAAAAAAAAAAAATAAATGAATAGATATTTTAAAATATTATCAAGAAAAAACAAAAAAAAATTTTTCCAAACTCAAATTTTTTTTTTCAAAGACATTTCACTCATTAAAATTCAACAAATTTTAGCAATCAAACCCATACAATACATTAATACATACACCCCAAACTATTTCGAACTTTAAAACCACAGCACACTGCGATCTGCGAACAAATACTTTACGAAAACCCAAGCAAACAATATGTGTGTTCAATGATGCTGTTCTGCACAGATTATAACACTTTAGAACAGAAAAGTACAGGATTTTGCTGTTCAATGAGAAATTTTGTGTTCTAAACTGTTCTGCTTTGGTGTACAATGAGTCTGTTTGGAACAGTTTGGAACACTTTAGAACAGGATTTTCTGCACTTGCTTTTTAGGTAGAACAGGTTAGAACAGATTTGTGAGAACTGTCAAAACAAATTGTTGTTGTTAAAAAAAACATTACGGTGTTAGATTTAATTGATAAATCATTTTCCGTGTCGGAATCATCTCAACTTCATGAAAAATATTTTTTTAAATAAATTCAACTCCATTTCAGATTATTTTAAAGAATGTTTCCGTAAAAATAAACGAACTTGAATTGAAGGTAAACAACAATAATTTTCTTTATAGTCTCTGTCACATGACTGACTGTTATAAGTTATTCTATCTTGTTCTGAAGTTTCTCACGAATCTGTTCTGTTCTGTCCTGTTCTGTTCTATTCCGTTCCAACTTTTTCGTCACTGAACAATCTTAATAGATGATAGACACAACACAATTTTAATTAGATCAACATCTATATTTTACGCGACAACGGGATGAAGACCAAGATCAACTACAAAGAATCTATGGACGTCAAATCAACGAGCATACACACATACTAGTGCATTTTTGATGAATTTCTGGTACTGATTTTCATAAAAATGCAAGAGTGTAGTATGAATGACATTTACAACTAATAAACTAGTGCGATGGAAACCAAAAATATAAGAGTGTAGCATGAATCAATCAAAAGAAGATTACGACACTTTTTTGTTTTTCTTATGTTATTGACGTCATATGTAAAACAAAATCCATTAATCCACAAACAACAAACAACAACAATTTGCAGATTTTGTTTCGCATATTACGTCAATAAAATAAGAAAAACAAAGAAGTGTCGTAATCTTGTTTTCTTTGATTCACGAGAGTGTAGTATGAATGACATTTTGGCCTCATTCAATAACCGAATTATAGCTATCCCGATAGGTTGGTGTTGTTGTATTCTCATGTAAGAACACAGCTGATGACAAAATAGCAGCTGCCAAAAAAAATCTTACATGGGAATACAACAACACCAACCTAACCTAGGAAGTTTGTTGCCAAGAGTGGCAATGTAACTCCTACCGCAGTTTTTAATATTAATAATGGTCTTCAGCAGGGAGCGGTTAACTCGCCGATTCTATTCAGCATTTACACCAGCGATCTGATAGGTAGTCTAACTCAGGCAATTGCGTACCACGCCGATCTAATTGCGTACAGAACAGCTAATACAGTTGAGGTCATCAAAAGTCTCTTCGACAAGATTCAGCGATATTGTGATGACTGGAAGTTGAAAATCAACTTCCAGAAATCAGAAACTATTTTGTTTAGGACTCCGTTGTCTAGCGCCTCAAGGGATACGAGAAAGAACTGGCGCAAACTGGTGATCGTAGGGCCATATGGACATCCACTGGCGAGTAAAAGTCTAGTAAAGTACCTTGGCATCTGGTTGGATCAGTACCTGTATTTCGACAGGCATATAGGTGCTGCCTTGGCCAGGGCTATGGTAGCCTTTGCCTTGACAAAACGACTGTTTTATAGCAGGCGTCTTGACAGCAGGGTGAAGGAGATTTGATACATGGCCCTCATCAGGCCGATGATTGCCTACGGATGCCCGGTGTGGTTCAACGTTGCCCCATCTCAAATGAAAAAGATTCGGGTGTTTGAGAGGCAATGTCTTAGACGTTGCCTTGGATTACACAGAACACCAGAGTCGGAGTACACAAGATATTATTCCAACCAGGTTCTATACAACGGAGCCAACATAAACAGAATAGATAATTTTTTGTTTAAGCTGATTCGGGGTCACACTGCTAAAGCGATGTCCTCAACCAATAGCTTAATTATTGGGGCTTACTACCCCAATAATGAATATTTTGAGAGTGCGCGGTTAAGTGGCTACATGCCTCCCGAAGCATTCCTCTATTTAGACAGTCGAGGGCTGATACAGGATGGAGGGGCGGTTCCGCTCATCTACCACGTCAGCCGGAAAACTGTGGATAGGCGACTCCTGTATGGTCGAGACGTCATCGCTCAAGGTGGAGAAGAGCGCCTTCGGTTCAATAGGACTGTGTCCGATCGGGACCGGAGGGATAGGGCAAAACAGGAGAACCAGTTCTGGTGGCTCTCTGAACAGCATCATAATATTTAAAGTCGATGAAGATGGTATGTCTTGGCCGACTTATATAGATTTAGGGCAATTAGGTATAGGGAACAGTCGGGGTGGCACCAAAAAAAAAATTAAATATGTATGTATGCGGGGGCATATGTGCATTGAACTGCGTTTCTGTACATGTATGTGCGTACGTATATGTATGTGCGTATGTACATGTACGGGTGGGTTGCATGTCGTTGTGTGTCTGCATGCATATAAAAAAATAAACAAAAAAAAATTTAAAACGAAAAAAATGCTGCTGTGGCTGTTCTAGTTTTTAAGTAGTTTTAAGTGGTTTTGGGTATTATTAGGTATTTTAAATGGTTTAAGTTATTTTTAGTTAGTATAAGTTAGTTGTATCTAGTTTTAATTATTTTTAGTCTATCTTTAGGTTAAATTTATAAGTAAAATAGAAAAAATATGTAAAGATACCGAGTTTTTTGGCAATAACTTTTCTTGGTTTAAAAAAAAAATAAAATAATTAGATTTAATTAAAATAGTTTTTAGGTCGAAATACATTAGTATTAATAGATATAGTTAAGTTTAGAGCGCCCGTAAAGGGCCAGTAAATTAGTTGTAAGTTATTGATAATTAGGCTAGTTTTAAACATTTTTGTCTAGCTTTAAGATAGTTATAAGTTAATATTAAATAAAAATGAAATTACAAAAAAAAAAAACACCAACCTACCCGGATAGCTAATCTGTTATTGAATGCGCCAATTCGATGACCGATTGCGTTGTTATCGATAGTTTTTATTGAAATGTCAAGTTTTTGTAACCGATTATTCTCGATGTCGTTTTGTTTCCTATTTTCTTCACAGGTAAACAAAAAAACAACATATAATAGCTTAGATTTCGATGTCATGTCATGAATAAACCACGCTAACAGTTACAGGTGGCTTTTCAGGAAGATTCGTTTTAAAAGTAGAAAAAAAAGTTTCTAATAAAATTATTGCTCTTATCTACGTCACTACAATTTTAACAGTTTCTTTGCCTGATCTAGGTAGACCAACAACTAAACAAACAGTGCCTGCATATTTTTTTCAAGTGTATTATAAACGCAACCAAATCTGACATTTTAATAAGGATTTCCATGCTGTCAGGGATATGTTCGGTTTGTCGAAGTGAGTTCAAATCATTGAATTCTTTTCTCCACCGTTAACTGAATACGAAATGAAGCATCGTTTCCTTGGCATTCACACAAAAGTACGATGCCATGCCGTCCGCGTCCTTCGCTCTATACTCTTCGTCAACAGCGTATATGTGTATGCTTTGGAAATATATAACCAGACGGCACGACATAAATACATATTTATGCACCGTCTCCGCTACCACCTAATTCCCCATTCAGATCAGTTATCAGGCAAGTATTATTTTCTTTTCTCTGTGAATTCCTTGCGTAGTTCAACTATATTGTTTATGGTGTTGGCTTCGGAATCCTAGAAACAGGACGAAGAAAAAATAATAGCACTATGTTCGGTATGCTGTAAACGCTGACATGCTTCAAATTCTCAATCTTGTTGCTGAATGCTGAGATTCTTGATGGCAACCCATGTGGTTCGCCGGGATGGGTACTCGTAGTTCTGAAGGAAAGGAGTAATTTATATGGAATAAGTTCACCTCTTGGTCCTTTTGTTCCATGTATATGCCGCTTTAATGGTATGTATAAAGTGGGTGGCCAATATTTTAACTAAGCCCGCATGTGGGTATTTATTAGATATGTGGTTTCTGATTGCGACATGGGTGGTAGACTGAAAGCACAAGAAGTAGAAGTGGTAGGTAGTGGTTAGTCGTCTTTGTCGTTGCGCTATTGTGATGTCCTCTGTGGGATCAGCGTTTTTGTACTTTATTACAACAATAATTATATTAATTATTGCACATGTGCCAACACCTGGCTATGTGGCACTGATGTTTAGAGAGTGTATGAGAGAAATATTGCCATCGTAGATATTACGAATTCTGCTCAAGGGTAATTCCACCTTGAATGCCTTGTTAGCGTCATATTGTAGCTCTGGCATAATGGAGCTTCCTTATTTGCCATATATTATATGCGAATGCTTTTACGGTGATTTACTCACAATTTTGGTCGCTTTGGGAGAAGTATTTTTTATTCCTTTTTCCTTGATGAACGTGAACAATATAATAAAACACATACACACACACACAAGCACAAACACAGCGCACATCATTAACACCTTCCGGTTGATGGGAGAAAGTTTAGCTTGGATGAAGTTTCCGCTCAGTATACTTCTATACATATGTATCTATGAACACCAAATGGCTAGAAATGGAAACTATGCAGCTGCTCTGGCGCTCCAATGCTGTTTTTGTAACAAAAGAAATTAAGATGAATAATCTACATAGTTTTAAAAATTGTTCCAACACTGTGACGACAACTCTATATAAACTTCAGAAATAACAACAACCAGAACGATGGGGTATTACTTTTTTTTTATTATCAAAGACGTTTTCTACGACTTAATGGACATCAAAGACTTAAAAATTACACAAGTTAGTTTGGTATAAGCCGTTGAGGTTGTTATTCGATTCTAAAAATAAAATAAGATAATATCCCATTTTTATTTAAAAACTAGCTGAACCGGCGAACTTTCTTTCGACAAAAACGGATTAAATTATTAATGACCATTTTTGAAAATCGAACCAAATTGCGACCACCTTCTTTTAACGTCGTCGACATATTGCAATCCACACTTCCGTAACTTACGCAATTTATGTCCTTTTCGATTGGTAATCCGGAAGAACTCTCTCATCCGGTATTCCAATCGAACAAGTTGACATTTTGACGGGAAAAAACAAAACAATGACATGAAAATGTAGGGATGGGCGATGTTCATCAATGTTGGCAAAACATCGTTGTTAGACGAAAAAAATAAGTATCGATGTTGAAGCATGTGAAACATCGCAGCATCGATGTTATGATTCAAAATAACGACTGAATTTTTTTGTCAAGTTTTAAAGCTTAGACCGCACTCGACGGAACTGCACTTCAGCGGAACTACGCTTCACAACTACTTATGTAAAAGAAAAGTGTATGAAGTTTAATTGCCGCTTAGTGCAATATATGTAGCTCATATACAGAAAAAGAGAAATGAAAATTGCGATAAAAGACATTGCTACAATATTCAAAACAATGAATGTATTTTGAATTTATAATATTTTAATCGATTTCTGAACGTACTATTATGTTGTGTTATTGTGAATTGTATTATCGATAACATTAATGTTTTTCTATATCGCTCATTCCTACCCAACATTGTTGTTGACATTGAATTCTAGTTTGACATTTAGTGTGTGATTGAGTGGGTGTTTCTGGTTTTGATTCTGATTTCAAATCCAGAAGGAAATTTCTATTCTATCCAGGAGAAGAACTGTTATTCAATACCAAGCAAACAGTTGCAGAAGCATTCGGAAGGCTTCCGGACAACTAATCGAAAAGGCCATTAGTTTGATTGCATCCTATAAAATTAAGGAATAAAGGAGTTGGTACAGATGTTTGATAATCTGACGTTTCAATATTGTGTACAAAAATGTGAAGACTGTCATTTTTGCAACAGTGAGGGTAAGAACGCATCAAACAAAAATGTTATCAATTTTTTAAACGTCAAAATTAAAGTGTAATTTTGAATATGTTGATGTAAAGATACATCTGGCAACTGAAAGCTTATGTATTGTTTGTTTTCTTTCTTTCTTCATTTGACAGTCTTCATAATTTTGTCCAAAGATATTTCTCGAACTAAAATTCGCAGACGGGAAATATTTTACTTTCTTATGAGTACTCTCTTCTGTGAAAATTACGAAGATTTGGTTTGGTGTACGGGATTTGACTGTTGTTCATAGAAATTAGTAGATTGTCTCAGTTTTAAGAAGTACGGGAACGCACCTTAATATATGATCATCATTGAGCCAACAATTGGTCAAGCACGATGTTGGAGTTGCCCTGGATCTGAAAAGTAGAGGTGGAATTGTAAAAATAGATCGGGCGGAAAGTTTGTCTGACGACATTAACTTAATTGCGAGGGAAAGCTCGAATATACTACTAATTTGTCAAACTTTAGCTACGCCATCTGTTGTGTTCCATTTTTGTGGAGGACAAAATAAGCCGATTTCCGTAGTGTTTGTGTCATTCTTTAGCAGCTATTTTTTTTTTCTGTACAAAATGGAACTTTAAGATATCGCCATTATTTTCATCCCCGGAAAGTATGCACTTTCTTTCACTTTTCAGTTCAAAATTTCCAATGTTTGGTTCCGTGTAGTCGTTGGTGTCCTATGGTTCAGTGGAATCCAATGAAACAAATTTTCCATGCGATTCGAATAATCTTCAAACGAGTTATGAGCACCCGAAACGTCATCGATTCTATAATGTAAAATCTTAACTTTCCAGATTAGTATTACTTAAAAACTAGCACACACGTGCTCGCTTTGCTTTGCAATTACAAAGGGGGGTGTGTAGGATCAGGGAAAAAGGGAGAAGAAATATTGATATTTGTACAGCTTAGCAATCAAAGAAAAACGATATGTGAGTGTGAGATATTTAAACAAAATGATCGCCTGTAAAACAATCAGCAATATTAGATCTGCCAATTCCCTTTAAACCAAGAGATTTTCGTAAAATTTTCCATCATGTGAAGGGAATATAAATAAACATCATATACTGTACCTTAACGAAATTAAAAAAAAAATATACACAAACAAACAAAATTACCTACTTGAGTAAATATTATTGAGTTTTTAAGATAAAGAAACTACAGTAATTAAGATTAATAACACTTCTTTGAAATAATTAAATACAAAACAATTAAAACACTTTAAACAAACATATTTAAATATGCTAAATTATAAAGATAAACAACCCACACTTTTTCAAATTGATAACAATTTGCCTAAGCAACAAAATAAAATCCCCGAGAAGTCAAGAATTTGCTTAACTAAATACATATTTATTCAGTATCGAAATTAAGGGAGATTTGTGAAAATTTTTTTTTGAAGTGCCTTTACTGATGAAATACAAATTTTATACCTTGTCCTTATAACTAGGTAATTTTTATTGTCATTTCTGAGAAAAGAAATATTGTTTTATTGAAACAGTTTTATTTGCTATAGAATTTGAGTTTTTCATAAACAAAACGAATAATCGACCGAAATAAAAGTCACAAATGTAAGATAAATACATATGATGCCAATAATTGATATCTCAGACATGTTTTGAAAACCAAAACAATGAATGCATAAAGTGATTCCCCAAGTTGAGGCGTTCTTATTTAAAGTTCAGTGCTGTCGTTTTTGAAATCAAACTTCATGAGGTACAAAAGTGTATTACATTTCAGAATTTTGTTATTTATTATTCAATGGGTCTGCGACATAAGTCCAAAAAAGGGCAATAAGACGCTAAAAATGTTTAATCTTCAACCGCTGAAGCAATTTTCTTTTTAAACTTGGTACTTACAATCACCCAATACTAAGGGTGATTGTGCATACATTCTTTTTAATCTTTTGCTAACCCCGAAACGGTACTTACCATACAATTTTTTTCTTCCAAGAAAAGTAAATCTTAATTATTTCGAAAACGGCTTAATTATGAAAATAACATTGAGGGTATCTGCCGTAGAGCCATTTTTTTTATTTTCAACCTTCTCAATAAAGACTCAACGGATTTTAATCAAAATTTTTATTCAAGACGCGCTTTAAATACTAAAAAATACTGCATACCTACATTTTTTGAAAAATATTTTTTTTGGATTTTGCCAAAAAAAAAATAGAAATATTTTCTTTATTTTTTTGTGAAAATTCATTATTTCGAAAACGAGTGAAGAATTTCCTTGAAATTTGATTAGCTCTAACTATTTGGATGAAATGTTCAATGTTATGAGCAAAAAAAAAGTAGATTTATTTAAAACCACCCATTTATTTCATGGTTTTCCGGAAATGGCTCTATTTCTTGGATACCAATCAAATGATTTGGATGTGATTTTCAAAGTTTGTTTATTTTTTTGCAAAGGAAAATAAAAAAAAAATAGTTTAGTAAAATACTGCCCATCATTTGTATCGTTTCTTGGTTTCTCGGAAACGATTCTAATGATTTTGATAAAAATTTCAGAATTCGTTTTCAAGAAAAAAATCAAAAACATATTTTTAGTGAATTCCTCCCACTCACACGCCCACATTAATGATTTCTTAGTTTTTGACTCAAATGATTTTGATGAAATTTTCATAGTTTATTTGTTTGAATGACAAAATATAAGAAATTGGTTTTAGTAAAGTCCGCCTACTGACACCCCCTCTTTTATCATTTTTTTTTTAATTCTTGGACAAATGTTCTATGATTTGCAAGAAAATCTAAGAGGTTGTTCTTATGGGCAAGAACAAATTTCAAAAATGTTTTAAGTAAGATCCGCTCGGTGCCACACCCACTTATCTAGTTTCTTGGATTTTCGAAAATGACTCAAGTGATTTTAAAGGAATTTTCAGTGTACATTTTAATAAAGAAGAAAAAAGTAAAACTTTAATTTACTAAAATCCGGCCAGTCATTTCTTGGTGAAAATACATTTTAAACTAGAAGATAGCCGTGGGATGCTACGGACCCACGGGAATCTAATGAAATCATCTATCCACCTACAAAATTTCATTAAAAACCGTTCAGTCGCTGAATGTAGGCACAAACGATGGACATGCTCGCCCAGCGTCCTCGCGCTCGCTGTGCTCTCTTCTTGTAAATTGGCTGGTTCCCGAGCCGCTTGCTGCTGGTGAAAAATTTAGATTTTGTCGAGTTCGTTGGCTTCGATGTTCGTCGTGTATGGTCATGTTCGTGAACAAAGCGAAGATTTTATATTGGATTCAAAAAGTGAGAACTACAAAAATAAAGTTGAAAAAAAATCTTGGCTAATCTCCCAGCTGCTTACCAAATTTAATTTAAATACATTTAATGGATGAGGCATGAATGCGGAACAAACACCCAAGTATATATTTTTTCATATTTAAGCCTCTCCCATAAGAACTGTTAATTTTTTCGGGATATAAATGACCTATGTGATAATCCAGTACCCCATTCATCTATCAATCAAAATTCATGCAAATCCGTGTGCTTTTCGCCTAGCGAATAAAATATTTGTAAAATGAGCTCTATGAAAAATTAAAATAAATCTTTCCCCCGGGAACCATACAATTTTCTGGGATAAAAAGCCTGTTTGCTATTCCTGATAATAATCTATCTCTGTACCGAATTTCATCCAGATCCGTTCAGCATTTCCGGAGTTATTGAGCAACAAACATCCATACATCCAAACTTTCACATTTATAATATCAGTAGGATTTAAATTTATAATATAAGTATCGTTCTGCTTATTATTGACAAGCTATAACTTTTCCAATGGGAACTAATGACATAGCGTTTTCATGTCAAATTCGAAACATGTAGAGTAAAGATCGGTCTCAGTGTTAACAAAATATTCACCTCTAATACGAGTATCAATTTTCAATCGATAGTTGTAGATAAATATGGAAATTTGGTATTTTGAAATTCAATTTGTTGAATATTCAATTTTATTATATTCACAAAAGTCTTAAAATTCAAAATTGAATTGATAGTTGACAATCTTAATAGGCGTTATTATATCTTCCAGTGTTTAAAATATGATACAGTAAAATACGTTCGACACCACTGTGACCATAGTTTCAGGTAGGTAGAGTATGTAGACTGGTTTAGTAATTCAACGGAAAATATATACAAAAAAACCTCAAAAGACGCACTACACTTGCTCAGGTTTTTTTTAAATTTTTCTTGCATTTTAATTTAGTTTTTGCTAAAGGTGTTTGTATTGTAAGCAAGATTTTAAAAAAGTCATTCCACGAGTACTATTATAGACATTGATTTAATGAAAGGTCTATGCTCCAGGAATTGTTGAGCCTGGTCAACAGTTCATATTTATTCTTTACCAAAATAATGTCTATAACATTGATAATAACTAAGCCACACATTTCATAATTACTTTTTTTTTTAAATATCGCAATAAGTGACCTTAATATTTTATCACTTTACGCGACGAAGGTAATTTTAGTTTGTTTATGTGAACTGCTGGAAATACATAGGTAGGTAGGTATACCCACTATGCGAAATTGGGAATTCCCATTAAATAAAGAAACATTGATAATGAAAATATGGTCTTAAAGAAAGTATAAATAGTCAGTCAATCTTTAGATGTACACAGAACAGATCGCCACCTCTACAAGAGTGTTACATCAAAGTTTTAATTTTTTCATCAAAAAACAATAAAAACACCTAATAACAATATAATGGCTGGTTTTAGCAAGACAACTGTTTTCTTTTTGATAATTGCTTGTGCAATGTTATTGCCAACAGAAGCAATCAACAACTGGGTCCGTATTCCAGCATGTGACGAGGTGTGCAACCGCAGCAACGCCGAAAAGGACGAGTGTTGCAGAGCTCACGGACAAGCCTTCCACGCTACTTGCAGTGGCGGAATGAATTGCTATCGACGTTAGTTCTGTTTGTACGAATTAAAAAAAAAAAAAAAACAATTACAATAAAAAAAAATCTTTAAAAAAATAAAAAGTGTTATATCTTATTACTAAAAAATATTCTAAAAAAACTCATTCTTTCAAGTCCTTAAACTGAAAATCAAAAACAAAAAAAGCATTAGAGTGTCCATGTTTGTTTTCAGAAATACTATTTTTAGATGTTTTTTTGATGAATTTAATGAAACTGTAACATTAAATTAAGTATTTTCAGTTAAACTATAAATTTCAGTGATCTTATTATGTGAGCGGATTTTAGTTTTGTTACGTTGAATTAGGTGCCAGTGACATAGTTCCCAGAATGGACAGCTTTCAACAAACAAATAAGGATGGTCAATACCTCTATATGACTTGGACAACTTGCAAACTATTTTCTTCCTCTCGGATCATCTGTAACGCACAAAAACCTGCATTTTACTACTTAGGCTATGAAAAGTGTTTTCTTAAAAAAATGTTTTTGAAAGTGAAACTATACATTTACCTACCAGCTTTAGATACCTCGTAATTTGGGAAATAAGACAAACTCGGTTTATTTTCACGGGTCATATTGCCTACACTTTTTTTTCCAAAATTAAGTTCGGAAATATAATTTATTTTCGCAGATACTCCAGGGCCCATGTTCTGTAACTCAGGCGATAACTTTTCCTCACTTAACGCTTATGAAAAAATGGGTTTCTGGTAAGTTGAGGCGATAACTTAAATTTTTAATTTGTTTGACTGGGATTTTCCAATGGAAGGAGATAAATTGAAAAAGTCATTTTGGCATCTTAACAACAAAACAAACATTTTTTCTTTGGACTATAATTATCGATTCGAAAGTTACAGAAGATGGGCAATCATCAAACGGTAAATTACTTCTATTTTTTTCCACAACTATGTTTAACATAATTTTCAATGCTTCCGCCTTGAATACAATTTTGTCTGCGTTTTTTCCAAAAAAGTTATGGATTTTTAATTTTTTCTGAGAACCAGTACGAAACCTCCCATTATCAAGTTTGGCCCATAGATAACAATTTTTAGGTTAGCATGGTAAGTTGAGCTCCTATTGTGTCATATTTAGGGTCAGAGAATGGATGACCATCCAGAAGTACGAGTAAAACTTCTTTTGCGGCGTTGGCGCCTTTGCGGTAAAAAATGTTTACAGGCCTGTCAGTGGACATGTCAAACCTACATGTTTTCTGTATATTAACCTACACAATTTAGTTTTAACGCTCTAAAAAAATTTAAATATTATTTAAAATATTTAAAAAAAAATATTTTTTTTTTACCGATAAAGACCGTTTTATTTTACAAAAGAACCACATATTTTCAACTAAGAACAAATACCAGGCCCAAAAACTATTTTCATTTCAACAAAAAAAAACAATAAACTCTTAATTTTAAATAACAGTGAAAATACGTGATTACTCAAAATTAATAAATACATTTTCATAAGATAACTATTTAATTTTGCTGACAAATGTAGGCCAGCATTGCCATATACGAGAAATCCTAAGTCCGCTGAAAATAGAACTGTCATATATGTATGTATTTGGAAGAATTCTTTATTTTAGAACAGAATGGATGCGAGTGTGACGAGATCTCGTCGTTCTTGTTAAATGAGTGTCAACCTATGACGGTGATCATATTGCGAAATCGTCTCATTTTCCTGAGCATTGTGAGTCATTATTTTCATAAATCTTATCCTGATTTCGTAGATTTTACTGAGGTAATTTCAATTGCAAGTTTTGAAGATGCATTTTTTTTTTGAAAATTTTATTAAAATTACAAATGGATTTAAAAAGGACTTAAGACACTTACACTGTGGTTCCACTTGCAATATTTAAGGCGATGGCAATAGCAATGGCAATGGCAATGGCAATAAAAATATTTGGTGGGCATTTTATTGCTGGCAATTTGAAATTCAATAAACCTTATTGTTTCTATTTTTGTTAATTTAAATTTTGCATTTTTTAGGCACATTTATTTATTTTTTTCCGTTTTTGTGCAGTCAGCAAATTGTTTTATGCACGTCACCCTTTTAAAATAACGAGAAGGCAGTCAAATTGAAGGGAAGCCATTTTGGAATTGCTCAATATATTGCCTCGGAGATGGAAAGCAATTATTGCCTTTCATCGATCGGGCAATATTGCCATTGCCATTGCCAAGGGGCATCCATTGGCAATATTCAAGGCAACGGCAATATATGAGGTAATTTATTGGGTTAAATATTGCATGTGGAGCCCCTGGGTTTTTGTAATTTAAGACTCCGAAGCTCTTCAATCAACAAAATTAAGTTATTTGTTTAAAAATGTCAGCGATTTACATATAAATATTTTTTTTTACAGTCTACACGCGCTTAAGGGATTATACTATCCTTTAAATGTTTCAACACAGCGCGGGCGTCAGGTTAAGGAATAGAAAAAATAATAGGAAAAGATGTGTGGCGCGATGTTTGAGACTGAAGGTGGTTGTTGTCTCAGATTTTATCTTCAGGGATGGCGGCTAAACTAATGCGGAGAAGTTTCCGTGTCTTATTTATCTATTTCCCTTATAATTCGCATTATTTTTTTATTCGTTGCCATATTTATTGGTATACTATTTTTACTCAATCACATGTTGTTAGTTCTATGCCTAAGCAGCTTGCGATGAGTAAGCCAGCAACTCATTGTATAACATTTATTTTAGAATTGGTTTTTAATGAAAAATAAGAGGACATAGACTACGGCAGGAATGACAGGTGAACACACAACTATCGCGCCACGGCCACCCCCAACTAAAGAAGGAAAATTATTGATACCAGAAGTTGAGTAGACTGTTTTGGAAAAAAATTGGAGCGACTCTTGTACAGAAGTAATATTTGAAGTTTGCAGTAATAAAAAACGTTATATTTTTGGTAAGAAAGAGAAGATTACTTTCACATTTAGATTCAAACAACCAGAACGAATTGGTATTTCTCTTAATATTAGGTACCTACTTTAATATTCATTATGTAATGCGGGTCGACCACTAGGCGATCAACACACAAATTTCAAGTTCAACACATTCAACTCTAATGTAAGATGGCCTCAATTCTAATCAACTTCAACGAGATCGTTGCTAACGAATTGTTCAAGAAGTGTACCGGCTAGTCTACAAGATGTGTTGCTCGTTGAAAATGTTTGTTCAACGTGTTGAACAACATTTTCAAGTTCAAGCATATTGTTTGTTCAACTCGTGTCGATCAACTTTTTTATCGTTTTAGACGTGAAAATATTTGTTGTGCGTTGCATTGCATGCTCCAAAATTTGTGTGAGTTAGTGGTTGATATCAACTTGCAAATTGTTGCTGTGTTTTTTAGGCACAGTTTATTGATTTTTTGATTTCTCGTTTTTAAATTTTTGTAATTTATATCTGAGTAGCTGTATAGTGCGTGCGTTGAACGTGTTATCCAACTAGTGAGTCTTATTTAAGTGCATGAACTACGAAGTTATCAACTCGCCCTTGAACTTGTTGAGCATTCATATCAAAAACGCAGTTAATCAACTTGATAAACTTTTATTTTTGTCAAAACCGAAAAAAGCTTATCAACTAGTGTACGACGTTAATCAACATTTCACTAAGTTTATCAACTAAATGTGTTTTGTTTAGTTTTATATCTGGTTTCGTTGCTCATCCTGAAGAACGTAACTGTTTGCACTAGTGTAAATGGTTGTACATTTTTTATCCATCAATGGAGTTGAATGAATAGTGGACACAAGTTGGTTGAGCTTGTTGCCCATGTAGGGACGACCGACATAACTCGTATGAAGGAATTCAAATGTATTAAAATTGATATTTTTACTTGCGATATAGGTACTATAGGGTATGTTTTGCATTTGAAAAAAAACACAGACAACACAGAAAAAAGTGAAGTCAAGAATTGTACAACAAGTTGCACACCAATGAAAAGGTCTGTGAAATCCTTTTCGAGCACTGGCAGCGCAGATTTTGCGGGGTTTAGTTGCACCATCCAAAAAAAGTCATATGCAGTTGGGTGGAAAATCATGCGAGTAACTTCGAATTGAGATATCTCCAGTACAAGAAGCCGCAGATACTTTTTGTTCTCAGCCGTGGATGGGTATTGAACAGACCTTTCTTTTGATGTATATATCGATGGGTTTGGGAAATTTTTTGAAAATGTAATTTTTTTTGCAAGGGGTTAGCCTTGATTTTTTCTAAAATTTCGAAAAAAAGTGAAGTCAAGAATTGTAGAACAAGTTGTATACCAATGGAAAGGTCTGTGACATTACGATGATAGATAACACCAAAAAGTGGGTCCGGCAATCCGTCTGTCTGTCTGTAGATCGATCTACAGCCTAAACGGCTGAACCGATTTTGTTCAAACTTGGTGGGTAGGCGTTTTAGGTGATTGTCCAAAATAGATTTTTTAATCGTTGTTTTAGCCCCAAAAATAACGGTACTTGTCATACAAATTTTCTTACCATCCTAATTATCTCAAAAATGGATCCAACGATTTTGATTAAAATTGGCGTGTGTACTAACTTAAGTATGTTCTACATTTTGGCCGAAAAAAATTTAAAAATATTTTGTTATTAACGGTACAACCATTTTATTGATTTTCGACTTTCTCATAAACGGCTCAAGGGATCTCGATCAAAATTTGTATACAGGACTTACTTCAAATTCTAAATAATACTGACTTTCCAAATTTTTAAAAAAATATTTTGTTTTGGTTTTGCAAAAAAAAAATTTTTTTTTTGAAAATTAAATATTTCGAAAACGGGATTGCGATTTTTTTTGAAATTTTGTTTTTAAATTTATATTATTAAATATTTAAAATGTTCATATCAATATTTTTTTTAGAACAAATTTTTAAAATTTTTATATATAAAAATTAGGTTAAGAACGACTTTAAAAATACTTTTAGCCGTTTCCATTAAGAATCTTTTGCATTTAATGTGATCGAACACAGGGCAAGTACGTGCGATCCAGTCGTGCATTTTATTTTACAAAGTTTACTACAAAAAAAATCATACGTGTAGACTAAATTCGACAAATTAAATTCACAAAAAATCCATACATTATCAAATTTCGAAAAAATATTATACCTACTCGTACTCAATGTTATGTATTCCACCTCGCCCCCAGTAGGCGTTTTTGATTAATTTTCTTAAATTCTAAAAATTATTGAATAATTGATCTCCTTTACTCCATTAGATTTAGATTAGATTTAGATTTAGACTTTATTGAGGCTTTAAGAAAATTTAAATTTTGAGATTAAAAGCTCATTATTGAAATTACGCCCTATATGTATGTATATGTTCTTTAAATATACACTCGTCCAAGCAACATACACCAACTTATGTACCTGCACTTGCATATAGCCTGGCAATAACTTAAAATAATGAGCAAAAAGGGCGACCAGGTTTATAATTAATGAACAAGCATAATGTACCTGAACACCAAGAATACACACATATGTACATATGTACATACATATATGAATGTGCAAAATTAAACATCGACAAAGAAAAACAACAACAAATAATTATTAATTCCCACATGACCTATTTTTGCCATATCATTTCTGATGACGTCCTTTCCCCAAATACCAACCGAAAACAACAACACTAACCAACATTTCGGGGGTAGATCATCGTGTTCTGTTATGCAAATGATGTGTAGCAGCAAACAGGACACGTGCCTTTTACATATCCAAATGTATGTATATGTATGTATTATGTCCCCACGTTGGCTTTAACATAAAAAAAAAACGACAATAACTATCATGAATATCGAAGACCTAACCTATATTCAAGGACTCTTATCGACTCATCGTAAAATAGTGAAAATATCAGGACGCATCTGACCACGAAACAACAAATTCGAAATACCCATACCGCGGCTCGCGTCTGCCGAAAAACCCTTAAAACCGTACCCTTGTTTAGACACCACACAAAATGATGCATCAAAAATCGAATCGCAATCGAATTTTTTTGTGCGTAAATATACCTATCTAGCTTTCCTGCAAATAATTCAAAAGACAAACCCATGTAAAACATTAATAGTATAGTTATCGATGGCGTTTTGCATTTCGCATGAATGTATGTATGTATAGGTGTTGGTGGAGGGAATTTCAACACATCAACCAACGGCACCCACAGTGCCAATTATTATTGTGTATACATATGTGCATATCAATAAAAACAATAATAACAATTGCATTTGCATTTGCGTTCGGAGTTTCGACGGAACGGACAATGAATATTGCATATAGGCGTAGAAAATAAATGCCGAGAGAAAGAGATAACATCAAAATCCTCCTCACATCCGGTCCGCACACATTGATCCTGGCCTAGCTGCATTCATGTTTGGAGCAGCAAGAGAGAATATCTGTGAAGCGTTATGTGTACACTAAAAGGGAGGAATTGGGGGTTTCTATAGAATGCGCTCCGACTTGGCTGAAGTTAAAATGCATGCAGCCAACGCCCCTCTTATAGGACGAAATATTTAAAAGCGAACGAATTGTGTATAAATTGCATACACAAAGGCGCTTCGCAGATGCAATGCAAATGACCGCCGAACTGCTCTGTAGGCAATTTCGTCGTTACACGCAGCGAACACATTCATCGGCATATGCACCACCACCAGCCAATTCAACTGAACCCGGCCATTGTGGCCGCATAGCGCGTTTATTTTTATACAAACCTGTATATATGTATGTACATACAACACCCAAAATGTCTTTCATCGCCTTTGCCGGCCGTTCCTCTGTTGTTGTTGCTGCTGCTGCTGCTGCTGGTGCAATATTTGCCCAATGCGTATCATAACATAACTTTTGTGTGTGCGAGAGCCGAGCACAGAGCTCGGTCCAGAAATTCCTGGGAAATTGTTGGATTTACGCATGTAGGTCAATATTGATTCTTTCACTCAAACTATAATCACATATGCTCCATTAATGGTCAGTCGAGTATAGGCAGTTCTTTTTTGCCCATTTCACTACCACCTTACCCCACAATCGACCCCTTTATCAACCATCTTCAAATCATTCTCAGCCATTTATGCATGCTGTTCGTGTGGAGTGCGATGTACATCCATATGTATGTATCCACTCTGGGATACATACACACACTTGATTATGGTGCCTTTTTGAGTGAATTCATCCATCATTGTCAACGACAGAAGCGTCATCATCGTCACAAACACCTTTTTGGTAAGTGCTGGTTGAGTCGGGCAGCAACAAAATCAGGTGACAAAATTATCCATCTATTGTGCTGTGGGACAGTGCACGAATACAAGCCTCGCAATACTGATGATGCAACGTGATGAACGCACATAAAAAAAAGATGGAGCTCCGTCTCTGTCACGGAATACGAGTATGATGTATTGCTTCGATTCCAAATGGATTAAGAACTAAAGTTTTTTTTTTTTTAATTTGTTTTCTTTAAACACAATTTAAACAGTATTCTGAAATAATTCCTTTTTTTTACTGCAAATTCAGCACTCGCATACATTCATCCAAATAAAATTTGTAGGTACGCGTTCGTTGCATGTCTGTTTAATTTAATTGGGCAATTACATGACATCAAACGAAGTGAAATGTGTTCATCGAGCTCTACTACATACCCAAACTTACTCGTTCCTCTGTATCCTCACGCCCAACCAAATATCCACATAGAAATCAGAGAGGACTTATAAAGAGCGTTGCGGGTGGAGGAAGGGGCGGGGTAGATGCACTTGTGTGTCAGCCTGTTATTAGTGAATTGTGCATAACAAGAGGATTCTACATTCCACTATATCAGGAAACATACGATAAGGGGAGAGGTGCAGTTAAAATTGGTAATCTGGGCTCGTAGTTTGGATTTATGGCTAAATACTCCTCGTACAGCGTACACGATTGTGAGCTTGCTCTGTATTGCACTGTGGAACGTGAAAGGGATCACATAAAATTCCCCGACACATAAATGGAACTCAGCATTTGTTCAGGATTATATAATATGGGTTTGTCTGTCTGTCTGTCCGTCTGTCCGTCTGCCTGTCAGTATATTTATGTTAAACTGGTGCGTATCTAGAACATTGAAGTTCGTTTTAAAATGAATATAGTGAACGACTTAATTTTAAGGAATTTAAATTGAATTTAAAATTTACAAAGTTTTTTATCGATCTTATTCAATAGAATTAGCTAAAATACCTCTCTAAGGGGTATGCATAAAGCATTTTCCGCTTTTTATTTTAGCTACAAAGCCTTTGTGACAAAAAAGTACAAAAATAAAAAGAAATCTATTACGTTTAAATATCAATAATCAACTCTGATTGACAAACAAACAACCAAAACGCTTTGGTTGTTGATTGAATTATTAATAAAATATGGAATCCAAAAATAAAAGCTGTGATGTAATGTATAATGTTAAAATGTCATTCCGATACTAAAATATCCTTATGTAGACAGTATTCAAACTTTTTTTATTCAACCTGAAATTAACTTCCGATGATTGGCTCTAAAAATGCCAAGCATACACAATCGCATTTTAAACCCACCTGAAAAGGTTGGAAATTAACTATACTTATAAAGAAATCACATATGTATGTACAATTTTCGTCTCATTGACTAAAAGTAGATATGTCATTTTAGGCATTTTAAACCCCAATCCGAGCAAAAATTCCTAGTGAGCTGAACTTTTGTATGCACCTTTATTACGATGTTGTAATGAAGATGTGAAAAATCGACATCGATATCGTACCGGCTAAAAAAGTTATGAAGGTCAAAAGGTCACGAAAATTTTCAACTGAACTAAACACAGTCCGACTGGCAGTAGAATGTATAAAGGTACGGGTCTGGGAACAATGAAATGCGGAACATCTGCAAGTGGAGGTAATTTGGATAAGTTTTTGTTGATTTTACTAAGTTCCTTAACCTCTATAAAATAAGTATATTTTTCCCGAAACGTCCAAATATCAGATAAAAGTTTTTAAGATACTTACAAACATTAATAAAAAGCAATAGAGTTTACGCCATGGTATACGGTATACAATACCGTGAGTGCATTCTAGTCGCTTTCTCAGCGCTCTAATCCGAAAACGGTTGATGTTACAGAAAAATGCGAGAGAGATATATTTTGTAGATAATTTTACAAGGAACAATTCTTATATTTGCCACTATTGACATCCGAGGAATAGGTCGCGAGATATTTAAGAAAAACCGATTTTGTGACCTTTTGACCTTCATAACTTTTTTAGCCGGCACGATATCGATGTCTATTTTTCACATCTTCATAACAACACCGTAATAAAGGTGCATACAAAAATTCAGATCAATAGCAATTTTTCCTCAGATAAGACCTAAAATGACTGGACTATACATCTTGATCATTTTTTACTTCCCAGCAAACATTTAAATTGAGATATGAACGATAATTAATTCATAAAAGTGAAGAAACCGGCCGAAAAAGAATTCACTTTTGATGCAATTTGAATCCTTTTACCTGGGCTCTTAGACACCAATTTGAATCATTGTAATGATTCATTTATGATCTGATAATTCCTCATTTAAATGAACGTATATAAGAGCTCCATATATTCATTTAAATGATTAATGCCTGAATCTTTTCTAAATCATAAAAAATAATTCCAATAAAATTCAATTAAGTGAAGGATTTCTAAGTATATACCTTCACTTTAATTAATCGTACAGGAATCATTTTTGCGATTCAGAAAAGGTTCAGGGATTAATCATTTAAAGGAATATATGGAACCCTTATATACGTTAATTTAATTGCAGAATTTTATGATCATAAATGAATCATTAAAATGATTCAAATCGGTGTCTAAGAGCCCAGGTAAAAGGATTCAAATTGCATCATAAGTGAATTCATTATATCTTATTCATTTATGATTGAATATTTCATCGGTGAGCCTCTGGAACATTTTTTGATTTGCCTCTTGTTTGGCTTTTATAGCTTCCAGGACTTCTTAATTGTTACAAGATGCTATAATTAAATAAATGATTTTTATATTTCTAAGAAAATTTAACACTATTTTTTACATACCTTTATGTTTTATCATTTGCTTTTTTATATAAATTTTTTGTTAAGTAAGTAGGTACCCATTTACTATTTAAACACAAGCTGATGGTTATATACCTATCTAAGCCGATCTTTCGAAAAACTTTTCCGAACTGATAATCGACTATGCAAACGAAACTTTTGTCATTACAATGACCCGTCATCATTACCCCTTGGTAAAAATAAAAATAAAAGGACGAACAAAAAAGGATCTCCATATGAAGGATCCAACAACAAAATCTGAGTGTTGTTTTTTTTGACACAGAATACATATCTCTTTGTGTCACTCTGGTAAGAATTTGTAGGATCTCTGAATATATTCATAAAAAACTGAAGGTTTCCTGAATATTATTCTTCATTTTTGGTGATTAGAATCTGAACCTTCAGATAAATGTTTGCTGGGTTACGATTATACCTACAAGTAATCAATAAGGCAAGTTATGCATTCGTCGAAAAAAAAGTTTTGAGATAACAATCGAACATGATACATGAGATTACGATGAAAGCGAAGACGAAAAAAGATGGTCTAAAAATTCTGTCCGTCTATACACACCTACAGCACAAACGGGTGGACCCAATTGCTTCAAACTTGGTATAAAGAGTTTTTTAAGCATGGTACCTGCCATATAACCGTTACTATGAAGCCTATTTTTCTTGAAAACGGCTCTAACGATTTTGATTTTAGAAAATCAGTGCAGCTTTGAAGGTACGACCGATCATATGGTTGAAATTTTTTTTTTTTAATTTCTTAAAAAGGTACTTTCCATAGGACCGTTTTTTTGCTTTCGACTATCTCATAAATGGCTTAACCGGTTCTTTCGAAATTTCACACATATATAGGTGTAGGCAGTCCAATTTATACTGCATAACAATATTTTCAATTTATATTTTTTTGTATTTTTAAAAGCATTTAAAAAAAATTTTAAAAAATTATATTTTGAAAACTGATCATTAAATTTTTTCAAAAAATTATAGTTATATGTTTTTGCTGATTACCTATGAATTGTCGTTTTTGATTTTTTTTGGAAAAAATGTTTTCAAAAGGTTTAAAAAAAAATTTTTTAAAAAAATGCAGTGAACTATGATAGGTATTGTCTACGTTTTGGTCCAGCATTTTTGTTTTTACATATTTTGTTATTAACGGTACCTGCATAAAAACTTTTATTCGCATTAACTGCTAAATGGACTTCAGATTTTTTTTAATTTCTTCGAATTCTAAATAATACTGCATACCAAAATGTTCGAAAAATATTTGTTTTGAAAAAATAATCATTTTTTTTTTGAAGAATTAATATTTCGAAAACGGGTGGGCGATTGTTTTTTTTTAAATTAGGTTCTCAAATTTATATTTTTAAATACTTAAAATTAATATACCACCAGTTTTTTTTAAGAAAAAAGTTAAAGAAATTTTGTATATAAAAAATTAAGTATCCAATTGAAAAAAAAAATTATATAAATAAAATGCACGACTGGATCGCACGAACTTGCTCTCATGTTCGATCACATCGAATGCAAAAGATTTTTGTTAAAAATCTAAATATATGTTTAAAGCAGTTTTTTACTACATTTTTTATGTATACAAAATATCTTTATTTTTTTTTTCTAAAAAAAATTGGTATGACAGTCCTAAATATTATAATATAAACTTATAAACAAAATATTAAATCAGCCTATTCAAAGAAAAAATAATTCAAAATTCTGAAATAAATTCTTAAACTAATTTAAGCTAAGAAAAAAGTACGCCATTTTATTTGTTAGGTAAATTTGAATTTATAGAAAAACATTTTAAAAATCTGTGGAGCGGTTTTGGAGAAAAGAAGTTTTTTTTTTTAACTTTTTGAAAACATTTTTCAAAAAATTCAAAAACGCCAATTCATAGGTATTCAATAAATAAATATAATTTTTGAAAAAAATTTAATGAGCAGTTTTCGTAATATGCACTTTTTATTTTTTTTAAATGATTTTAAAAATACAAAAAAATACTAATTAAAATGATTGGTAAGCGGTATAATTTGGGAAACCTAAACCTATATATGTGTGAAATTTCGAAAGAATCGGTTGAGTCGTTTATGAGATAGTCGAAAAAAAAACGGTCCTTTGGAAAGTACCGTTCCTAGATATTTTTCTAATTTTTGTTCAACCATATAATTGTTAAAGCCGTTTCCGAAAAAAATAGGCTTGAACGTAACAGTTATATGGCAGGTACCGTTATTTTTTGAGCTATAAAAAAAATTCAATTTCTCCTCAAGTTTACCCAGTTTGAAGCAATTCGGCCCACCCGTTTGGACTGTAGGTGTCTATACATACATACATACAGACTGGCAGACTGACAGACTGACAGACTGACAGATTGACAGACTGACAGACTGACAGACTGACAGACTGACAGACTGACAGACTGACAGACTGACATACTGACAGGCTGACATACTGACAGACTGACAGACTGACAGACTGACAGACTGACAGACTGACAGACTGACAGACTGACAGACTGACAGACTGACAGACTGACAGACTGACAGACTGACAGACTGACAGACTGACAGACTGACAGACTGACAGACTGACAGACTGACAGACTGACAGACTGACAGACTGACAGACTGACAGACTGACAGACTGACAGACTGACAGACTGACAGACTGACAGACTGACAGACTGACAGACTGACAGACTGACAGACTGACAGACTGACATACTGACAGGCTGACATACTGACAGACTGACAGACTGACAGACTGACAGACTGACAGACTGACAGACTGACAGACTGACAGACTGACAGACTGACAGACTGACAGACTGACAGACTGACAGACTGACAGACTGACAGACTGACAGACTGACAGACTGACAGACTGACAGACTGACAGACTGACAGACTGACAGACTGACAGACTGACAGACTGACAGACTGACAGACTGACAGACTGACAGACTGACAGACTGACAGACTGACAGACTGACAGACTGACAGACTGACAGACTGACAGACTGACAGACTGACAGACTGACAGACTGACAGACTGACAGACTGACAGACTGACAGACTGACAGACTGACAGACTGACAGACTGACAGACTGACAGACTGACAGATTTTCAATAAATCTCTGAAAAGTGGCCATTTTTTGGACTCTTTGAAGATTTCTTATACAACTCCAATTTATGAAGTGAAACGTGACCAACTATAGACCTATCTGCAACCTATCAGCGATCCCAACAATTTTTGAAATGCTTGTCTGTAAAAAATTAAATTTCTTAGTTAAAGACATAATAGCAGAACACCAATACGGTTTTATATCCGGAAGATCTACCGTTACTAACCATTCAATCTTATGTGATTGTGTATTTGGTGGGTTTGAGAATAGTTTCCAAACTGACATTATCTTTACGGATTTTGCCAAAGCTTTCAACAGGGTTAACCATAGTATATTAATCTTTAAGCTTTCAAAACTAGGTTTCCATTCTAGATTCATAAATTGGATCTCTGCATATTTAAAAAATCGTGTTCAGTTTGTTAAATTGGGAAAATATAGATCTAAAAGGATAGAAGCAACCTCTGGAGTTCCTCAGGGGAGTCATATTGGTCCCTTGATATTTATTCTTTTTATAAATGACATTCAAGTAAATTTTAAATTTTCTCATATATGCCGATGATGTCAAAATTGTCCGGCTCATGAAATCTTCTGCGGACTGTCGTTATCTCCAAGAAGATACTTATCAATTGGCCGAATGGTGTGAACGCAACCAATTGTTTCTGAATGTTGCTAAATTTGAGAGCTTTATATGTCATAGAAAGAAAACACCAAACATCTTTGATTATATACTATCAATAATAAGAGCTTAAAAAGGGTCACTGTAAAAAAGGATTTGGGAGTTGTTTTGAATTAAAATCTTTCGTTTACTTAGCATATCGATTACATAGTGAATAAAGCTAGTGGGATGTAAGGTTTTATCAGAAGAAACTCCAGGGATTTTTCAGACCATTACACACTAAAGTCGTTATTTATTGCACTTGTAAGATCGGTACTAGAATATTGCAGCATACTGTGGAACCCATATTATATTACTCATTCTTCTAGAATAGAAGAGATACAGAAACATTTTACTAGATTTGCTTTTTACAAGTTAAATTAGAATATGGAAGCACCATCCTATTCATCTAGGTGCTGCTTATTGACATTCAAACGCTTGAAATAAGGAGAAAATGTATACACATCATTACATAAAATTATATTATATTAATTTATTGTATCAAATATTTATAGCAGTCTGTAAGAGCTGTACTCTGTTTGATGAAATAAACTAAACTTAACTATATCAACATTAGGATATATGTACTTTGAAATATGCCCATATGACACATGTCCACATTTCACGGCAAACTTTTTGAGCAGCCCCTTTAATATACGAAATGTTTATTGGAGAAAAACTAAAAAACTATTACAATATTTATAAATTTACTGTTCAATAGTCTCGTTCATAATTAAAATGTTTTCTGTTTACTTGAATAGTTGTTGGAACAACTCATTTTCGTATGCCTAGGAAACGTTTAGTTTCCTACCCTAGTGTCCGGGAATACATTGACATCAATATTTAATTATAATTATGAAACCAATTTGTACAAAGTAGTTTCCACTCTTCGTCCATTTAAAACATATTACATTGTGAAATTTATTTAATGCTATTGAATATTCAGGGGTAAACTTTTCCAAATAATAATACACCCATGTTATTGAAAGCTCAATAATAATAATGTTTCACTATAAATCAGCTCGTTTGATGAGCAAGTGATATTACTCCGAAATGGCTCTCGAAGATCCCAAAACTTTGGAAAGGAAGAACTACAACCGCTTACGGTATTTGAAAACCACAACATTTTTGATAGGAATTAACATAACGCCTCCGTCGAGATTTAAGGATAAATTGAGGATGTAAGTAAAACACACATCTTTGTCTTTGTATTTTTAAAACAGCAAAATCGAGATTTTAAAAGAAGCTGTGAGTGTAAAAGTTGCAGGGATAATACTTTTGTGTCTTAGAAGTGATTAGAGATGTCTGAATTCCTAAAATGTTGACTTTGAATTTGTAGATAAGTACACACTCGTATCTACATTAATATTTGTATTCATTAATCCTGTAACTTTGAAAGATTGTATTAAGTAAAGATTTTTTTTTGAAACAGATTATCAGTCTATTTGTTGCTAACTGGCGTTTTTACATTATACGGACATGTGCAATTTATACAAAAATACTGGGGCAATATATCCGTTTTGACACAGGTGTTGTAAAGAATTGAATTGGATTATACATCAAAGATTTTGCAAACAATGTCAACCTATGACTAGGATACACAAAATAAAGCATTTCATGTCGTCACGTTACGTTAAATTATTAGAATAAGTAATTAAAAATCATTAAGCTTCAATATTTTTTTCTCGTCGTGAAAAGCTTCGTCCCATTGAATTTTGGAATTGTTTTATAATTACAGACCCCTTACATTTAATTCTGTTACGCTCACGTCTCATTTTCTTGCGCCATTGTGAGTCATTCTTTTCTTAAATTTAGTACCGATTTCACAGATTTTACTGAGGTAAATCGGTGAAATTAAATCGTTGAGTTGAAATCTGTAAGTTGAAATTGCTGAACGACGGATCAAAATTTGAACGACCGACCGACGTACGGTGACATTTGTACAATTTATTATAAAATGGGGTCGTTTTATGAAAGTATGGGGGGACAGATTCCAAAAATGTCAACTTCGTGGCCTCTTTAACCGATTTCCATGAAATTGTAATATTTTGTAGTCCACAAAGGAAGTATGATAGAAAACATTGTTTTCAAAATAGGGTAGGTCACAAAATTTAATTTTTCAAGAAAATAATGAAACGTCGTGTTCTACATAATATATAAGCAAGTTTTTAGAAAATTTTGTTTCAATTAGAAATACCTAAAACTAAATACTAAATTTAAAACTCACAAATGCTTTAATCAACAAAATAAAGTAAATAGTTAAAATGTCATCGTTCGTAACGCGTATTTTTTTTAGATATGTGGTTTTCAATCTGGTAATACTTTTTTTCGGAGTTGGTCTTTTTGACAGCTGTCACTTCATTTATGCTCTGTTTGGCTTGCTATTGCATTATGAAAATCCGAATGGCCATTAAGCGCGTCGCAAGTTCGGTGAATGGGCCCAAAACGAGAACAAACAATTATTGGAAGATTTCGTGAGCGCATTATCTCGAGTCGTGGGCCTGTGGCGTGGTCTCCAAGATCGTGCGATTTAAAACCGTTGAACTGTTTTTTGTGGGGTTATGTGAAGTAGTTTGTCTAAGGGGATAAGCTTGAGACGATTGACGCCTTGGAATTCGGCGCGTTATTGCTGACATACGGCCCCAATTGTTGCAAAATGTGGTCGAAAATTGGACATCTCGGCTGGAATTTATTCGATCCTGAAATCACTTTTAAGACATATTGGAAAACCCTTATCGTTATTATAAAGCTAAATTCTTGACCATAACATTAAATTATAATGCATTTTATTTCTTCTTGAAAACCACGTGTTTAAAAAAAGTACCCGTTATATAAAATGGACGAGCGAACAATTTAGTGGACAGAAATTCAGAAGCAAATAAATTAAAGAAATTGCATACACACACGGATCGGAAATGAAATGGAACAAAGCAGCAACCAAGTCGTTGCGATTGCATACAACTATTAACTGTATACAAAAAAAAAATATTTTTGTAAAATATCAAGCAGGTTGAGAATAATTGAATATGTTGGTAAGCTTCGACAAAAAAGTGTACGATTTTTTTTTTAAGTTAATAATCTAATTCACCAAATATATTTAACAAATAACAAATATCTAATTACATTCTTAAAAGAATTATTAAAATTATGAAATTGGTTGAATACTTTCTGAGATTAGCGCGGACAAATTAAATATTTGTTTTATCTCTATATGTAACTAGGGGACAGGGCGAACTTCGTCTTGCCCCAATTTAACGCCTTCAAATCAACTGCAGAGCTATAATAAAACATAGATAGTTCAAATTTCAATGTGATATATTTGAATAAAAAAAAATACGGAGATATAGATTTGATAAACAATATTTTCTGATTTGTTTTCCGGCGCAAAAACAAGACCGTTTACAAAGCTATTGACAACGTCCTTCTTCTTCGCTGCTAGTATTGCCCGTTCACAAATCCAATATAGATTTTTATAATTTTTTGCAATGCCGGGGAACACTTTACTTTGGTGATGAGTTTCTCATTCAATGTTGTTAACTCACAAACATTTGCTGGGAATGATATCAATCTAGTCGAGACATCAGCAGAAATTTAGCCATTTCCAAGCTTGTCTTGAGAATTCAGCAGCCGATGAGTCGTTCTGGAATATCACTCTCATATTTGTGGTCAATTTCAACTACTTGACATGCCGGCACAAATACGACGATTTTAAGCATGCATTAAATTCATCGGCAGCAGTAGGTTTCAGGATGGCTGGAAGCGTTTGGCAAAAATCTCCGCTGAGCAATATCATATCCCCACCAAATCATCTCAAATCACCTTGTAAATCCTTCATTGTTAGGTCCACTGCCTTCAAAGCTCGCCATTGTGCATTCATCCCAAATTATGATTTTGCATTATCGCATCGATTTCGCTGTTGCCGAATGCTTGGTCATTGTGCACGTTATTGGCCTGTCAATCGTGAGAAAATTCATCGCCAGTTTCAAAGCGGAATGTGTAGTTCGACCGTCTTCAAACAGTGTGATAGGAATGCCATAGATACCATAGGATGCAACAGGCAACAACAGAGATCTTGGCTAAATTGTTGATAGAATCAACTATATGACGAATGTCTTGCATGTCCCACTGGGAGCATCGAGAAAGTAAATGCGATTGCGGAGTGGTATTCCAAAGCAGCGCGATTTGAGTCTACACTTACCACTTTGCAAGAAAAATAGCACATTTGCTGATGTAGAAAGGAGAACTGCCAAATTGCGCACAACCTAAGTCAATGTATAACGCAACCTATAGGGTTGGGGCATTGGTCGTAGCACAGCGTCATCTAATATATTATATCTCATAAGCTTCTCCACCCCAAATGCACGCAAAACGTCTTCTATCACAATGAATTTCACAATTAACCGAAATTTTCCAAGCTTCACAACGAATTTTCCACCTTTAAATCGTCCAAAAAATCCATGGAACAATTTTCCACCTTTAAATCGTCCACAAAATCCATGGAACATCTTATAACATTTTACCAGTTAGCAATTTCCTAAGTGCTTATTTTTTGAATAACTATTATAACCTTTTCTAAACTAGTTAATTGCTAATTAAGCAGAAAGCTGAGCATTTGTAGGGTTTGAATTTTGATGAACACAATTTTTGTTGTTTTGCGTTGTAAATTAATTATATTTTGATGAAAACCCAACATGTGCTCTAAAAAGGTATAAGTTAGTTCTAGATTTAGATTTAGATTGATTTTATTTTTGCTACAATTTGTTACAATTTGTTATATACAATCAATATTGCATTGCGTTGTTGCCGTCTGCCTAAAGTTATTTCAATTTTCATCATTTTAGCTTCATTATTTACAAAAAAAAAAAAAAACAAACAAAATTGTGCACCAGCAGGACTCGAACCTGGCACCCCGTGTGCAAGGCTGATATACTATCAGATTCCATAATGGATTTAGCAAATTGCTAAAAGTTAAAGTAGCCATTCCGTGATTGTAACTTTAGTAAAATGTTAAAATCATTAAAAATTAGCTCAATCATCTTTTTGTTTAGTAAATTGCTAAAAGTGGCTTTAACATTTTACTAAATCGTTTAAAATTTTGGGCCAATATTTTTATTACCATTTTAAGAACATAGCTATCAACTGCTAATGCAGTTTATCCATATTTTTTATGAACGGAAAAGCTTTCATGAATGCTGCATTTTAACATTTATGAACTTAACCATAGCCACATGACACTCTATACTTTGTAATTTGACCATATGACACACCACCAAACCCAAACGTCTTATCACCCTCTTGGAGTGGTTACTTCAATGTACCAGATTATTAATGGCGACAAACTATATAAGGCTTCATCAATTTGCTGTTCAATAGTCTCGTCCATTATTAAAATGTTTCATAATTGCTTGAAACTAACTGTGGGAACAGGTTATTTTCTGCCTGAATAACCCGAGCTGCATAAACGCCACGTCATTAATATTAATTTATTATTAATAAATAAAATTGCACAAAGTAAAGGATTTCCACCTTTTTTCAATTTAATGCATATTTCATCGTGGAACTTAACTAATGTTAATAAATATTCAAATAATACTACGCCCAGCTAAATAATTTTTCAATTATAAAAAATACGTAAGTCTTAAAATTTCACTATATTAATAAGCTTGTTTCATGAGCAAGGGGCATTATTCCAAAATGGCTCTTGAAGACCCCAACACTTTGGAAAGGAAAAACTACAATCGCTTACGGTATTTGAAAACCACAACATTTTTGATAGGCATTAACATAACGCCTCCGTCGAGATTTAAGGATAAATTGAGGATGTAAGTAAAACACACATCTTTGTCTTTGTATTTTTAAAACAGCAAAATCCAAATTTTAAAAGAAGCTGTGAGTGTAAAAGTTGCACGGATAATACTTTTTTGTCTTAGAAGTGATAAGAGATGTCTGAATTCCTAAAATGTTGACATTGAATTTGTAGATAAGAACATACTCATATCTACATTAATATTTGTATTCATTAATCCTGTAACTTTGAAAGATTGTATTAAGTAAAGAATTTTTTATGAAACAGATTATCAGTCTATTTGTTGCTAACTGGCATCTTTACATTATACGGACATGTGCAATTTATACAAAAATACTGGGGCAATATATCCGTTTTGACACAGGTGTTGTAAAGAATTGAATTGGATTATACATCAAAAATTTTGCAAGCAATTTTTTTTTTATTTCAGGCCATCTGCACTTTCTTGCCAATTTTAAATTCTATTTTTAAAATAACGTACATGGTTTTTGTTCAAAGCAGTTTCTATAAAGTGATAAAAACAGTCGAAACGCATGAGTGTGTTAATCGATTTGACTTTGTATCCAAGCGTAGATAAACATTTTTTTATTTAAATTAAAAAATATTTGTATTTTTTAAATTTCGCAGAAACACCATACAATGAGAAATTGCGAAGAGATGTAATCAAAGTTCTCGACCAGTGCTGGAAATTCGCAGGAAGACAATTTAATTTCTATATGTGGGCATGTATACTTATTTGCGCCTATTACTATCTTTTGGCAACTGGACAAAACATTTATCACACATCTGTTGGAACAGCTAATTATACAAATGTACTTCGTAAGTTTCAATTAAACTTTTTGTTAATTGGCGCCCAACGTTGAATAATTATTCGGTTTTATTTTGTACTTTCCGTCATAATTTACAGCTTTTCCAACAGTTTTTCCATTCTGGGAAGACAAAATGAACCAATTTCCCCAATTTTTTATTCTTACCATGCTTACTTCTTCGGGAAGCATGATATCTTCTTCAGGTTACTTCTTAAAATGCATAACTTAAAAAATGTTATTCAAAATCAATGTTTATGTTTCAATTTCTTATCATAGGTGCTTTGAGTTTTGATGGAATGTTCATATACTTTGCTCTCCATGGAGTTGCATTGATTAAAATTCTCAAGAAAGCGATTGCCTTAACTACATCCCCCACAATCCCTAAGGATCTGCATCTCCACTATTTGCGGCAGTGTATTCAATATTATGAAAGAACCTATGAGTTGAGTTTTGTCATACTCATTGTCATGTAATTATTATTTATGATTTTATAATTTTTTTTAGATATTGCAGTGAAGTCAACAATTTATTTCGTCATCTTGTTCTAATACAGTTCCTTTCCAGTTTGATTAGTTTGGGAGTCGTTATGTTTCAATTGGCAGTAGGATTGGTGGGAATGTCTTTAAATCTTTAATACTTTTTAGATTTATTGAAATTTTTTATTTTATTTTCCAGGAAAGCGATTACATAACATTTTTCCTAATGATTGTGTTTATGTCTGCGGCTGGTACTGAATTGTTGATTTATTGTGTAAATGGACAAGCGATCACAAGTGAGGTAAATACGATAATTGGCTTTTTACAGTTCAATATGAGCTGCATGTCAATTTTTCTGAAGGCAAAGTGCAGTATACTATCTTGAAAATAGTTTTCTGATCCACTTAAAAAATGATTTTTCTTAATCTAGTACTGTCATACTACAGTGGGTAAAATAGATTGAAATATAGTTATGGATTGTACAGGGTGATTGGTATGAGATGCGACAAAAAGCTAGAGCATGTAGGTTTTACTTAGACAAGAAAAAAATCGTATGGGATGTGGGGGTCAATTTGCCCCCTTTAGCCGACATGCTATACCTTTTTGGAAAGCCATAAATCTCTTCTTTAATTTTCATTTTAAATTAAGTTGTGCTACGCAATAGTTTTTAAAAATTAATTTTCAAACTAGAAATTTGAAAAAAAAAATAAAACAAAATTTTCAAACAAATTTTATTCAAAATTTTATGTAATTAAGTATGATTTTTGTTTTCAAAATTCAGTGATCTTATTAATTTTTAATAAGCAAACAGCAAACAGGAAACTAAAATGTATCTTAGTTCTTGGGAAATTAAAAAAAATGAAAAGACCTTTTTTCTAAGAAAACACTTTTTGTTTGTTCTATCTTTTCATAAATACCATTAGCTTAGTTAGCAAGTAATAAAAAAATGCTTAATTAACTATTAATATTTTTAATATCTGTTACATTTTAGCCTATTGTAATAATAATTTTTTATTGCCTACAATCCGGTTTTTATCGAATAATAAAAAAAATTGGATTCACTAGATTTCCCCTTTTTCCCTTTTTATTGGGGGATGTGTTCAATTAACAAAATTGACCTACATGCCTGCCTACGTGTTACCCAAATAAAAAGGATTACTTATACCAAAAAAAATAAATAAATATATTTTACCTAGCCACAAATAAATATGGAAGGACATTCTGTTTAAAACTCATTTCTTATTTGCGTGCCAAAACGCCAACACAAAACAATGGCAAGTTTTTCTCGAGAAGAATTGACAGATATGCACAATTGCTACGGTTTAGCTAACTATGGGTTTTTTGTATTACTTGCTAACTAAACTAATGGTAAATATTTATGCAGAGATAGAACAAACAAAAAAGTGTTTTTCTTAGAAAAAAGTACTATTAATTTTTTTTTAATTTCTAAAACCTAAGATGGCATTGTAGTTTTTACTGCTGTTTTCAAATAATTTTTTTTTTGTTTACGTCAATTTTTTATAAAATTTCCCTTCCCGGCTAAATGGGGTAAATAGACTCCCCCTCCCATACGATTTTTTTTTTGTTTAAGTGAAACGTACACGCCCTTGATTTTTGTCGCATCTTATACCAATCACCCTATATATATCAACTAACATATCAGGTTTGAGAGGGATTCCCTAAATCATTTTTTTAAATAGACCTTACCGAAACTTTATAGAAGCTGAAATGCTAGTTCAGATGCCCTCCGCGCGTGCGTGCGTCGGTTGACATACCTCGCCTATTTAGTAGGTACCTATTTTTTGTTGCCGTGGAATAAGGTACAATGTATGACTTTAAGAATTTAGTTAAATTTCACTTTGAAATTTGGCCCTATTTCGCTTTGTGAAAGTGAAATAAAGAAAAACACCCACATTTTCACGGCACCTATTTTTAGTCCACTGAGTGTGAGTCACTGATTTACCTTTTTTTCAACCATTTGTGTTGTCAAGTTCTATTGGTAATTTGATCTTTTTTAATACAAAAGAAATTGAATATATTTCGACATATTTATAGAGCGAAGGAATATCAGATGCTTGGTACGCATGTGAATGGTATAACGAGTCGACCGAATTCAAGCAGCTTATTAAAATGATTATATTGAGATCTAACAAAGACATTACTATGAACGCATCTTGGTTTACTACATTGTCCTTACCAACCTGCTTAAGTGTAAAAAAAATTGTTTGCTCTCAAATAATATCTCATACATTTTTGTTTTGTCTTACAGATTGTTCAAACTAGCTTCTCATATTTCCTTCTGCTACGTAATTTGTCAGCTTAAGTAGAAGTGTTGGTATATGACATCTAACTGTCAAAGAGGAATTTGAAAATTGTTTAAGCTCCTCCTTACATAAAACATTGTAATTAATGAAGAAATTCATATTTACCTATGGAAAGTTACAGAAATATTGCAAATAAGCACTTTTTGATAAAATTAACTAAAAAAATTTATAAAAATTTCACCCGAACATAATATACAACACTATTAAATTCTATAATAAAAAGAATTTGTTTGGCGATTTAAAAATCATACTCAACAATACTCTTGCAGAAAAACTTAAAGAGCTCTTGTGACGTCGTTAATAAAAGCAATTAGCACCCAACTACTAAATCACAAATTAACATTGTTGCATGATGCACTAAAGATTTGAGTTTCTTGAAATTCAACTGGAGGTCTTGAATCGCAAATGTACACATTTTCTTTAAGCGGACACCGTAATTGCTGAAATTAAACGAAATACAACAGACGGACGGGCAAACTTTTTTTTGTTTTGTATATTTTTGTAATGACATTACACAAATACATTACACAAATATATGTGTCTATTAAAAAGCTTACAATAACAAATACTTATTATTGTCATGTCCTTATTCTTAACAAAAAATATTGATGAAATAAAGAATTTATCTATCTGCATATAGCTATAGTGTTTTTGTTTTTTGTTCAAACAATTGAAAACAAATTAATAAGTTTCATATTCGTCTTTGGAACATGTATCTAAACATAACTGTTAAAATTAGCTTAGTGTGTTTCAAGTCTTATTGCGATAGTTTAATATAAGAATGCATTGGGGAAATTTATCAAGGTACTATGGTTAAAGTTGTATATCAGCAACACTTTGTAGTGTACATTGAATAAACTAAACTAGTAACAGTAACGGTAAATGGGGACAATTTTTGTATTTTTTAAAGATACATTTTTTTTTAGAAAAGTAAAAAATATTAAATGATTTTTTTAAACTTTTGAAAACAACTATTGTAAAATTAGATACCAGATATGCTATTCATGATGTTTTAATAAAGTTTTAAGAACACAAGAGTGATTTAGGGTAGTGTTTACATTTCCCCTATAGTTTTTAAAAATAATGGGGTTAATGTGGACAACTAACCTCTGTCCTCAAAGTGCTCGGAGCTCGCCTATTGGGTTAAACTAAACAGACGTGAATTTTATTTGGAAAATATATTAACTCAATGTTTACATTTACCCCATATGTGCAAATTACCCATCGAAGAAGAATCGGATAAGTACCTTGACTGTTTTAACTTTTTTTTTTTTTAAATAGAAACAAATTGATTGGACCGTCCACAAGCATTTCTCAGGCGGAAGTTCATGGCATATCAAAATGTGCGGATAGCAATCTCGAAAGGAACTATCGTAACCAAAATATTGCATTTATGTCGGACAGTGAAGCCGCATTGAGGCCCGTTTGCTGATACACAACTTAAGCATTTAAGTTCTACTTAATCACTTATGAAATAGCTTACGCAGAGGAAAAAGTAGCCCCTAAGCGTTTTAAGTTGAACATAAATATTTATGATTCATATCAGCAAACGGGTCTGAAAGAGTTAAGTTATTACGTCATTATCTCCAAATTGGTCTTGAAATATGTAGGCAAACGGAACGAACTAGGCAAAAATATTCAAATCATTGGGTAAATGTCATATATACATACATAGGTATTCAGTGTAATGAGCGGGCAGACTCCATAAGTTCAACACCCTTAACGGGTCTTGGACCCTACTCTGAATAGGAAAAAATCAATACAGAAGAGGAGACTCCAAGTTAAGGCAGGCAATCTGTTGATTGGTGAATACAACTAAAACCGGTTCATGGACTGAATCAGCTTAAATGCACTCCATACACTAACATTTCTAAGGGGAATAAATCTGGAGGGAGAACTGCTGTGAGAAGCCTCATACACATCTAGTCAGAGAGTACGATAGATCTTAATGGTCACAGACCCATTTATATATTCATGCATTCAAGCTCTTGTTTGTCACATAGTAATCCCATATTTGAACGAGTTACAAGACAATTAAATATTTCGTTTTCAGTTCCCGTTGGAAGGAAAGGTGCTCGCATTGACCCAATTGAATCCAATGATGTTTGCCAACCTTTAATTCTATGAAATATCGCAGCTTTTGGAACATTGTAGCGTTGCTCAGCTCGACGATGTCATTTTCTTCTGCAATGCATCTCTCACAGCGTTCTTAACATCTTTAATATTATAATTGACTTGTGCTTTCTTGATTGTATATTTTCGGGCATTTTAAGCACTAGAAATAGAATTATGCGAAAAAAAACATTAAGAAAATGGATGTTTACATTTACCCCAATCGGCCCTATAATATTAATTGCTGTAATTTTTCACTCATTGCTATTTTATGTTGGATATAATAATTAACACAGAATGTAATCATAGGGTAATCCATTTTGCGGTTTCAAAAGTAAACCTAAAGAAAACACATATAAAATATTTTTTTTCCATGATATTTCTTTTTTATTATAAAGTTTGAACGTTGACATTATGTGTGAAACACTACATCATTTAAATGACCACAACACGAATTGTTGCAAGCATCGATTCTTTTGAAGTAATTTTCGACCACTTTTTGACACATATTGGGCGGTATCTCAGCCATAACTTGACGAATGTTGGTTTTCAAGTGCTCAAGAGTTAAAGCTTTATCTGCATAAACACGGTCTTTCGCGTAGACCCATAAAAAAAAGTCCAGCGGTGTCAAATCGCATGATCTTGGTGGCCAGTTGATATCGCCACGACGAGAAATTAGGCGGCCAGGAAATGTCTCTTGCAATAAAGCCATATTCCCTCGAGTTGTGTGGCATATGGCACCGACTTGTTGAAACCACATATTCTCCAAGTCGTATTCCTCAATAGCAGGAAAAAAAAAGTCGGTTATCATATGACAATAACGCTCCGAATTGAGGTGGCAGTCGTTCCATCGTCGTTTTCGAAGAAGTAAGGTCCAATCACACCTCCGGACCAAAGAGCGCCCCAAACAGTGACTTTTGTGGATGTAATGGCTTCTCTTCAATTACTTGAGGATTTTCAGAACCCCAAATAAGACAATTTTGTATATTAACATACTCACCGAGTGAGAAATGTGCTTCGTCGCTGAAGAAAATTTTGTTCGAAAAATCGACGTCCACCGCCTGTTGTTCAAGCACCCATTCGACGTATATACGACTTTGTGAATGGTCACCTGGCTTCAGTTGTTGTGTAAGATGGACTATGTATGGATGTAGGTGTAAATCCAAATGCAAAATACGCCATAATGTGCCGTAAGACAGTCCTAATTCCTGAGAACGACGAGGAATTCACACATTCGGGTCTTCGGAAACACTTTCAATTACAGCAGCGATATTTCCAGTGGTACGAGCGAAACGATGATGCAGATGCCTTACAATATCTGTAAACAATGCAGTCTCTTCAAATTTCCATAAACCATAATCTTGTTTTTTTTTTTTTTTATAACTTTGCATGCGCTCAAGGGATTATGAATACCCTTTATATGTTTTTCCTAACACAGCGCGGGCATCCGGTAGAAGAAGAGTAAGAAGGATAGGAAAGATGTGTGGCGCGACGTTCTGAGACTAGAGCTGGTTGTTGTCTCAGATTTATCTCCAGGGATGGCGGCTGAACTAATGCGGAGAGAATTACCGTGTCTGATTCATTTATGTCCCTTATAATTCGCATTATTTTATTTATTTCGTTGTCATATTTTATGGGTATGCTAGTTTACCCAATCACATGTTATTAGTGTTATGCCTAAACAGCATGTAATGAGAGAAGCAGCAATTTATTTTATGACAATTTTTAGAATTGGTTTTTAATGGAATATAAGAAGACATAGACAACGGCAGGAATCGAACCTGAGACCACTAGGTTGGCAGGCGAGCACACAAATATCGCGGCACGGCCACCTCTTCTCTTAAAGCACGATATGTGGCAGAATCAACATTTCTGTAGTAGGTTTTAACAATTTTTATGCGTTGTTCGATAGTTAAGCGATCCATTTTCGTAAATGTCAGACTTTCAACTGAAAAAAAAATTGGTTTAACAACTTAGTTTGACAGATGTCGAATTCCAGTCCTATACTTTGAAACCGCAAAATGGATATGTAACCATTCCGTAATAAACCTTTTAATTATTGTCACATCAATTAATACAATACCATCATAGTAAGTGCAATGTATTATGGATGAAAGCATAATTTAATCCTATACTATTGTAAGCACAATATTGCAGAACTATCACTAGTGTTAAGAGACCGAGGAAATACGAAGTACTTCTGGTTGATCTGAGCATGAACTAATATGGTTTTCTTTTCAACGAAGATGGATCGCTACTAAAATTCAATTGTTTTTGAGTTGAAAGAAATTTGAAAAAAAAACGTAGTCATCTCTTTTTTATTGAATGTGTATGTGGAACTGTCAAACTAAATTGTTTTGTTCATTTTGAAATCTTTTGCTATTGAAAATGGAAATCGACTTGAATAAATTTGATGTTGTCTTCGATTATGAAGGAAATGAAACAATTCCAGGTCTCTTTCAAAATAAGAAATGTTTGTATTAATAATATAATATATCAATTTATATATATTTTTGTCCCAATTATAATATATTAACCAATTGAACTTGCATCAAAACGTTTTGCAAATAATCACAAGAATTGACATCTCCGAGTTTGTAGTGTGTGTGAAAAATCCGTGTGAGAATCTGTGTAAATCCGTATTCAAAAAGAGATTCGAGAGAATTCAATTCTTTCAGAAAAAAAAATTTAATTTCTTTGCCTATGAAATTCGTTTAAGGGGGAAAAAATTGCTACCTTGCCGTCCCGAATTAATTTTTTTGTGTTGTAAGGAAATCGACATTAGGGACCAAAATGACCCTGAATCAGTATTGGATTTTCTGCTTCAAATATTCGAGAACTCACCCAAACCAAAAAAAAATGTATATGTATTTATTTGTGAAATACAGAGATTATATTAGTGCAGGGTATTACGTCATATTATTATTATTATTATTATTTTATTAATCTTACATAAATGTACAAATTAATATACTTTAAACTACAGCGCTAGCATACATGACTTTCAGCTGCGATTGATACATTTGAGTTGTTATAATGTAAATGATAAAATAAGTAAGCCTAGGGGCGTTCGGGGGTGCTCAACGCGAGAGATATACATCTTTGATTTGAGCACCCCCGACCGCCCCAAATGGTAGAAATATTCAAGTTAATCTTAATTTTACTGTCTAGTTCCAGGTTTTGTAAAAGCTTATATACATTTTTTATATTGTGTTCGGAAGGAACTGAAAGAATATTTAAAAGATTGTTTTGATTGAATAGTCTAATACAAAGATTGTTTACTTTACTGCATTCAGTAGTAAGGTGTTTAATTGTAAGTGTAACGTTTCTTAGACATAGATGGCAAGTCGCAGGTGATTCTTTATTGAGTTTATAGTTAATTGCGTGTGTCCAAGTCGGAGTCGAAGGAAGCATCTACTCATGAAGTATGTGATAATGGTTTTCTGTTTAGTTTTGGTTGCCATTTGTGTTGCTTTTAGAACTGCTATGGCTTCTACTGAAAATATGGGAAAGTAATTTGGCAGTCATTCTGCAGATTGGCGTACGCCGTTTTGGTTAACAATTGCCATACCTGTGCCCATGTCACTTTTAGAGCCATCAGTATACAAAAAGTTCCAGATGTTGGTGGGGAAGGAACTTATTAGTTCATGGAAGAGTTGGATGAATGTTTCCTTAAGAGTAGTGTATTTGTTGTATTTGGATAAGCTGATGTTGATAGCTTCTTTTGGCACCAAGGAGAATATTTTTCAATAACCGATTTATTCACTTTTGGAATAATTCCAATATTTCTTGCAAAATTTAATGCTTTGTGGAAGGGTGTTTTGGAACCTTTTTCCGTTTCAAAATTTTTGATGAATCTGCAAGAATAGGGGAACAATATGATTCGCAGATTTTAGGAATGAGTCGGGCTGTCAAAATCTCTATCCGGTCTTCAATGCTTGAGAAGCCTCCTTCGACAAGCATGTTTTTTATTGGAGATGTCCTAAAAGCTTTCAACGATGTCCTTATCACTGCATGTTATATAGAACTGAGGATCTTCAAGTTTGTCTTCACGCACTTGGCATATATAGCTAGCCCATAATCAATCTTTGACAAAAGAATAGCTTTGCTGATATTAATAAGTATGTTTATGTGAACATAACTATTTTTTGAGGATAAGTATCTTATAATATTTAGCCTGGAAACTAGATTATGATTCTTGAATTTCCGATCTAATTTTTAGTAATCGCCCTCACTCGGAATTTTACATTTAGAGTATAATGCCGGTAACCTAAATGTTACCGCTTCAGATCTTAAATATGGTATGTGCGAACTCTTGTGTAGAAATCTTTCCTACGTTTCGTCCATTTTTCTGGCATTGTTATTCATTTATATTTTTGTCTGTGAATATGGTTATTTTTACAAAGATATGATTCAGCCGAATTCAGTTCGTAATTTAGACTAAGTTCTCTATAAATTTTAGATTAGATTAGATAGAATATTTATTGGATTATAAATTAATTTAAACTAACAGCTATTATATATTTAGATAAACAACAAATTATTATGACATGGCATTTGCTATCTGCCAGATTAAGAATTAACATACATTAAAATACTGTATATAAGCTAACAAAGTTTTATATGGTTTAAAAAATTTTGAGAATTTATACATTTTAGTTAGAATCAGAAATCATTATCCATAATTCTTGCTCTATATCTTAACAAGATTTTGCAGTATTCGTAATGCTTGGCAACATCCATTTCATTCAGACTTATAATAACTCGTTCCTCTGATAGAAAGTCATTTCCAAGAATGCTTCTTCGTGCTTCTCTGAGAGTTTGACACCTTCCGACGAAATGAGTAACGTCTTCTCTTTCCCTTAACTTGCAAATATCAGTCCCCTCCAAAGGTAAATCCGGCATTTGTGGTTTGAAATTCAGGTTGAGTAATTCGCTCCGTAGTTTGACCATTGAGATGCTACCATTGAAGGGTCCTGCCAGATTATGGTTCAGCTTATTATATAAGGCGTTTTTCTTTTTTGGTTCAGAGCTTGCAGAGCTCCAAATGTGTGTTTCTTTTTTCGTTCTGAACATGAGTAGATCGCACTCGACTTGCTCGAACATATTTGAGTAAATTGCTGAACGCACCAAATGCCATGTGTGCCAAGAAGGAAAATGTGAAGAAAAAAATAATTAGATACATAAGTTGGCGAAATTAAATTGATCGCTTGTTGATTTTCTGTATCTGGTGTGTATCAGTGTACAAATTGCTTTTTATGGTTAAAAATGAAAATGTATTCTGATTTGTGTGGTTCAAGTGTGTTTAAAGAACATATCAGTGTTCAGAGCTCGCTCTGTTTGGAAGTGCATAATTTATGTGTTCGAACTCTGTTCAGTGCTCTGCTCTGAAAGAAAAAAGAAAAACGCCTATAGTGTACTGAATAGGGAAGCGGGAAGCTTCAGAAAGATATTCTTCTCTACATTATGTATCTACCTTCGATATCACATTGTACAAGAGAGCTTTACAGATCGGTATGTTTTCAACGTTTAAATTAAATATTAAAAATTGCATCCTGCCGCGAGACATGGCCACTCCCTGTACCAGTTATTTTGATTTTCTACGCCTTTTATAACTATTTTCCTTACCAGCCGGAATTCAGCCAACTTGAAAACGTGCAGTTTTAAAGTTTTTAAGTATAGATATAAGACAGTACGGTTTCTAACATAATAAAGTTGTTTAGTGCGTTTGTTGGCAGGCAAAATATTTTCTCCACTTAGTGTGTTAAAAGTTTCTCCACCGTGAGAAACTTTTTACATCCTTTAGTTGTTTTCCCATATTCAGGGGTACAGTATTGGTATGCAGTATTTATATGAGCTTTAAAGTTTCTAGGAAATACCCAAGCATGACTATAACATCCGCAAACAACAATGCCTTAATATGCACCTCTGGGAAATGAAAACCACCAGGAAGCTAATCGAAGAGATACAATTTATGAAGAGTGGAAACAAGGTAGGACTCAAAGTGAAACCTTGCCTCACTCCCTATGTGATTGCGAACCAGTCCGAAGGAACAGCTCCGTCCAAGACTGCAACCGGTGTCCCTCTGTACAACTCTTCGAACACACGCCCGAAATTTTTCATTGCGACCGATCGATTACGATTTGTATAAACGCAATTCTCCCGCTAGAGCAATTTTAATTTGAGCACGTATGATACCAGGAACGTTTTCTCAGTTTCACCGCCACCTTTTGACACTTTTCGGAATTTTCTTTTTACTTGCGATATAGGTACTATAGGGCAAGTTTTGCATTTGGAAAAAAATCGAACTCGAGATTTTAATCAAAGTTGACATTACGATGATAGAGAACACCAAAAAAGTGGTCCCCGCAATTCCGTCTGTCTGTCTGTCTGTCTGTCTGTGTGTAGAACGATCTACAGCCTAAGTGGCTGAATCAATTTTGTTCTTGATGCTTAGGCGTTTCAGGTGATTGTCCAAAATAGATTTTTGAATCGTTGTTTCAGCCCCAAAAATAACGGTACTTGCCATACAAATGTATCTTCCATCTTAATTATCTCGAAAACGGCTCTAACGTCTTTGATAAAAATTGGTGTGTGTACATCTTTAAGTATGGTCTACATTTTGGCCTAATTTTTTTTTAATATTTTGTTATTAACGGTACCTGCCTAGAACCATTTTATTGATTTTCGACTTTCTCACAAACGACTTAACAAAAAAAATTATAAAGGAGCTTCTTCGAAAGTGAAAATAATACTGCATTTCAAAATTTTCGAAAAATAGTTTTTTTGAAGTTTTGAAAAAAAAAACTTTTTTTTTTGTGAAAATTCAATACATATTTCGAAAACGAGTGGACGATTTTTTCTGAAACTTAATTTTTAAATTTATATTATTAAATATTTAAAATGTTTAACCAATTTTTTTTTTAGAAAAAAATTAAGAATTTTTATATATACAAAATTAAATAAAAAACGACATTAAAAATACATTCAGCCCTTTCTATTAAAAATATTTTGCATATAATACGATCGAACATAGGAGCAAGTACGTGCGATCTATGTCGTGCATTTTATTTTCTTAAACCTTCGCGTAGTAATTACGAATAAGCCCGCAGAAAGAAGTACTCAATTAAGTCCATTCCGAACAAACCACGATTTTTATATAAAGGGTGTTTTTTTAAGAGTTTGATAACTTTAAGTAAAAAAAAAACAAGACAGAAATATTATTGGAATGAATTTTGTATTATTATAATCTGGTAGATAATTCCATGGCATGGAAATAAAGCTGTTACTAAATTGATTTTGCAATCTTGTTGAAACCAAATCTCGTGGATGTTTATCTAATTAATTTTGGGAAAGAAAAAAAAATCAGTCAGCATGACCCGATAGCATTCGCCAATTCCCCATAAAAGAAAAACGGACCGATTATGCCGCCAGCGTCAATTGAAATAGATGTAATGGTAATTCGCTTATGGTTTGAGGATTGCCTTCGCTACATATATGGCAATTTTTGCTTATTGCCGAAGCAATTTAACCAGAAATAAACTTCATAACTAAACACAAATCTTCGGTAAAACTGTTCAATGAACTTCGCGAACAGCTTAATTTATTTCAAAGTAAATTTCGACAATTTGGAAGCATTGTTCCGGCGTTAAAAGATTCATGACCAATTGTCAAAGCTTACTAAACAGATATATCAACAGACTTTCAAATTTTCAACTGTCAAACCATAGACAACAATCATCGAAACTTCTTATGCATCGAAAAAAACACAGACTATTTAAATAAATGGTAGATTTTCGGCCAGTGCCAGTGGGACGATTCAAGTACGAATTAAATTTTAACGAAGCCAATATTTCAATAATTCATTAAGTTGATATATGTAATTATTTTGGAATGCATTGTTTAGATAAGTTGTAATATTTAAAAGTTATTTTTAATTGAAATTAAAACAAAAGCTTCAACAAATTGATTTTTTGTAACTCGTCCATAATCAACATTTTTTTATATTTGCTTTAAACTATACAGTATGCCAATAATGTATTTTTATATGTATGTATATGTACAATATTCCTAGTTAATGGTCTAGTTCCACCCGAGTGACACGAGTTTTATACCGGGTGTTTTTTTAACGTGTTGTTTTTTCAATCTGGCAATACTTTTTTCGGACTTGTTCTTTTTGACAGCTGTCACTTGGAGGAAACTTTTCGTAAGTATTTTATCTCGCGTCGTAGACCTGTGGCGTGGCCTCCAAAATCGTGCAATTTTACACCGCTGAACTATATTTGTTGGGGCTATGTGAAGTCAAGACGATTGACGCCTTGGAAGAGAAGTGGGTTTTAGGCTGGAATTTATTCGACTTGCCCAAAAAAATCATTCTTAAAACATAATGGAAAATCCTTATTTTTATAATAAATCTAAATTCTTGGTCATAACATCAAATTATATGCGTTTTATTTCTTCTTGAAAACCACACGTCTAAAAAAAAAACACCCGTTACGCACTCATTATTTTTACATTATGTTGTTATAAGGTAAATTAAATTTTACGATGTGTAGATGGCTGTGTTTCCCACCCAACTTGTATGTCAATTTCATAAAATATATCGTGCAACTTAATAATATGTCATTAATTATGCAGAATTACCCTTTTCAAATGTGTTAATCATAGGTCTTGCCCTTGTTATTATTCAAAGGTCAATCATTTTTCAATTTTATAAAATACGTGAGCCTTAAATTTTCCCTATTAATCAGCTCGGTTCATAACAAGTGGAACTATATTAAAAAAATGACTCTCGAAGACCCCAAAACTTTGAAAGAGAAGAACTACAATCGCTTACGATATTTAAGAGCCTCAATATTTTCTGTGGGCAGTAATATAACGGCTCCGTCGAGATTTAAGCTTAAGTTAAGGATGTAAGCACACCAATTGTGTTGTTTCTTTTTTAATTGCTACATCGAAAGCTTTGTAAAAAAAAACTGTGAGTGCAAAAGTAAATTTTCTTGTGATAAAATCGATCCATTAATTGAAGATATCTGAATTTCCAAAATGATGGTTTAACATTGAATCTGAAGATTATTATTTGCACTCACTAATCCTGTAACTTTAAAGGATTGCATTAATTATCGAGTTTCTTATTAAACAGATTATCAGTCTATTTATTACTAGCGGGTGTATTTACATTATATGGACATGTACATTTCATACGAAGATACTGGGGCAATATATCTGTTTTGACACAGGTTTTCTAAATATGATTATATTTTAAATATTTTGCAAAGTTCTTATCAATGTTTTTCAGGCTATTGGCACATTCTTGCAAATTTTAATTTCTATTTTGAAAATATGGTACATGGCTGTTGTTGAAAGGCGTTTTTCTAAATTGATACACAAGCTGCAAACGCATCAATTGGTTAATCAATTTGATTTCTTGTCGAAGGGTAAATAGATATTTTGGAGCTTTTGTGTTCAAATTTTTAATTTTTAATTTTTCACAGAATCACCATACAATGAGAAATTGCGAAGTGATGCAATCAAAGTTCTAGACCAGTGCTGGAAATTCGCTGCAGGACAATTTAATTTTTATTTGTTCGCCTGTGTCCTTATTTGCAACTATTATTATCTGTTGTCAATTGGAAAAAATATTTATCACACATCTATTGGAACAGCTAATTACACAAATGTACTTCGTAAGTTTCAATTAAACTTTGTTTTAAATGGCGCCCAACGTTGGATATATTTCTGTTTAAATTTTGTATTTTCCGTCACCATTTACAGCTTATCCAACAATTTTTCCATTCTGGGAAGATAAATTGAATCACTTTCCGCAATATTTTATTCTTACAGTGTTAACGATTTCTGGAAGTATGATATCTGGATCAGGTGACTTCTTAAATTAAATAACTTAAAAAATGTTATTCAATATACATTTTTTTGGATAAAGGTGCTTTGTGTTTTGATGGAATGTTCATATATATTGCCCTCCATGGAGTTGCATTGATAAAAATTCTCAAGAAAGCGATTGCCTTAACTACATGCCCTACAATTTCCAAGGATCTGCATCTGAACTATTTGCGTCAGTGTATTCAGCAATATGAAAGGACATATGAGTTGAGTTTTATCATTGCCATGTATATATTATTTTTATGACTATATCTGATTTTTTTTTTTTTAGATATTGCAATGAAGTCAATAATTTATATCTGCATCTTACTATAGTACAGTTCATTTCCAGTTTGTTTAGTTTGGGGGTCGTTATGTTTCAATTGGCAGTAGGATTGGTAGAATTTTCTTAAAATTTTTAATACTTTTAGCATTATGTAAAAGTTAATTCTATATTTATTTTATTTTTCAGAAAAACGATTATATCATGTTTTTCCAGATGATTTTTTTTATTTCTGCGGCTGGCTATGAAGTAATAATTTATTGTTTAAATGGACAATTGATCACTAGTGAGGTGAGTACTTTTGCTTTAAATGATTTATATCTAATCAAAATCATCTCAATTTGCTCTTTGTAAAGAGCAGAATACGTACCATCCTGATGCTAGTTCTTCGATTCACCTAAGAAATTATACGGCTTTGAAAAATATCTCCTTATCAGGAATCCAGGAGATACAATTTGAGCACAATGGAAAATAGATTTGGGTGTGACCGAGGAGCGACAGTTGTGTGTTCGCCTGTCAAGTTCATGGTCACAGGTTCGATCCCTGCCGTAGTCTATGTCCTCTTATTGTTAAAAACCAATTCTAAAATAAATGTCACACGAGTTGCTGGCTTACTCATTACACGCTGTTTAGGCATAGAACTAACAACATGTGATTGAGTAAAACTAGTACACTGATAAATATGACAACGAATAAAAAAAAATAATGCGAATTATAAGGGACATAGATAAATAAGATACGGAAATTTCTCCGCATTAGTTCAGCCGCCATCCCTGGATATAAAATCTGAGACAACAACTACCTCCAGTCTCAGAACATGGCGCCACACATCTTTCCTATCCTTCTTTCTCGTACTAACCTAACGCCTGCGTTGTGTTGAAACATTTGAGCGCGTCTAGATTATAAATTGACATTAACTAAAATCTGTCAAAAATATAAAGTAGGACTGTGTATTCCAAGTATTTTTTAGCTTTAATTAGACCTTATCTTAACTTTATGGAAGCTAACATATTAGTTGATATTCCCGGTTGGCTTCGGTCATCGAGTATAACCACTGTACAGGGTGGCCCAGGAATCGTGCTACAATAAGAAATTTAAATAACTTTTATTTTAGTTGATGTATTTCATTATTGGTTTTTAAAGATGATGTACTGCAATTGACATCCACGCTCATCTACGCCTATGCGGCACCTGATCAGAAAATTGTTCAATGTGGCCTGAAGGGTTGAAATTGGGATCACCTCAATTATTGTCTTAATGAAATGCTTCAGTTCAATCAAATTCCTGGGTTTCGTTTTGTGACCCCATACAAAAAGTCTGGTGCAGTCAGGTCAGGTGACCTTAGGGGCCAGCGGAAAGTGCAGTTTCTGGATATCAATTTGTTTGGGAATTTTCGTTGGAGCTCCGCCATAGCTTGTGTGGCTACGTGTGCACTTGCTCCATCTTGTTGAAACCAAATCCTGCTGAAAGGGATACGTCTTCGGCGAAGTTCTGGGTAAAAAAAAACTCCTTCAACATCTTTAAATAACGGTCCCCATTGACAGTTTGTGTTACACCGTTTTCTACAAAGAAGAATGACCCGACAATACACCTTGACAACAATTTATCAATGTGTTGTCTTCTTCGGCCATTGCAATCATTTTTTGGCAAAATTCCAGGTGAACAGGCAAATCCTGAGGGTTTAACTTGCTCGTAATTTATACTTTGTACGGAAACAAGTTTAAGTCATCATGAAGTATCCGTTGTAATGACTGTCTGCTAACTCCAATTTGGCCCGATAAGCTTCGAGTCGAAACACTTGGATTTGCCTGTTGTGCTGAAGAAACAGTCACGATTGTATCTCGATGATACGGTCGTCGTCGTTCGATGCTTCCAGATTCGGCAAACATGTTCACCAGTCTCATAATGTTCCATCTACTCGGGGAGTACCGCCAAACTCCAGCATAAATTCCCTTTGGACGGAAATTACGGACTGCAAAGAATGGTATCGCTGCACTAGCCAAATCCTTTTTCAGTATCCCAAGCATTCATTTCGATAAATCTAAATAGTAGCCTATAAATAAAAAAAATAAGCCGATTACTCACACTGAAAAAAAGTTATTACGTTTTATTTTTGTAGCACGATTTGTGGGCCACCCTGTATATTTTTTTTCAATGATTCAACGAGATTTGTAGAAATACCCGATTTTTGTTGGATGTGAAAATAGTATACAAAATTCACCACCTCTCATTTGTTCAAGAATGAAGGCAGGAATCTCTGAGAGAAAAAGACAAACTTTCTTAAGAGTAATGGAACACATTGAACATACAATACGTCAAAACAAATGTGTGTGTATTTCTGTCAGTCTTTAATAAAGATGCAAAATTTGCTATCGCAAATATTTACTTAGTGCACGAAAAACCCCGGCGAACGATATATTAGATCATTTGGAACATCTTCATTATTTTGCCCAAAGAAATTTCTTGGGGAAATATTTTACTCTTTCGTTACGACTCTATTAGTTTTAGCTAATTTTTTGTCTGATCTTTATTTCATTAAAGAAATTATTAAATATTTCAAATTATTTTTAGAGCGAAGGATTATCAAATGCTTGGTACGCATGTGAATGGTATAATGAGTCCAGAGAATTCAAACAGCTAATTCAGATGATAATATTGAGATCCAACAAAGATATTACAATGAGAGCATCTTGGTTTACTACAATGTCCTTACCAACTTTTTTAAATGTAAGAGCATATTTGTTGTTGTTTGCAAAAAATCAATTAGGTCATTTTTTTTAACAGATTGTTCGAACTAGCGTCTCATATTTCCTTCTTCTACGTAATTTAACATTTTAAATAATTATTTTTATTACTTGGTTAATAGATTGAAGATATTTCGGTTCAAATTTCCTTTAACGTAAGACAAATGTTCACAAGTGGATAATTTTATTTGGTAGATTTGTAGTGCAAAGTAATAATTATCACGATTTTATTGTGAAAAAACTAAAAACAAAACATATTGTAAAATTATGTTTAATTTTTAATATTTAATTTTAATTTTAATATTTAAAATGTTTAATATTTAATAATTTATATTTTTCTTTGTTTAAGCTCCTATGATTTAATGATATTAGCCACAATGTTCTACGTGTAACTTTGAAGGTTTTTGCGGTTGTTTATATAGGACATATTTAGTTTTTAGAATAAGCCGCGTTATAACTATTTAGTATTTAGCGAGTTCAATTCAGTACTCACCCCGCACGTTTCGCTACGAAATACATCGAGCGTGGTCACCGGTTTTCGCGTTGAGTACAGAATTGAACTCGCTAAATACTAAAAAGTTATAACGCGGCTTATCTTAAAAACTAAATATGTCAAATGTTCTAAGTATTATGTAAAATACGTATTGTCTTAAAATACGTATGTTAAAATAAATAAATACAAATATAAATAAAAATATTTAAACTTTTTTCACGTTTTCTTTTTTTGTGATGTTTTTGCTACTTGGTTTTTGACGTTTATATTTTTGACAGATCACACATGACAAATTCCACGAACATTTGACATTTCGATTTAGTATTCTTTGCCATTTCATCATGAATAGACTTACGCCTGAACAACGTTTGCAAATTATTGAAATTTATTATCAAAATTCGTGCTCTGTGAAAAATGTGTTTCGCAAGCTACGTCCGTTTCAGCGACGAGGCTAATTTTTGGCAAAATGGATACGTGAATAAGCAGAATTGCCGTATTTGGAGTGAAGAGCAGCCAGAGGCAATTCAGCAGCTACCAATGCATCCCGAAAAATGCACTGTTTGGTGAGGTTTATGGGCAGGCGGCATCATTGGGCCGTACTTCTTCAAGGACGATGAAGGCCGCAGGGTTACGGTCAATGGAGAAAGATACCGTTCGATGATAACAGATTTGTTTTTGCCGAAAATGCAAGAATTGAACTCGGTCGACATGTGGTTCCAACAGGACGGTGCCACATGCCACACTGCACGCGAAACCATGCATCAATTGAGAGGCGAATTTGGTGAGCAGTTGATCTCACGTTTTGGCGCAGTCAATTGGCCACCAAGATCATGTGATTTGACCACGTTAGACTATTTTTTGTGGGGCTATGTTAAGTCTATTATCTATGGGGACAAGCCAAACACGATTGCTGCCTTGGAAGCCAACATTGAACGCGTCATTGGTGAGATTCCGGCCGAAATGTGTGAAAAAGTTTGCCAAAATTGGACCTTCAGAATGGACCACCTAAAGCGTAGCCGCGGGCAACATTTAAGTGAAATTATTTTTAAAAAGTAAGTGGCAGAAATTGATTTATCGATCCAAATAAAAATTTCATTCACTTTTTACAAGTTTCTGTGTTTTTTTTAATTTTCAAAAACCAAGCTCTTAAAAAATCACCGTTTATAAAATTAATGCAATTTAGGACTAAAAACACAACTGCGTTTGTTTGTATTGACATTACAATTTCAACGATGAGGATTTGCTATGGTAAGTATTGTCTTATTTATTTTTTTTCCCGTGGGTAGGTGTAAAATCTTCAAAAGGCTCTACGAGGACCGAAAAACGCGTGCTCATAGGAGTGTGAGATTCTTACTGCACTAAAAATACCTCCTCCTCCCGATTGCAATTAAGTTGAAATTTATCTAGCAATTTATTTTTAACGAATTTAATTAACGTGTTGCAGGTGACTATCCGGTGATAGTTCCTGCTTATACCGCGATTTTAAAGCAGATTAGTGCACCAGATCGGAAGGCTTTGTCCTTCGCAGGCGGCGTACTAATTTCGTCTCATTGATAATTTCGATTATAGTACTATTGCAGTGTTGTAATAGCCGTTTTCTATGATTTCGAGCAAAATTTTTTATTTCATCGCGAACCGTGGGAATCCCGAGATCTCTGTGGAGATCTTCGTTTCTAATATACCAAGGTGCGCTTACAAATGATCTTATGAGTTTATTTTCAAATGTTTGTAAGGCATTTAAATTAGAATCTCGCGTACAACCCCAGAGTTATATACCGTAAGTCCAGACAGGCTTAAGCACCTGCCTGTACAAAATTAGCTTATGTTCGATACTGAGCTCAGAGTGTTTCCCGAGCAACCAGTACATATCTCTGAGTTTATTATTTAACTCTTCGCATTTCTTTTTAACATGCGTTTTCCATTTTAATTTCGCGTCTAGAGTCATTCCGAGATATTTTGCTTCGGTAGCAAACGGAACTTGAATCGTATTAACAAATACCGGTAATCTATTAATTTTCTTATACGTAAAATCTACATGGACTGATTTTACTTCGTTGAGCGATATCCGCCATGTTTTTGTCCAATTATTGACATTATTCAGAGCTTTTTGTAATTTCGTCGTAGAATCATTTATCGTTTGTCCCACTGCTAGTATTGCAGTGTCGTCAGCAAACGTGGCTACGATAGTGTCTTCTGTTTGAGGTATATCACGTGTAAATAATAGGTACAATATTGGACCTAAAACACTTCCCTGTGGTACCACACTCACTATTTCTTAGAGATCCGAGTAATCGTTTCCATGTCTTACTCTAAAAAGTATTGTGATATCTATTTGATTTTCTTTAGGAGTTTTTTGTAGAAGTTTTCCATAGTTAATACATTTTTGAATTTACATATTTCAAACAAGTGATTCAATTTATTTTATCACAAAAAAAATAGATATTTACTTAAAATTTTAAAGTATTCGTATTCGTTTATGTATTGAGAATAATAATTTCCAGAATTCTCAAAATTTGATAGAAAGAAGCCATAAAAGGTACTTACAAAAAAAAACTCATTTTATATAAAATAAAAAACAAAAATATTTATATAATAATATAATATATAGATATTATTTGAAAAATTGCAATTAAAATAAATGCATGAAAAGGAAACAAATGAATAAAAAATATGAAAAAAAAATAAATTAGATAAATAAGCAAACGAATAAATAAATAAATATTTAAATTAGCACGTGAAAAAAAACCAATAAATCAAGAAAGGTCTGACTGGTTTGGAACAACAATGGGAGTGAAACAGGGATGCCCTTTAAGTCCTTATCTTTACTCCCTCATTGATGACTTACCAGGTGGAATAGAGTTTGATGGAATTCTAATAAAAGCTCTTCTCTTTGCCGATGATGTTGTTGTTTTTGCATATACGCATGAAACGCTACAGCTAATGATCAGCCGTCTTGTAGTATACTGCAGGTTGTGGAATTTAACCGTTTAAAACAAATTGGGGTGGCCGTGGCGCGATAGTTGTGTGCTCGCCTGTCAAACTCGTGGTTGCGGGTTCGATTCCTGCCGTTGTCTATGTCTTCTTATATTCCATTGAAAACCAATTCTAAGAATTGTCATAAAATAAGTTGCTGCTTTGTTCATTACATGCTGTTAAGGCATAACACTAACAACATGTGATTCAGTAGCTAGCATACCCATAAAATATGACAATGAAATAAATAAAATAATGCGAATTATAAGGGACATAAATAAATAAGACACGGTAATTCTCTCCGCATTAGTTCAGCCACCATCCCTGGAGATAAATCTGAGACAACAACCAGCTCTAGTCTCAGACCATCGCGCCACACATCTTTCCTATCCTTCTTTCTCTTTCTCCACCGGATGCCCGTGCTGTGTTAAGAAAAACATATAAAGGGTATTCATAATCCCTTGAGCGCGTGCAAAGTTATAAAAAAAAAAAGAAAAATCAAAGGCGATGGTTTTTTAAAATGGTGGAGGCAGAGCAGCTAGAAATGAAAAATGGCATTTCAATAGCGAGCCGATTGAAGTGGTAAGGGCTTATAAATATCTGGGAGTAATGATTACAAGCAACCTACAGATGGAAAGTCATTTTAAGGAGAAACTAGTAAAAGCCAAAAGCGCTATAAGCGCTACATGGAAAAAATGCTTTGCAAACAAACTGGTTTCTAGTAGCGTAAAATACAAAGTTTTTGTGGCAATAGCCGAATCCATCATGTTGTACGCAGTGCAAACTTGGGGCTATGAAATATATGAGACGGTGGAAAGGCTATTAAGATTTTATTCAAAAAGATGTTTGCAACTACCGAAAAACACTCCAAATTACATGGTCATCATTGAAACTGGACTCTCACCACTCTATATTAAAACTCTTAACATACACATTGAATACATTCTGAGAATTTTTAACATGCCTGATGGAAGATTGCTTAAAGTTTTAGCCTTGTATGCCATCCAAAGGAAGAGTCTTTGTGTGGAGAAACTAAATGAACTTGCTGAATACTGTGGTATGAGTTTACGCTCAACATAGAGTCATGGAATGGAACAGATATCAAAGTCACACTTTACGCAAAAGTAGATGAAAAATATAGGCTTGAGTGCATTCAGCAGGCGACTACTTCGGTGCATAGAGCCATATACAGCGTTCATCAACACAATCTGTGTAAAAAAAATTATTTTAGACTGGATTTCAAGCAAGAATTTATTAATCTCAGCGGTATTTAAGATGAGAGGGGAGTTAGTAAGATTGAACTTCATGCCGCACCGTGATGATCTACCAATCATTTGCACTCTCTGTAACATGTTAGTGAAAGAAGACGTTATGCATATCATCGGAAAATGCCCAATCTTGAAGGAAAGCAGATGATCCTTTCTTGGTAGGGATATGTTAAGTGATAAGCATTTAAGGTGATATAACTCAACTGTACGCATTTTATACGAATGCAATGTCGTGCAGAAATCAAATTCTTAATGAAGCCTTTTAAGCAACAGCTCACCGAAAAGATCATATTGCATACATATGTATATTGCTCAAGTTAAATATACATCTATCATTTAGTTGGTTCCAAAATAAAAATAAAAATTAAAAAAAAAAATGTTAACCAAGCAGACGGCAAAGCCATGCTTCAAATATTTAAATTTAATTTTCTTTTATTTTATTCTGTTTTGTTTTTGGTATACAATTATACATACATATAGAAATATTGTAAGCTTTTAAAATTAAATAAAAAATATCTATCTATCTATCTATCTATCTATCAAAACAACATTTACAAATTATAATTAGAGATTGTGTACTGAGCTGGTTTATGAGAGAATTCTCAGAAATATCACAGCTGTTATTAAAGTTTCAAATTTCAAAATGTACGAATCCTTTCGAAAATCGCTTCAACATCCGCCATTCTGTGGATATTTAACGCTAAAGTATGCCAATGTAGACTTATTATCACTTTGGGGGTGGACGTGGTGCGATAGTTGTGTGTTCGCCTGTCAACCTTATGGTCACAGGTTCGATCCCTGCTGTAGTCTATGACTTCTTATTTTTCCATTAAAAACCAATTCTAAAAATAAATGTCATACAATAAGTTGCTGGTTTACTCATTACATGCTGCTTAGGCATAGAACTAACAACTTGTGATTGAGTAAAACTAGTATACCGATAAAATATGACAAAGAACAAACAAATTAATGTGAATTATAAGATAAATAAGACACGGAAATTTCTCCGCATTAGTTCAGCCGCCATCCCTGGAGATTAAATCTGAGACAACAACCACCTACAGTCTCCGAATATCGCGCCACACATCTTTCCTATCATTCTTTCTCTTCCTTAACCTCACCCTCACGCCCGCGCTGTGTTGAAACATTTAAAGGGTATCATAATCCCTTGAGCCAGGTAGATTATAAAAAAAAAAAAAACTTGTCAAAAATTGTTTTGTGATACTCCTAGTACAATCTGCCCTATCGAGGTAACCGTCGGAGCGGAACATTTTTCGATTTGTCGGAGAAATGTTCTGCACAGCTGTCGGAAGATTACCTCAAAGCATATTCTCCCATTCAGTCAATTTCGGAGAATTCTCCGCTCCGACGACGGTTACCTCGATAGGGCCCAATATATTGCTTGTAAAACAACTTTGTGAATCATTTGATTATCTTATTTTCATTGGGGAATTAAGACTTTCGATTAATAAATGGAAAAAACATCTTGCATAATTGCAATACTCAATTTCTTTAACATACTTTGAATATGATAGTTAAAAGTAAGTTTCGTGTCAAGAAGAACGGCAAGATACTTTACGATTAATTTGCAGCTGATTGTTGAAGAAAACAGTTTTTTCTTTTTCATGTAAAAACGATGGCTTTCATTTTGCCAACATTCATCTTAATTTTCCATTTGTTATTAATTTTTTCCAGTATCTGACTCGCATTTTTTTGATTCGTCTTAATGTTGAGAGAGAATTCATGTGATGCAAAGACTATAATAGCAACTGAAACAACAAATCTTTAAGTATTTCTTCAAAATCAAAGAACTGAAAAGATGGTGGAGTTATCTCCTCTTGCTGGTTAAGCCCAAAAGAATCCTGTCCCAGACAAGGATTAAAAACAAATAAACATTTTCCGACTTTTTTTTCATTTTTCCGTTTTTTCCGTTGATGTTTTGAGTAAATTCCTAAATTTATTCATCGCCTTACGTTTTTCATGAACCGTTTGCAAAGTAATTTGCTGATTTTCAGTTTGTTTTGAAGTTTTTTTTTGTTTGTAATCGCAGATTGCTGCTGTCGCACATCCTTCCGTTCAGGCGCTGGCGCTGGATGACAAGATAATTTAATCGTGTAATATTGTAAGCAAATGTATAAGTAAATACAGAACCATCAGAAACCGAGGAAATAAGAAGTACTTCCGGTAGAACTGAGTATGAAATAACAAACAAACCTGACGACGAGCGACTACAAACGCAATCGGAATATAGGATTTTCTGCTATGAATATTCCAGAGCTTAACTATAAAACTAACTACGTGTGAATTATATAAGTGTGTGTCGATGTGATTTGTGAAATCGCAATAAGATGGTGTTTGTGCAAGTGATTTCATAAGATTTAGTTTTTTTTTTTGAAAGAATTATGTTCGGAATTTTCGGGAAATCAGTTTGAATAATCCCTTATGTATTTGTAAAATAAGTTTCAACTCTAACACCATCCCCTCTAGCACATACACCGAGGTAAGTCCCATGTGCAATATCTTATGTTTTTCCAGAATTTTAAAGACTTAATAACACACAAAAAGGGAAACACCAAGGAACAAATAATGCTGTTACTTCTGTTCTATTGCGCCGAATGTTGTAGGTACGTGGTTTGAATTTTCAAAAGAAAAGTTTTTCTTATAATTTTTTATAATATAATCGTGGGTTAGAAGGAATTAATTGGGATTAAACATAAGTGTGTACGTTTTGAAGTTCTCCAAATGTTGTTTAGTTAATATGCTGAAAGAATTAAATAATAAATCGGTCTTTTCAAAAAAAAAAATAACAAAAATTATAATTTTGATTTTTAAACGATTTAAAACTAAAAACAATTACATAAGATCTGAATTTCAAAATTCAATTCGTACTTAATTTTCTTCGATAAAAGTTATGCGTAACTTATTTAAAATTGAATTGAAATTGAATTTTAATTATTTTAGTCATCATTTGATAGAAAACATACAAACACTTTTTAAATACTTCTAGTGTGCAAATAAACTACTATGTAAATATAATAGGGGACTGGGTAAGAAGAACGTTTCAATTATGGTATAGTGTTTTCAATTTAACCAACGTATACCAATATAATCAATAGAAATAGTTTATTGGGGAACGATGGGCAGCGTATAGTACTTATATTGCAAAATAAAATTCCTTAACCATCCTTTACAAGATGGGAAAATTCGGCACAAAAGTTTCGTGATACCATAATGTTTTCTATTAAAGCCTCACAAGAGATCTTAATAACCTTACCAATAAATTTTCAAAAATTTCTATTAAAAATCTAAATATATTTTTAAAATCGTGTTTTACTTTATTTTTTATATAAAAAAATTTCTTTAATCTTACTAATATTATAAATATGAAAGTTTGGATGGATGTTTGTTGTTCAATAACTCCGGAACGGCTGAACGGATCTGGATGAAATTTGGTACAGAGATAGATTATTCTGGAATAGGCCACATCCTACTTTTTTTCCGGAAAAATGTATGGTTTCCGTGGGATAGGTGTGTTTTAATTTTTCATAGAGCTCATTCTACAAATAGCCAACATAACTTTTATTCACAAGGCGCATAGAAGCACACTGATTTGCATGAAATTTGATTGGTAGATGGATGGGGTACTGGATTCTCACATAGGTCATTTTTATCCGGAAAAAAATTAACGGTTCCTATGGGAGAGGCTTAAATATAATACATATATACGCCTCAACGACTGAACGGTTTTTAATTGTAGGTGTATATATGTCATTAGATTCCCGTGGGATAGAAAGTCCGTATACCATCGCACGGGCATCTGCTATTAAAAATGGTGTGAAAAAATGTATTGTAATTCATCAATTGAGAACGAATGGGCCGATTTGGCTCGGACTCTTTTTTAGTTGTTCGTAAAATCCAGGAGAAGGTTTTTGCGAAAGAAAATTTTGGGTAAACCCTCCAGAAAAGTGGGGAAATTTTAAAAATCGAAAATTGATTTTTTGTATTTAATTGTGTATGCAAATGTTCCGGAATGGCTTTTCGAATGAAAAAATAGAAAATTCTTAGTGGAAAACTCGAAAAATTCTAGAAAAACGCGAGTATTTTTGTTTTCAATGATATAAAGATAAATTTAAAGCATGATTTGAATATTTTGGACAATATAAAGGTGGAAAATTCGTTGTGAAGCTTGGAAAATTTCGGATAATCCTACTGATATTATAAATGTTAAAGTTTGGATGGATGGATAGGTGGGATGGATGGATGTTTTTTGCTCAATAACGCCAGAACGGATCTGGATAAAATTTGGTACAAAAAATATTTGTTTTTTCAAAAATCCAAGAAATATATTTTTCTAAATTTTCGTATGCAGCATTTTTTATTATTTAAGATACCTCCTACGTAAAAAAAATTGATTGAAATCCGTCAAGTCGTTTATGAGAAAGTCGAAAATCTAATAAAATTGTTTTATGGCATGTTCCGTTAAAAAGCAAATATGTATTTAAACAAAATTTGGACCAAAATGTAGATTATACCTAAGGGAGTGCACATATTTTTTTTTATCAAAATCGTTAGAGCAGTTTTCGAGATAATTCTAAAAAACACCTACTGCATACCAACATTTTGGGAGAAAAATTTTTTTTTTTTTTGAAAATTCATACAGTATTTCGAGATCGGGTGGAATTTTTTTCTTAAATTATGTTGTTCAATACTATTTCTGGACAAAAATTTGCAGAAAATTCTGTAAAATTCAGTACTTAAATTTAAAGTCGAAAAAATAAAAAAAAAAAATTATGAGTATATATCCAAAAGAACCCGTTATCTAAAGCTGGGTCAATGAATGAAAAAAAACAAACAATCTTTTGAATTATTACGAATAATACTGTTTTTAAATTTTTTTTTTTTGTTGACTTGGATACATCGCTGACAATATTTTTACCGCATTCAGATTGCTTATCCGCTTTCATATATCATCTGTCCACGTCTGCAACTGTAATAATTAGCGTATCCATTAACCCTGCAACAGGAGTTCTTCCCATGATCCATACGGTTGCATAGTTCATCACAGGGTGACACGGACTCTGCGAGCTTCGGTCTCAGTAGCAATGATCATGACACACACAAGGACCAAGAAGAAAATATAATTTTGCAAATTGTCACTCGTAAATGCACCCCCCACACTCTAATTTATAAACATCGAATGGCAGGAATTTAGCTCTAATACATGTGTTAACTTAAAATTTTGCGCTTAAGTGCGCTTTTAACTCTATTTGTGTGCTAGATAAAACGTGTTTTAGAGGACTGTATGTGTTTAGTTAAAACATTGTCATGCAGAAAAAAAGCCCAGACGCCAATTTCAGCTAGGTAAAACAGAAGATTCTTCCCAATATAAATCTATGGAGAATTTTGTGATGTTATTAAATTAATTTCATTTAATTTTAATTTATTTTTAATTTTGTTTAAATTTAAATTTGTTTGAACATTTTTGGCTGTCCGTTCATTTTTATTTCCTTATATATTTTCTCCACAACCACAAATCAGGAAGGGAAGGCAAAGATATCTTCGAAAATTGTGTATTGATTTCTACTTTTGACCTCATCGGAATCGGCTGATATTTTAGAAACATTTTCAGCATCAAAAAACGACGAGGTCATTTCCCAGAATAGCATGTTTCCTTGGGTATCTAGATTTTTTTTCAATTTTCTAAATTAAACTTAATGAGAATCTATCAGATGCGGAAGAGTAAGTGGTTACTATCATTTGCATCTTAAAATTCTCAAATAAAAAAATGTCGCAATTTATTTTAACTCCATAATATCAAATCATCGCTTCATCGTCCCGGGTAACTAGTTTATTTTTTTTTTCTTCAAAACCAGCTAAAATATTAAAAAAAATCCTTATTTCTTGCCCAATCAAATATCGGTTGATGACATTTAGCAAATTTTAGTGAACTATCATGAAATCCATAAAATGTTAAAATTATCAGTAAGTACCTACTTATTACAGTTTAATAGAGTATCTACTTACATTTTGCAAATTTATTCGCAAGCCTCACAATCTTTCCTTTTGAACTTTCACATTCCTTTGGCTGAATGTGGCATCAATGTAGATTCATATTTCAAAATGTAATTACCAAAAAACAACAGCATCGCAACTATCTTCACTGAAAGAAAAATTATCTGGGAAGTATATATTAATTGCAAACGTACTACACTTGCATTTAAGCGCACACTTTAACACCAATACCACATAAATTATTTACAAAAATACTGCCAGTAGAAATAGCAATAAAATGCATCTGGAGATTTAAAAAATGGGTGAAATGTGAAGGGTAACATCCAAAAGAAGCGACGAAAAGATTACACCATCATCTAGCGAAGACGCCCCGCATGAACAGCTCTAGCAAACTTCTCTGGGTGGAGTGATATTACAACTTGGGGGTCGACTCAGCCTCAGCCCTAGATTCAAATTAATTCTACCCTCGTTTGTAACTTTGATGGGAAACGGATTCAATTTACTTTTTATCACAAGCAGAAAGATAAACATTTACCTTGCAGGATGTTTGGTAGGTACCTACCGACTATGTAAGAGACGAGTAGGTTGTAGAGGTAACACCACCAGGAGGTTAAGGATCTCAGAAGTTGCCACCGCTTTGCGACACGTCGTTGTTGGTTGATGCCAAGTTTCACAGTGGGGTAGGTTTTAAATAATTTAAATTTTGGGGAAACGAAAATTTTATTTCTATGTGCTGATTTAACAACAATTAAATATTTGCAGGACACAAATATTAGAATAATTTTCAGTTTTTAATAGAGAAACTTTCAAGTTCAATACAATTTTCGTTTTCAAAATCTGTTTAATCAAATCTCTTACCAAAAATTAATTTACTAATAGGTGGGTACGTCTTATAATATTGGTTAAAAGAGTGCAATTTTGTTGGTTTATTTTGGTAAATTTTGGTGCAAAAGCTAAGTTTGTTCTCATGATCACCTCAAATATTGAGGTTAACACTAATAAAATAAATAGGCCATTAGAGATTTCATCATAAAAAAATCACATTTCCATAGAAAACATCGCCACAAAAGTTTTATTCCTGCTGATAACACAACAGCTTTCTTCAGAAAAATCAGAGAAAGTACAAAAAAGTATATTTTGATTTTTTTTATTAATGGGGTTTTCTTTTGGTAATTTCAGATTTTGATCGGAAATTTGATTTTATTCGTCGAGAATGGTATTCGATTTCAGATTTTTTTTTTTATCACGCTATTGGTGTATATTCTTGTCTGTGGAACCAGAAGATATCTGATGGCAAATGGTTTGAAAATTGTTTCTTGATTCAATGTTTGAAAAATGAATGCTGAAATTAATTTGGAGGATTACACAATTGTTAATACATAATTGATATTATGTATTTTAAATGTATGTATGTTTTCAAAGCCTCATTTCACTATTCATATAATTACTGAAAACAAAATCTTGTCAAACCGACGGCTGTCAATTGTTCTGATAGTGTTATGGTATTAGTAGAAGAGTCTGCCGAAAAATCCAGATCTGCAAAATTGATTTCCGATCAAAAAATAAATTGATTTGTTTGCCCATTGTAAGGTTTTAATTGTTAAAATCTGTGCTTTGACAGATCTGAAGGGGGAAAAGATTAATTTTTGTTACCAAAAGAAAACCCTATTACTTTCGCATATCATTGTTCCACGGCTGCAACTGTCCATGAGCTCAGTAACAGGAATCCTTCTCACGATCGATACGGTTGCATATTTTGTCACAAGGTAAGGTTGTAATGATCATCACACACACAAGGACCAAGAAGAAAAAGGTTGATTTTTTGAAAGGCTTATTTTTGATAATATTGTTTGGGTAACTAACTATCAGTTCTGAACTGTTCTGACCCCTACAAAATGACAGTTGTCACTCTAAACAGAACAGAAAACGATTCTGGATTTCATTCCAGAATCGAAAACAGAATCACTAAACACTCACATAATTAAAATGTCAAAATCATCGAGTTGATTTGCTGTGTAATTTCGATGTGTTTATTGAATTCTCCCCCAATCGTCACAAGAAAACTCACAACGAAACTCACCACAGCTAAAGGTGAATTGCGTATTAGCATTATTGGAACACATGAATATTAAAAACAAAATAAAAATTGAAATTGATGCGGATTATTTATTATAGATATAATAATAAAGATAAGCAAATATGTATAAATGAATTTATTTATGCTTAAACAAATAAACAACTATCAAAGAGATTCCGTATCATTAATTTTCAAACAAGAAAATGTAAAAGCATTTATATTTGATGTGCAATGGTATAGAATGAACAGAATACCTACAGGCAATCACACTATCGTGTGATCATTGATAAAGTGTTTATTTAGGCAGCTCTGACACTTTTCCTTCTCTCTGGTAGTCGCTGGTGAAGTTATCATCTCAAATTAAAGTTTCATATTTCTGTTTACTTCATGTTGGGATATAAAATAAATTGTATCACAAAATATTGTATCGAATGTCGCATCGAAACTCAAACTATTTGTGAGTTGTAACCTGCTCTGAAGTAGATCACAATTTCGATTGTTTTTATGACTTTCACGAGTTGTGACTTTGGGGGAGAATCCGAAAAAGTCACAAAATTAATTTCACCTCTGCTTGTTAGGTATAAGTGATGTTTGGGAGAATCGGGGTGTAAATCTACTTTTCTGGCAATATAACATAAAAAGAAGCAAGTTATAATTATTATTGATACAAGAAAATGTGTATCTAAATTGAAATCAAGTGTTTTGGAAATTCTTTTTAGGCGATGTGATTTTTTTAAAAATTAATTTTCACAAATACTGTGATACATACAATTCAGAATCAGTCAAATTGTTTCCGGGTGTTTTATTGGAGGAACTTGTTCCGGACGGCCAATCGAAAAGGCCATGTTCTATGTATTCCGCACTATTCCGCTTTAATACCAATTAACTGTTGACGAAGTCATTATTTGCACACAATCATTTGGTAAATCAAACCAACATAGAATAATTAGATTTTGATTTGCTTTGTTTAAAAAAGCATTAAGTGTTTAGAACATTATTTGTTATAATATTTTACTACAAACATTATCCAGTTAATAAACAAAAAATGCGTTAACACATTATTACCAATAAATTTGTCAACCAACCAAATACAAATATGGAAGAAAGTTGCCGAGTTTGGTTTAATGGCAAAAATGAAATTTCAAAAATGTGTTTCGTATGATCCGCCGTTCCTACAGGACCTACACCCACTTATCTTATTTTTGATGCAAAATTTCTTTTGCGGAGTTGGGGGTACAAAAATTCCTATGGAGCTGTCAAACGGACCGACATCTGACGTGACCCGACACATGATATGTTTGCTCGTTTTATGGGTTTTCATAGATGAGTGCAGATATTTATGTGCCAGAATTGAGTGTATTCGCTGAGGATTTTTGTTGTTGTTGGTACGTGTTGTGGATTCTCATTCTGTATGTTCCTACATCATTTGTGTGTATTCAACCAGAAATTTTTTTTGTTGCTGGATTTTCTTATTCTATTTTTTTGTGGGATCGTTCTGGATTCGCATAGATTAATGTAGTAGGTATACGCATTGTGTGTATTCGAAGAGGAATTTTGTTGTTGGATTATTTTATCGATAAGATTAGATTAGTGTGTATTGTGTGTATTTGACGGCGTTTTTGTTTGTTTGTTTTGTTGATGTTCATAAGTGTATATTGTGTTGTATTAATATGTGCAATGTTTAAGTCGACGGTCTCGTTGCCAGTGCTTCAGTGTATCTACTTCGTAGATTTATATACATATACGGAATCGTATAATATATGTAATGTAAAATGACAAAAATGAATCAAAGTTCGAAGAGCGAGCGACGCCACGGTGACGTTTGTACAATTAGTAGATAGGGTCGTTATGGGCGATGTTTTTACGCAAGTATGGGGCATGTATAAAAGAATTTCAACTTCGTTGTTCTTTGACCGGTTTCCATATAATTGAAATACATATGTTATAGCTGACTTAGAATACGAAAAATTGTTTCAAATTAGGGAAGTTTTCTGGAATATAGAATACTACTTCGCATTTTTTTTAGCCAACATTCTCCAATTTTATTTCTAAGGCACGTAAAGTATGATATTTATTTTTTATTTTAATTTATTTAAGACAAGATTACAAAACTTTCCATTATATAATATTTTATTATCTAATGTATCTTATCTATCTACTTAGTAATAAAAACTTTAGTTTTCTAAGATATTTTATCTAACCAGTTGTAAAATCTTTAAGCCTTTTGTAAATAAAGAATGCCAAAATATTTGTGTAAGGGCTTAGTATACATATTAAATGAAAACATAAATATATAGAATTAAGGTGGTATAAATAGTAGGAGCACACGTTGGAAAGATCACAGAACAACATTTAATTTCAATCAGAGTGTTATCAAATCAACTTTATAAAAAATGGTCGCTTTCAAGAAATCCACCATATTCTTCTTCGTCCTTGCGTGCGTCATGATGATTGCAACTAACACCGAGGCATATGGAGTACGTGTGCCACCTTGTGACAAAGTATGCAACCGTATCAATCGTGAGAAGAATTCCTGTTGCAGAGCTCATGGAAACTCTTATTATTCCAGTTGCTACCGTGGGCAGATGATATGCGAACGTTGATCAGAATTTAGAAAAAATACATAATTTTTAAAGATGAAATGCTTTAAGGAATGAACATGTAATCTAAATTAATAAAGCAATTCAAAATATTTGGTAGTGGTCTAGTAATTTATTTGATTTATAGTAGTCATTAAGTCCGGTATTACACATCGCGTGTTTACCCCTGCGTGAATGAAGTGTGAAAGAGAAAGAAAGGACGATATGATTTTCTTTGCGTGTTTTTGACTTTTCTCTTTTTACTTTTTCTTTCTTTTTCGGATTTGCTTCATTTAATTTTCGCTGTAGATGAATGAACACTAATCCAAATGGCTGACGAATTTAAATGGATCAAAGAAAAAAACTTCTAAGCTTATTTTAAATTACCAAAGAAACACCATTCTCTACAATCCGTGTCATCCGCAATACCTATATAAATAACTTTGCCTTCCATTTTTGTTTTAAAAATTATTTTTTGTTCAGTATCTGCACTGGGCAAAGAAGATAAAATGAAAGATAGCTGTCAAATAAACGCGTAGTACTGATAATGAGAAAAGGCTTCGTCTAATAACACGCGCGTTACCGAATAGAAGTACATAAGAAAATGACCAAGACTTTATATCGTTGGCAATGTAATTCTTTTCTATTTAACATTAACCTATTAAACTCACTTGACGGCCATGGCCACGGGAACAACTTTAAGTTTTTCCCCAAAATTCAGAAAAATAAACTTACGTATAATCGTTTTCTCATCAGACTTTATCCGGGACTACAATGATATGTTTTGAATAGGGTAAACAATAAGCAGTAAGATTTATCACTGCATTTCTTGATGTCAGCTTTTAGTCTTCTGTTATGTATAATATCTACAACCTGTCTAAACATCGCGTTCACAGAATAATCTGTCAAAGTGACGCACGCCCAACAAGTCATTGGAAATCAGCTTAAAGTGAAATCAACAATGATATTTGAAGACATTTGCCAAAATGATGGCACATTTACATAAGCTGTGTTCACGTTATTCTGAACCGTCCCGGACGGAGGAATTTACGTTATTTAAAGCAAAGAGCAAGTTCAACTTCAATTTTAAATTGAATTTTTTTTTTTTGAAAAAGTTAAGTAATAAGAATTAAAAGTTCGAATCAAATAATATTAAAAATACAATAACCAAAGTTCTAAAGAAAATAAAAATGGATCTTAACATGTCCACAAACGATTTTGTATTGCCTTTTTGTTTCCGCTATGTTTAAAAATTACGAATGTAAAAAAAAAACAATGTTTGACGTCTACATCACACATATAGCGATACAAGTACTTCAGAATGTTGTTTGTTTTATTTCTGTTCTGGATCGGAGAATTTTTCCTAATTACCAATCGAAAAGGCCATACGATCAAACAGAATCGTGAGAACTGTTCTTTTTTTGTCGGAATCGGCATGATGTCGTCTCTGTCTCATGTTGGTAGTTTTCTTTCTTACAACTTTCTTTTATCTCGATTCCTTTTTAATACATAGTTTCAGTATGTGCATACATCTTGTTGACGGTACGCATTTTATAAAAAGTGAATTAAAAAAAAATATTTGTATTGAATCAGTTTTGTTTGTAAAATTCCATAGAACATTATAACATATATATATATAGCCTGATCAATTCCAATTTGGCAAAAATAAATATAAAGTAGCTTAATTCTGTAAAACAAACCAAACCCTCAATAAAGTTAGATTATGATGTTTTCCATTAGTAAATTCAGAATTTGATGCGGAATTATATTTTTTTCGTGTCCACTGGAAAGCATTTTGAGTAGATTATATAGTTTTATGGTGTTGGAGAATATTCGTATAACTGCAAATCTGGTACCTAGTTGTTAAACTAAATGCTTCCAATTGTACTATACCGCCTAGTAGTGTTAGTAAAAAGAGGGGTAGATTCACAGAAAAATAAGGATCTGCAAATTCGAATAACAATAAGAAAAAAGATTTTTTTTTTGCCCAATATGGAAAACCACATTACTTACTTACATACCTTCTTTTTGTTAACTTATTTATTAATATGGACTCCTTGTCTTATTAATTTAGTTTTCTTAAATTATGAAATCATAATTAATAAGAAAATAAAACTCACAAACATTCTTTGAATTCTTTTTTTTTTTTTGTTTTGAATACTGACGTTTGAATAACTGTTTGATTTAGTTCTGAGTTTGCTTTCCTAATCTGTTCTATTTTGGGTCTTATTTCTCAAATCATAGTACACATCATAATAAAAGGTGCACACCATACATTGTATGATTTCTGTTTCTCTTCTGATTCGTTATTCATACAACAATGCATGACCGTAGATTACACTGGAAATATTGGAAAGTTGTATAAATTTGTTTCTCAGAAATGTATCATATATATCAAAGAGCCAGGGCTGACTTCGTAATTGTAAAACTTCCGCAGTACCTACTGTCAAAATTGAGTTCATAAATGTAGACAAACAGCATAAGCTCTGCATGAGCATGGAAACACTTGTGTTCATAAAAGTAAAACGACAATCAATTTGCGATCAAGTTGGCATTTGTTTTTATTATGTTGCTGAATTTGCACGAAAATGGCATAGTGAGTATTTTTTTTTAAATTAAATTTATTAAGGACATTTTTATTTTTTGGAGTATGCCTTATTAACATCTTATTTCTGCCAATTTTTGTCCCATGATTTAAAAAACATTTACTTTTGTAATAGACTATGAGCCCAGGGCCGGCAGACATACGTCATGTTATCATAGCTGATTTTTTTTCTGCGTATAGATACCAAAGTAGATAAGAACGAATGGACATCCCGAATTTTCAATGCTGGGGCTTTTCGGAGATATGCAGTTTTAGCAGTGCATTCTCAACTACGTTATTTTATTAAAGATAATTTTTGGATATGTTTAAAAGGATAGGTGACATCTTAAAGGTATCTGCCAGACGAAATGCCCCACTGTAGGGGTTTGACAAGAGTCAAACAAAGTTTGAGACACTATCCCCTTAAACATATCCAAAAATCAGCTTTGATAAAATAACGTAGTTGAGAAGCCGAAACGCCCCAGCTTTGAAAATTCGGAATGTCCATTCGTTCTTATCTACTTTGGTATATATACGCAGAAAAAAAATCAGCTATGATAAAATGACGTATGTCTACCGGCCCTGGGCTCTTAGTCTTTAAAGCTTACAGCTAATTTCTTGAGAAAGTTCTAAACCCTAAAACTAGGTTTAATGAAAAAATAGAACTTGATTGAGATCTAACTCATTTCTTCAACAAGTTTTAACGCCTTAGAACTCAAATTTAGAACTTTGTTTTAGTTAGAACTTCGATTTATCTGGACTCTCAAAATTGGGGGTCTAGATCGTTACAACTCGGTTTAACTATAATTTTGTTTCTTCAGCAAAAAAAAATTGTTTCAGTTAAGTAGGTATGTGATGTATTCTTTTTATATTAAATAAGATCAGTTCTTATTTTTTTTTGATTATGATTAAAAATGATTTTGGTTTTCGCCGATTGGATTTTTCTGGACCATAAAAAAGAAAATTATGTTGAAGAAATGGGTATTTATCATATGTCCCAACGTGCTTCCATTACTGGCACGATATCGATGACGATTTCGCTTGAGGAAAGCGATGCTTTCGAGGTGCTTCAGTTAGTTGCAGATGATTTGCTCCATTCGTCAACGATACCTGGTAAATTTTGCACCATTGTGTTTTTCTGTTGCAATAGGGTTAAGGTATAGTAAAAGTCCAAAAGTGTTGTAAAATCTTAGTCAGTGTAAGTTGTTGCCGTGGTGCAAAAAAAATTGCAATTTTGCATTTTAACAAAGACGCAACTCAACGTTAACTAAAGTGTTTGATGTTGAACTTTGTCAACTTTTACTGTAATGAACTCATTTAAAGAAAGATGATGACTGCACACATGCAGTTGTAATTGTGTTCATAAACGTATTTGAGCATATTTTAGGCAGGGCATGGACAACAAAGCCTGCAATTACGAAACCAGCCCAAATTAAGATCACTTTTTTTATACATTCCATACAACAAAAAATACAGTTGTAATTTAAGGGGCAATTTTGAGGTCTGTTTTTTCGACAACTAGATTTTTAGAGAACGAATTTTAATGTATCTTCTGAAACTATTAATTTTAAGTGGTAATCTTGATGGTAATTGAATTCTTCGCGACTTTTTATGGTTTACGCAACCAAATTATGGAACTCTCTACCAGTAACAATTAAAAAAATTATTGTAACTACTAATTTTGAGAAGGCAATAAAACTTCACTTTTCATAAACTTAAACCAACAACTAATTGGAGGGTGAGGGGGTTAAGGACAGGTTATGAAAGGGAGAAAATGGTTGACATACAAATAGCAACATCGAAAACACAAATTGTAATATATGTAAATTATTAGGATAACACAGGCTTCTTTCTTTCTTCTTTCTTTATTTTGATTTATAAATATTTAATAATTAATATTTGTTATAGTAGGAAATAATATTTAAGAATACTATTATATTATTGAATTTAACCATAGTAAGGTACTATAAAAGACTAAGTCTTACTTGTACACCAAATTGAAATAAAAAAAAGAATCTAGATGACAGGCCGTCTTCACCATTTAAATATTACTCCATTGTGAACTCTAAATCAGTTAACAACTTTGTATTTATACATAAAAGCATCAAACTCAAATAATAATAAAATGTCAAAATCGTACACATCATACAAGAAAACAAATAAATTTTATCAACACAAAATTTGTATGAACTGTATGATGTATGAAAATGTTGAATGTTGTATGAAATGTATGATGTGTATGATCTATGAGGAATGTAAGATAGTATAACTAGTAGGATCACATGCTTGAAATATCACAGAACAACATTTAAGTTCAATCAGTGATATCACATGAACTTTATCAAAAATGATTGCTGTCAAAAATCCTCCCTCTTCTCAGTCCTAGTGTGTGTGATGATCATTTCAACCGTAACCGAGGCACGTAGAGTCCATGTGTCATTTCGTGAGAAGAACGCCTGTTGCAGATGATCTTGAAACTCTTAATATAATCAATTGCGAATCACAAAGGTCAACCTATACTCAAAGATTTAAAGAAATACATTATCGCTAAATAAAAAAAATACAGTTTTGGAAGATGATGAATTTTTTCTGTTGAATTACTTCAGTGTCCCACTGTAAAACCTCGCCGTCATCGCAAAGAAGGTGGGTATGATTGTAATGTTGTTGGTATGGTATATGTATACTGTATTCACTCTGTCTGATATGGTTGCAATATTCGCCCTGTGTGCACCTTGCCTTTGTTAGTGAGATGGTATTTTTTTCCTAAATGATTATCTCAAATTTGTTTGAATTACAAAACTGCTAACGAATTTCGCTTGAACAATTTCGCACGTTATATTAACTTTGAGTCCTTGTTGCGATTAGTGTGTTTACATTTGTTTTTTCTTTGTAGGTATTTATATAATAATGCAGATGATACCGTATGGAGTTGGACTGTTGGAGTGTGTGTTGAGTTGTGATGTGTTTTTGGTGGCGTGTTTGTGATTCCGTCTCGTGTACCTTTCTTTGCCTCTTCTGTGTTCTTGTTTAAACGAGCGAAAGGAGTGTGATTATTATCATTTTTTTTTTTTGGGACAAACACAACACTGAGCGAAAAAATCATATTCAATTAACAATTTGTCATTTTATTGTTGGCAATTGTAATTTTTGTTTTTCGATGACTTTCGCTAGCATCATAAGCCTTGCGCGATTACCCGCATGCAGTCTTAGAGCTACCACGTGTGGCAGTTAAATTAATTTATTGTAAATATTTTTGGCAAAATCAGTAAAACTAACAAAAATAACAAACACTTTTTCTTTGAGTGCAAAAGGCGCGTTGTAACTCAAGATAGCTCAACCGAACACATTGGCTTGGCATTGCCTTGACAGAGAGAGCTGGCGTGTTTTGGTGGAACAGAAATAGGAATCCTTAATCAAATTGACGGGAAATCCCAGAGTATGCATGAATATGCTTCCGACTAACGCAAACAATGCTGGCGGCAAGATTTGTTTTGAGTGTTCGTTTTGTTGGTTTCACGGTATCTGGTTAAGATAATAATACGGAAGAGAGCTCTTTCTGCCTAATACTTGTGACTTGTGTATATGGTAGTGCTGTAGATATGTAGGTATAAAAAGTAGTGAAAGAAGGGCGGCAACAAGGACATGAAAATAGGTTTCGGGGAAGAGAATTGTAAAGTTATTGTCCCATCGGCGATTGTACGTTACATTTCGCTGAGTAGGCAATTAGATCAGACAAACATGTTAGGCGCGTCGATGTGAAGAAGACGACCTTGTTTGACATCATCGAGAGATTTGAAAGATTCGAAAAAGACCCCCTTTTCTTTACCCGCTCGCCGCACATTCATGAACAATATAATTGAGGGTTGGGTTATTTGGGATGACTTTTATGTTACTCGTATAGATCGTATCTTAATGATTGCGTGGTTGTTGCGGGAACAAACGATTAATTCGAAATACATTGGATATATAGTCGTATTTTGTAATATGTATATATACAACTATAAGACTGCCACAGGAGGATTTGTTTTTAACATACTTAGTCGAATTTGCCACAAGCTTAAGTGTGATTTATGATGTATTAAGTTAAAGGAAATTTATTGCGTAGCCATGTTATTATATAGACAGTCGAGTTAGGGGTTTTTCTTTTTATACTTCTGCCACGTGGGTGAATTTTCACCATAATTTGTGGGTGCGATGAATATTTGAAAAAAGAAAAAAAAATATTTCGTCTCATTTGTTTGTTTCTTTCAGTCAAATAAAATTGAAATTAATTGTAAAGGCTTATTGATGCTAAGTCAAAAAAGTAAATAATTATGGCGGCTGAATCAATTGTAAGATTTCATGTGCCTATAGTATGGGTAGGGTAAATTATAATGGTAAAGTTAAAGGTAGATAGTCATTTGAAAATTTTAAAGTTAATGAACAATATACCTACTTGAAAAAATTAGATAAAAATTACTAAAACATAACATGAATAAAAGAATATATGGATATTAATATTTACTCTATCCGGAAAACATTATCAGTACCTACTGCGAATTCAGTCTGGTTGGTTTTGCTTGCATAAACATTTAATTTAGTTAAATTTCCTACAAGGGTTCAGTAGTTCATATTCTTGATAAACCTACATAGTATATCATATTATCCAAAATTATAGTCAAGTTAACTCGACACTAAGACAAATTTAATGTGGCACTATGCACGATTCCGGTTTTCGTAATTTTAAGACAATTCGAAACCTGCTCTATACTAACGACTTTAAAAGTTAAAGCTTTAATCTAGAAAGCCCGAGTCTTTTTTATTTTCTTACCACATGTATTCATAACCTAGACAACCAAACTCGAATCAGAAAGTGAAGCCGAATACACCATGTTTTCATAGATTACTTCTAAAATACAACTACAGATGTGAGAGAGAAAGAGAAACCTGCAACTCTCTCATATACTCAATTATTGAAACATGGTGACTGGGCTTCATTTGGTGTTCAAGGCAAAGTATATGAACTTGCAAGAAAAAAATACTCGACTGAGGAACTAGGAAGTACCTGCTCTTATGCTCGATCACATCGTAAGCATAAGATTCTTAGTATAAACGCTTAAATAAATGCTTAAGGTAGTTTTTTACTTAATTTTTTATATAGGCACTTTAAGTTTTTTCTAAAAAAATATTTGGTATCGAAGTTTTTAGCATTTAATAATATAAATTTAAAAACATAATTACAAAGAAGAAAAATTGCCCACCCGTTTTTGGAATATTGAATTTTCAAACAAAAATTGATTTTTTTTTCAAAAAATCTCCAAAAAAATATATCTCGAAAATTTAATATGCAGTATTATTAAAAATTTTAAGGGAACATTTTCATCGAAATCCGTTATTAACAATTTATGTAAATAATTTCTAACCCAAAATTAAGGCTATATACCTATAAAAGTGCACCGAATTGTTTTTAGTATTTAAAATTGTTAGAACTAAAGATCTTTAGATCTTTTAACGGCAGTTAAAATTTGTTACATTTTTGTCAGCGAACAAATGTTACGACTTTAATGTGTTCGTAATGCTCGAAACTTTCTTCGGAAAAAATGACAGATATTATTTTTTCTAAACAAAATCGACCTTTTTCTAAGCAAAACCGATCCTTTTCTAAACAAAATCGATCTTTTTCTAAACAAAATCGATTTTATTCTTTTGAGGCATCAGTTTGACATTTCTCCTATTTCAAACTGAAATTCGCCATTTTCTCGCATTTTAGAGGAAAAATATATTCATAATTATTATTGTTGTTCCATCATAATACAGTTATCAATTAGCACTTACACAATCATAAAACAAAATATTTTTTTCCAAATTGCTTGAAACAATGAAAAAAAAAATTATAAATCGATTTTAAATAGTTGGAAAAAACATAGTAAACCTCGAATGGCAGCTCGTTTTGACATACGATTATGTGAACAGGAAGAAGGTAAATTACCGTCGTGGTGTGGTTTTCAATTGATCTCTGGGAAGGGTGTTCAGTGCTTTAGATTGGTATCAAATGACAGTTCTTTTTCTGAAAATAAAAGACATTTTCTGTTGCATTTGAATTCATAATCAAAACCAGAAGCACGCCAACACTCACTCTCATCAAATGTCAAACTGTTTTTATTTACTTCTAAAAAAAAATTTTGTTTCTTAGAAAAAATTAAGATAGATTATGGATAATCAAATAGTTTTAAGTTATCAAAGGGTAAGTGTTGTGCCTAGCCACATTCTTACACGACACCCTTTATAGGAACAAGCTCAGGACATTTCCGACTCCTCTCTATCTTCAGTTGCAGTGAAGTCAAAAACATAAAATTCCAAACATTTGTTAAGCTAGTCAAGCACAGGCGTTTTACCAAGTTTCAACTTTTTAGCATAAGAGGACCCTGAGATATAAGTCCTCAAAAATCTCAAACACCGTAACTGACTCACTCACTGACAGATCATCAAAATTGGCCTAATGACAAAATTATGGTAGCACTTCCCCACATTGTAGAATCTTGAAATTTTGCACAACGGTAGATCTTATGTAAGCAAAGGAATAAATCGAAAATTTGAGGATTTCCATTCATGAGGCGTGGTATGAATTATTTGGATAGATTAAGATTGGTGTAAAATAATGCAATTTGGTAGAGTGTGACGTTAAATTACTTAAAAAGGGAAAAATATAAAATTTGAAAATTTCTGTTTAGGGGGCGTGTCATCTACATGTTTTCTGGAAAAAGGTTTAATTTATATGGCGCACTTTCACTTCGAGTGAGTATCTTTCGAAAATTTGACATGGCAAAATATTAAAATCTTTGCAAAAATAACTGAGCTCAGACCAAAAAGACAAGTTCTTCTTTGAAAAAACCTCTATGTGGCAGGTCAGCCATGAAAAGTAGTAAGATCTTAAAGTACGGAAGTTCGTACTTCATACATTTTTAATACCAAATATTTAAATAGTAAAAAAATATTGAAACAACTTCAAAATCGAGAACCTAGTGTTTACTTGTTCGATTGCCATCTCAGATTTGGGAGTTCTTCCGGAAAAATGACATACAATTTTAATTTAATGAGAGAAACTGATAGCGAGTTTCATTCAAGAAAAGATTTGCTCTTTCTGTCAAAAGATTGGATCTTTCTGAATTTTGACAGTTTCATTGCAACAAAATGAGCAAATCTAGATCAAATCTCAACACGAAAGATTTAATCTCTGATAATTTGATGGCAGATTTGTTTTAAATGCATACATGTAAAGTCTTTTCTGTCAAACGTCAAATAGAAAATATTTGTTCATTAATTTGTTGTGAACTTGTCCGTGGTGCTAAAAAAATCCTCATCATCTGATGATGAACATATGTTTTTTCAGAAATGTGTGGGTCCGTTATTCACCAATACTACAATTAAATCTGAAAGCAAAGTCTCGTTGAAAAGATCAAATATCTATTATGAGAGATCTTTGAAATTTGAATGAAACTCGATATGAGTGAAAAAATTCAAAGCTCTTACTAGTGACAGCAGAGTATTTCTTGATTGTAGTAAATTTTCTAAAGAAGTTGGTTGGAATTCCGAAAACCTAGCAAAAACGCATTTTCGTTCACTGATTCATAGTTGCTTCCATCATTAGATCTTACATATAAATATACATATGTATATGTGGCAAACAAGCTATTGGCAGTAGCTATTTTCAGAATTTATTAGTCATAATTTTATATGATAATCGCCTTTCAACATTATAAGCAATACCACGCGCCTAAATCATGTATTGTGCGTTATTTTGCTTTCAAACAAAGTTATTTTGTCATTATTTGATAATCAGCGAAAACTATTTTTATCTATTCGTATAAATTGAATTACCAAAATAACACAAAATGCCATTGCTTTATCTTTATTTCGATTTTTTGTTTTCAGTTTTATTTTCAAAACAGATAAGAATATAATTTAATTTCCTGTCGACCCTTGTTTTTAAAATATGGTACTTAAATAAAATGCTCGACTGAGTCGCTCATACTTGAGAATACCAAAAAAGTAGGTCCCGCAATTCCGTCTATCTCTTTTTAGAACGATATACAGCCTAGGTGATTGTGTCAAATAGATTTGTGAATCGTTGTTTAGCACCAAAAATAACGGTACTTGCCATTTAATTTTTTCTACCATCTTAATTAACTCGAAAACGGCTCTAACGATTTTGATAAAAAAAAGTGTGGGTACTACCTTAGTCAAACATTTTTTAAAATATATTTTGTTACCATTACATTCTCATAAGCGGCTTGACGGATTTCAATCAAAAATTTTTGGTAGGAGGTCCCTTAAATTATAAATAATACTGTATACCAAAATTTTCAAAAAATAATTTTTAAATTTTGTTTCTAAAGCTAGAATTACACGGTCAACGTAATCGGTCAATGCGTTGACTCTCTGACGTAAAAATAATGTCACAATCTATCCTAAATGTGCCACGTCTTTTAAATATCAATGGAAAATGTTGTCAATGTGTCGAGAAGAACATTAACACCTGTGTTCACATGCATTTGTCGATCAATACATCGACGGTGTGGTGACTGGGAGAGCATAAATGATGTTGTGACGTCAGAGAGTCAAGGCAGTGATCGATTACGTTGACCGTGTAATTCTAGCTTAAGTTTGTATATATTATTAAATATTTTTAAAATATATTTAGATTTTTAAAAGAAATCTTTTGAATACGAGCAAGTACGTGCGATCCAGTTGTGCCATTTCTTTTTAATTGATCTGGGACTTATGAAAAATCTACACAAATCACATATGGGGTTAATTTGCACGATCATTTATGTCGATGGCAATTTGTTTTCTCAAGATTCTCTTATTTTATCAATTAAAATAAATGTTTTAGTAATTTAACATTCACCTTTATTGACAGTTGATAGATACTGAAATTTAATATTAACAAACTTATTTAATAATTATAATGACCACACTCATTCAAAATGATTCAGATTGTATTCATCAAAAACTAATTTATAAACTTTTAATGATAATACCAAAAGAAATTTAATTCTCTCAAGAAATGAAAAGAATAAACAGTAGTCAATTTTTTTTTATAATTTTGGCCGCACTCAAGGTCTTATGACTACCCTTAAAATGTATAAACACAATGCGAGCGATTAGGAAATGGGATATGATTAGACAGGAGATACCGATGTACATTAGCTTTAAATGTCTGGCTATCGCAATGGGAGGGAAAAATTCGGTCGGGTAAAGCATTCCACATTCGTGTGGTGCGGCTAAAGAAGGACTTGACAGTACGAAGTTGGGCTCAATGGTAAACTGATGAGCATTTCTAGAAGCGCGAGTGTTACGGTTGAATAATTTAAGGGGAGGAATGCAACTGGCTATTTCACTAGAACACTGTCCATAGAAATACCGATAGAATAATGAAAGGCATGAAACATTGCTACGGTGTTCAAGAGGGGCAATTGTTTTCGTTATCATTTTTAAAGCTCTTTTTTGGATTCTGTCCAGAAGGCTTGAGTGATTTATGGGTGCACCTGCCTAGATGTGACAGTTGCACTCAAAATTTGGACGAATATAAGCTTTGTTGGTAACAGCCAGATCAGAAGGGGAGAAACATTTCTTGCATCGTCTCAGAAAACCCAAGCACCTTGCAGCGTTTTTGGCGACGTCGAATATATGGTCATTCCACAAAAGGTGATCGGTAATACACATACCAAGAACTGAAAGGTGTTCGGTTTCCTTAATACAAGCGCCGCTCATGGACAACGGCATTGAGGGAGTGTCTCGCTTTATCGACAAAATACAGCATTGGGTTTTTGAAGCATTAAATTCTACGCGATTTTTTATTCCCCAATGGAATATGCTGTCTAGATCAGAATTTAATGAACATATCATAAGCTGCCGTTTAAGTTCCACATCTGAAGGACATGGGTGTGAATCTAAGAACGAATATGAAAAGCTGAGGGTACTGTCTTGAGAAAAACAATGTATTGGATTAGATGTTTCAGATAACAGATCATTGATGAAAATGAGAAAGAGAGTCGGCGACAGAACGGAGCCCTGGGGCACACCAGCATTTATTTTGTGAATATCAGACTTGATCCAACGAAGAAGATACCAAATGCACGCATTTTCAATAAGAGAGCCTGATGCCAAACTCTATCAAATGCTTTTGAAATATCAAGCGCAATAATCTTACTTTCTCCAAAACGATGTAGAGATTTGTGCCCACTGTTCGGTGATATATACTATCAGATCACCAGTGGGCCTATTGCTACGAAAGCCATACTGCGGGTCATTAAGTAGCTTTCGTTCTTCAAGATATTTCTTTAGCTGATAATTAATCAGCGTTTCCATGAGCTTGGAAAGAAGGGACGTAATTGCAATTGGACGGTAGTTAGAGGGTGAAGAAGATTCGTCTTTTTTAGGGACAGGCTGGACAAATGCTGTTTTCCATGCACTCGGAAAGAGACCAGTAGAATAGGTGGTTACGCAGTGGTTTTGCCAGCGTAGAAGAACACATCTTCAGAACAATAGGGGAGATACTATCTGGACCAGCGGATTTGTGTATGTCAAGATCTTTAAGAACTCTAGCAACTGTACGAGTACGAAAGAAGATACGTCCCATGAAACTATTAATGCTCTCAAGCACAGAAGGAGTCATGACACTTTGTGGAAGCGTAGAATAAGCAGCAAACTGAGCTGCTAGGAAATTTGCTTTTTCTTGTGCGCTTACCACAGGAGTGTTATTGGAAGCGAGCGTTGGAACCGACGAGGAGGTGGAATTTCGTACGTTTTTTTACAAATGACCAACAATTTTTACTACCTTTGGGACATTGTAGTATTTTTTGCCTTAATTTTTGCTCATGTAGAAATTTGGTTCTTTGAATATGACTATTGCAGGTCTTTCTAGCTTGTTTGAACTTATTCCGGTTCTCCTCAGTTGGGTTGGCTTTATAAAATCGGAAACTTGCCTCTCTCAACCTGATAACCTCCTTACAGCTCAAATCGAACCACGAGGTTTCTTTTGGTTTGATGCTTTTGGTTTTATTCGGTTTAAAAGCTTTAATCCCTTTAAGAATTATGTTTGTAATCATACCAGCCCTGGAGTCAACGTCACTATCGAGGAAGCATAGTGACCAGTTAAAGATCCTGAAAAAATTATTAAGACCATCCCAGTTGGCTTTCTCGTATTGCTTATGGTAATTATTTAATTTATTTGTTTTTTGTATGGCTATTTTTTTAATGGGCTATTGATTTGATTTTATTTTCTTTTTTGTTTGTTAGATTTTGGGAAAATCAGAATATAACAGTCTGGGGCAAAACAGACACATCGCGCGGCATTAGACTTTACGAGCACGTCCACACGCGATGATGGTAAACTCGGCATTGTTCATTGTTTAACTATTTAAAGTTAGTGGTGAATTATCAGTATCAAAAAATAATAATTATAAAATTTATACCATTGTGAATTACAACAAAATCGATAAGTGTCAATGAACAGTACTGCATTTTTTTTGTAAATTGAGGTAAATTTCAGAACTTATCAATGATCAAATTGATAATTGAAAAACGCAATAGGTCCCATTAATTTAAATACATTTTTTACCATTTTTTCCAGATTTTTTGAGGAATTGTCGCCTATTGAATATTTTATTCATTGTAAAAGTTAAGAATATAAATCCAGCCGTGCATGATGTACCCCAATCAATAGATGTGCAGATCAATTTTTTTTTGCTTTCATTGATATTTCATGTCTTGAAATCGATTGTTTATATGAACAAATGGCTATAAATACCTAATTAATATACTTGTCGAATGTATTGATTATGCAATTTAAAAACTTTGACTTCGTGCTTCGATTCAATCAATAAAATTAACTTTAATAACAATTTTAATATATTCAAAGAAATGTACGCGTTTATTCTGAAATTCACATTAAAAAATGACTTAATAAATGTAAATTATTATAAGTATCGCCAATTAGTATTGACAATTAAATTATTCGTTCGAAATGTATTATAGCTACTAAAAGCGTGTCATGTTTTCGGAATCACTTATTTTGAGGGGACTTCTAAATATATTGACTTTAATTGTTATTAATAATTCAAAGTCATTTTATATTGGTTCAATTTATATACGGAGATCAGGTACTTTTTATTTAAAAAAATTTACATTAATTAGAATTGTCATTTATGTATAAATTTGTAGATCCGTACATAACTCAAGACGATATTAAATCAATAACTTCGTTATAAAATTGAGAACAAAATTGTGCGGCTTCTTGAAATTTGTTGGTATCGTCAAAACTTTGCAATCAGTCTTGTGATGCTTTTTACTTGTGATGCTTTTTACTTGCGATTTAGGGACTATGTATAGGGCAAGTTTTACATTTGGAAAAAAATCGAACTCAAGATTTTAATCAAACTTGGCATTACGATGATGGAGAACACCAAAAAAGTCGGTCCCGCAATTCCGTCTGTCTATCTGTACAACTCTCTACAGCCTAAACGGCTGAAGCTTAGTATTTAAGCGTTTTAGGTGATTGTCCAAAATAGATTTTTGAATTGTTGTTGTAGCCCCAAAAATAACGGTACTTGTAATACGAATTGTTCTACCATCTCATGGCTAAAACAGATGTCCAGCATGTCTGTACGCATCGCTGCATACAACGCTGTGCCCGAAACACATGTGCATACTCTTTGACATTTATAATGCATAGTTTTTCCAAAATTATGTCCGCATTCAGAAATCGATACATAGGTGACCGTATAGGTTGGTGTTGTTGTAATCCCGTCTAAGACCACAGCTGGTGACGAAATAGTTACTGCCAAAATATAAATCTCAAGCTATTCGAAAAACTTATGTATACTCTTGTATCCCATGAAAAATGTAGTAACATATGCAAGAAAATCTACAAATTTAATCTATCCGGTTTTGGCTATTCAGGAACTTAGATAGATATTAACCTATCTTAGATATGCTATCTTACCGATATCTGAACGCGCACAATGAGAACAGTCATTGTGGGGTGCAAAAATTTAAATTTATTAAAAATGGATATTAATGAATTAAAAAGGGAAAAACTAATTCGTCGACTCATTTCGTCCCTCATGAAGATTCTTATAGCAAGAGCTTATGATATAAAAATTTATTTTCCTTAACCAATTTATAGATCTTTCTTCCATTTTTAAAATCATAAAACAAAAAGCATTTTTTTAAGTCAATATGAGTAATGCCAAATCACAATTATTACAGATTTTTTCTTTGCGAGCGCTGCATGGTGCCATTGGAATGTGTCTGTCAACCCTCATAAGAATCTGTAATTTATTTTCGCTGCATGCGAAATCTTGCACATCTGCTTATGGCATTAATTATCTCAAGAACAGCTCCAACTATTTTGATAAAAATTGGTGTGTGTACTACTTTGGGTATGGTCTACATTGTGGCCAAACATTTTTTTTTTAAATATTTTGTTATTAACGGCACCTGCCATACAACCATTTTATTGATTTTCGACTTTCCCATAAACGGCTCAACGAATTTCGATAAAAATTTTTTTTTACAGGAGCTCCTTCATATGTTAAATAATACTGCATTTCAAAATTTTCAAAAAATAGTTTTTTGGATTTTTGAAAAAAAAAAAAAATATTTTCTTTTTTGAAAATTCAATATTTCGAAAACGGGTGGACGATTTTTTCTGAAATTTTGTTTTTGAATTTATATTATTAAATATGTAAAATGTTCATCCCAATTTTTTTTAGAAACAATTAAGAATTTTTAATTTTAAAAAATTTAGTGGAAAACGACTTTAAAAATGCATACAAATATTTTTCTACTAAGAATATTTTGCATATAATGTAATCATAATCAGCGTTGCCGGAAACAAAATTTTATAAGTGCCAATTCTGACAACAGAAAGTGCCATTTTAGGGCACTGGGCGCCACCAACAAAAAATTAACAAAATTCCGAAGATTTCATATGTAATTTTTAGTTTTATTTATTGCGCGTCAAAACTTAAGGAATAATAAGAATAAATGAAGGCAAAATTAATAAAAAATAAATTAATAGATAAAATAAAAGAACTTCATATAACGAAACATACAAAAAATAAATAAAAGCATCAACTAACAATAAGTGTGTTCAATGGGTCAGTTTGGAACACTTTAGAACAAAGAACTGCAAAACCAATTGATGTTGTTAAACAAAAAATTGGTGTTAGATTTAGTTGATAAATCATTTTCCGTGTCGGAATCATCTCAATTTTATACAAAAAATTTTTTTTTTAAATAAATTCAACTCCATTTCAATTTATTTTTTAAAAAGGAATGTTTCTGCAAAAACAAACGATCTAGCATTGTAGGTAAAGAACAATAATTGTTTTTATAATCTCTCTCAGATGACTGACTGCTCTAATTACCTCCATATACTTTAAGACTTCAATTGATAAACCTCCTATCTCTTTCTGATCACAGAGAGTACTTGCAGTTCTGCTTCATAACTGGTGTAATGATTGGATCTATTTTATGTCCATCTTTTCTCGTTCGAATAGGTTGCAATGTGAGTCAGACTAGCTTAAGAAGGAATTTACCACTTCGAACGATTTTTAGCAGATCAAAATATGGCGCTAATAGTCCTCTTAATCAGTTAATCAAAAATTTTAAGAAATTCTCTATTCTCGTTTGTTCTGCAAATGATAATTTTAAATCTGTAAGCTTTAAATGTAATTTTTTATTATTGAGTAGTTGAAATTTTGTTATAATTATATTTAATTAAATTTTTGTAATCTTAACGTTAGCATTTGACGTATTATCTCACGAATCTGTTCTGTTCTGCCCTGTTCTGTTCTAACTTTTTCCTCACTGAACAATCTCATGTCGTTTTTATTTGGCAATCAGGAAGCCTGCCGGACTCTTCTGAAAGCATTCACTTGGGAAAAAATGACAGTTCTAATTCTGAAAAGAAGAGAATTTTTCTTCTGGATTTGAAATCAGAATCAGAAGCACTCACACATTCATAGACGTGAACGTCAAACTCGACTGTTGTCATTTTGTGTATCATAATTGTGCATCGTGCAACAAACATTTTTTTTGAATTTGAATATTCTCACGGACACAATTATTTTCACACATACAATCTCATTAAAATTCAGAATCGTCTGAATCACACAAAAGTGTTCAGTTGGGATCTCGGATCGATGAACAATTCCGCATTGCCAAATAAAAACGCAATTAATATAAATTTTTAGGTTATATGAATTGCTGGCAAGTTTTAGCCTTTATTATTTCATTAAACGACAAAAGTGATTTTATTACTTTATAAGAAAGTTGATTTTTAGTATGGATTTTAATGTTATTTAAGCGTGAAACAACCCTTATAGCTGATGCACTACCTGTTCTGATCACGTACTTGGATATATTTGAAAACATTTGCTCGTTGATTCCTAGAGTGCCATTTGAACCGTTTGAGTGCCAGAGTGCCATTTAAATTAAAAAGTGCCTAATCGTGCCACTTCGGCAACGTTGATCATAATGTGACATTGGAGCAAGTACGTCCGATCTAATCGTGCATTTTATTTTCCTAAGGCAAGAAGCTGCTCGTATTGTATCCCAAAAAACCAATTGCAATTGGAGCTAAGAAGGCGAGTGCCGATTTTCTTTAATATTTATAAAATAAGGTTGCAAGTTCATTATAATCTTAAACTAAATGACACGGTATTTCATATAATAATTGCAATAGCCCATGATCTTGCTCAGGACTCAGCAGAGTAGATGGTGTAAAGAAATATAATTCAAGCCAAGGGAAAACAATTACTTTTACTACCCAAAATATTTCCACGGCACACGAGCGTAGCAAGTAAAATATCGGAATCGATCAAAAAGTTGTCCACCTAAATTAATGATCAATTGCAAACTTGTGATCAGCAAATCCCAATCGAGACCAGAGTCAGCTTCTAGCAAATAAGTTTCGCCTCAAATCGTCATTTCTTACACCTCCTTGTTAAATTTGCTGGTATGACGCACTGTGAATTGTAAGAACGACGAATGAAATGTCCATATTAGCATTGCTGACGTCGCAAAGTATTGTGTTTGTGATCTGCTGATGTTGACTCGGTGGGTGGTTGGTGGGTGCCTAGTATGTTAGATGTGACTGGTGATGATGTGTTGAGGTAGTGTTCTGGTCTAGTCGTATGTTGTTGCTTAAGTATAGTTGTTGATGATAAAGTATTGTGGTGGTTGATATTAAATTCCGGATGGATAGGTAGTTGTCGTATAATGTTGCTTCTATTATTAATGACGGTGGAATAGGTAGGGCATGACGCAGCGGTCGGTGAGCTATACAGTAACGTTTCGTCACAATTTGTAAAATTTATCGATTGTAGATTTCGGCTTAAAACTGCATTCGAGTAATTTTATTTGTTATAATTATTTATTTTACTATAACTGATGCCTACAAATGTTACATTTTAGGATAGCTCTTAAATCTTAGTTTTGTAGAACTTAGAGTACATTTATGTATAAAGAATTAAAATCGAAATATTTAAGATTCCGTGTTCTAAATTATATCTTATACTAATTAAGAAATACTAGCATGTATGCATTAGAAGCTGGAATGTTCTTATGTTGTTATTCAATAAAACTATGTTCCCTACAAAATAAAAAATATAAAGTCATTAAGCATTTAACTAAATTGATAAAGTTTGATATTCATACACTGACAAGTTCCATAAGATGTTTTTGTACTGCGACTTACTAAATATTAGTTTAATCAATTTAATCAAAATTCCACCAATCTTTGACCCCAATAATTGATTTTTTTTAAATTTGTAAACAACAAAAAAACTCACGTCATACAGCTTCTCTTAGCACGACTGATAACGATGCGTGGGAAAATCCCTTGTAATAAATTAATTTTAATTTCAATTTTTATTCGGCTCGGTTTAGTATAAAAACTGAGAGTAAATACTTGAATCTTCACAAAACAATAATTGATATCTTCAACAGTGTTTCTTTGCAAGAACAGTCCTTATAAACCTTTGAAAAGTTATCGAAATGGCTGCTTTTAACAAAACAACTTTCTTCCTTTTATTCCTGGCTTTGGCAGTGATTGTTGCTGAGACTGAGGCATCAACAGTTCGTGTTCCACCATGTGATAACGTTTGCAGCCGAATTAATCGTGAAAAGGACCAATGTTGCAGAGCTCATGGGCACTCCCACCACTCTAGCTGCCACGGCGGAATGAGATGCGTGCGACGTTAGTAAAAATTATTTTGTAAGCTTTTTTTGAAATTAAGAAATATAAAATAATTGTTTTTATAAAATACGACTTTAAACTATACGCCTATTCTTTATGAACGACCTGTTCTTAATAAAGAAAGCACACATTTTCGAATGATCAAATCAAAATCATTAGTATGTATCTGTAGCTTGACTTCAGAGTTTTCAGGTAGCAGTCACCTGAGCCTGTGGCAAAAACTTTAACAGATAATTTAAAAAAAAGGAAAAGAAAACTCTCAACAAGAATGACCAGTCTTCCATACCAGGTCCATCTAATATAATATGTATCACAATGGCGTCTTTCTATAACTTTATGGGAAATTTGAATAAAATCAGTAAATTTGGCAACAATCTTTTTTATTTTCAACATTTATTGCAAACCATTTTTTATATCTTTGATAGTTGTCCGTCTTTCCTGATTATCCGCTTTCGCATACCATCTGTCCCCACCTGCAGCTGGTATAATATGCGTATCCATGAGCCCTGCAGCAGGAGTTCTTCTCACGATCGATACGACTGCACACTTCGTCACATGGTGGTACACGGACTCTACGAGCCTCGGTCTCGGTAGCAATGATCATGACACACACAAGGACCAAGAAGAAGATGGTGGATTTTTTAAAAGCAGCCATTTTTTTTAAGTTGATGTTGATTGGATAACACTTTGATTTAAATTAAATCTTGTTCTGTGATATTTCGCTGACATGCGCCTGCTATTTATACGAATTAACTGTTGACGAAGTCAATATATTTCCGTAAGTCATTAAGTAGGTTAAGACAATATACAATTATTATTTTGACAGGTCAATTTTAATTGAATGCGAGTGTAAACAGGTGTTTCCAATGAGAAAAATTGTATGGAGTATGGTTAATCGACTAGGTACATGTATTTTTTTTTACTTGTACATTTTTGTATGTTGATAAGACTGACATACATAAAAAGAAGGTTATTTCTTTCATTTAAAGGCTTAAGTAGACCTTCACGTGAAGATTAGCCTAGCAAATAAAAGTGGGCTACATATTTGATTTACTCAGAAATTATTAGACATTTAGCTATTTCGTTTGATTTTTTTTTCAATTTCTTAAGGAATGCTATTAGTTTACCCTTGAGCCCAATTTCGGGCGTATTCTTGCAGAAAACGGAATGGATTTTTTAAACTTAATTAAAAAAATATATAAAAAGTATTATAAATACTTTTAAATGGTTTACTGTAATCTGCAATTGTTAAGTCTTAAACCTTCTTTAAACAATGCATGTCGAAATGCAATTCATGTATGTTGGTTTAGCCTACTTAATGAATTACTAAAATATTGACTTCATTAATAGTTAATTCGTATAAATAGCAGGTGCACACCAACGAAATACAACAGAACAAGATTTAATTTAAGTCAAAGTGTTATCCAATCAACATCAACTTAATAAAAAATGGCTGCTTTCAAAAAATCCACCATCTTCTTCTTGGTCCTTGTGTGTGTCATGATCATTGCTACCGAGACCGAGGCTCGTAGAGTCCGTGTACCACCATGTGACGAAGTGTGCAACCGGATCGATCGTGAGAAGAACTCATGTTGCAGGGCTCATGGATACGCTTATTATACCAGCTGCAGGCGTGGACAGATGGTATGCGAAAGCGGATAATTACAAAAGATCAGCAACTACATCAAAGATGAAATGCTACAAAAATAAACATATTTCTAAATAAACGATGATATATTTGGCACTTTATTATTTTTTTATTTATAAATTATATAAAACTAGTGGTTTTATTAAAAATTAAAAGTGTTTGAAATTGAGCCAGAAGATTCTGTTCTATCATCTTAGTTTTGGAGGAAGTTATATCTAAGAATAATTTTTCTACAAAAAAAAACTAATTTCAAAATTTGTGAAATGCAAAAAGACATTATTGTATTTTTTTTATTTAGGTGAAAGTTTGTTGAATACTCTGTTTTCGTCTGAAGAATTACATTGTCTACTACATTCAAAATTTTAAATTTAAAACCTCAGATCTAATGCTACTAAAATTGACCATATGGAAACACTACTAAACTCAGTAAAATGCCAACTCTATCAAAATTTTGGCATTCGAAATTAATATTAATACACTACTCACATTTCAGCTTCTATAAAGTTTCGGTAGGGCCTTATCGAAGCCGATGACCGAGATAGTCATTGCAAGTGTTGAAATTAAAGACAAAATATCACCAGAACAAGTAAAATTTAAAAGGATGTCAAAATTCGCTTATATTTATCTGTTTTGGTAAAAATTATCTCAGTTTCATTCTCAAGGGACAGTAACATTGATGTTGTTATTAATATACGTGATCCCACCGGACACTTAATTTTTCTTGTTTCCATTACATTCATTGGAATCAAATTGTCACATCACAAAATTCAGTTATATTGTTAGGAATTAATAATAATGTGTTGTTGATAAAATTTTACCTACCGAACAATATTGCACCACCAACAATTAAAACAAATAAACAATGTTATAGAAATATTTGGGTACCTCCGCCTGCCTCCAAAACTGAGTATTTTTTCCAAGCACTAAATAAATGTAACCGAAATAAATATTGTAGTAGGTGTGTTCTTTTTTTTTTTGTTCCTGCGTTGTAGACGTAGTAAAGAACTTTATATTCATAATATTTATTTTGAGTAATTATTGTTTTCAGCAATTGTCAGAATGCTGAAGATACTTTTTTGGTCACGCATAGTCTCCAAGCCACTTTAAGAATATAAATAAATTAAATATTGATAACCATTAAGATATTAATAAAAGAACACGATTATAATCATGTTTCCGAACAATTGACTTGAAAACAATGTCACGAGAAGTGGGAACAAGAAAGTACCAATTTTCCTTACCAGATACGAGGTTCTTTTTATTTATAAATCGGTTATTATGTCTGCCCTTAATTCCACCATAATTAAATAAATCACAAGAATTTAATATTTATAGAACAAACAATTTGAACAATTAAGACAGTTGTGAGCAGTCCCATTCACGCTTTCCAACACACATACTCAAAAATAAAAAACAAACAAACAAACAATTTATGAATTATTAAGCAATAAAAGTTGTTTACTTTTAAAATAGAACATCTGTTTCAACGAGATGACGCTGAAAATAGTTCAACTGGATTTAATACTCTATTTATTATTCGAAATATTTCCATATAGCAGTTTTAGTACCTATTGTGTCTTAGAAACCGTTATTTTAATATTGTACCAAATACGGCGTTAATTCAGTCGTTAAACTTATGATTCATGGTAAGCGATTGAATAAAAAATGTCCCATGTTTGGTGAATGTTGATCTGGCGCTCAATTTGCAGCCAAAGATCGTGGCTAGTTTGTTTGGTTTATCCATAGTGTGTTTAGTTTTTCGATAGAATCTATGTATGTCAACAAAATGGAGGAAATATTATTTAAAATTTAAGAAAATAGAACTGGTCTTATATGGAACATAACGAAATAATTTGTTACTCAAATCCCCCGTTACTGAATTCGTTAGGAATATTTCTCAGCTATTGTTATTGCTTAATTAGACAACATCCCAACTAATATTTCAACTTCATTAATAAATCGCGGTAAGTCAGAGTAACTTCGATGAGACATTATACCGAAACCTTAAAGAAGCTGTAATGTTAGTAGTGACAAAAAGGTAATGTACGTTCCAAATTAGTTGTACATAATTGTACTTATCAACAGCAACTGAATATTTGAAAGGCGAATGTAAATAGTAATAAGAATAACTTTCCCAAGTATTTGAAGTCACCACAGACATAGGCTCTCCATTTTACTACTTTTGGGAAATCTTGATTGCCAGAGCTTTTTTGGAAAAAATGGTATTTTTTACAAAATTATATTTTTGCCTTCGAATCATTATCCACATTCTTGATTATACTTCAAAATATTATTTTATACCGTATTTGGCTATCAGCTTAAATTTTCAGATTTCAGCACAGACAGCTGGAACGCAAATAGAACCAAACGCATTACACTTGTTTCAAAGAAAATTAAAAGGTAAACGATAATAAACGTCAGAAAATTGTAGATAATCATTGTATTTTTTGATGTGAAGGTAGATCCAATTTATTCTTTTGAAATGTGAATCTGGGCTTACATGATAGAGAGTAAAACATTTTTGAAATAATAGGGATATTCACGATCCGGTGTATCTGGTCTTGTATCATTGTAAAAGTGTAGCATTTTTTTGCACTACAACAACAAAATATACTGAATGACAAAATCTTACACTTTTACAATACCCGAACCGTATTGTAACAGAAAAATACAAGGGTGTAAGGTTCTTATAACAAAAACTTAAGCCTTCTTCAGAACAAATGTGAAACAGATTTTGACATTTGCTTCAGTGTTGCTACAGATTAGTAAAGGTGTGTTCACAGTCTGTTGTAAAGAAATAAAATTTTACAATTTTACAAGACTTGGTACACCAGATAGTGAATACCCCTAATTTGTTCTTGCTGTGAAGTAGACTCAAGTTATTTTTGTTTAAATTGAAGTGGATAAAAAGAAATTTCTATAAGTGAAGTAGATATAAAAAATTTACAATAGTGCGAAGTAGGGAGCAGATTTTAAGGTTTTTCCTTAAATTAAGTAAATCTACTTTAATTGAAATAAAGTGGTATGTCTGACCATGTTATGTTACCTACGAAGAAGCTAGTAAATGTATATCGAAAAGAAATCCTTATTAGGAGAAGATGGGACAAACTCAAACGACTTTTAACATTAAGGATTATTTTTATTACTTATAAAATAGGGTCTTTATAATTTCATAATCTTTAATTAAATAAAACAGTATAACATATAATTACAATAGCCCAGGATCTTACTCAGACGGAGAAAGCAAGTAAAACATATTAGAGTAATCTAATTCCAGTCCATGGTTAATCTGAGGGAAAAACAACTTCTTTTATTACCCACCAACATATTTCTACTTTAAACGGTGAAGTCTACCAAATAAAGTATGGTAGTTGGTCAAAGAGTTAGCCACCTCTTATGATCAATAAATAGGAAGCTTACTCCTCTGAAAATCCCAATCGAGACTAGGGTCACTGGGGTTCGCTTCGAGTATATGTATAAGCTTTGCCCCATCCTCATTTCTCTCATCATCTTGTTATATTGGCTGGTGTGACTCAGTGTGAATTGTAAGAATGACGAATAACTTTTCTGTAGGCGGAGTGCTGACGTCGCACCGTAATGTGATCTGCTGATTTAATGTGCGACTGGTGAGAATGCGTTAGGGTGGGTTAATTGTCGTGTGGTATTGCTAGAGTTGCTGATGGAGGTGAACCGAATGCGAAGCTACTCGACTGTCGATAGGGATGATGTAGATGTAGAGCGTACAAGGTTCCAACTTGACATTACGACAATATAGAACACTCAATTTCGTCTGTCTATCTGTAGGTCGATCTGCAGGCTATGCCGCTGAAGCAATTTTCACACACAATTTCGTTACCTGCCATAGATTTTTTTATTCCCTCATTTACGGCTCAATGGATTTTGATGAATAGTTTTTCATAGAAGGTCCTTCGAATTCTATATAATATTTCATGCCTAAATTTCGGCAAAAATATTTTCTTGGATTTTGGAAAAAAAAATATTCTTTTTGATTTTTTTTTAATTCTACTTTATTTATATTGTTAATACTAGAAATTATCACACTAACGTTTTCTTTTATAAAAAAATGTATGAAATGTTGTATAATTATAAATCATTCAGTAAAAAACGACTTTCAAAATATAATAACCAGCTTACTACATAAGGCGTGCGTCGTCCAGTCGTGAATATTAGTTTGTTAGCGCGAAGACGATTTCAAACCCACTTTGCACAAAAAAGTGTTGACATTAACACACAATAACTATTCAGAAAAAAGAGAGAGAAAAGAGATGTGAAAAGAGAAAACGTTCCCTTGTAACACAATTTTTAACCGGAATAACATCTTTAAGTAAATCATTCGTTTCCTTCGTTGAATTTTCTTGGGACCTGTTGGAAGTTTATCGTAACCCAAAATTGTAGTCTAATATTCAACAAAAATTGTTAAATAGCTTATAAATTTAACTATACTTGGTATTGTGAATAAAATATACAACCATTAGAATTTGTTTAGTTAAAAAACTCAACCTCAAAAAAAACTGTTGAATAAAATAAACCAAGTATCGGTAGTAAATTATAAACAAAATTTCTACTCAAACTTCATCTGAGATTGATTTTGATTAAATCACTTTAAATTCAACCTGATGAATTCAATCGATCGAAATTATCTTCTCAAGTGTTCGTATTATTGGGAATTCCATGAAATCTGTAGAGGCCTTAATCAGTTCCAGTTGCTGGGAATTCCCTAGTTCGCTGGTAGCCGATGTTCATATTCATATGTGCCTCTGCTATTTTTCATAATCATGTTTGTTGTCTGTTTAAAATGCATGGCACGCTTTTAGAGATTTCGAGTTATTATTCTACTTAACCTCTAAAGATAGAGAATATATTTATTTGTTTGTATGTTCGTTTTTTTCAAACGAATCTCACCTAAGAATAATTTATTAAATTACACTTTAGACTTGTTTTGATGAAACTTGTCATCTGGTTTCCAGTAAAATATCTAAATATAGATTTAATAGAATCAATTAAAGAATTATAATATAGAGCAGGAGTTTATGCTTTTACATATTTACGCCATAATATCAATCAGCTGTAATTTTGATAAAAATAATAAACAAAAAAATATCTCTGAATCCAAGGAAAATTTAAATCTTAAGCTTGAGAAAATGAGATTAGAGAGATGATCACTTTCTAAGCTTATGCACATTGTTGCTCCTAAACCATTTGTCTTCAAATGAGTGATTTTACATTGAATGACACTTTCCTAGACTTGGTAACAGACTTATCTGTTGTTGTTGACAGGCTTGTTTTTTTTTTTGTGATAAACAAGAGATTTCAAAATTTGAAAAAGTTATTTAAGCTGTGTGAGCGATTGCTCAGCCTTACCCTGCGCCTCCAGAGGCAATAATTTCTTTCAAAAAATGCAATATGCAATGCAAATTTTCATGGCAGACTACACATTTCATGAAATAAATTATCTTACGAAATCGATTTTAGCATTAATTTCTTACCATTTCTGTGGAAATAAATGAAAAAATAATTTTATGATTTTCTAATGCCAGTTCGACTGACTTGTGTGTGCTTTTTACGTTTACAGGTGTTATGTGTACATTTATGGGTTGAGTTGGAATTCCAGGGCGAGAATGAAAATACAATAGGTATTGTTTGCATTGCATTCTGATTATCAATAAGATTTCATGAAATAATTTGCCCACCGAAACAAGAAATAAAAGTTTCGGATATAATTGCTGATATAAAAATAAAAATAAAAATTGCTTGTGGGGCGCAGGGATAAACCCATTCCGAATACTTGCTTAATCAGTCAAATTTTAAATGGCGAAATACCGACAAACCTATTGAAAGTGCGAAAAATAAGACACGATATTAGAATTTTAATCTTATACTCACTGTTTGTTAACCTCCGACCTCTTGCCTTCTTTTGACAAAGAATTATTGGTCAATCCATGACTGATCAAATCAAATAACAAACCAAACTTGTGAGGAAGGTTTCCGATGGAACGATGAATGAAATAAAGAACAATATGTACCAACTCAATATTATTTTATTTTTTCAGATATTTTTGAGCATCATGTTGTTTTCTAACTGCTTATCCGCTTTCACATATCATCTGTCCACGCCTGCAACTATAATAATAAGCGTATCCATAAGATCTGCAACAGGAGTTTTTCTCACGATCGTGATAATGACAGGCTTGATCACAGGATTGCACATGGACTCTACGTGCCTCGGTTGCAACAATCATGACACACACAAAGACCAAGAAGAAGAAGCTAGATTTTTTGAAAGCAACCATTTTTGATAAAGTTGATTGGGTAACACTCTGATTTAAATTAAAATTTGTTCTGTGATATTTCGCCGGCGTACACCTTCTATTTATTTGAATCAACCGTAAACGAAGCCAAGATATCACAATATTCATTAAGTAGGCTAAACCAACACGTTTTGACACAGCAGGTCAATTTGAACTCAATGCATATCGCGTATGTAATCAGGTGTTTTCAAAGAGAAAAAGAGTAAGAGTAGAGTATGGTAGTTCTAGTACTGTTTCATGCTATACAGAGGAGGTTAACTCTTCCATTTATAAATTGAGCTAAAAGGCCAACCGCACGCGAAAAATAGCAAATTAAAGTAGGTTTTATTCCACATATTTAATTTTTTTTAATGATGAACAATGTAGACTTTCTGGTTCTTGTATTTGATTAAGAAAAGAAACAGAAATATAAATTAATGTTGTAAAATTTTAAAATATAATTTTCCAAACAAATTTCTAATTTCAAAAAAACTGTTACATGAAATTTTAAGAGCTGTTGTTGTTTTTCCATTTAAAATTATTTATTTTTTTTTAGAAAATTGTTCCTCCCTCGTAAACTGAGACAAATGTTGGAGTAAGCAACCAGTTCACTATAAAAATAGTACTGATTTATTTTTGTACATTCAAATCGAATAATTTTGACAAGAAAGAATTTTGAAGGACGTTAAGACCAGTTTATGCAGGCAGGGACCATTTTTTAAAATGTATGGTGAACAATATTCAATCCCACAGCATTAGACTTTATAGCACAATTTGAAAGATATCAGCACTGCCCACTAAACGAAAACTAAACCCAATTCCATCCTTATGCGATAAGTCCATAACCGAAAAAGTAGAATCGGTAATTAAGACTACTAACTATTGTGATGATACAGAAACGAAAGTTTTGTTAGGAACATTACCATCATTTCGGTCACCACTAGACTTACCAATGTCAATGTTTGGTTGACGTTCTCTTATTGAAGTACTAAACTAGGAATAGTACATTTCAGATTTGGCATTACGGATTTCCAGAACAACTTTATTGCGAAGTGAGCATTACTCAAATTTCAAAACCTATATTTACTATTTCTGTTTAAATTATCGATTCACACTTAAACAATTGAAAATCAAGAGTATTTCCGGTGTATCGCAATAGAGAAATGCATGCCCAAACATTTATCAACTTCTTATCTGGGTACTAAAGGAACTCAAACAGCATCAAACATTTGACAATTTCTATACTTTAGTTAAATATTCAGGCAAGCTAAAACTGAAATGTATATTAAATGCCAAAAATTCGAGCAATATTCATAAATGGTAACATCTAGCAATAACACGTCATCTGCACGGCGATAAATTCATCCGAATCGCAATAGCAACAGCAGATAGTAGAAGGACTATTAGATATTCTTGGGAGAGGCATTCCATGGCATATATGTACTTCATTACTTTAGTTATAATTCAGCAATATTGATCTTAAAAAATTAAATCAGCTGCAAGAATAACAATAATTGTTAAAATATATGATACACACATTTATACCTGAAAAAAAATATTTTCGGTTGGAAAGAGAGCGTCCCTTTCTTTTTACTACAGCTGAAATTAATAAGTCCTGTACATGCATCATAGGTACAATTGACGAACATAATAAAGACAACTAATGCGTTTATATCCATTCTACATAAGATAAAAGTTTAAAAGTGAAGAAAGTTATATCCAGGTTTCAACTCAACTCCACCCAGTTAGAAAAATCGAGTCGAATCAAGCCAATTTCAATTATTTTGTTTTTCTATTATTATAATTTAAGGAAATATACATGGTCTGTGGGATTTTATGAGCAGACTTTTTAATTTTCTGCGCGGCGCCCCTCGAAGCGCGGGCCGTGTGCGAGGGCTCATTTCGCACATACTTCCGCGCGCCGCCTCTAATGATTCGATATCATACAATAATGTATGACCGAAGATTACACTGGAAACAAACATCAAATTTCTTCATACATTTCATACAACAAAAAATACTACTGTGATTGCAAGTGGCTTTATTTGGATTAAAAAATTATGAAAATTGTAGGTGGGGCTTAATAATGTTATTTATTTATTGCCTATAAATATAAACTTTCTTATACTTAACAATTTAAATTACAATTACAAAACGATTGCTATTGCAATTCATTATACCAAAAATTGAACAAAAGTATAACTAGTATAAATAAATAATTTACATATGTTTACTTAATGTTACTTGATTACAATAAAGTTCATTATTTTTCTTCTAAAATCATCTCTAGAACAATCTAGATCGATTACATCAGCATATTTTTAAAAAGATTTACAAGCTTTAGTAACTGGTTCATTACAATCGTAGTTTATTGAATGTTGCGGGATTAAGAAAAAATTGTTTAGCCTAGGTCCTAAGAATAGACAGTGGCAAATTCCAGTTTAGATGCCGAAGCGAAAATCTCGTGGATCTTTCCTGGATCCATTCAATTCGATTTGAAGCGTTTTTGTAATACGGACACCAAACCACACGGCAATATTCCAAAACAGGTCGGACGAAGCTAACATAAAGAGACTTCAAGGTGTATGGACATTACAGGTGCGTAATAGCCGTATAAGTGCCTCTCGCTTAAGTGCCTAACCCGCACAAGTAGGTATCTTTATTTTTTAGAACCAAAATTCTGAGGATTTTTTCATATAAAACTCATCTTATAATAATCTTCTGCTTAACTACCTTTCCCGGTTAATTGCCTTTTATTTTGTTTACTTTTATTGAAATTTAGCTGACGAAAATTCGTTTAAGTGCACATTTGAAATTAGCTGATAAAATACTAATGTTTTCCTTTAGCGCTTCCTTTTCTTTTATGCTTCAAAATTCATAAATAAAAAAGAAATAATCTTAATCTATTATGATGATTCTGATTTGCGTCAATAATTCATAACGTCCGATTAAATATAATGCAAAACAATTGGCCTAGGACAAAATCTTCAAATTTTAATGATTAAACATTTTAATCTTGTTGGATATAGTTCACATTGGGTTCTTGTCAAAATCCACGTAAGATGAACTGAACTTAACAAAAAGGCGTATTGGTAGGGCCCTAACTAGCCAACTGATAAATCGAAGAGAGATCCAAGGGACAAAACGCAAATTTTACGGACTGACGGTCGTTAAAAACTATTTTGAATTGAATGTTTTTTAGAGATAAGTATCTATGTGCACTTAAGCGGTTTTTTTATAACTGTCTAACCCGTATAATTGCATATTAAAGCGGGGGACTTACCGTGAGGCACTTATCCGGATTTTACTGTATACGAAAATTTAGGTGGAACAAAGAATGTGATAAAAAGTATTTTTTTAAAGCTTTGGAAAAAAAACTTTATTACCAACTTGTTTTCTGTTTGATTTTTTAGAACTTTTGAAATATTATTTTGTTATTGAGTTTAAGAGCAAAATATGTCGTTTGTGAAAAAAATTGGTTTTCGGTACGGTTATACATAAACACTGATCTGGAGATCGCTTCTTTCATTGTAGGTACATTATTAATCAACTCTTGAAATAAGTGAGAACAGTCTTGCCTTCAGGGTATATGAATAGAAGTGTTGACTTTTATTCAAGCTAAGACCAAATGCACATCATCGAGCCAATTCTAGTCTTCTCCATCCAAGTTGGCTTGGGAGTTCATCTGAAATACCTTAAGACTATATTTCACTAGTCTATACAACAGTCTTTCTCTTAATATTTTTGGAAATATAAAAATCTACATAGTTCACTTGGAAATTCAATATCATAATTAGTAACAAACAAATGGAATGGATTTTAACTTCATCAAAAAATAAAAAGAAAAAGTTATTATACTTTTAAATGGATCAAGTTTGTTGTAATCAGCAATTGTTAAATCTTAACGCTTCTTTAAACAATGCATCTGTTGGTACAATTCATGTGTGTTGGCTTAGCCTACTTAATGACTTACTGAAATATTGACTTCGTCAACAGTTAATTCGTATAAATAGCAGGCTCACACCAGCGAAATATCACAGAACAAGATTTAATTTAAATCAAAGTGGTATCCAATCAACATCAACTTAAAAAAAATGGCTGCTTTCAAAAAATCCACCATCTTCTTCTTGGTCCTTGTGTGTGTCATGATCATTGCTACCGAGACCGAGGCTCGTAGAGTCCGTGTACCACCCTGTGACGAAGTGTGCAACCGTATCGATCGTGAGAAGAACTCCTGCTGCAGGGCTCATGGATACGCTTATTATACCAGCTGCAGGCGTGGACAGATGGTATGTGAAAGCGGCTAAGCAATCTAAAAAGCTTAAAGTTGTCTGAAATTTAAAAAACAAATAAATATATAAAGTGTTGGTACCTATTGAAAAACTTGTTTTAATTCCTTGATCAACAATCTTAGTTGTAAGGATACAAAAATATTTAAATGTATTTTTGACTCGTTTCATAATTTATATTAGAAAGTAAAAGCTAAATGCCTTCAATCTTAAGCTAGTGGCAAGACTTTAACTAATACATTATGATAATTCTATGGATCCAGTAGTGCATGTTGCAACTTTAAACATATTCTCAAAAATAATGGGGTACTAACCTCAAATTAAGATAAAAACCATATACCAATATTTAAAATAAATTTGTAGATTAGGAACCGTCATTTTTTGTTCAAAATATTTCTGTAGAGAGTTCATAGGCCAATGGAATGTCAGTGTAGTGAAAGACAGACGAGTTATACTTTTCGCAGTCTCAGCCGGTTTTAGGGTATTGAATCCTAAGAATTTAGCTGCTCAATGTAAGATATTGGAGTTTATAATTTAAACATCACTTTTAACCAGAAATAAGTTACTCGACTGTTAAGCAATGAAATTATTGAAAAGTGAAAATTATTCATTGGAATAAGTTTTGCCCTAAAATTGGGTTCTATCTGAAACATAACTACTAACAGTCGAAAATAATGATTTGTAGACCTCAATAGTGCTCAGAACTGGAGGTTAGATGGAGCTAATATTAAGGTTGTTAGTGAATACAAATATCCAGGATTTATTATTTTTCATAATGTAAGCATAAAAGCTCATATTAAGGATAAACTTGCAGCTGCAAAGTCGGCTATTAATACGATTTGATCGCAATTTCAAAAAACTTTGTCAATGCAACATCCAAAATTTCAGGTTTTCAATTCTACAATAAACAGCTGCTTTTATTATGGGAACAGAGTATATGGAGGAAATGAAATCAATTCAAAGATACTTCTTTAAACGAATTTTTCGATTACCATTCAATACTCCCAACTATGCCATCTACGTTGATTCTGGTTTACCACAAATACACGTTAGGAACAAAACAAATTTTGATCTTATCGCTCCGATGTGGATATTCTCCTTTCAAAAACTGGCATGTACTTGCCTCGGCACATAACCTAGCGCTGAATTGAAATGTCAATAACAGAGAAGAGTGGAAAACCATTTTATACGTCTGTATATCTATGATTGATGAAAAAATGTACCGAATGAATCTTGAAAGGGCTAGGGAATCTGCTTCTAGATCTACCTAGAATCGTCTTTATCTAATTTCTGCATTTCAACAAAAGTTTCTTGTATTCCGAAGAATGTTTCGGTGTTTTTAACGGGGAGAGTGGTTGGAAGGTGCTCGTGCGTTATGTTTCTCATGGGAAAAATTACAGAAACTCATTTTTGAATGTTTTCAAGCAAATACAATTTTTCAAGTCAAATAATAATATATAATATTTTCTAATATTGTAGGTCTTAAACCTCTGTTTACATTTAAATTTAATTTATTTATTTTTTCGTTTTAGCTAAACTAAAAGCTTGTTTAACTAATTTATTTATATATTTTTTTTCCTTTTAGCTTGTTTATAATTTTGCTTCATATTTATATTCTTTTAATGATGCACGTAAATTTATATATATATATAATTGTTAAATTAGGAAAAAATATGTAATGATTATTTTTTTTATTATATTGTTTATTTTTTTAATAACTGTTGCTGTGGATCAAATGCTTGACTGGTAACTTAAAAGTGTTCAAGGCTCACTCTAGACATCATACATCTAATTTCAGTCCAAAGCCACCCCTGGGATATAAGCGGCTATTCATTCTATTCAGAGCTACATGTCTAAGGCCCGTTTGCTGACACGAATCATAAATATTTATGTTCAACTACTTTTTCCTATGCGTACACTGTCACATATACATGCGCTTAAGTAGAACTTAAATGTTTAAGTTGTGTATCAGCAAACGAGGCTAAAAGACAAATCATTAAAATTATTATATTATTACCTGATCAAATTATTTCATCAAAACTGGTAAGGTAAGTATTTTTTTTATACTCGAACTACTAGTCTGAGGTAGTGATGGGATAAATATCTATATTTAAGTATCAAATGGTTTCAAGTGAAATCAATTAGAATTTCACGCATTATTTGAATTGTATGATAAAATGTAGTTGCACGTCCAAGTGATTATTATCTGTTAAATTTATCAGCCGGGATGGGATTTCCCAGAATAAAATTGACTTATAGATGCTCTGGTCATAATTACATAAGTAGTTTAATGTAGAATTAGTTTTTTCTTAGAATTTAAATAAATAAGGTGAACGTAATTGATTTTACTCAGAACACAATTTAATCTAATAGAGAGTGCTTCGTTAAGGATTTAAATTTTTATTAATTTCAAATTCTCCTAATAAAACAAGAAGAACAAATAAAAATGGCTCTTTTCAACAAACGAGGTTTGCTCACGTAGCGATCGAGAGAAGCAACTGTAATTGAGGAATGAGATGTATTATTTAAATTAACAATTAAAAAACTATGGATGTGTTAATAATATCAATATTTCATTTTGTGTTGAAAATAGGAAATTTATGACAGTTGAATAAAATTTTATGAATTTATCATTTCAAGTGATCAAGTCACTACTAAGACTTTAAATTTATTGGAGAGTAAATGAATTAAGGTCTGTTAGTACTTATGTTTTAGATAGAACCAAATTTTAAGGTAAAGCTTTTTCCAAAGAATACATTTCACTTTTCACACTGCAATAATTTCATTGATTAACAGTCGAATAGCTTATTTCTGGTTAAAAGTGGTGTTTAAATTGTAAACTCCAATATCTTACTTTGAGCAGCTAAATTCTTAGGATTCAATACCCTAAAACCGGCTGAGACTGCGAAAAGTATAACTCGTCTGTCTTTCACCACATTGACATTCCATTGGCCTATGAACTCTCTACAGAAATATTTTGAACAAAAAATGACGGTTCCTAATCTACAAATTTATTTTAAATATTGGTATATGGTTTTTATCTTAATTTGAGGTTAGTACCCCATTATTTTTGAGAATATGTTTAAAGTTGCAACATGCACTACTGGATCCATAGAATTATCATAATGTATTAGTTAAAGTCTTGCCACTAGCTTAAGATTGAAGGCATTTAGCTTTTACTTTCTAATATAAATTATGAAACGAGTCAAAAATACATTTAAATATTTTTGTATCCTTACAACTAAGATTGTTGATCAAGGAATTAAAACAAGTTTTTCAATAGGTACCAACACTTTATATATTTATTTGTTTTTTAAATTTCAGACAACTTTAAGCTTTTTAGATTGCTTAGCCGCTTTCACATACCATCTGTCCACGCCTGCAGCTGGTATAATAAGCGTATCCATGAGCCCTGCAGCAGGAGTTCTTCTCACGATCGATACGGTTGCACACTTCGTCACAGGGTGGTACACGGACTCTACGAGCCTCGGTCTCGGTAGCAATGATCATGACACACACAAGGACCAAGAAGAAGATGGTGGATTTTTTGAAAGCAGCCATTTTTTTTAAGTTGATGTTGATTGGATACCACTTTGATTTAAATTAAATCTTGTTCTGTGATATTTCGCTGGTGTGAGCCTGCTATTTATACGAATTAACTGTTGACGAAGTCAATATTTCAGTAAGTCATTAAGTAGGCTAAGCCAACACACATGAATTGTACCAACAGATGCATTGTTTAAAGAAGCGTTAAGATTTAACAATTGCTGATTACAACAAACTTGATCCATTTAAAAGTATAATAACTTTTTCTTTTTATTTTTTGATGAAGTTAAAATCCATTCCATTTGTTTGTTACTAATTATGATATTGAATTTCCAAGTGAACTATGTAGATTTTTATATTTCCAAAAATATTAAGAGAAAGACTGTTGTATAGACTAGTGAAATATAGTCTTAAGGTATTTCAGATGAACTCCCAAGCCGACTTGAATGGAGAAGACTAGAATTGGCTCGATGATGTGCATTTGGTCTTAGCTTGAATAAAAGTCAACACTTTTATTCCTATACCCTGAACACAAGACTGTTCTCACTTATTTCAAGAGTTGATTAATAATGTACCTACAATGAAAGAAGCGATCTCCAGATCAGTGTTTAAGTATAACCGTACCGAAAACCAATTTTTTTCACAAACGACATATTTTGCTCTTAAATTCAATAACAGAATAATATTTCAAAAGTTCTAAAAAATCAAACAGAAAACAAGTTGGTAATAAAGTTTTTTTTCCAAAGCTTTAAAAAAATACTTTTTATCACATTCTTTGTTCCCCCTAAATTTTAATATGCAGTAAAATCCGGATAAGTGCCTCACGCCAAATGCCCACTTTAATATGCAATTATACGGATTAGGCAATTATAAAAAAAAATCGCTTAAGTGCACATATATACTTATCTCTAAAAAACATTTAATTCAAAATAGTTTTTAACGACCGTCGCGTCAGTCCGTAAAATTTGCGTTTCGTCGCTTGGATCTCTCTTCGATTCATCAGTTGGCTAGTTAGAGCCCTACCAATACGCCTTTTTGTTAAGTTCAGTTCATCTTACGTGGATTTTGACAAGAACCCAATGTGAACTATATCCAACCAGATTAAAATGTTTAATCAATAAAATTGGAAGATTTTGTCCTGGGCCAGGTGTTTTGTATTATATTTAATCGGACGTTATGAATTATTGACGCAAATCAGAATCATCATAATAGATTAAGATTATTTCTTTTTTATTTATGAATTTTGAAGCATAAAACAAAAGGAAGCGCTAAAGGAAAACATTAGTATTTTATCAGCTAAGTTAAAATGTGCACTTAAACTAATTTTCGTCAGCTAAATTTCAATAAAATTAAACAAAATAAAAGGCAATTAACCGGGAAAGGTAGTTAAGCAGAAGATTCTTATAAGATGAGTTTTATATGACAAAATCCTCAGAATTTTGGTTCTAAAAAACTAAAGGTACCTACTTGTGCGGGTTAGGCACTTAAGCGAGAGGCACTTATACGGGTATTAGGTACATATAATGTCCATACACCTTGAAGTCTCCTTACGTTAGCTTCGTCCGTCCTGTTTTGGAATATTGCCGTGTGGTTTGGTGTCCGAATTACAAAAACGCTTCAAATCGAATTGAATGGATCCAGGAAAGATCCACGAGATTTTCGCTTCGGCATCTAAACTGGAATTTGCCACTGTCTATTCTTAGGACCTAGGCTAAACAATTTTTTCTTAATCCCGCAACATTCAATAAACTACGATTGTAATGAACCAGTTACTAAAGCTTGTAAATCTTTTTAAAAATATGCTGATGTAATCGATCTAGATTGTTCTAGAGATGATTTTAGAAGAAAAATAATGAACTTTATTGTAATCAAGTAACATTAAGTAAACATATGTAAATTATTTATTTATACTAGTTATACTTTTGTTCAATTTTTGGTATAATGAATTGCAATAGCAATCGTTTTGTAATTGTAATTTAAATTGTTAAGTATAAGAAAGTTTATATTTATAGGCAATAAATAAATAACATTATTAAGCCCCACCTACAATTTTCATAATTTTTTAATCCAAATAAAGCCACTTGCAATCACAGTAGTATTTTTTGTTGTATGAAATGTATGAAGAAATTTGATGTTTGTTTCCAGTGTAATCTTCGGTCATACATTATTGTATGATATCGAATCATTAGAGGCGGCGCGCGGAAGTATGTGCGAAATGAGCCCTCGCACACGGCCCGCGCTTCGAGGGGCGCCGCGCAGAAAATTAAAAAGTCTGCTCATAAAATCCCACAGACCATGTATATTTCCTTAAATTATAATAATAGAAAAACAAAATAATTGAAATTGGCTTGATTCGACTCGATTTTTCTAACTGGGTGGAGTTGAGTTGAAACCTGGATATAACTTTCTTCACTTTTAAACTTTTATCTTATGTAGAATGGATATAAACGCATTAGTTGTCTTTATTATGTTCGTCAATTGTACCTATGATGCATGTACAGGACTTATTAATTTCAGCTGTAGTAAAAAGAAAGGGACGCTCTCTTTCCAACCGAAAATATTTTTTTTCAGGTATAAATGTGTGTATCATATATTTTAACAATTATTGTTATTCTTGCAGCTGATTTAATTTTTTAAGATCAATATTGCTGAATTATAACTAAAGTAATGAAGTACATATATGCCATGGAATGCCTCTCCCAAGAATATCTAATAGTCCTTCTACTATCTGCTGTTGCTATTGCGATTCGGATGAATTTATCGCCGTGCAGATGACGTGTTATTGCTAGATGTTACCATTTATGAATATTGCTCGAATTTTTGGCATTTAATATACATTTCAGTTTTAGCTTGCCTGAATATTTAACTAAAGTATAGAAATTGTCAAATGTTTGATGCTGTTTGAGTTCCTTTAGTACCCAGATAAGAAGTTGATAAATGTTTGGGCATGCATTTCTCTATTGCGATACACCGGAAATACTCTTGATTTTCAATTGTTTAAGTGTGAATCGATAATTTAAACAGAAATAGTAAATATAGGTTTTGAAATTTGAGTAATGCTCACTTCGCAATAAAGTTGTTCTGGAAATCCGTAATGCCAAATCTGAAATGTACTATTCCTAGTTTAGTACTTCAATAAGAGAACGTCAACCAAACATTGACATTGGTAAGTCTAGTGGTGACCGAAATGATGGTAATGTTCCTAACAAAACTTTCGTTTCTGTATCATCACAATAGTTAGTAGTCTTAATTACCGATTCTACTTTTTCGGTTATGGACTTATCGCATAAGGATGGAATTGGGTTTAGTTTTCGTTTAGTGGGCAGTGCTGATATCTTTCAAATTGTGCTATAAAGTCTAATGCTGTGGGATTGAATATTGTTCACCATACATTTTAAAAAATGGTCCCTGCCTGCATAAACTGGTCTTAACGTCCTTCAAAATTCTTTCTTGTCAAAATTATTCGATTTGAATGTACAAAAATAAATCAGTACTATTTTTATAGTGAACTGGTTGCTTACTCCAACATTTGTCTCAGTTTACGAGGGAGGAACAATTTTCTAAAAAAAAATAAATAATTTTAAATGGAAAAACAACAACAGCTCTTAAAATTTCATGTAACAGTTTTTTTGAAATTAGAAATTTGTTTGGAAAATTATATTTTAAAATTTTACAACATTAATTTATATTTCTGTTTCTTTTCTTAATCAAATACAAGAACCAGAAAGTCTACATTGTTCATCATTAAAAAAAATTAAATATGTGGAATAAAACCTACTTTAATTTGCTATTTTTCGCGTGCGGTTGGCCTTTTAGCTCAATTTATAAATGGAAGAGTTAACCTCCTCTGTATAGCATGAAACAGTACTAGAACTACCATACTCTACTCTTACTCTTTTTCTCTTTGAAAACACCTGATTACATACGCGATATGCATTGAGTTCAAATTGACCTGCTGTGTCAAAACGTGTTGGTTTAGCCTACTTAATGAATATTGTGATATCTTGGCTTCGTTTACGGTTGATTCAAATAAATAGAAGGTGTACGCCGGCGAAATATCACAGAACAAATTTTAATTTAAATCAGAGTGTTACCCAATCAACTTTATCAAAAATGGTTGCTTTCAAAAAATCTAGCTTCTTCTTCTTGGTCTTTGTGTGTGTCATGATTGTTGCAACCGAGGCACGTAGAGTCCATGTGCAATCCTGTGATCAAGCCTGTCATTATCACGATCGTGAGAAAAACTCCTGTTGCAGATCTTATGGATACGCTTATTATTATAGTTGCAGGCGTGGACAGATGATATGTGAAAGCGGATAAGCAGTCAGAAAACAACATGATGCTCAAAAATATCTGAAAAAATAAAATAATATTGAGTTGGTACATATTGTTCTTTATTTCATTCATCGGTCCATCGGAAACCTTCCTCACAAGTTTGGTTTGTTATTTGATTTGATCAGTCATGGATTGACCAATAATTCTTTGTCAAAAGAAGGCAAGAGGTCGGAGGTTAACAAACAGTGAGTATAAGATTAAAATTCTAATATCGTGTCTTATTTTTCGCACTTTCAATAGGTTTGTCGGTATTTCGCCATTTAAAATTTGACTGATTAAGCAAGTATTCGGAATGGGTTTATCCCTGCGCCCCACAAGCAATTTTTATTTTTATTTTTATATCAGCAATTATATCCGAAACTTTTATTTCTTGTTTCGGTGGGCAAATTATTTCATGAAATCTTATTGATAATCAGAATGCAATGCAAACAATACCTATTGTATTTTCATTCTCGCCCTGGAATTCCAACTCAACCCATAAATGTACACATAACACCTGTAAACGTAAAAAGCACACACAAGTCAGTCGAACTGGCATTAGAAAATCATAAAATTATTTTTTCATTTATTTCCACAGAAATGGTAAGAAATTAATGCTAAAATCGATTTCGTAAGATAATTTATTTCATGAAATGTGTAGTCTGCCATGAAAATTTGCATTGCATATTGCATTTTTTGAAAGAAATTATTGCCTCTGGAGGCGCAGGGTAAGGCTGAGCAATCGCTCACACAGCTTAAATAACTTTTTCAAATTTTGAAATCTCTTGTTTATCACAAAAAAAAAAACAAGCCTGTCAACAACAACAGATAAGTCTGTTACCAAGTCTAGGAAAGTGTCATTCAATGTAAAATCACTCATTTGAAGACAAATGGTTTAGGAGCAACAATGTGCATAAGCTTAGAAAGTGATCATCTCTCTAATCTCATTTTCTCAAGCTTAAGATTTAAATTTTCCTTGGATTCAGAGATATTTTTTTGTTTATTATTTTTATCAAAATTACAGCTGATTGATATTATGGCGTAAATATGTAAAAGCATAAACTCCTGCTCTATATTATAATTCTTTAATTGATTCTATTAAATCTATATTTAGATATTTTACTGGAAACCAGATGACAAGTTTCATCAAAACAAGTCTAAAGTGTAATTTAATAAATTATTCTTAGGTGAGATTCGTTTGAAAAAAACGAACATACAAACAAATAAATATATTCTCTATCTTTAGAGGTTAAGTAGAATAATAACTCGAAATCTCTAAAAGCGTGCCATGCATTTTAAACAGACAACAAACATGATTATGAAAAATAGCAGAGGCACATATGAATATGAACATCGGCTACCAGCGAACTAGGGAATTCCCAGCAACTGGAACTGATTAAGGCCTCTACAGATTTCATGGAATTCCCAATAATACGAACACTTGAGAAGATAATTTCGATCGATTGAATTCATCAGGTTGAATTTAAAGTGATTTAATCAAAATCAATCTCAGATGAAGTTTGAGTAGAAATTTTGTTTATAATTTACTACCGATACTTGGTTTATTTTATTCAACAGTTTTTTTTGAGGTTGAGTTTTTTAACTAAACAAATTCTAATGGTTGTATATTTTATTCACAATACCAAGTATAGTTAAATTTATAAGCTATTTAACAATTTTTGTTGAATATTAGACTACAATTTTGGGTTACGATAAACTTCCAACAGGTCCCAAGAAAATTCAACGAAGGAAACGAATGATTTACTTAAAGATGTTATTCCGGTTAAAAATTGTGTTACAAGGGAACGTTTTCTCTTTTCACATCTCTTTTCTCTCTCTTTTTTCTGAATAGTTATTGTGTGTTAATGTCAACACTTTTTTGTGCAAAGTGGGTTTGAAATCGTCTTCGCGCTAACAAACTAATATTCACGACTGGACGACGCACGCCTTATGTAGTAAGCTGGTTATTATATTTTGAAAGTCGTTTTTTACTGAATGATTTATAATTATACAACATTTCATACATTTTTTTATAAAAGAAAACGTTAGTGTGATAATTTCTAGTATTAACAATATAAATAAAGTAGAATTAAAAAAAAATCAAAAAGAATATTTTTTTTTCCAAAATCCAAGAAAATATTTTTGCCGAAATTTAGGCATGAAATATTATATAGAATTCGAAGGACCTTCTATGAAAAACTATTCATCAAAATCCATTGAGCCGTAAATGAGGGAATAAAAAAATCTATGGCAGGTAACGAAATTGTGTGTGAAAATTGCTTCAGCGGCATAGCCTGCAGATCGACCTACAGATAGACAGACGAAATTGAGTGTTCTATATTGTCGTAATGTCAAGTTGGAACCTTGTACGCTCTACATCTACATCATCCCTATCGACAGTCGAGTAGCTTCGCATTCGGTTCACCTCCATCAGCAACTCTAGCAATACCACACGACAATTAACCCACCCTAACGCATTCTCACCAGTCGCACATTAAATCAGCAGATCACATTACGGTGCGACGTCAGCACTCCGCCTACAGAAAAGTTATTCGTCATTCTTACAATTCACACTGAGTCACACCAGCCAATATAACAAGATGATGAGAGAAATGAGGATGGGGCAAAGCTTATACATATACTCGAAGCGAACCCCAGTGACCCTAGTCTCGATTGGGATTTTCAGAGGAGTAAGCTTCCTATTTATTGATCATAAGAGGTGGCTAACTCTTTGACCAACTACCATACTTTATTTGGTAGACTTCACCGTTTAAAGTAGAAATATGTTGGTGGGTAATAAAAGAAGTTGTTTTTCCCTCAGATTAACCATGGACTGGAATTAGATTACTCTAATATGTTTTACTTGCTTTCTCCGTCTGAGTAAGATCCTGGGCTATTGTAATTATATGTTATACTGTTTTATTTAATTAAAGATTATGAAATTATAAAGACCCTATTTTATAAGTAATAAAAATAATCCTTAATGTTAAAAGTCGTTTGAGTTTGTCCCATCTTCTCCTAATAAGGATTTCTTTTCGATATACATTTACTAGCTTCTTCGTAGGTAACATAACATGGTCAGACATACCACTTTATTTCAATTAAAGTAGATTTACTTAATTTAAGGAAAAACCTTAAAATCTGCTCCCTACTTCGCACTATTGTAAATTTTTTATATCTACTTCACTTATAGAAATTTCTTTTTATCCACTTCAATTTAAACAAAAATAACTTGAGTCTACTTCACAGCAAGAACAAATTAGGGGTATTCACTATCTGGTGTACCAAGTCTTGTAAAATTGTAAAATTTTATTTCTTTACAACAGACTGTGAACACACCTTTACTAATCTGTAGCAACACTGAAGCAAATGTCAAAATCTGTTTCACATTTGTTCTGAAGAAGGCTTAAGTTTTTGTTATAAGAACCTTACACCCTTGTATTTTTCTGTTACAATACGGTTCGGGTATTGTAAAAGTGTAAGATTTTGTCATTCAGTATATTTTGTTGTTGTAGTGCAAAAAAATGCTACACTTTTACAATGATACAAGACCAGATACACCGGATCGTGAATATCCCTATTATTTCAAAAATGTTTTACTCTCTATCATGTAAGCCCAGATTCACATTTCAAAAGAATAAATTGGATCTACCTTCACATCAAAAAATACAATGATTATCTACAATTTTCTGACGTTTATTATCGTTTACCTTTTAATTTTCTTTGAAACAAGTGTAATGCGTTTGGTTCTATTTGCGTTCCAGCTGTCTGTGCTGAAATCTGAAAATTTAAGCTGATAGCCAAATACGGTATAAAATAATATTTTGAAGTATAATCAAGAATGTGGATAATGATTCGAAGGCAAAAATATAATTTTGTAAAAAATACCATTTTTTCCAAAAAAGCTCTGGCAATCAAGATTTCCCAAAAGTAGTAAAATGGAGAGCCTATGTCTGTGGTGACTTCAAATACTTGGGAAAGTTATTCTTATTACTATTTACATTCGCCTTTCAAATATTCAGTTGCTGTTGATAAGTACAATTATGTACAACTAATTTGGAACGTACATTACCTTTTTGTCACTACTAACATTACAGCTTCTTTAAGGTTTCGGTATAATGTCTCATCGAAGTTACTCTGACTTACCGCGATTTATTAATGAAGTTGAAATATTAGTTGGGATGTTGTCTAACTGTATTAGTGGCTGTATTTTGCTTACGATTGTAATTTTGACAACCATAATTTGTCTTTCCAGCTGGTCATGCGAAGCATCTGCATCGCAGGTGTCATTAGTTTTGCCCTCACACTTTTGGTACAATGTCCAATATTGTTTATAGTTTATATTGGTGCTGGACGAAGTACTGCAGTATAGAGTCTTTAAATTACCCCAGGTTGATGTTTCTTTGTCTCACAGACATAATTAAACAATAACAATAGCTGAGAAATATTCCTAACGAATTCAGTAACGGGGAATTTGAGTAACAAATTATTTCGTTATGTTCCCTATGAGACCTATTCTTTTTTTTAATTTTAAAGGAATATGTTCGAAACGCTTCTTTCAAGTGAACTAAAATTTGTCCACCATTTTGTTCACATAGATTCTATCGAAAAACTAAACACACTATGGATAAACCAAACAAACTAGCCACAAATTTTGGATGCAAATTGAGCTCCAGATCACCATTCACCAAACATTTGACATTTTAACGACTTAATTAACGTCGTATTTTGTACATATATTAAAATAACGGTTTCTATTTCTAAGACACAATAGGTACTAAAACTGCTATATGGAAATATTTCGAATGATAAATAGACTATTAAATCCAGTTGAACTATTTTCAGCGTCATCTCGTTGAAACAGATGTTCTTTTTTAAAAGTAAACAACTTTTATTGCTTAATAATTCATAAATTGTTTGTTTGTTTGTTTTTTATTTTTGAGTGTGTTGGAAAGCGTGAATGGGACTGCTCACAACTGTCTTAATTGTTCAAATTGTTTGTTCTATAAATATTAAATTCTTGTGATTTATTTAATTATGGTGGATAATAACCGATTTATAAATAAAAAGAACCTCGTATCTGGTAAGGAAAATTGGTACTTTCTTGTTCCCACTTCTCGTGACATTGTTTTCAAGTCAATTGTTCGGAAACATGATTATAATCGTGTTCTTTTATTAATATCTTAATGGTTATCAATATTTAATTTATTTATATTCTTAAAGTGGCTTGGAGACTATGCGTGACCAAAAAAGTATCTTCAGCATTCTGACAATTGCTGAAAACAATAATTACTCAAAATAAATATTATGAATATAAAGTTCTTTACTACGTCTACAACGCAGGAACAAAAAAAAAAGAACACACCTACTACAATATTTATTTCGGTTATACATTTATTTAGTGCTTGGAAAAAATACTCAGTTTTGGAGGCAGGCGGAGGTACCCAAATATTTCTATAACATTGTTTATTTGTTTTAATTGTTAGTGGCGCAATATTGTACGGTAGGCACGTACTCATCAACACCACATTGTTATTATTAATTCCTAACAATATAACTGAAACTTGTGATATGGGATTTATTTTGATCATTCTAATCAATGGAAATGAGAAAAATAAGATGTCCGATGATATCACCCGAACTTGCTCTTGCAACTATACACATTAAAGATATAAAGTATTAGTAATACAAGAACAAAAAATACAAGAACAAATATTTTATTTAACACAAAAAAAAACTAAGTTTCATAAAATTTGAAACAACATTTGTAAATGTTTTCTAATATATGTTGTTACATTTTAACAGTTTTTGATTGCCATTTTGATTTATTTAAATTAATTTAATTTATTTGGTCAAATATTATTTACTTTTCATTTATTTTATTTTATTGTATTTTATTCTATTTTATTTTATTTTATTTTATTTTATTTTATTTTATTTTATTTTATTTTATTTTATTTTATTTTATTTTATTTTATTTTTATTTTATTTTGTTGTATTATAGTTTGTTTATAATTATATTGATATAGTAAAGTCATGGGCTGTTAGAATTCAAAGTTGATCAAAAGATTTATAATAGTATAAGCACTCTTGTCGATTTTCTAATGGGACTAAGAATTCATGCAAGAATAACAACAACGAACGGAAGAGTTTAAAATGAACGCGCATACTCAAATTGGATGTCTGGTCTTTGTAAAATATTATAACTGCCACCTTTCACTTATATGCTCTGAAACTTTGAAACAATCGACGGATTGCGTTAACTTTTTATAAGATTTCCAGCTAAAGTGCAGTAAACTGAAATGACACAATAAAAATCACCTAAACCGCATTCGCATGTGTTTTGTCTTGAGTGTAATATTGTTAATTATTAAGCTGCTTATGGAAGTTTTAATGCAGAAGACTCTGGTATGATTGCTCATTTAAAATAAAATAAAATGCACGATTGGATAGCACGTACATGATATTATGTTCGATCACATCTTTAACACAAGATTTTTAGTAAGACTCAATATATGTTTTATTCTTTTTTACTTAATTTTTTATATACAAAATTTCGTCAATTTTTTTTTCTAAGAAATTTGTCAGTGTGACAATTTTATATACATATTTATTTATAAAAATTAAAAAAAACTGAATTTAAAAAAAAACATCCACCGATTTTCGAAATATGTATTGAATTTACAAAAACAAAAAAATAATTTTTATTTTCAAAAATCCAAAAAAAGAAAATATTTTTCGAAAGCTTTGGTATGCAGTATTATTTAGAATTCAATAGACTTCCTACGTACAAATTTTGATCCACACCCCTTAAGTCGTTTATGAGAAAGTCAAAAATCAAAAAAATGGTTGAAGTTTATAACAAAATTTCTACCTATTTTAGTGCACACACTTTTTTTTATCAAAATCGTTACAGCCGTTTTCTTGAAATTGAGATTGTAGAAAAAATTGTATGGCAGGTACCGTTAGTTTTGGACCTAAAAAAAAAACGATTCAAACATCTATTTTGGACAATCACCTAAAACGTTTAAATATCAAGTTTGAACAAAATTGGTTTATCCGATTAGGCAGACGTAATGTCAAGCTTGATTAAAATCTTGAGTTCGATTTTTTTCCAATCGCAAGTAAAAAATTCAGTTGTTGCCAACAGAGAGAATGTATTTACATTAAATTTAAATAAGTTTCAGTTATATAGGTTGTTAAAGCTATTATACAGATCTTGAAACAAAAAGTGATATGAGATAGTATAAAGTTTGAAGGAAATAGCTTCAGCAGCTTCGGCTGTAGATAGAGGTACCCCAGTCAGACAGACGTACAGATGGAATTGTGAAATGTGGTCTTGCTATTTAACTGCTAACAGAGTGAATATTTTATTGGGTAGGTTAAACTAACACACAGTAATTATATTTCGACATGCTTTATTTAAAAAAGATTTAAATGTTTATAATATTGTGCCTTATAAGATCTTAACCAAATATGAATAATACAAACAACTCTGATAACACATAACATCGTCTTAAATTAATTAGCTGGCAGACGAACGAAGTTGCCCAAATAGTAGTTCTTGCGATGAAAAACGAAAATGTGTCTTATTCCTTTAAGCGATATAATATTCTAAATTATATATGCGTTTGGTGTTTTCAAAAGGGTTCGAACGATTTGGAAGAAATGTTCACAGTGTTTTTTTTCATGAGCGAGACAAAATTTTTAAATTATTTTTAGTAAAAAGGGTCTACTGCCACACCCACTTTTATTAATTCTTTTCTTTTCAGAAACGGCGCTAAAGATTTGGATCAAATCTTCGAAGTTCCCTCTTATAGTCTAAATAAAATTAAATTACGTTAAGTAAACTGCGCTAACTGCCACGTGGCATGGCCTGCTTTTAGGATTTCTTAGCACCTTTTGAAATGAAAATACATGCGATGAAATTTTGTTTGTAAATAATATTTTTCACATTTTACAAGTTTATATAAGTATCAATTATTTAATTCCGTAGCCAGGGTCAATGTTAACTTTAAAAATAGAAGAAATTTCGGCTACTCAAAAGACTCATTGAGCAAAGGGCAAAGCTTTTCATACATTATGCGAAGTTAAATATGTAATCTATTTAATTTTATTTTTTAAGCATACAATTGTTGGTGGAATATTTCGGAATTTAGGTCTTATAAGAATTAACCCCCATACTCCTATCTTAAACACTCACTTTCAGAATTGTTGTTGTCCTTGGTATTATACGGGTTTACGTTAATTTAAAGGGTAGATGCGTTTTTGAGATAACCCTTTATTGAAAAAATGCAAAATTAGTCTGTCTTTTACCCAATATTTACATATTTCAATTTTATTTCTAAACGACTTTTTTATTAAATATATTTTAAATTTAATTTAATTTCATACAAAATTTTCCATTATACATTATATTTTATTCCTATATATCTTATCTTTCTACTTAGACACGAGTTTGCTGAATTTTATTATTTATTTCATATTTAATCTATAGTTGTAAAATGTTTAAGCTTTTTTTTAAATAAAAAAATGGAACAAATATTGGAACATGAGTGATAAGTATATATACATGCTAAATCAAAAAATAAAAAATAAAAGTAAGATAGTATAAATAGTAGCAGTACACGTTTTAAATATCACAGAACCACATTTAATTTTAGTCAGAGTGTTACCCAAGCAACTTTATGAAAAATGGTTGCTGCCAAAAAATCCACCTATTTCTTTTTGGTCCTTGTGTGTGTCATGATCATTGCAACCCAGAGCGATGCACGTAATGTCCGTGTGCCAGCCTGTGATAAGGCATGTAGTAGTAACGATATTCAAAAGAACGCCTGTTGCAGAACTTATGGATACGGTGGTTTTGTCAGTTGCAATAATAGGCAGATGATTTGCCTAACAGAATTACCAATAGATTAGATAAGATTTTAAATGATTTTTATTTCATGGAATTTATAAAAAATTGTGTATATTTTATTAACCAATAAATGCTAAAAGACTTAAGGTACATAGGTATCGCTAAATAAAGAAAATGGTAGTTAATATAATTTTTGTTTTATATTTTTTTCATACAGAATTTTCTTTTGTAAAGAGGTAGCTTGTATCCTCTTTTAATATCGTATCCCAAGATTTTAATCAAAAATAAAGTTATATAAATTAAGATAGGTAGAAAGCTTCTGCAATTTTTTTTTCTCGAGAAGTGAAGCTTGGCACTAAGGTATGGTAGTTGTACATTTTAACCTAAGTTAAACCATAAGAATTAAAACCCATTTCAATAGAAAGGTAGTTTCAACTTCGAAGATGCAAGAAATTCTTCTCTCCGTCTGATCTGGATAATATTCAGGCTTCTAGGAATGCTCGTCAGCTAACCCTCGAGCCTAACTTCAGACGTGCTGTTATGTAAACAGATACTTTCTTTAGCTGCTTTACCGGGCTCTATTTAATTGACATTCAGAAATTCAAAACTAATGTGAATCGGTATTTCCTTTTAAATCCTTCCCTACTTTCTTAACACTCACACTGGTGCTTGATTATTTTAATGGCAGCTAGTCAAAGCCACTTTAGTGTGCGCCTAAAATTTTGAAAACATTTTTAGCAAACAAATTTGAAACCCAATTTTGAAGATATTATTAATATTGACTGGTTTTTGAAAAATCGGTTTTTCAAAAAAAAAAAATTATTTATTTTTTAAAAATCGAAAAAACTTTTTTTTGGAAAATTTGAGCATACAGTTTTATTCAGACTTTTAGGGTGCATTAATGAAATAATTTATTTTATAAAAATCGTTGGAGCCGTTTATGAGAAAAATAGAATTTTTGTTTTTAGCAAAAAAAAATGTATGGGATCTACTGTTATTTGTCGTCTTAAAAAAAATGAAAACAACGTGTGGGCATATTAACGAAAAAATAATATGTTGAAGCAAATCCATTGAGCCCTTTTGGGCTGCAGACTCGCGGACAGACAAACAGACGGAATTGGGGGACCCAATTTTTTTACGCGAATCCATAACTTGCCTTATACTACCTATAATCGCAAAAAATAATAGAAATGTGCAGTACATATGGGTCTTACGCTTTAATATTGCATTTACGTAAATAGCCTGTATGATGTAAGACAAAATACCAATCACATTACAATTTATTGATTTAATCAATTCCACGGCGGCTCATGATATGTATAATATAATTATAAATATAATTAATATAAATATAATTTAGTGTGCCCTTTCTACCTTGAGTTGAATAATGTTATAAATGCCCTCACATAAAATAAAAGGTGAGTTCTCAGAAATGCTTCATATTGGCGATAACTTTAAGAGTGAAATATTAAATGATCATTTTATTTTCATAATATGGTATCTTATATATTTATTATAACGCGGTGATCAAACTTTGTTGTAAGCGTTTAACCACACCAACACCAAGAGGCAATGGATCAAACGTTTGACTATTGCGTTTAACATTTTCTGGTTTGTGTATCGTTTTATCTTTTGAGAATGTAAGGTGGACAAAATTAGGTTCAGCTTCGTTTCTCGCACGATCTTGCATAACAACAAAATTATCTGTGATATTCTTACCAAAACAGATAAATATAATCAGCTTTATTTATAATTGCATTATAGAGAGTATATAGCGCTATACACTCCTTATAATGCCTCTGAACTCGAAAATCTCATTTATAAAACTAATGCAACTTTAAATAGAGCCATTGAACGCTAAACGTACTTAAGGGCTTATAGGTTGAATAGAGCCTACATAAGGATATTATAGGGTCGAAATGTTATTTTGAGTTTGGACATAAAACAAAAAAAAAAAACAAAATGCCTTTAAGTTTTGTATCCTTTTCAAATGATTTCAATAATTTAAAAGTTCCAACGCCAAGAAGAAGAAAACTGTATTAAAAACGATTCAACCAAATGAATCATAGAAATGGAGACTTAAGAAAAATACAGGTTGTCCATAATCCAAATATGCTTAAAATTATTGAAATTGTTCTTTTGGGCCTTTTTTGGTTGTGTGACGAGGAACACGTCTGTTCACGGCGAAAGCCGGTAGCCAACCTGTTTAAATTAAAGCTAAACCTAAAATTGTTGTGCTTAAAAAAGCAAATTCACAACTTCTAGAATAAATACAAAAACTAAAAAAGTGCGTTTGCTACTCAATACCTGACCGTGAGAGAAGTGAAACCACACTCACCCTACTCATCCACATACTACTCGACATACTGACATAGTGGGTACTACCAATCCAAAGAGGATCTTAGGGATGAAAAACTACGATCCAATATTTATTATTATTTTGTATTATTATTTATTTTGTTTTCATTAAATCACAATCATAACACCAACAAAAGTTCTAGTTGTGTTTTCTGACAAATAGCTTAATTGATCATGACAGCCAAATGGAATAGATTATCCGTTTTTGGTAAATTTTGGACATAAAGCCTTGCATAACTACAATTTATGGGAAAATGTTCTATAAATAGGAATTTATGGAAGGGCTACATAAGACGTTATTCATCTGTTTAGAGCATTCTATTAAATAAGACTAAATATGTATAAGGTAATTTTGATACCATTATAAATTCCGGTGATATTTTGTCTTTAATTCCAGCATTTGAAATGGTACCTCAGCTAACATTTCAGCTTAGATAAGGCCTCCGAAATAAATTTCACATTCTATAAGGCCATACCGAAGCCTTATAGAAGCTTAAATGTGAGTAGTGTATTAATATTAATTTCGAATGCCAAAATTTTGATAGAGTTAACATTTTATTGAGGGGCCAGTATTTAAGCATGGTCAATTGTTTATCGCAGCAAGTAGCATTAGATCGTTTTAAAGTTTTAAATTTTGAATGTAGTGGACAATGCAATTTGTTAGACGAAACAGAGTTTTCATCAAACTTTTAACTAAAAAAAACACAATATAGTTTTTTTTAGAAAAACTATTTTTAGATATTACTTTACTGAAAAATAAAATGAATGGACAGATCTTCAGGCTCCATTTCTAAAACGTTTAAATTTTAATAAAATTTCTAGTTTGATATATTTATAATTAAAAAAATAAGGTTTTAAATATATTTTTTTTATTTTCTTCGTTTATTTACAAAAATGATTATTTTTGTAGCATTTTATTTTTGATGTAGTTGTTAGTCTTTTGTGATTAACCGCTTTCGCATACCATCTGCCCACGCCTGCAGCTGGTATAATATGCGTATCCATGAGCCCTGCAGCAGGAGTTCTTCTCACGATCGATACGATTGCACACTTCGTCACAGGGTGGTACACGGACTCTACGAGCCTCGGTCTCGGTAGCAATGATCATGAAACACACAAGGACCAAGAAGAAGATGGTGGATTTTTTGAAAGCAGCCATTTTTTTAAAGTTGATGTTGATTGGATAACACTTTGATATAAATTAAATCTTGTTCTGTGATATTTCGCTGGCATGCACCTGCTATTTATACGAATTAACTGTTGACGAAGTCAATATTTCAGTAATTCATTAAGTAGGCTAAACAAACATACATGAATTGCATTTCGACATGCATTGTTTAAAGAAGCATTAAGACTTAACAATTGCAGATTACAATAAACTTGATCCATTTAAGAGTATAATACCTTTTATATTTTTTTGATGTAAGTTTAAAAAATCCATTCTAACGGGTGATTTTTTTGCTACTTGGTTTTTGACGTTTATATTTTTGACAGATCACACATGACAAATTCCACGAACATTTGACATTTCGATTCAGTATTGTTTGCCATTTCATCATGAATAGACTTACGCCTGAACAACGTTTGCAAATTATTGAAATTTATTATCAAAATTCGTGCTCTGTGAAAAATGTGTTTCGCAAGCTTTTATCGCAAAATTGTCTTCAGCGACGAGGCTCATTTTTGGCTAAATGGATACGTGAATAAGCAGAATTATTGCCGTATTTGGAGTGAAGAGCAGCCAGAGGCAATTCAGCAGCTACCAATGCATCCCGAAAAATGCACTGTTTGGTGCGGTTTATGGGCAGGCGGCATCATTGGGCCGTACTTCTTCAAGGACGATGAAGGCCGCAGGGTTACGGTCAATGGAGAAAGGTACCGTTCGATGATAACAGATTTTTTTTGGCGAAAATGCAAGAATTGAACTCGGTCGACATGTGGTTCCAACAGGACGGTGCCACATGCCACACTGCACCCGAAACCATGCATCAATTGAGAGGCGAATTTGGTGAGCAGTTGATCTCACGTTTTGGCGCAGTCAATTGGCCACCAAGATCATGTGATTTGACCCCGTTAGACTATTTTTTGTGGGGCTATGTGAAGTGTATTGTCTATGGGGACAAGCCAAACACGATTGCTGCCTTGGAAGCCAACATTGAACGCGTCATTGGTGAGATTCCGGCCGAAATGTGTGAAAAAGTTTGCCAAAATTGTACCTTCAGAATGGACCACCTGAAGCGTAGCCGCGGGCAACATTTAAGTGAAATTATTTTTAAAAAGTAAATGTCAGAAATTGATTTATCGATCCAAATAAAAATTTCATTCACTTTTTACAAGTTTCTGTGTTTTTTTGAATTTTCAAAAACCAAGCTCTTAAAAAATCACCGTTTATATGTTTGTTGCTAATTAAGAGATTGAAATGGCAAGTGGACTTGGTTCTTAGAGTTTTAAAAATAGCAAATGAAAGATTGTTCGAAGTTAATGATGTCTAAATATAATTGAAACTTGTTCAAGAAATAAATGCTTTACAAGGAAACTCCTTTCAGAAAAAAGACACGGAGTGGTGTTCTTACTTTTTTACTTATGCTAAGAATATATGTCATAAACTTGGAATTGTTGAAAATATAGCCTTATCCTATGGAAATGAAATGCGAAGTTATTTTCAGAGTCAATGCGGAAATATTGCAAAAATCTTAGCAGCTATGAAATTTCGCTATAAAGTTCGATTATACTCCTAAGAACAATTTTGATCCTGTCCCTTATGATAATGTAATTGATAAGAAATAAAATGCACGACTTGATCGCACGAACTTGCTCTTGTAGCTAACAACTTTAATGTAGCTAACCATTGAGGTTTAGTTATTTAGGTGTAGTTATGCTATGCAGGTTTAAAGCCTATGTAGGTAAGATTAATTCTATTCTTAGTATAATGAATTGTGGAAACTCACTATTCAAGGAATAGTTACATAGGTACACATGTATATTTTAATCTAAGTTATAGATTTTAATTATGTAAGTTAGGAGAGTAAAATTATCTATATATATATATATATATATATATTGATGGAACCTAAGTATGTGTACATGTACATATAATAATGAAAATGAAGGATGTAGGTGGGTAGGTAGGTATATACATACAACTTCATAATATAGGTGCAATATGCATACATAAGATTCATGTGATTTTTAAAGCACATATATATATATATATAAATGTAAGAGGGCCTACATTGTAATTAGTATTCAGTGACATACGCAAAAATGCGTAAAAAGGGAATAATAATAAGGTAGAAATAAATGGATAATACACATACTTAAATACTTTAAATTGCTTAGTCGTTATAGTTTGCGGGAAAACAAAGATGCCATTTGAATTCATAGATAAATAAGAATATATAAAAAAATTCAAAAATCGTTGGAGCGGTTTTTTAATAAATTAATTTTTTATGTATAAAATTTTGAAAACATTTTTAGAAAAAAAATTTGAAACGCCATTTTGACGAAATTATTAATATACATATAAAATTTAAATTAAAAAAATTCTGTCACTGGTTTTTGAAAAATCGATTTTTCAAAAAAAAATTTGTATTTATTTTTTTTAAATCTAAAAACTATTTTTTTTGAAAATTTGAGTACGCATTCTTATTAACAGTTTTAGGGAGTATTTGCATAAAAAAATTATTTTAATCGGCTCATCCAATATTGAGAAAGTTGAAAATATGAAAAGTGGTTCTATGGGAAGTACCGTTAATAAGTACGCAAAAATAATATTTTTATACTTGAAAGTGAACTGTACTAATCTAAGAACACACAAATTTTCTAATAAAAATTCTTGGAGCCGTTTTCGAGAAATAATTTTTTTTCTTAACGGGTTCTTAAAATTTGTATGGGCGGTACCGTTGTTTTTTTTATTTTAGAAAAATAGTTTTCTTAAATATTCAAGATAATGTAAAAAAAACCACCAAATACGAAGTTTTGAAAAAATCGATTCAGACGTTGTCGAAATTTTGAGTTTTCAAAAAAAAAGAAGAATAATTTCCAATTCTCTGGGAGCTTCTGCGCAAGTAATTAAAACAAAAAAACAAATTGACCGTTTCCGAAAAAATCGAAAACCAAAAAAATGGTTCTACTAGAGGTACCAAAAATAACAATTTTTTTCTAAAAAAAATTATAAAAAGGTACCCTTTCCCTTCAATGAACTGATTTTTTTTTATAAAAATCTTTGGAGCCGTTTTTCAGAAAAATAATTTTTTTGTTTTTGGCCAAAAAAAATGTATGGGAGCTACTGTTATTTGTCGTCTTAAAAAAATTTAAAAAAAACGTGTGGGCATATTACCGAAAAAACAAGTTTGAAGCAAATCTATCAAAGCGTTTAGGCTGTAGAATGACAGAATGTAAGACAGACATGCAGACGGAATTGGGGGACCCACTTTTTGGTGTTCTCTATGATCGTAATGTCATGTTTGATTGTCAGAATTTTTGTTTTGTTTTTACGAATACATAACTTGCCTTATAATACCTATAATCGCAAGTAAAAATTTGAGATGGAATGCGTAAGGTGGGGAGAAATTTCAGGTTCTACGCACAAAATAAATGAAAACTTAGCAATAAAAGCTCACTCGAAAAAGCTAAAAGAAAAAAATAGTTAAATGGAAAATGAATAACAAAAACAAATTGACTCCCGTTTTTTGAATAATTTTAATTTAGATATTAAAGTTTAATGCGAATTAACATTTTGTATTAGATAGTTTGAGGAAAGTCATTATTTTCAGGTTGGAAGCAGTAGGAAGAACTAATAACAGTTGAGAAAATCCTGAAGCGAAATTTTGCCAAGTTTTTTTTAAATATGTACAATATATGTGTGCATATAACTGGTTGAAGCTGTAGACAAAGTATTCACGCTTAACCACTATACTAAATCAACATTTCTTTTACTATACTTTGGAGAGAACACTGTACTTTTATAAAGATCCGATAAGTGCATATGAGCATATACTAAAAGGGTTTTTACTACCTTTAAAATGATCAAACACAGTCTAAGCGTTAGGATTTAGGGAAGGATTTAAGAGGAGATACCGATGCACATTGGTTTTCAATTTCTAAATATCAAAATGGGACGTTAAAATAGAACCGGTAAAGTATTCGACATTCGGTTTTTAATGTTAACGAAAGAACATTATGTCCAAAGTTGGTCTCAAGAGTAAGGTCATAGCATTCCTTAAAAAATTGAAAAATATTCAATCCAAATGCCTTAATGTTTTATAATTTCTGAGTAAATCGAATATTTAGAACAAATCCTACGTCTTCACTTGACTCGCCTTCAAGGCCTTTAAATGAAAGAAATAACCTTCTATTATATGTAGGTCGGTCTTATCAGCATACAATAAAGTTCAAGTTAAAACTGTACTCGATTATCCATACTCCATACAATTTTTCTCATTGGAAATACCTGTTTACACTCGCATTCAATTAAAATTGACCTGTCAAAACAATAATTGTATATTGTCTTAACATACTTAATGACTTACAGAAATATATTGACTTTGTCAACAGTTAATTCGTATAAATAGCAGGCGCATGCCAGCGAAATATCACAGAACAAGATTTAATTTAAATCAGTGTTATCCAATCAACATCAACTTAAAAAAAATGGCTGCTTTTAAAAAATCCACCATCTTCTTCTTGGTGCTTGTGTGTGTCATGATCATTGCTACCGAGACCGAGGCTCGTAGAGTCCGTGTACAACCCTGTGACGAAGTGTGCAGTCGTATCGATCGTGAGAAGAACTCCTGCTGCAGGGCTCATGGATACGCATATTATACCAGCTGCAGGTGGGGACAGATGGTATGCGAAAGCGGATAATCTGGAAAGGCGGACAACTATCAAAGATATAAAAAATGGTTTGCAATAAATGTTGAAAATAAAAAAAGATTGTTGCCAAATTTACTGATTTTATTCAAATTTCCCATAAAGTAAATAGAAAGGAGCCATTGTGATACATATTATATTAGATGGACCTGGTATGGAAGACTGGTCATTCTTGTTGAGAGTTTTCTTTTCCTTTTTTTTAAATTATCTGTTAAAGTTTTTGCCACATGCTCAAGTGACTGCTACCTGAAAACTCTGAAGTCAAGCTACAGATACATACTAATGATTTTGATTTGATCATTTGAAAATGTGTGCTTACTTTATTAAGAATAGGTCGTTCATAAAGAATAGGCGTATAGTTTAAAGTCGTATTTTATAAAAACAATTATTTTATTTTTCTTAATTTCAAAAAATGCTTACAAAATAATTTTTACTAACGTCGCACGCATCTCATTCCGCCGTGGCAGCTAGAGTGGTGGGAGTGCCCATGAGCTCTGCAACATTGGTCCTTTTCACGATTAATTCGGCTGCAAACGTTATCACATGGTGGAACACGAACTGTTGATGCCTCAGTCTCAGCAACAATCACTGCCAAAGCCAGGAATAAAAGGAAGAAGGTTGTTTTGTTGAAAGCAGCCATTTCGATAACTTTTCAAAAGATTATAAGGATTATTTTCGCAGAGAAACACTGTTTAAGAGATCAATTATTGTTTTGTGAAGATTTATGTATTTACACTCAGCTTTTATACTAAACGGATGCGACCAGAAATTCAAATTCAAATTAATTGACTACAAGGGATTTTCCCACACATCGTTATCAGGCGTGCAAAGAGAAGCTGTATAATGTATGACGTAAGTTATTTGTTGTTTAAAATTAAACAAATCATTTATTGGGGTCAAAGATTGATGGGATTTTTATTAATCTAGTTTTTAGTAAGGTGTAGTAGAAAATTATATAATGGTGCTATATTAAGCGTTCACCAATTATGTAATATCTTTACAACTACCTATGTTTTTATTTTAGAAGTACATAATTTAATTGCATAAAAAACATTAGAATTAGTTTCTAGCCTACTTGATATTGTATTTATATAGGCATCACTATAATACAAGCTTTGCATTTGAAAAAAAAAAAAAACCTAACACGAGATTTAAATCAAACTTAACATTACAATGATAGAGAGCACCAAAAATGTAAGTACCGAAATTCCGTCCGTCTGTCTGTAGCCCGATATTCAGCCTGCCTAATCTACTATAGTGATTTTCTTCAAGATTTGCACTTTCAATTTAAAATAATTCTGCATTTTAAAATTTGCACAAAACATTTCTTTAGATTTTTCAATTTTATTTTGTAAAATTCAATTTCAATTTCAAAAATAGCTTCCAATTGATAATTCTTTTGTTTGATATTAATTTGTTTAATTTATATTATTAAATACCTACATACTTTAAATTAACCTCTACTATTTCTTGTAGAAAAAAAAATTGGATATATATTATATGTACTTTATTTTTGGGTAATAGCTATGTCCACAAGTTTTTTTTAGCCGAAAATTTGAATCTTCTTTTTCTCAAAAGCAGCTCCAACAATTTTTATAAAAAAATCACATCGTATGCAAAAGATTTCTATTAAAAATCTAAATATATTTTTAAAGACATTTTTTACTTAAGTTTTTATCTAAGAAAGAAATAGAATGACAATCTTAAATTTTCAATAATATAAACTTAAAAACAAAAGATTAAATAAGATTAAAAAATAATTAAAAATTCTGAAACAAATACTTAGACTAGTTTGAGGTCAAAAAAAAAGTACGCCATTTTATTTTTTGATAAATTTGAATTTATGAGAAAAAAATTTAAAAATTGTGGAGCGTTTTTTGAGAAAAAAAAGTTTTTTTTTAAGTTAAAAATATTGGTATGCGGTATTAATTGGTATACCTACACCTTTATATGTGTGAAATTTCGAAAGAATCTGTTAAGTCATTTATGAGATAGTCGAAAGCATAACAATTTTTTTTCAACCATATCGGTCGTACCTAAAAATCTGCTCTGATTTTTTTAAAAATCAAAATCGTTAAAGCCGTTTTCAGGCAAAATAGGCTTTAACGTAACCGTTATATGGCAGGTACCGTTATTTAAAAAAATCAATTTCCTCTCTGTACAATACCTAAAAACTCTATATACCAAGTTTGAAACAATTCGGCCCATCCGTTTGTTCTTTAGGTGTCTAAGCATACATACACACCGCCAGACAGACATACAGACGGACAGAATTCTTAGACCATCTGTTTTCGTCTTCGCTATCATCGTAATGTTATGTTTGATTGTTATCTCAAACCTTTTTTTTTCGACGAATGCCTAACTTGCCTTATAGCACCTATAATCCCAAGTAAAAAATCAGTAAATTAATAAAGGGCAAATGTTGAAAAACAACATTTTTCAAACTTTTTTTTTTAAATAAAAAAAAACATTTTTTTTAAATCACTTTATGCCTTTGAAAATTTGTTTAGTACTTTTTGGACATTTTCTTGAATACCTACATAAAAAAAATAACTTTCCTAAAACAAAAAACAATTGCACCTACCTACTATACATATTTAAAAAAAAAAAACCGTATGAAAAAAAAACAACTTTCTCAAAGACGGCTATAGGGATTTTGATTTAAAAAAAATATGCTTGTTCTTAAATTATTGCAGTACACTTTTAAAAAATAAAATATTTTATTTCGCTTACCACTTTTCATATTCTCTACTTTATCACTATTGGATGGACTGATTAAAATTATTATATAATTTTTGTGCAGATGTTAATTAAAAGAATAAATAAAATTGTATATTGAAATTTTTTAATTTTTTTAAATTAAAATTTAAAACACATATTAATAAAATTATTTGCAATCCAAACTTTATCTTAAAAATGTTTCCAAAATTTAATAAATAAAAAAACTAAATTCAACGATCTTAAAATATTTGTTGGCATATATTCATATTTTTGTAAAATTCGATTTGCATCTTTTTTATTCCCAAACTCTACCTACCCAGTTAAACAAACTAAATAATTTTATTATGTGCTTCATTCATTTATTTCGTTTACCAAATTATGTTTAATTTTTCGCATGACAACCTATACACATGTATGATGACTATGGTGACCATATTTCTCTGAGCAAACCCCGGGACATAAATTTGAAAATTGAAAAACGTGTTTGGAACAAAATCAACAAAATTCTCAAAAACCAAAAAAATAAAAAAAACAGCACAAAATACAAAAACTTTAAATTTTTTCTTTAATATTCAATGTTTATTTTTACCAAGTATTTGAAAAATAAACATTAATAACACATTACCAAAACAAATGTTGGTACTTGGTACTTTTTTCTCTAACAAATCTCTTTGATGATATTACGCCTATTAAATATTTTTTTTTTAAATTCCAAACAGAGGCCTAACTCTACAATAAGTAAAAGATTTTTGAAGTTTATACTTTGTTTGCAAAAATTCTCGGCCACAGTTATTTTGTCCTCTATCCATTTTGTTATAATTTTGTGACAAACAAATTCGTCAAACAAGGTCAAATCATTAATAGTTATATCCCTATTATTTTGGTTGACAAAAGATTATGAACATTCTATTTCTGGCTAGGTAGGAAATAGGAATAAGAGTTACCCAACTAACAACTTCATATTATTTAAAAGATACATCCCAATGATTAAAGTATTCGTAACACGTTATGAAAAATTGATGAATAATTGCTTTGCATTACTTTTGGTCAAATAATTTTTGTTCGAACTATCCATTGATCAAGTTGTTTGCAAACAAAATTATCAATTGTTCTCTTAATCTAGATTTTAATTTTTATTTAAGACATTTAATTGCTAGCGCAACTTTAGACATGCAAATTTTTTGCGACTCTGCTAATAATATTTTGAAGTGATTTCCGGTTTTTCCCTTTCACAAGTAAGCACTCACATGTTTTTCTTTTATTCGGTAGAAGTACATAAATAGGCTTATCTTTAAAAATGATGACTTAAATTTCAAAATTATGTATTGTGTTTTTTTTGTAAAGATACTGTTTGAAAAGGAATCTGACAGCTCAACTAAGGTGAGAAATTAATTCGACAAACCCAGGAAAAAAATTAAATACGGGACATTTGTACGTACCGGGTTTTCTTAAAATTTAGCCGGGACAGTCGAGCGTAATACGGGACGGATGGGCACCGTAATGATGTCTCATATCTATGCATAGTTTTTCCTTAAAAATCATATGAATATAATAACCTTTTACATATCATTATGAAACTAAGTACACTTTCATTATTATACAATGTAACTACATAAATAGGTTCCATCTATGGATGTAAGTAAGACTTCTAATTATTTACGTAATCAAAATGCAGAAACTAGCTTGACATTCATTATACTAAGATATAGGTTAAGCTTAGTTATATCCTACTAACAGCGTCAATGTGTAGCTAAATTAAAGTTGTTAGCTACAAGAGCAAATTCGTACATCCAGTATGCAATTTATTTTTTTTAGATCATACTTATTTAATTTAATAATTTAATTTAATTTATTATTTATTAATTTTGTAACGATAATAAATTTTTTTCTATTTATCGATGATTACATACAAATAGAAGTGGTTTTCTTAATAGATAGATATTTAACTTTAATTATTGTGTACTAAACCAACACTAGTTTATCAGTTAATTACAATTTAAGATCACACATTGGGTCTGAATCTTGTTTCTAGTTCGATGATTATCATTTGTTAACAATATACTCGACCGAATTCTATCTTATCTCAATATTAATAATTAAAATTTCAGAAAAAATTAGCTCTGGGTTATTCCAAACTGTTATGGATTTTTTGACGTCTTCATTAACCGTAATCTAAAATAATTAAATGAGGTTGGGAAAATTGCATAATATTGATTGAAGATTACTCTATATCTCTTGTTAAAATTCCCACAAGCATCCAAACGCAAAAATTCAAAATCATAGAAAAACATTGGCAAATTGACTTAATTTATTTAACAATAAAAAGTTAGTTCCATTTATCTGAGATGTTTACTTCCGGCACGTTTTTTACTTAACTTAACATTTTATCACACTCACGTAGTACAAATAATTTGATGTTTGATAGTACAACAGCAAATAAAAAAAATAAGATCATTTTACTATAACGCCACGCTATGGCGCAGTAGTAAGTTTTTAAAGATAATTTATTAGTTCATTAGATCTTTTGATAAATATTTTAAATAATAATAAAAATTACTATCTTATCAATTCGACTTAAAAACAATTTTAAATCAAAGAGCTTAAGAAATAGGCTTTTTCATACAATACTATTATAAGGTTTTTTTTTTACTTGTGATATACATTCGTATAGGTACTACGCACTATATATTGTTAGGATGGTTTTTTTTTATTATAAAATGTTAATTTCTTAAAACAATCTTACTCTCTGTATTTTTTATTATTGAATGATTTTTTATTATTAATTTAATGACAAAAAAATTATAAATACTAAAGTATTTTACAAAGTAAAAGTAAAATATAAAGTATAATTGTTAAAGTACTCTTACAACTCGGCCATCCAGACTATATTGATCGGCTTGACCAAGAAACACATTTAACAAAAAAACAATAATAATAACAATATTAACATGAACAACAAAATCATGAATACTAACAATATTAATAATAAAATAATTAATTATAATAGAAGCAAAATTCGAACAAACCCTGGTTACATGAAGTTAAATACAAAATATTAATACAGGTATTACCATTTTGAAAAAGATTGTATGTTTATCCCGCCAATCAACCCAGGAACGTATTCGTGAGGCTTCAATTATGCCATCATAAGGTATTTGAGTTAATTGACAAGTTTCAATGTCTCTTATCACGTATCGATCATTCGGGAGAACCTTATGCACTTTGTAAGGACCACGGAATTTGGGGATAAGCTTTTTGTTAGTACCGGCTGTTGTATCTGTATTTCTTATCATAACAAAATCTCCTTCTAAAAATTGAATATTTGGTTTGTGTGTGTTAGCATGATATTCTGAAGTTTTAGACTGATGTTATTCAATGTTATCAGAAGCTTTTTGTCGTAAAGTTCTTATATCATGAAAAGAAGACAAATTTCGTTTATTGTCCAAATATTCTGACAAAGTAACAACATCACGACCACGTTGTTCTATACCAAATAATAACACATGTCAACAAAAAAATATTTTTTTTTCGTTTCTGTGTTCAAATAGCGATTTTCTCAATATTTGCATTGAAAAATATTGTACAACATTTGTTTTTTTTTTTCAAAGTTTGTTTCTATACCTTTTAGAATGATAAATAAATATTACGTGTTGTCAACCACGATTATAAGGTTTAATTCTTCTGTTTAGTAAGAGCGCAATGAACGGTGAGAGAATAATGAAGTTTAACGCATCACGTGGTGTCAAATCAATGCTGAAAATCACATTTCAGAAATTCATCTTAACGGTACATTAAAGCTGGCATCTAGAATATGATAATATTGTTACATTAATTTCGAATTAATTAAATCAAAAAAATACAAAATTAGCTTTAAGTACTAATTTAAAGCTTTGTGAAGCCTATGAAGCTTATTTTAAGCTTCCCATTCGAAGCTAAGATAAGTGCTGGGATGCAGTGCTGCCGTTTCTACTGTTACGACAGTAGACTACTCTTTTTTGGCTCCAAAAACTTAAAATCTACTGTGGAAACAGGTTCCACGACATTTTTTCGATTTGCCTTACTATTACAATTATTGGCTTCTTAATAAAACATTTTGTTACTTCCAGAAGTTAATGTCACTTCTTAAAACATTATGGGTCATCTTCAACTCGAAGAAACAATGTTATTATAGAACATACCTGTTCAAGTTTTTCGCCGAGTTTATCCCTGTTTTGAAGTCTGTGTGGCTGTTTGAAAATTATTGCAGTTCACAGCTGATTTAGTATTTGTACTTAAAAAAATATATAAAATTATTTTTAGTCTGATTAGACCAAATCGTGGTCTTAGAATTTTTTTTGTTCATTTTACCCCTTTTTGGAAAACTTAAAACGTTATTCAATTCAGAAGAAAACTTTGTAAAAAAATGAGTTATATTTGATTTTAAGTGATTTCCAATGATAAGATTGAGAGGACTTTGGAAGAAATTTGCGTTCAATTAATATTTCGATTCGCTTATCGTAATAGGTTGTTTTATGTAAAGTGTATACTCATTGAACAGGAAATCTATTGATTTTCCAAAATCTTCGGACGGCAGCACTGGTGGGCTCCTCATTTTTCATGTAGTTGCTGCAAAGTTATTCTCGAATGTAAGGCACGGGATCCAATTTTGTTTCCAATTACACTTTTTGTACTTGTTAATGAAAGAATGATAGGAGCCTCTGTATGTGGTCTTATTCAAGAAAGTTCATCCATACACAACAGCACTCACAAAAATATTAATTTTTCAATATTTACATGTATTCTTTATTAAGTTTAAACTATATAAAAATAAAAAATAGTTTTTTTGAAATCATTTTAAAATTTTGTTATATTTTAACATACCATTAAAACAAACAAAAAATAAAATGCACGACTGGATCGCACGAACTTGCTCTTATGTTCGATCACATCGTATGCAAAAGATTTCTATTAAAAATCTAAATATATTTTTAAAGTCATTTTTAACTCAATTTTGTATATGCATATGTAAATTTCATTAATTTTGTTCTAAAATAAATTGATATTTCAATATTAAATATTTAATAATATAAACTTAAAAACAAAAGACTAAATCTGTTTAATTAAAGAAAAAATAATTCAATATTCTGAAATAAATACTTAAACTAAACGGATCTTCTGACGAATGCCCATGTCGAGATGTCCTACTAGCTATCAAAAACACACTAGACTCATCCCTCATTGCAGTCTCTTCTTCCCCTAATCTCGACTATGTCTCAATTAAGATAAGACTACCCCGTAAGTCGCTTTATGTGATATGTTGCTATATTTTGCCGTCGCAGCCTATTGAATCTTATAAGCTCACCATTGAAATGGTTGACCACATAATTGCTTTATGTGACCCCAACGATGACATCTTTCTTTTCGGCGACTTTAAACTTCCCCATCTTAAATGGACTTCATCTGAAGATCAATCTTATTATATTGCTTCAAATCCCACTTCTGCAAAGGAATGCCTTTTTATAGATCGCCTAGCAGATTCTAGCCTCTGTCAAGTTAGTGGTATCCTAAACTATATGGACAGGCAACTAGATCTTATTTTCACAACCGATCCCATTAACTCTTCAGTATCACTCTCACCTCTATCCTTATCTACTATCGACAATTATCATCCTCCCCTAATTCCTCATTCTATCATGAATGTCCACTACCAACTAATCTCCCTACAAATCAGTACTCCTTTGATTTTCATAAGGCAAATTTCCGTCATATTAATGAATATCTCAACAGAACTTACTTTAATTTCGATAGCCTTATCATGAAAGATGCCACAGAAAAATTTTACAGGGAAATATTTAATTCTATTTCTCTCCATGTACCCTTTAGTCGACATCGGCTAAAAGACATCGGCTGCCTCCCCACCTTGGTATAACCGCAAGCTTCGCTCTTTGCGTAACAAAAGAAACAAGTTGTGGGCAATTTTCCTTCGTACCCGATCGCCCCCTGATTATTCTAACTATTTTGGTTCTTATCTTCACTTTTGCGAGCTATACAACACCCTTTACCAACGCTATTTAATAGAAACACAAACCAACCTTATAAATGATCCTAAATCGTTCTTTCAGTTCGTCAATTTTAAAAGAAAATCCGATGGTTACCCTTCCTCTCTTTCCTACAATACCGAAACTTCGAATAATCCGCAAGATATTGCCAATTTTTTTGCCACATTTTTCAAGCAATCTTTCGACGATTCCTTCATACCTGATTCAGATTATTTCGATTATTTGCCAAATTTAGCACTAGGTCCTTTTCTTCCTCCTACCGTCGACCCATATATCATCGAAAATAAGTTGAATCAACTTAACGATGAATATCTTCCTGGCCTTGATGGCCTCCCCGCAATATTCATAAAAAAATGTTCTTCAGCTCTCTCTTTTCCGCTCTCCAAGTTGTTCAGCCTATCATTATCTCAAGGAGAATTTCCTCAGGTATGGAAAACTTCTTTCATAACCCCAATATACAAAAAGGGTACTAAGAACGATATTAAAAACTATCGTCCCATTGCCAAACTTTCACATATCCCTAAAATATTTGAAAGTATTTTGTACGAAATTTTCCGTTGTAAGTCGCTAATTTCCCCTAGACAACACGGCTTTCTCAAATGTAGGTCTACAACAACTAATCTAGTTGAATTTGTATCGTATACAGTCTCAGTTCTAGAAAGCGGAAGGGAAGTAGATGTTATCTCTACTGACTTTAGTAAGGCTTTTGACAAAATTTCACATAGACTTATACTTTTCAAATTGTCCACCCTCGGCTTTGAACCTATTTTCTTAAAATGGATTTCTTCTTATCTGGAAAACCGGTATTACAGTGTTCGTTTCAGATCTGCCTTCTCCAATTTATTCTTAGCTACCTCCGGGGTCCCCCAAGGAAGTCACTTAGGACCTCTCCTTTTTATTCTTACAATTAACGATATTGAATTGGTCATTAAACATTCCCATATCTTATTATACTCTGACGATACCAAGTTTTTTAAGACAATTTCTTCCTCACACGACTCTTCCCTTATTCAACTAGATCTCGACAGTTTCTCAGTCTGGTGTATCAAAAACTGCTTAGAACTTAATATAGCTAAGTGTCAATCTATCAATTTTTCACGCAAACGCATAAAATGTTGTCCCAGGAGCTACTTTCTTTACAATAAACCCTTAGCCATAGTTGAATCGATTCGAGACCTCGGCATACTATGTGACCGAGAGCTCAATTTCATAACACACATCGATAATATTATCTCTAAAGCCAATTCAACGCTTGGTTTTGTGAAACGATGGTCCAAAGAATTCTCCGACCCCTACGTCACCAGATCACTCTACATAACCTTTGTCCGCCCGTTACTTGAATACGCCTGTCAATTATGGTCCCCATATCAAAAAATTCAAATTTCTAGAATCGAGAGCATTCAACGCCGTTTTTTAAGATTCGCCCTTCGTGGCCTGCCTTGGAATAATTCTTTGATTCTGTCCCCCTATCAAAATCGCCTCCAACTAATTAACCTCAATACCCTGCAAGAGCGAAGAGAAATAACAGAAATCCTCTTCATTCATCGACTTCTCTCAGGTTCCGTTGACTCTGAAACCCTCTACAACTCTATCTTTCTCAACACTAACCCCCGTAACCTAAGAAACCCTCGCCTCTTCTACCTGCCTACTCATCGTACCTCTTATGGCTGCAATGAACCTATTACCCGAATGCTGCGAAGGGTTGATTTAAACGAAAACTGTTTCGACTTCAATCTCAGCACTCCCAGCCTTAAAATCCTCCTGTTAAATCGTCCGCCCAATTCAACCCAATCATAGCCCTAAGTTTCATAGTTTTAAGTTAGGTTAAGTTATGAAGCTTGTTTTAAGCCAAATAAATGGGGGTATTGCCCCCACCAAAATTAAAAAAATTAATTTGAGCTCAACTATATGATCGGTAGTAGCTAAAAACCCACACTGATTTTTTTTTATCAAAAGCGTTAGAGCCGTTTCCGAGAAAAATAGGTTTGAACGTAACGGTTATATGGAAGGTACCGTTATTTTTTGAGCTAAAAAAAATTTTCAATTTCCCCTTTGTACAATACCTAAAAAACTCTATATACCAAGTTTGAAGCAATTCGGCCCACCCGTTTGGACTGTAGGTGTCTATACATACATACATATAGACTGACAGATTGACAGATTGACAGACTGACAGACTGACAGACTGACAGACTGACAGACTGACAGACTGACAGACTGACAGACTGACAGACTGACAGACTGACAGACTGATCTAATTTGCATTATAGAAATGCTTCTCCCCTGTTGGCCAGGGTCTATCTAGCAGCAGAGAAATTAATCAACACAAACTTTTTCCATGCTTACTTATATGCACATTATGTTCCATTACATCGTAAGCACAAGATTCTTAGTACAAATGGCTGAATATATTTTTAGAGGTTGTTTTTATAATACAAAATTTCTAAAATTGTTTTCAAAAAAAAGCAGCTATAATAATTTAAAGTATTTAGGGCCAGTTTCACACTTTATCCCTCAGTGCCAACTGCCCCCTTAACTTCACTCAGGGTAAGATTTTAATTTCACACAACCCAAGTTGAAGTGAGCCTTAAGTAGCTATTATTGGGCACTAAAGAGCTACTTAAATATTTGAAATCCATGTCATCAATGAATCAATTGTTAAGGCTGAAGGAAAAATGTATCATGTGCTCTGTGCTGATCTTCTCATCTGCAACTCGTACTGCAGCTAGGTCTATATTCCTGCTCTGGCATGGAATTAAATTTGTCACATTCCTTTTCGTTGTGAATGTTTGTTATTGTTTTGTATATATATCATTTTCTTTTCTTTTGTAGCTCTTTTCGTAGAAAATAACTCTAAAGCAAAATGTATATAGGAAGAGGATACAAAAGTTAAGGAATCTATTTGAACTTTGAATGTACTCAAAAAAATATATTAAAAGAATTTCAAACATTTTATTCATAAATTGGTTCAGGTAATTTACATTTTAATTACTTTCATCTTCCAGTTTCTTGAGTTGGTACTGAAAAATTTGAATTTCAAACTTATGTTTTTCTTCCTTTCTTTCTTTCTCTCGTTTGAACATGTTCGTCCACTCATTTGCTGCGTTTTATTATCTACGGGTCTGGATATGCGTTATTCTTTAACACGTATTACAAAAACAATACGACATCCAGGTGTTATTAGTATTAAGTTATGGTTACCATTCGTCCCCCTCTTGGGGGCACTGTCCCTCTTTTTTACCTCATGATGTCTATTGACCCCCAAAACCAAAAATGACAAAGGGGGACAAAAATGTCCCTCCTTTTTGCACATATGTAATATTTTTTTAACCTTACGGCAATATTTATATACTACCTACTCTTTTGTATTTAACAAAATTTTTAGCAGGTTTCTAAATTAAAGCTGTGAATACTTTCATCACAATAAATATAATCTTGGCAACTGGATTCATCCATTTACTTCATTCAAGAAACGTTACCAACTTCACATCAGTTGTTCTATATCTGTCAATACCAATACATGTTCATACAATAATTCTTAGCCATAGTTATAAGTATAACTCTGCCACTTGTACAAGCTCCCTGTTTCCAAGAAATATTCACGAACTCTGAAATTGTTGGTAAGTGACACCAACAGAATGTGTTATAAATTAGTTTATATGAAAGGTTATTTTCTTAGGCCACTTTACCTGTAGTCGCACGAAATGCCAAAAAAAAGGCAAAATTCTTGCAAAAGAAAATCAAAACTCAAGCGCCAAATTGTTGTCACCAGATCATCCATTTTCAATCGCCACTGACGCATTCAACAAAAAAAATTGAAATGTTTCCTCTCATTATTCAATATTATACTAAAGAATAGGGAATAGAAACGAAATTATTTAGATTTAATGATTTGCCAGGAGAAAAGTCAAGCACATACAAATTTTGTTACTTCACTTTTTTTTGTTGGTTTTTTGTATATTTGTCCACCTATAAAACTCGCTATGTCCCCCTTTTCAAAATTTTCAATCTGTTAACCCTATATTAAGTCCGGCGAACAGAGGGTATATTTAAGTACATAACCCAGATCGCTTTATTTTCACGGGGTAAACCATATGGGTTATTGACAATAATAAAACACGGCAATTGTGTTCCTTCTGTAGCAACTCCACCTAGACTTGAGTTTTGGTACTCTTCAAATTGGATTTTTTTCTGCAAGCTTACACCAGCTGGATCTTGGTTCAGTGGCTATAGAAAAGAAAAACAGGAATACATTTTGAATATGAAGTTTTGGGTTAACTGGCTTTTTAAGTTGAATTGGATTGTATTTGTCCGGAAATGTATTTTTTATCCCATCCGACTGACTGTGACTGCAATTATTGGCTCTTTGTATGGTACCATTTTGGAGCATTTTCTTTTAGTTCTGAAAAGAAAATATAGCGAACTAAAAATTCTAATTAAAAATATTATTTTACCTTGGGTACCTTCACCGGCCGATCGCTTCGAATTTTAAATAAAAGTTTAAATTAACGTCAAAAAAAACAAGGGTTACCAACTTTATTCATGCTTTTGGGTGAAGTAATTTTAAGCGACTGTGAAACAGAAAAGCAACCTAAGTGCCACGTATGCTTAAGCGCTTACTCAAACTTAGGGCGAACTTAAGTGTGTACTCTGAAACTGGCCATAATTAATATGAGTTTCGAAAAAAATCATCCAATTGTTTTCGAAATATTGAATTTTCAAAAAAAAAAAAATGATTTTTATTATAAATCCACAAAAAAAAATATTTCTCCATAATTTTGTTATGCAGTATTTAAGTGCAAGTTTGAAGAAAATCGCTTCAACCTTTTAGAATGTAGAGCGACCTACAGACAAACAGACGGAATTTCGCGACTCACGTTTTTGGTATTGTTTATCATCGTAATGTCAAGTTTGATCAAAATCTCGAGTTTGATTTTTTTCCAAACGCAGTGTATCGCAACTAAAAACAAATAAAAGATTTAGGCATTCAACTACTAGCTAAAATTTTGTATAAAACAACGCGGACCAGGTGGCAAATGGTATAAAAACGCTATAATATAATGAAAACCGAATCTTTAATTACTTTGCAGAAGTGTATGACACTAGAAAAAAATAGAAAAAGAATTTTTTTTAATTTTGTTGGTTAAATTTACAATTATTATTTTTATTTTTTTGTTGATACCCCATAATATTTTGTCTCTAATTGCTAGAAGAAGTATTATTTATGCTGACAAATTACGCAACAGAAGGAAATATGAGAAGCTAGTTCGAACAATCTGTAAAACAAAGAAGAAATGTATGAGAGATTATTTGACAGCAAACAAAATTATTTTACACTTAAGCAGGTTGGTAGAGACAATGTAGTAAACCAAGATGCGTTCATGTTAGTCTCTTTGTTAGATCTCAATATAATCATTTTAATAAGCTGCTTGAATTCGGTCGACTCGTTATACCATTCACATGCGTACCAAGCATCTGATATTCCTTCGCTCTATAAATAATTCGAAATATATTCAATTTCTTTTGTATTAAAAAAGATCAAATTACCAATAGAACTTGACAACACAAATGGTTGAAAAAAAAAAGAAAATCAGTGACTCACACTAAGTGGACAAAAAAATAAGTGCCGTGAAAATTTGGGTGTTTTTCTTTATTTCACTTTCACAAAGCAAAATAAGTCCAAATTTCAAAGTTAACTAAATCCTTAAATCCCCACATTGTGCCTTATTCCACGGCAACAAAAATAGGTACCTACTAAATAGGCGAGGTATGTCAACCGACACACGCATGCGCGGAGGGCATCTGAACTAGCATTTCAGCTTCTATAAAGTTTCGGTAAGGTCTATTTAAAAAAATTATTTAGGGAATCCCTCTCAAACCTGATATGTTAGTTGATGTATACAGGGTGATTGGTATAAGACGTGACAAAAATTATATCTCTCGAAAAGAATTGACAAATATGCACTATTTCTACGGTTTAGCGGATGTTATAGCTAACTAAGGGTTGTTTTATTACTTGCTAACTAAACTAATGGCATTTATGAAAAGATAGAACAAACAAAAAAGTGTTTTCTTAGAAGAAAGTACTTTTCATTTTTTTTAATTTCCCAAAAACTAAGATACATTTTAGCATCCTGTTTGCTGTTAGCTTATTAAAAATTAATAAAAGCACTTTTGAAAACAAAAATCATACTTAATTACATAAAATTTTGAAAAAAATTTGTTTGAAAATTTTGTTTTATTTTTTTTTTCAAAATTTCTAGTTTGAAAACTAATTTTTAAAAACTATTGCCTAGCACAACTTGATTTAAAATGAAAATTAAAGAAGAGATTTATGGCTTTCCAGAGGTATAGCATGTCGGCTAAATGGGGGAAATTGACCCCCCCCATCCCATACGATTTTTTTCTTGTCTAAGTGAGACCTACATGCTCGAGTTTATTGTCGCATCTTATACCAATCACGCTGTATAATCCATAACTATATTTCAATCTATTTTACCCACTGTAGTATGACAGTACTAGATTAAGAAGAATAATTTTGTAAGTGGATCAAAAAACTATTTTCAAGATAGTATACTGCACTTCGACTTCAGAAAAATTGACATGCAGCTCATATTGAACTGTAAGAAGCCAATTATGGCATTTACCTCACTTGTGATCGCTTGTCCATTTACACAATAAATCAACAATTCGGTACCAGCCGCAGACATAAACACTATCATCTGGAAAAATGTTATGTAATCGCTTTCCTGGAAAATAAAATAAAAAATGTCATTGAATTTAAAAAGTATTAAAGACTTAAAGAAATTCAAACCAATCCTACTGCCAATTGAAACATGACGACTCCCAAACTAATCAAACTGGAAAGGAACTGTATTAGAACAAGATGACGAAATAAATTGTTGACTTCATTGCAATATCTAAAAAAAAATATAAATAATAATTACATGGCTATGAGAATGACAAAACTCAACTCATAGGTTCTTTCATAATATTGAATACACTGCCGCAAATAGTGCAGATGCAGATCCTTAGGGATTGTAGGGGATGTAGTTAAGGCAATCGCTTTCTTGAGAACTTTAATCAATGCAACTCCATGGAGAGCAATGTATATGAACATTCCATCAAAACTCAAAGCACCTATGATAAGAAATTGAAACATAAACATTGATTTTGAATAACATTTTTTAAGTTATGCATTTTAAGAAGTAACCTGAAGAAGATATCATGCTTCCCGAAAAAGTAAGCACGGTAAGAATAAAAAATTGGGGAAATTGGTTCATTTTGTCTTCCCAGAATGGAAAAACTGTTGGAAAAGCTGTAAATTATGACGGAAAGTACAAAATAAAACAGAATGATTATTCCACGTTGGGCGCCAATTAACAAAAAGTTTAATTGAAACTTACGAAGTACATTTGTATAATTAGCTGTTCCAACAGATGTATGATAAATGTTTTGTCCTGTTGCCAAAAGATAGTAATAGGCGCAAATAAGTATACAAGCCCACATATAGAAATTAAATTGTCTTCCTGCAAATTTCCAGCACTGGTCGAGAACTTTGATTACATCTCTTCGCAATTTCTCATTGTACGGTGTCTCTGCGAAATTTAAAAAAATACAAATATTTTCTAATTTCGATAAAGAAAATTTTTATCTACGCTTCGACACAAAGTCAAATCGATTAACACACTCATGCGTTTCGACTGTTTTTATCACTTTATAGAAACTGCTTTGAACAAAAACCATGTACGTTATTTTAAAAATAGAATTTAAAATTGGCAAGAAAGTGCAGATGGCCTGAAATAAGAAAAAAAAATTGTTTGCAAAATCTTTGATGTATAATCCAATTCAATGCTTTACAACACCTGTGTCAAAACGGATATATTGCCCCAGTATTTTTGTATAAATTGCACATGTCCGTATAATGTAAAGACGCCAGTTAGCAACAAATAGACTGATAATCTGTTTCAAAAAAAATTCTTTACTTAATACAATCTTTCAAAATTACAGGATTAATGAATACAAATCTACAAATTCAATGTCAACATTTTAGGAATTCAGACATCTCTAATCAGTTCTAAGACACAAAAGTATCATCCGTGCAACTTTTACACTCACAGCTTCTTTTAAAATTTGGATTTTGCTGTTTTAAAAATACAAATACAAAGATGTGTATTTTACTTACATCCTCAATTTATCCTTGAATCTCGACGGAGGCGTTATGTTAATGCCTATCAAAAATGTTGTGGTTTTCAAATACCGTAAGCGGTTGTAGTTCTTCCTTTCCAAAGTGTTGGGATCTTCGAGAGCCATTTCGGAGTAATATCACTTGCTCATCAAACGAGCTGATTTATAGTGAAGCATTATTATTATTGAGCTTTCAATAGCATGGGCGTATCATTATTTGAAAAAGATTACCCCTGAATATTCAATAGCATTAAATAAATTACACAATGTAATATGTTTTAAATGGACGAAGAGTGGACACTACTTTGTACAAATTGGTTTCATAATTATAATTAAATATTGATGTCAATGTATTCCCGGGCACTAGGGTAGGAAATTAAACGTTTCCTAGGCATACGAAAATGAGTTGTTCCAACAACTATTCAAGTAAACAGAAAACATTTTAATTATGAACGAGACTATTTAACAGTAAATTTATAAATCTTCTAATAGTTTTTTAGTTTTTCTCCAATAAACATTTCGTATATTAAAGGGGCTGCTCAAAAAATGTGCCGTGAAATGTGGACATGTGTCATATGGGCATATTTCAAGGTACAGTGCCATATATCTTAATGTTGATATAGTTAAGTTTAGTTTATTTCATCAAACAGAGTACAACTCTTACAGACTGCTATAAATATTTGATACAATAAATTAATATAATATAATTTTATGTAATGATGTGTATACATTTTCTCCTTATTTCAAGCGTTTGAATGTCAATAAGCAGACACCTAGATGAATAGGATGGTGCTTCCATATTCTAATTTAACTTGTAAAAAGCAAATCTAGTAAAATGTTTCTGTATCTCTTCTATTCTAGAAGAATGAGTAATATAATATGGGTTCCACATTATGCTGCAATATTCTAGTACCGATCTTACAAGTGCAATAAATAACGACTTTAGTGTGTAGGGGTCTGAAAAATCCCTGGAGTTTCTTCTGATAAAACCTTACATCCCACTAGCTTTATTCACTATGTAATCGATATGCTAAGTAAACGAAAGATTTTAATTCAAAACAACTCCCAAATCCTTTTTTACAGTGACCCTTTTTAAGCTCTTATTATTGATAGTATATAATCAAAGATGATTGGTGTTTTCTTTCTATGACATATAAAGCTCTCAAATTTAGCAACATTCAGAAACAATTGGTTGCGTTCACACCATTCGGCCAATTGATAAATATCTTCTTGGAGATAACGACAGTCCGCAGAAGATTTTATGAGCCGGAAAATTTTGACATCATCGGCATATATGAGAAAATTTAAAATTTACTTGAATGTCATTTAGAAAAAGAATAAATATCAAGATACCGATATGATTCCCCTGAGGAACTCCAGAGGTTACTTCTATCCTCTTAGATCTATATTTTCCCAATTTAACAAACTGAACACGATTTTTTAATTATGCAGAGATCCAATTTATGAATCTAGAATGGAAACCTAGTTTTGAAAGCTTAAAGATTAATGTACTATGGTTAACCCTGTTGAAAGCTTTGGCAAAATCCGTAAAGATAATGTCAGTTTGGAAACTTTTCTCAAACCCACCAAGTACACAATCACATATAGCATTGAAAGGTTTGTAACGGTAGATCTTCCGGATATAAAACCGTGTTGGTGTTCTAATATTATGTCTTTAACTAAGAAATTTAATTTTTTACAAACAAGCATTTCAAAAATTTTTGGGATCGCTGATATTTTGCAGATAGGTCTATAGTTGGTCACGTTTTACTTCGGGCCAGACTTATAAATTGGAGCTATATAAGAAATCTTTCAAGATTCCAAAAAAATGGCCACTTTTCAGAGATTTATTGAAGATCAAACTAAGTGGTAATGCCAGAGGAGCAGCGCAATTTTTTAGCACAGTAGGGGCTATATTATCCGGCCCAGCACTTTTATTCACATCCAGAAGGCGAAAAATCGTAAATTTCACAAGAAAAGAAGGCAAATAAACAGATTTGAAATAATCAGCAAAAAAGTCACATATTACATTCATATCATTAGATACAATATCGGAATACTTCATACTGTTTGGAATCCCTATAGATTTTTTTAGCATTAATAAATTTCCAAAAGTATATATGTAATAGGTATGTATGTATATGCTCATCGGTGGGGGTGAGAGAAGGCTCTTTAATTGCCGGAATTGAATACAAAGAGTACTTTTATAAAGAATTGTAAATTTGTATAGAATTAGTCATTTTGAGTAATAAAATCTGAAATTTATTGTAAAAAATATGTGCAATTTTATGAGACTTTATCAGCGCCTTAATTGACCAAGCAAACTAAATCAAAAAATTTTGCCTCGCGTTTATTTGTGGTTATTTTCTTAACTACTTACCTTTATAACCACTTGATCAATCTAAGGGTAGTCAAAATTCCTTTAATGCGCTTCATTACATAAAAAAATTAAATGCATGACTCGATCGCACGTACTTGCTCTAATGTTCGATCAGATTGGAAGCACAAGATTCTTCGTAGAGCCGGCTAAATAAGTATATATCTAAAGTTGTTTTTTACTTCGTTTTTACTTGCGACTTTTACTTGTGATTATAGGTATAAAGGCAAGTTATGCATTCTTCGAAAAAAAAGTCTTGAGATAACAATCAAACATGACATTACGATCATAGCGAAGACGAAAAAAGATGGTCTAAAAATTCTGATCTTGGGATCTCGATGATACGGTCTTCGTTCGATGCTTCCAGATTCGGCAAACATGTTCACCAGCCTCATAATGGTCCATCTACTAAAAAAAAGCCGATTACTCACACTGCAAAAAAGTTACTACGTTTTATTTTTGTAGCACGATTCGTGGGCCACCCTGTACCTGGGAACCAATAATGCATTTTAATTTGTTGAAGACATTTCATAACACCCATATGGCAATTTTTTTCATGTGCCACTTTCCATTTCTTTTGGCATATATAACAACACATTTTCATTTTCTAATTTTCTATAAACTCAGCCATCATCAAGGATAAAATTTGGAACTTCTTCTGTTTCTAACTTGTAGTTTAAAATATAGTTTTTCGTCTCTATTTTGGGTTATTTGTTGTTGCATATCTACATCATCTGCATTAACAACTGTATTAATTTGTTTAACGTCTTTGTGACTCTGAACGCATGTTACTGGGTAGCTGCTTAAAGCATCAACATGACCAATTAACAGACCACTTCGATGCTGAATGGTGTAGTTATAATTCTCAAGCTCAAATGCCCAACGAGCTATTCGAGGGAGTTACAATCCGTTATAATTTTAAATGGAATACCTTCTAAATAGACACGAAACTTTCGTAATGAGTATATTATAGCTAGATTTTCTAATTCAAAACTGTGAAATCGAGATTAAGTTGTACGTTGTGAAAAATATGCTATGGAATGAAATTTATTATCTTCCTGTTTTTGCATTAATATTCCTCCAAAACCCTCAGTGCTTGCATCACAATGCAATTCTGTGTCATGTTTCGGGTTATACAATGCTAAAACAGGTGGCGTTACTAATTTATCATTTAAGGTAGAAAATGCCGAAAGATTTAATTCATCGAATACAAATTTAGCATTTGGTTAAAGAAGATTTCGTAATGGCATAGCAATATGTGAAAACGAAGGGACAAATCGACGGAAATATGAAAATAATCCTTAAAATTTTTCGAGTTGATCTTTCGTTTTTGGAATAGGGAAATTCTTAATTTTTTCTATGTGTCCATTGTTAGGATGGATCCCTTTCTTATTGATTTGAGATCCTAAGAAATCAATTTCGTTGTAGTAAAATCGACAATTCTTAAATATCAGTTTAAGTCGAAATTCAGCAAGTCGTCGAAGTAATCTTTGGAGTACGTTTAAATGTTCTTCAATGGTTAGTAAAAGTAAAATATAATGTATAATTGTAACAAGTACTCTTATAATATCAAGTTTTACATTTGGAAAAAAAATCGAACTCGAGATTTAATCAAACATGACATTAATATGATAGATAGAACCAAAAACGTGGGTCCCGCCATTCCGTGTGTATGTCTGTACAACGATTGTATAACTAAGCGCCCGGCTAAGGAAATTTTCTTCAAACTTAGAACTTAAGTTTTTTAATCGATTTTCTAAAATAGATTTATAAATATTTTTTTTATCCCAAAAATAACGGTATCTACAATACAACCATTTTATTTGATCTTCGACGTTCTCATAGGCAACTCGACGGATTTCAATCAAATTTTTTCTATAGGCGTTCATTGAAATTCTAAATAATACTGTCACCAAAATTTTCGAAAAATAATTTTTCGATTTTTCTTTTTTTTAAATTCAATCTCTCGAAAACGGATGACAATTGTTTTCTAAATTATATTTTAAGCTTAAATTATTAAATACATAAAATTACAATACCATTTTTTTTTTTAAATTAAAGACATTTTGTGTATAAACAATTGAATAAAAGAACGACTTTAAAATTATATTTAGCTGTTTATACTAAAAAAAATTGTAGGAACGATCTAGTCGTGCATTTTATTTTGCTTGCCTTACGCATTCTTTTCGATAATTTTTCACAACATTACAATTCAGTATGCACAAAAAAATAGACGAAAAATTTAGATGGGTACTAAAAATTTTTGGGGGATTATAGTTATAAAGTTTATTGTTTAATATTTCATATCGACTTGATTAAGTAAAATATAGAAACACATTATAAAAAAATACGCTTTAAAAATTGGCAAACGAACAGATCACGTTGATGGTTCGATTCAAAAGTAGGTTTACTTCAAGAAATTGTCGCTGGAACCCTGCAGTATGCAGTTGTCAATTTCTAGTTCTTGCCAATGAGATGAGTATTTTGTTAAGCTGTCAAACTAAATAAATATAAATGACGACAACAAAGATTCACGTTAACACACTGGACGTAACCGTTTTCAAAAACGACAAGAAATCAATGTCAATTTGATCGTAAAATAATCATTATTTTTTCATGCATCTGCTAGCTATCGTCAAATGTATACATTTAGCCAGCTTGCAAAAAAAAAAATTTGTTTCTCATAAACGTCGAAACATTTTCGCAAAAATTCTAATCCAACATTTTTTTATTTCACATTAAAACATAGTCATTTGTGGACTAATATTGATTTAAGAGACAAGATTTTCTGCCACTTTGTTTAGTGCTGCACTGTGTAGTTGATGTTTTCGAACGTGTGGCTTTCACAAACTGTTTTATCGAACACAATGTTTAATGGTTTAATTTTGTAACTTGAGTTTAAAACCATTTTAAATAAAATACACGACTGTATCGCACGTACTGGATCTTATGCTCGAGCACATCGTATGTCCATCGTACTTAAAAGAAACAGCTTTGTACTTAATTTTTTATATGCAAACAATTTTTAATTTGTTTTTAAAAGCTGTTGGCAGCAATTAGTGTTAAGATTTTGAAGGACCTACAACGTAAGAATTTTGATCGAAATACGTTGACCAGTTAATGTGAAAGTCGAAATTCAAAACACTATTCTATAACAGGTACCGTTGATAATATTTTATGTAAATATTTATTGTACCTACATATGTATAATATAATAAAGCAAAAATTAAGTTTTGACGGCAGTTGACACTTTTGAAAACGGTCACACGGTCGCATATAATTTAGGAATATCATGTTATAGTCACTTGAATATTGAACATAAAATATGTGGAAGTTCGATGTGAACTTTTCAGATACGGGTAGGTCAATTAGTCCCTAAAATACAATTTGTTAGATCGATGGGTTTGCGAAAAATTTTTGAAAATACATTTTTTTCCGCAAGGGGTTAACCTTGATTTTTTTCAAAAATCCTCAAAAAAATTAAGTCGGCAAATTTAAAACCAATGCAAAGGTCTGTTCAATCCCATTCAAGTGCTGAAAACCGCAGCTTTTTCTGAGGCTTGGTTGCCGAGACATCAGCTTCCAAAATAAATCAAATGCAGTTGGGTTGACAATCACGTGAACAACTTTGGATTGCAATATCTCGAGAACCAGTAGCTGCAGACGCGTCTGGTTTTGAGGTGTGGAAAGGTATTTGATAGACCTTTTTTTGAATGTATATATAGCTGGGTTTGGGAAATATTTTTTAAAATACAATTTTTTTCCGCAACTGGTTAACCTTGATTTTTTTTTCAAAAATCCTCAAAAAAATTAAGTCGGCAAATTTTACACCAATACAAAGGTCTGTTCAATCCCATTCAAGTGCTGAAAACCGCAGGTTTTTCTGAGGCTTGGTTGCCGAGATATCAGCTTCCAAATCAAATCAAATGCAGTTGGGTTGACAATCACGTGAACAACTTTGGATTGCAATATCTCGAGAACCAGTAGCTGCAGACGCGTCTGGTTTTGAGGTGTGGAAAGGTATTTGATAGACCTTTTTTTGAATGTATATATCGGTGGGTTTGGGAAATATTTTTGAAAATACAATTTTTTTCCGCAAGGGGTTAACCTTGATTTTTTTTTCAAAAATCCTCAAAAAAATTAAGTCGGCAAATTTTACACCAATGCAAAGGTCTGTTCAATCCCTTTCAAGTGCTGAAAACCGCAGCTTTTCCTGAGGCTTGGTTGCCGAGATATTAACTTCCAAAGCAAATCAAACGCTGTTGGGTTCACAATCACCTGAACAACTTTGGATTGCAATATCTCAAGAACCAGTAGCTGCAGACGCGTTTGGTTTTCAGGTGTGGATAGGTATTTGATTGACCTTTCTTTTCATGTATGTATGTATATATCGATATCAAAGGAACGCACCCAAATTTTCAGACCGACAAAAAACGCATTCGCTTGGAAGCTTCAAGAAGTGCTTGGCGATGTTTCAGAAAAATGTCACTTCATTTTTTCGCCGTTTCGTAACATTTGATGAAAACACACCAGAAACCCAAAGAACAGCCAAAACAATGGATTCTATTAGTAAATCCAAGCCGCAGAAAAACAAGATACGTTTGTCAGAAAACTAGGTTACCGCGACAGTTTTTTTTTGGAATGCGCATTGTTAAAAAGGGTAATACGATCAACGTCGCATATTGAACAAATATCTGCTGGATCGATTTCAAGCCAAATTGAATCAAAAACTGGCATTTGGCAACGAAACGATTTTTTTTTTCACCAATGCAATATTGCATGAAATAGGTTAAGTCCCTTGTCCGACTATTTCTTGTTCCAAATTTGAAGAAATGGCTCGGAGGTAAGAGATTTGGGTCGAATGAAGAGCCCTGGCTAAAATAATCTCTTATTTCGAGGGACTTGATAAATCATATTAATTGGAGGGGGCATCAACAAATTGGAGAAACGTTACACGAAGTAATTCGAACTAAAATGAGATTATGTTGAAAAATAAAATTTTCTTATGCCGAAAATTGTATTTCCTATGTCATATTTCAGAACGTATAGACAAACCGTATATTGCTCTCCGTAGGAACTTCGTTTAACTAAGCGTCGAATCAAAACTTAAAAGTAAATCTAATTAAATATTATATCTCTCCTTTTCATGCTGAAAATGTGGGAATATTAATTCATTAAATTTCAACCCTCCTAAATATCATTCTCAACACAAATTTTATTTATCCACCAGCAATTCAAAAAGTCAATAGCTTCTTGTCCTTCAACAAACAAAAAGAAAACAAAAAAAGGTGTGAAGGTCTCTATATAATTTCCAATGTATGTTTTACATTTTAATTAAAACAAATATACGTTAATTTAAATTCAAGAAAAGTAATGTATACTCTCATACCTATATAAAAGTACCTACACATATCTGCAAATCCTTTGCAAGAGTATCCATTCACCTCAAGCAACTTCAACGCGGCGTGGCGCACGACGACGCCACCTATTCTTCTATTCGAAATAAAATCCCATTCATTTCAATGTTTGTACCAAATAAATCGCAATTAGAACCACAATTACGGGTATTTGTCTGAAGCGCACGAGACGCGTGCTCATTAATTTAATTATACAAACAAAATAAAAAAAAAAAATAAATAAAATTTCCACCATGCAGTTTAAATATAAAAATATTGTTCCGTCGAATAGAATTTCCTTCAGGATTTTTACGTGATTTTCTTTCTCTTAAACACAGACAAGAAAAAAAAATATACCTACATAAAATGAAAATCAACAAACAACTGCAACTGACCTCTTATGTGCTCTTAACCCATGACGCACACTTATAACCGAGGTCGTGTTCCAGTTTAATAGCCTTCATTTCCGGAATATACTAACAGAAAATTATATAAAAAAAAAACAAACACAGGACTCAATTCCATCATTTGGAACGTCAGAGTGCGTCGCCGTTGTGTTGATGCTCCTTTCACCTGTATTATGGTTGCGATCCTTGTTCAGGCAACCACTATCAAACCATCATCGTCTTAAGTATGAGACTTTTCAAACATGTCATCACCTTTAACGACAAAGCCGCTTGACTCCAAAAATGTTAAACTCTGCTACTACCTACTTGATGTTCATCCTACACTACACTTTAAGGATTCCACTCCGTCTCTCATCATTAAAACACGACTTAGGGGCAGAATACGATAAGAGTCCCTTTTTCCATAATTTTTGTTTTTCTTTGTATTTGTATTTTTACTCGCGAACGATATGCCATGTCGTTTGAATATTTTTATTATCCTTTTTTTTCGCAAGCAATGTGTATCTACATATGGGAAGAATTGTCATCTTTTACATCGACTCGATAGGTATGTAGATATTGTATCTATATGCAAAACACTTTCATTACAGAATGAGTTGGTACCTATCATACACACCGCGGCACTCATCATATCGCTTATCGTTTGGTGCTGTTATCCTTTATTCCGAATTTGCATTAAAAAAAAATACAAAACACATTCAAAAGAAACTGACTGACATGGTGAGTTTTTGTTTTAATCTTCGAGCCACCTTCACCTGCTGACAAGAAAGGGCGCTATATTTATGACCCGCTGCTAGGGATTCTTATTTTTTTTGTGATAATCTTCAAACCAAAACAAGAGAATACCATATCATCACAGGGAGGAGGTATTTATTTGAGTGTCCTAGCCGACACAATACAATACGTATCCTGATTGCGTATATACTTCGTATTTTCCCACCCCGTCAAATAATATGGAGCAGAGCAACAATGACACGAGTATACATGTATGTGCCAGAATGAGGATGAGAAGGAACAACATCGACATTATTTACACATGACGGAACCAAGCACTTGAAGGACATTATAAAGAAAACACATCCCCCAACGCTTAAAACAAAAGAACACGACGAGAGTCCTTAAAAATGACAAAAAAAAATATAAATAAAAACCTTTAAAAAAAAAAGCGGTATGAATCCCTGCAGGCACATGAATGAAGGCAAAATACACTACACTCACGTCATCAGATCTCATCATAATATCAGGCAGGACCAACAACGTTTGGTGGATGTCAACAAATGAATCTATGCTTTTAGACATATTAGTCAGGCATAGGATAACAACAAGGACAACGAAAGAAAAAAAATATAAAGCCAGGCACTATGGCAATAATAATTATTATGAAATCGCTCTGAAGTTTGAGTTTGTATGAGTTATTTATATATCTATGTGTGTTTTTAATAATATATTTTTTTTTTGTGTAAACACAAAGTCCTGCAGAGAAAGTAAGACTGGCGGGCGTTGGCATAGGCGAAAATTCAGAGATTTTTTTTTTTTTTTTTTTTTTTTTTTTGATATTGAGGGTAGAAAGTGGGATGGAGCGAGGTGATCCTTTAGGATAAATGTGGAATCATTAATTTTTTTATTCACTTCACTTTTATGATTTCCCTGCTTTGGCGTGTCGTGTGCTAAAAGTTTTGTTTTTTTTTTCTGTTTTGCTTTTGTGATTATTTCATTTTTTGGATAATAATTTCTTTGACATGTGAATTGAAAGTTGAAAGACGACGACGACGACACGACACACGTCGAGTACGACGATACCGATGCGATGATGATGTATCGAAGAAGAAAAAAAAATACAAATACAGAAGAAAGCTATGAAGGACGAACTTAGAGAGGATAATAATTTTTGGCTTCTATTTGAGCAAGAAAGCCATAATCCATAGACACACTTACATCATATCCATCCAGAGAAGTCATCATTTTTATCGTAGGTAAGTATGTGTAGCTATATCATCAGGCGATTAATATTAATGATGTATCGCACTAAGGAATTCTTCAATAATATTTTTTTCAAACATACGTATACAGATGTATTTACTTTTGATACTTATTCGATGTCAAGTCAATCGGAGGACTAGGATTTCGATAAGAGAATTTTATGGAAGAACTTTCATTTGTTTAATAGATCCCATGGGGGAGATCAATTTTCCAAAGATGAAGCACAAACAACTCGTATCGTTTTTTTTTCTTTTTTGTGAAGTTTGAAAAATATACATATCAACGTTATTATTATTATTATTCGGATCTGCGAGCACAGACGACACATATCGCTTAAGCTCAATTCATTTGGCGAAGGGAAACGGCATATAAAGGCGTTTAAGGAAATTATTATTGAAATGGCTTCTAGGGAATTAAGAAAGAATAATCAAACAAAAAACAAAAATAAAACGTCAAGGCCTTAATACATATTCTATGAAGGATGCTCTCCTTACATACAGAACGATGGAAAACAAACGTCTGATGTTGAATGAGCAATACAAAAAAAATCCACGACTGGATCGCGCGAACTTGCTCTTATGTTCGATCACATCCATCGTATGCTAAAGGTTTCTATTGAGAATCAAATATATTTTCAAATTCGTTTTTTACTTAATTTTTTTAAATTTTTGTTTTAAACTTGGCACCTACTACAATTTTTAACAATTAATAATATAAACTTAAAAACAAGATTTCTAAAAAAAAAGTAGTATTATTTATAATTTGAAGGAGCTCCTATATAAAAATTTCTATCGAAATCCTACGAGCCGTTTATGAAAAATTTCAAAATCAAGAAAATAGTTGTATGGAATGTACCGTTAATAACAAAATATTTAAACACAATTTTTGAGCAAAATGTAGCGTATATCTAAAATAGTGCACAAAGTTTTTTTAAACCTATATTATATAGTGTAAATATTTTTTTTTTTGAGATAATTGAGATGGTATGAAAAATTATGTGCAGGTACTGTTAGTTTTGGACCTAAAAAAAAAAAACGATTCAAAAATCCATACCATGTTTGAAGAAAATCGCTTCAGCCGGTTAGGCTGTAGGGAGTTGTACAGAACGACAGATGGACAGACAGACAGACGTAATTGCGGAACCCACTTTTTGGTGTTCTCTATCATCGTAATATCAACTTTGATAAAATCTCTAGATAAATCGCAAGTAAAAGATACAGAATTTTGATTTTATTTTTTTTTGTTCAGGAAGATGGCGGGGCATTCAGCAGCGCTACTTTTTAACATTTATGTTTTTAGTATGATTTCACTACTTTTTGCAAAGATTCTTTTTATCAGGAAAAGTGAGTGGAATAAACGCCCAATGAGAGCGTCATAAGCAAACGTAAGTTTTTAATTTTTGCCTTTTGCATGTACTTCAAGTCTATGAATGAAAGAATACAAGATAACGACACTCCTATTTTTTCGCTTTGTTGTTCTAATTTTTGAAAACTCGTGTGACGTCAGTAGGGATTAAAAATGAAATTGAAATAAAAGCGAAAAAAAAATTTGAAATTGAAAAGTTTGGATTTTGTTTTTGAAATTGTATATTTCGTTTTATGAGAAATTGCTTAAAAATGTTGAGTGCTGTTTGTAGGTGTAATAATAAAGTAATAAATTAATAAGAGCAAATGTGTCATACCACAGTTTCCCAAAAGATTCTGACCTGTGGAAAATTTGGATTCATTTTTGTAAAAGAAAGGATGCCTTTAATGCAAAAAAAGCTATAGAATCTGTAGTGACCACTTTAATGCAGAAGACATAGAATCGAATAACCTCCAATTTGAATTAGGTAAGTGCATTTGAGTTGCTTGAAAATAAGTAACTAAAAAATATAAATTCCATCTTCATAGGTTGTACGGATAAAAAACGCACTTTAGAGAGCGATGGTCTAGAAAATATGACTGGATACATATGCCATAAACTAAGAAACAAAATTCCAGCCGAAAAAATGTCACATCGTATTCATGGGCGGACCACCTAAGTGAAGTCGGCTGAATGACTTGATGAACTTGGACAACATCTTCAAATCCTTCAACGGAGAAGACTTAGTAATTTGTCCATGCTACCAAATAAATCTACTTGAATTTGCAAAAGGCATTGACTTCGATGTTAAAGCTTTTTTCCGCGCCAGGAAGTATTTGACAACAAGAACACTTAACAGAACAATTGTAGACTTATCAAAATGGAAATAAAAACGAAAATACAGCAAGACTAAAACATAATTTATACATTTTCCATTTATTTAATCCAAAATAATCTTCACAAAATGTTACTCCGACTTTCTCGATTCTTGATTTTTTCGCATAATAATTTAAATGCAATTAAAGTTAATTTAATTTAACAATATTCAATTATTTAAACAAATGATATGTTTATATTATTCGCGCACGAAAAATACATTAATCCACATCGGAAAAACAAAGCAATTTCTTTTGCTGTCAGATTTTTTAATCTCCGGTGACATCACCAAAATAAGGCAAACAAATAAGTGTTGTAATTTTTTTTGTTTGATTCATGCTACAAGTCCTTCTCCTCTACTAATAAGTTGTCTCTATCATAAGTTAGAAATGCTCCATTGAAATGATACTAATCGATAAACGAAGTGGGTGCATGAAACTTGAAAGTTGACCGCTCTACCAAATTTCATAATTCTGCACCAATCGGAAGTGCTCTTAATATAATTAATATTAATTCTATGAAAATGGGCGTATGCCACTCCCACTGAATCTAAAATCTCAAATTTTTAATGTTCGCTTTGTTTGCATGTCCGATAGGACTGGCTCTGTCAAATTTCAATCAAAAGTTGTGTCCAGATTTGATATCAATTCTGCGAAAGTGGGCTTATGCCACGCCCTCTGAATGTCAAATCTCAAATTACAAAATTTTGAATTTGTCTACACTGTGAGCTCTACCGCTGCCTTGTACCTAATTTCATTATTCCACGACGCCGACGGTCAGAAGTGCTCCAAGTAATTTATATCCTATGAAAATGTGCGAGTACCACGCCCCCTGAATAGACAACCATAAATTTTAGATTTTTTCCTGTGTATACATCACAAGTCATTCCGTTAGGCGAAATAACAAGACTTTACGTAATCGGGAAGTGCTCCATAATTTTGATGATCTGTCAGTGGGAGAGTGGGTCGGCCAGTTACGGTTTTGCGATTTTTGCACTCTTATATCTCGGGAACAATTAATGCTACAGAATTGAAAATTGGTGAGTTGCCTAAGATTGGCGATCTTATAGCAAATGCTGTTTTTGAAGTTTCTGACTTTATTGCTACTGAGTTTGATTCTGTAAAAAGGATGTAGTGGCAGAACTTGGCTGGGCACTACCGTGCGCCTTGATTAAAAAATGAAGTTCCGCCACGACTCAAATGATTTGGATGATATTTTCAGAGTTGGTTTTTTTTAGGTAATAAATGTTTAAAAAGTAACTTTTATTTAAGTTATCTAAATTATTGTTATTGTTATATATGCTTGGATTAAGCGAAGTAATACACTTCATAGTTTTTTTCGGAAACATACAATTTTCAAAATATATTTTCTTGAATTTTGAAAAAAAATAATATTTTTTTTTTTGAAAATTCGAAAAGGGATGGTGACTTGTTTTCAAAATAATATTTTAAGCTTACAGACAATTGCAATATCAATTAGGTGATTATCCAAAATAGACTTTTGAATCGTTCTTTTAGCCCCAAAAATAACGGAACTTGCCATACAAATTTTTCTACCATCTTAATTATCTCGAAAACAGCTCTCACGATTTTGATATTAGTGTGTGTATTACTTTAAGTCTAGTCTACAATTTGGCCATTTAACTATATGCCTGTAAGACCTAAGGTCTTTTAAATGCAACCTGAATTGCACGGCACTAGTTTGGCACAGTGGATTTGAGAACCAGATATTGAATGTCTCATTTTAACCCATGGGCGGCATCCAATTAAAATTGGAGGTATAGAAAAGAATGCGCCTACGGTAGGGATCGAACCCACATGTCTAAGTTAGCAATCAAGCACTTTATCCACTGCGCCATTGCCATTTTTTTTTTAAATATTTTGCTATTAACGTTACCTGCAATACAACCATTTTATTGATTTTCGAATTTCTCATAAGCGGCTCAACGGATTTCGATCAAAATTTTTATACAGGAATTCTAAATAATACTGTATTTCAAAATTTTTAAAAATAGTTTTTTTGGATTTTTGAAAAAAAAATATTTTTTTTTGAAAATTCCTTATTTCGAGAACGAATCGACGATTTTTTTTTAAATTTTGTTTTTAAATTTATATTATTAAATATTTAAAATGTTCATACCAATTTTTTTTTAGAAAAAAATTAAGAATTTTTATATAGAAAAAATTAAGTTAAAAAACGACTTTAAAAATATATTTAGCCGTTTCTATTAAAAATCTTTTGCATATAATGTGATAGAACATACGAGCAAGTACGTTCCACACAGTCGTGAATTTTATTTTTTGTAGAAGAAAAGAGATTTTTTAAAGAAATTTTGTATACAAAATTTAGTAAAAACAAAAAACGACACAAATATATTTAGACGGCTTCTACTAAGAATCTTGAGTAAATAAAATATAATTAATTATTATATAAATAAAAAAATAAATAAATAAATTATACATTTTGAAACAGAATTTTAAAAAAAATCGACCACCCGTTTTCGGAATATTGAATTATTTAAATACACAAAAAATGTTTGAACTCAATTGAACGAGAAAGTCGAAAATAAAACATGTGGGTCGCCGGACGCCCGACTGGATTGATAACTTAAATTAAACATTAAAAATTCTCCTTAGATTATTTATAAAAAAATTTCCGAATGCGTGAGATAAATGGATGCCAAATGGACTGGCGCTGTAACGCGTTACGTAACGAAGCAGTTTAGCTTCCCCTAAGAAGTTATCACAAATCGGTTGTATGGTAGATATCGTTAATAAAATGTTTTAGAGTCAACGGCCTTGGTTTTGATGATATACTCTATTGATTAGCGAAATCAAGTACTTAAATGGAGGACCATTCAAAACCAACCGCGTATGGTTGACATTGTGTTTCTTCTGTTGTATGTTCTTTCTTTGTAAGTGTCACTCTGTTGTTTTAATGTATTTAATGTTTAAGCCGATGCGATGGTCTCGTTTCAATTGCTTTAGTTACTCTACTTCGTAGATTTGCATATACAATACAGCATTTTATATAAACAAATTTTCAGACAAAAATGTAGATTATACCGATAATACTCAATTTGCTTATCAAAATCTCTAGAGTCGTTTTCATGATTTATAATAAAGATTTACCATTTTTTGTACCGTGTTTTTTGACTAAAAAAGATTAAAAAATATAATAGATCCATCGACCTAGTGTTTCTTGTTATCTATAATTAGTTTGAGATGGTTTTAGCTTATTCGAAAAGGTTTTGATTACAATTACTACTTAGACTAAGTTTTTGGATTGTAATAAACAGTGCAATTGTGATTTTTATTAAGTGTCTTAAAAATAAAAAATACTGTGAAATTAACAAGAATTAAAAATATGATGGTCGCTTTTATCACCTTATCCAAAACAATAATTTTTGAACTGTAATTATTTATATTTTAAACTTAAGTCAGATAAATGCATTGTTGTTTTTGGTTTAACTGTTTGGATATCAGCTGCAAAGGTTAGTTTTTGGTTTGACAAAACGCTTAAAAAGTTGAAAAAAATGGAAGATCTATACAATTCCGATTATCTTTTATAAGTGCTTCATAAATATTTTTTTTTTGCGTAGCACCTCTTAAATATTTTTACGATGTATCTACTTGTAGTAAAAGAAAAACCTCTATACTACCATCATAAACTGACACTACACCAAGAACTTATACCAAATAAAAAAGACTCTATTTCGTTTGTCTTGTAGTTTATTTTTTTTTTTTTTTTTTTTGTTGAAACAAAATTAAACCGAGAACCATAAAAATCTGTGGTTGCAAAGTTGTGTTCTGTGTACCAACAAATCCACAAAAAAAATTAAAAAAAAAAAACGATTCTCAAGCATCGTCGACATCGTGTCGGTAGTCGTCAGCCTCACTTGGTTGGTCGTTGTTTCGGTCGTTTTCATATTTTTTCTCAGATAGAGATGTATCTTATGCATCCATCCATCTTGGGATTTGTTCCAGTTTAGCGGATGAATCCTGCTGCTACTTCTAGCTAAAGGACACTCTAGAATAGTTAAAACATACAAGCTTTATACTCGTTCTACGTGCAAACAAGCAGAAACAACACTAAATACCAACAAGTACAGGTGTTTTCGCCTTGGAAGGATATACTACTTTAAACAACAAAATGGAAATAAAAAAACGAAAAAAAAAAATTCAAGGGAGTAATACAACTTTCATTTGTTTCTTCTGCCCGAAAACATGACAGCATCCAGATTCTTTTGCACATACCCAAGCACACACACACACTTGCACAGCATAATATACAAATATAACCAACCATCCGACCTGTCTGGGCAAAAAGAGATGGAGTTGGTAATGGTCTACCAAAGGGATGCTGACTGAATGGATAGATGCAAAAAAAAGGATGCGAAATCTTGTATTGTTATAAATGTGTGCCCATTCCTTTTTACACAACGACGATCCGTGGAGGATTCATTTAAGTTCTTCAAAGGGAGCAGCGCAGCAGTTACGAGCGAGAGAAACAGTGAAATAGCTAAAGAAGCCGTTTATGAAACTTTTAAGTTCAGAGACGCATCTGTGTGTTTGTTCTCTTGAAGGCCGCAATGTGAAGAATCTTAACCCAAAAAAACAAAAATTAAGCTAATACGTATAATTTATTCAAAAACATTTTTGAGAACTCGACCAACTTGGCTCTCCAAACCAGAGACAGATAGCTTAGAGCCGCACCGGCTGGAGTAGCTTGTTGGTACAGTGAAATATTTCTAATCTAACAAATTCAAATCGTAAGTGATTTCTGCTCTTAATTTGTGTCGGCTATGTTTGCAAAATAAATTAATCATTATTGTGAATTTGACATTTCTCCCCTTACATTAAACATCAAAATCGAGAATATAGTTGTTACTTTCTCGAGTGGGGTTCTGGATTCGAGTGATCTTCCGGCTTATGCCGCCAGTTATAGATTTTATTGAAACTCATCATTGAAAACTTGACTATCAATTCTGATTCACTTAAACAAATAAAACTGATGTCGTCGTTTTGGTACCAAAAATAAGGTAATAAGATACCTAGCAATTTTTTTTTATCTAACAATGGCGGATCTAGGGGAGGCTATAGAGGCTACAGCTAAAGCTTATCAATAAAAATTATTATGGAAAATTGTATGTGTTTATTTTGAGATGCTTAGAAAAAAAATTCTGGCAAGCCATTGCACAAAAAATTAAATGATCAATGGAAAAGAAGTTAAATCATTGAAAAAGTTAATAGTTGTTCCATGTGGAAGGTTGGATCATGATCTTCAAGTGTCTAAAAAGTCATTGAAATTATCAATGATGGTTTTCATGGTTTTCTTACGACCAATCATTGGAAGTTTGCTGTTCAATTCTAATAAGAGACATTGAATTCATTGGAATAACGACAGAGTTTATTTTTATTACCCAACGAAACACAAACATTGAGAGTTAGAAGATTGATTGGAGTAATAAAATAAAATTTTAGATAGAATGAAACGCGAAACAACGTTTCCGTTAGTAACTATTTGCAAAAAAAATTTCAAAAAATAAAAAAAAATTTTTGGGCAAAAGTGTTTGGTTATTTTAAATAAATTCTGAAATAATGAGCTGTCACTTTGAGTTTGACAGTTGGTTCTCTGTTCTTCCATTTCTATTTACATGTTAAGTTAATTTTAGTGAGAACACAACTGCCTACTGTACTCTGTTCAATTTATATCTTCAGTACTGTGAAGATACTATATTTGCTTTTCACTCCGACTGTTAGATATGCTTATAAGTTTGTACTGTTTTGAAGCTCTTACAGTGTTGCTGTAGTAAGCATAGTTAATTACCACAATCCTAGCAGTTATAATTCTGATTCAATAAGTTTATTTTAAAAGCACACAATGAGGGTTGAGTACATGGTGAAGGCACGCAAGCAAAGCACCACTGTGTACTTGAATACGCAGAAGGTAGGTCATGATTGGATATACGCTGGTTTTAACAAGATTACAAAAATAATTTGTATGTAACTCAGTGATTATTTTCAGTGGAAATTCAGCAACAGGCACCAGTGTGTTAGAAAAAACTCTCGCAAAAGGCCAGTACTGAAAATATAAATTGAACAGAGTATAAATTCTTACATCACAAAAAGCATAAGTCGAGTTCCCATACAGGGAGATTTTGCGAAAATCTAAGAATTTCTACGAAAATCAGTCAGATCCTGTCCCCGAACACCAAATGTTCATAGTTTTTCTTATAAAAGAGAGCGTTTATGAGAGAGAGTGCCAGAAATTTCCTTGGACAAAATTATGAAGACTGGAGGAAAAAAGAAAAAAAAATACTAATGTGTTACGTCGGACTTATTCTTGCAATAAAATAAAATTTGTGACATCAAATTACTTATTTAAACATAAAATAATTTCACATAAGCTTTTATTAAACATTTTTAAAATTAGAGTTTATTTTGACGTTTAAGAAATGGCTTACATTTTTGTTCGATGCGGTCCGTAATTTTATGAAACTTTATTGCTCTCTGAGAGATTCTTGACCTCACTTTGGCAAAAATGACAGTCTTCACATTTTTGTGCACAAACTACGGGTACACACTTATAGTAAGCTACAAAAAGAACTTCTAGACTTGCTTGCTGAGACACGCTATTAATTATTCAATGATGACGTGTGTGATGTACTTCCGGGAGGTATACTCTTTGCCGTTATACAAGTCAAGGTTTTGGTCTACGCCGATAATTTCGTTTTACTGGCTGACAATCCTGGAGTCTGTGCGTCGCAATACTAACTAGACAAAGTAATGATGTTTGAACCGCGTCAAAGAAGAAGGTTTCCAGAGGAAAATTGGTCCCTAAACAACGAGCCTATCGAGCTCGTTCATGATTTCAAATATCTCGGACTTTTGCCGACTTACAATCTGAATGTTTCGAAGCATATGAAAGAGAAAAGCAAGGAAGCCAAATTAGATTTAAATGTAATGTGGCCAATCTTTTACTCTAACCAAAAAATTGATCATACATCTAAATATCGTGCTTTCAAGTCACAGTCAACCCTACTGTACAATCAACCTTTAGAATATTATGTGACCGAGAGCTCAATTTCATAACACACATCGATAAAAGCCAATTCAACGCTTGGTTTTCTGAAACTATGGTCCAAGGAATTCTCCGACCCGCTATTTGAATACGCCTGCCAATTATAGTCCCCATATCAAAAAATTCATATTTCTAGAATCGAGAACATTCAACGCCGTTTCTTAAGATTTGCCCTTCGCGGCCTGTCTTGGAATAATCCTTTGATCCTGCCCCCTATCAAAATCGACTTCAACTAATTAACGTTAATACCATGCAAGAGCGAAGAGAAATAATCGAAATCCTTTTCATTCATCGACTCCTCTCAGGTTCCGTTGACTTTGAAACCCTCTACAAATCTATCTTTCTCAACACTAACCCCCGTAACCTAAGACACCCTCGCCTCTTCTAGCTGCCTACTCATCTTCAATGAACCTATTACCCGTATGCTGCGAAGCGTTGATTTAAACGAAAACCGTTTCGACTTCAACCTCAGCACTCCCAGACTAAAACTCCTAGTGTTAAATCGTCCGCCCAATTCAATCGAATCTTAGCCCTAAGTTCCATAGTTTTAAGTTAAGTTAAGTTATGAAGCTTGTATTAAGCCAAATAAATGGGGGTACTGCTCCCACAAAAATTAAAATTAAATTAAAATGTATGTGCTACGGTACCCAAATTTTTGAATATTTGGAACTTGAGGATTGTGAAGCTGTAAAAAGTTCTTCGAACGTTTGTTTAAATTGCCTTCATCTCCTCAACGCCCGATAATGCTATATATGTGGAGTCTGGTTTAACGCCTCTTTAGATAAAAAACCTTAAAACTACATATTGAAAGTTATGAAGAGGGATGATAGAAACCTTTACATAAGTCCATTATGAAAAGGCTTGTCCAAGTAAATGCCTCCCCGCTTAAGCGGGGAGGCTAGCTTTTTCTAATGGCAGTAATGTGTCTTTTATGGAGTCAAATGTGAATGAATGGCACACTATGTTTTGTGATGTTATCGACAGGATTGATGAAAACATTTTCATTCATTATTTGTCAAGGGCCTCAACAACAGTACCAAGAAATGTGTATAAAAACCTCAACCACCAAATACCATCGCAGGCTTTTTATTTCAGCAACGTGTTATATATTTAAAGCCCGAGTCGAAATCCATGAAACTTAACTATATGCTGCATCGAACTGATCTCACACAAATCTGCAGTCTATATAATACAAGAGAACCTGAAGACATCACCCACTTCTTTGCAACGTGTCCTCTACCTCAAGGGATTCGTCGGCTGCATTTTGAAGAAAGCTATCTGCCCCTGACTCGGCTTTATGAAATACTTAATGGAGCTCTCGGATGGTCAACTGTGTATAGATACTGCATACATGCTCTTAACGCAATCGTTTTTTGTAGCCCTACATAACTTCAACCAGTTATTGCAGTTTAAGTTTCAAGAAATGTATCTAAGTTCTTACAACTTTTTATGTTCAAAATCAATCCTTGATTTATTCATTGTGTTTCAAAACATCTCAAAATTATTGAAAACACACTTAAATTAAATGCTTAATAATTAATTAACTTATATAATGCTTAAAATTTAAATTTAACTTCTTTATCTGTAGTGTGTTATGAAATGTCGACAGCAAAATTGCCATGTCATTAATCTTAAGGAAACAAATATTGTAAATAATTAATTTTTTTAAATAAAGAAATTATCTATCTATTTATCTTTCATATTAATAATTTTGTTTTATATGCAAAATGAAAGATGGTAGTCTAAAGAATATTCGTCGAGAAGACATTCAACCATTCAAGCAGCCGTGCTACTATTTTTTTTAAAATGAACTACATTTATATAATTTTAAACTTGCACACACTTTCATTATAAAGGGTTATCCATTTCGCGGTTTCAAAAGTATAGAGCTGGAATTCGACATCTATCTCACTAAGTTGTTAAACCAATTTTTTTTTCAGTTGAAAGTCGCGGTTCGCTTAACTATCGCACAACGCATAAAAATTGTTAAAACCTACTAGAAAACTGGTGATTCTGCTACAGCCACATATCGTGTTTTAAAGTGAGATTATGGCTTACATAATCGTCCAACTACGCAAGCAATTGGCAAAATTGTGAAGAAATTTGAAGAGACTGGATTGGTAACAGATATTGTAAGGCCTGCGCATCATCGTTTAGCTCGTACTACTGAAAATATCGCTGCTGTAAGTGAATGTGTAGCCGAAGACCCGAATGTGTCGATTCCTCGTTAGGACTGTCTTACGCACATAATGGCGTATTTTGCATTTGGATCTACACCTACATCCAGCTCACAAAACAACTGAAGCCAGCAAACTATTTACAATGCCGTAGATACGTCGAATGGGTGCTTGAACAACAGGCGGTGGACGTCGATTTTTCGAGCAAAATTTTCTTCAGCGATGAAGCACATTTCTCACTCGGTGGGTATGTTAATAAGCAAAATTGTCGTATTTGGGGTTCTGAGAATCCTCAAGTAATTGAAAAGAGGTCATCATATCCACAAAAAGTCACTGTTTGGGGCGCTCTTTCGTCCGGAGGTGTGATTGGACCTTACTTCTTCGAAAACGACGATGGAACGACTGTCACCGTCAATTCGGAGCGTTAAGTTGATATGATAACCGACTTGTTTTTGCCTACTATTGAAGAATACGACTTGGAGAGTATGTGGTTTCAACAAGCCAGTGCCACATGCCACACAACTCGAGCGAATATGGCTTTATTGCAAGAGACACTTACTGGCCACGTAATTTCTCGTCGTGGCGATATCAGCTGGCCACCAAGATCATGCGATTTGACACCGCTGGACCGTGTTTATGCAGATAAACCTTTAACTCTTGAGCACTTGAAAACCAACATTCGTCAACTTATGGCTGAGATACCACCCAATATGTGTCAAGAATTGGTCGAAAATTACCTCAAAAGAATCGATGCTTGCAACAATTCGCGTGGTGGTCATTTAAATGATCACACTTAATTTTAACGTTCAAATTTTATAATAAAAAAGAAATATTAAGGAAACAAATATTTTATATGTGTCTTATGTACGTTATTTTAACAGAAAATAAAACAAATTTTGTGAATCATATTTCGTAACTATGTGCCCCTGAGGTCAATTCGTCAAGTTTTGTAAACAAAAATACCACTAAAATGTTTTTTATACCGGTCTTTACTTACTGTCTATGTGACCTTGTTTCTTAAAAAAATACACCATTTACCATTTTAGGTGAATTCAAAGGATGCGAAAAAAATATTTAGAATCACAGGACGCCGCCGCTACACCGCCGTCCGGTCAAATTAGACCACTCTAGCTTTAGAGCCTTAATAACATTTTCAGAACAGGACATTATTTAGTTCAGATCCGAAATTATCATGAATGGCTTTATAGATCCAGCCGTGTTTCTGCCCTCTCCCGCCCCTCCAGCTGTCGCCTTCACAGGTACATAGGTACATTACTCCGTTTAAGCAGATAAATACAAAGGAAGCATTTCTCCATGGGCTTGAGCTTTGGGCTTCCTACTAGGTATACCACGGACATTTTGCGTTTGCTCTCCTGCAGGGCTGACAACGATGGGGGTGGTGGTCTTCGTCGATTTATATATTTTTTTCTCATCATCGTCTTCGTCATTTTTTTTACTTACTCATCCTCGATGAAATATTTTTGTATTTAAATTAAAACCAAAGTAAAATATATTACCAACTGTGTCATAAAAAAAAATCATGTAAGTATACGTACTATCGTACTCACATATACATACATAATATATGGTTATTGATATTCTGTGCAACTGTATTGGTACCAACAACTTCTTTTATAGACGAATTTTCGTTTCAAACAACCTCCCTGTGCAATTTTGTACACTAAAAGGATTCCCATGGCTCGAAATTGAATCAGAGAGCAGTGCAAAAAAAATCAATTAAGATCCCAAAAAGCAAAATGCCAGGATAACGTATATTACACCACTACAAGCATGTATGTAATTTATGTGTCCATGTTCTGCAGTAAATACAAAACAAAAGAAAATGTAATAAAAGTTAACACAAAATAACAAAAACTAAAAGAATATACCAACATGCGGCTACTCTAGGAACGGAACGGGGTGGGCGCACGGGAAAGTGGGTGTGTTTTTATATGCCCTTAATAAAGGATGTAAGAAATGGCATCAATGTCAACTGCCCATGAACTTTGTGTAGGTACAAGCCAATGAATATCCTTACAGGACTAAAAATCTGCAGCAGCAAAGAATAACAAAAAAAAAAACAAAAAAATAATAAAGCTTTATAATAAATTTTTCGAATGTGCCGTCACTTTACATTTCTCGAAAGTGTCTGCTTCCCTTCCGTCAGCGTCCATAAGTTTACGTTACTTTTGCATATTCCATTGTAGTATAGGCAAAGAGCTAAAAAGAGGTAACCTAATATATGGCGACACTAAACTAATGTAGGGCTTCACATACTTTTCGTGTGCTAAACCATATGAAAACAAGTTTAGATCTATGCCGAGCTATGTATATAGCTACTTTTCCTAAAACTGCATGCACATATAGAAAAGGAAAACAATAACGGTAATAGAACAACAAATGGGGCTATACAAAGTGAAAATGGGCAACCAACTTTTAATTTTTTTTGTTTTGTTTTTATTGTAGGAGCAGAAGGTGTTTTCCTGTGTGGTGTGTGTGTATGTGCAAATGAAGCCAAACTTACTGCAGAAAGGGGTCACATTTAAAGTGTGGTTTAACCTTTTTCACCAGAGAGTTGTTGAATATTTTCTTGTGTATTTTTTTTTTAATCAAAAGACCATAGAAAATCCTTGAAAGGTAAATGAAATCATTTTTCAACATTTGCTCATTCAACATTTTTTATTATATGGGGTTCGGTTGTATTTGGATATGTATAGCTGTTCATTACGAACGGCAACGACGACGTGAGGATTAATCCTTCTTGCCACGTGGCTAAGCTGATTCGTATACAGTTTGGTTGACAATTTCAAGGCTCCACAGTACTTTAAGTGAGTTAAAAAAAAATTGTCCAACCATCTGTTTTTTTGTTTTGTTTTAATCTATTAAGCTAGAAGTAATCAGCCATCGCCGTTAACTCTATGACGTCACAGTAAAATTTATTTTTCCATCATATGGCACACTGTCAACATTCTCATCACCACAATGACAACATTTTTCGTTGAGAATCACAAGACGTGGCACAATTAAAACAGATTATTATGTCATTTTTACGTCAGAGAGTCATTGGATTGACAGTGTAATTCTAGCTTTACAGTTGGTTGTGATCAAAGTCTGATGATTGGGAACGCAAATTTTACTTGCAATATAGGTACAATAAGGCAAGTTTTGCATTTGGAAAAAAATCGAACTGGATACCTTAACCAAACTTGACATTATGGTGACAGAAAACGCCAATAAAGAGGGTCTCGCATTTTCGTATGTACACCTGTCCATCTGTAGAACGATATACAGCCTTCTCCAAACTTGGTACTTGGCGTTTTTAGTGGTTATCTCATATAATAATAATAACAATAATAATTATATAATAAAAATAATGTTAACTATATGTCTGTAAGACCTTAGGTCTTTTAAATGCAACCTGAATTGCACGGCACTAGTTAGAAGGAATAGAGAGATAGGAAAGAATTTTTTGTTGCCACATAGATGGTTGGCATATAGACTTTTGTATTTGAGTTTTATCCCCAAAAATAACGGTACTTGTCATAAAATTTTATCTACCATCCTAATTATGTCGGAAACGGCTCCAATAATTTGGATTAAGAAAAATCTGTTCATACTCTTCATTTTGATTCATTTTTTTTACCATTATTTTTTTGATTTTTGACTTTCTCATGAAAGGTTCAACCGCTTTCAATTAAAATTTATGTATATGAGGTCCGTCAAATTCTAAATAATACTGCATACCAAAATTTTCGAAAAAAAAAATGTTTGGACTTTTGAAAACAAAAATCATATTTTTTTTCAAAACTCAATATTTGGTAAACGGATGGATGATTTTTTTTAAACTATGTTTTTAAGTGTAAATTGTTAAATATTTAAAATTACCATGACCAATATATTTTTTATAAAGCAATTAAGGAACGTTGGTTTATAAAAAACTAAGTAAAAAACGACTTTAAAAATCTTATTTTCGTTATTATATAAAATTCGACAAAAACTCATTGATTTGTTTTGTTCAAAATCCAAAAAATTATTTTTCGAAAATTTTGGTATTCAGAATTTTTTTTTTAGAATTTGACGGAACCCTTATATAAAAATTTCAATAGAAATCCGTTGGACTATTGGTGAGAAAACCGATAGTAAAAAAACAAGGTTTTACGGCTATTTAAAATTTAGAGTATTTCTACATTAGTGGACAGAATTTTTTTTACCAAAATCGTTAACTGTTTTGAAGAAAATTTAGATTTACCCTTACAAAAAATTGTATTCAAAGAGCGTTGGGCTTGCAGCAATTTATTAAAAAAATGTATCTATATGTAATCAACTAAGACGCTCAAGTACCAAGTTCGAAGAAAATAGCTTCAACGTCTTAGGCTGTAGATCGATCTACAGAGATGCGAAATTATGAAATCTACTATTTTTAGTTATCTAAATACCAAGAAAAAATGTAGTTTTAATAATTTAAAAAAAAGAAAAAATAGACAACCTAAAACTCAAAAACCCTATTTATTAACAAGAAAGGCATTGATTAAGGCATACAGATTTCACAGCACACGTCCTAAAGCCATTTTGTCTTGTTAAAAAAAAAGAGATGAAATCTTTAATTTTCAAATCTGATAGTTCGCTGATGTTATTGGAGAAAGTCTTTCCAAGTGAGTGATGTCTTTTACTGGTCAGAACGGGACATTTGCAGAGGAAGTGAGCAATAGTTTATTTTTCCTGCAGATCATAACAACTGCAATAGTGGGTATTGTGAGGGATGTCAACTACCCCATTAGCCATACATGCTATACGACCATGGTTATATTTCTCCTGGATCCGCATAACAGGTCCGCTGTTCGCGATTTGCTATAGGTTGGTCTAATCATTCTAGACATATTGCAATTTGATGAGCTGTCCCACCTACGATTTGATTTGTTGCGGAAAATTCAATATATTCTACCCTTCACATTTCCTAGGGAAATGTCAATTCTTTCCGCCAGTGAGCTGTGAAGGCCCCAACCTTACCTGGCCAGTTTATCAGCAAGTTCATTACCCTCAAAGCCACTATGATGACCTGAAACTCAGATAAGACTGACTCAAAGGGCAATATTCTATTCAGACCTTTAGAGCTCATACAGGCATTGCTGGACCAGCTTAGATGATGTTGTTGGCGAAGCAATGGATTTCACAGTAGCCTAACTGTCTGTCAGAATAGCAGTGTTGCAGTTTTGGCTAGGGTTTTGCCTAAGTATTTTGCATGCTTCCCTGATCGCTAGAAGCTCTGCCTGAAGGCTGTAGCGTAATTAGGTAGCCACAAAGACTTTGCGATGTTTAATGATTCGGAGAAGATTCTTGACCCAACCCCAAACTCCATCCTTGAGATCCTGTTACAACATATGTTTTTACAGAAATTTGCTCATACAGAATTCTGCACATACAGAATTTTGAAATTCTGAATTTGTGGTTGCAAGTCGAAAATGATAACTATAATTTCTGTTGTAAATTCGAATGCTTCTCAGTGAGATATAAAGCCTGTCGATCTTCCCTTGTCTCAAGAGGTTTATTGGCGCGATTATTGCTGTGTATAATCTATAATTTCTTTACTCACCATTGAGATGTATGTTGACATTAAAACAACCTACTTTTGGAAATTTCTTTTCCAGCGGTTGAATCATTCATTGGAAGCAATTGTACAATGGGGCGTATACGCACTTTTTAATATTTATTTTTCCTTTGCCCATTTTCAGTACCGTTTTTTTAAGTTTGGCTTTGAAAATAATAAATATATTAAATAGTTATTTGGGGCACTCCCAAACACCTTAGCAATAAAATATTACCCACATTTGAAAGTTAAATTCATTTTTTGTATCCCTATTATTCCCTAGTATTTCACAGCAAAAATGTAACGTTTTGCTGATGAATCCTGTTTGTATAAATGAAATCTCATTTCTCTAAACTGCCCAAGTACCGTGTATTCGATATTTCAGACGATTCCTTTAATATGTTTAAATAAAAGAAAAAATAAATTCCTTGATTTCGAATTTGTAACTTTCTTTACACCAAGACTGTAATTGTAAATTATATTGCCAAGGGTAAACATTCGTCGCACAATAATTTTGCACCGTTTAATCTTTCCCAACGAAATGTTGACTTCATTCATAATCGTTGCTTTAAAAAATGGTTAAACAAAAATAAAAATAAAAGCCATCAGGCAAGGTAACCAAAGATATGATGGTATTTTTTTGCCCCAACTCTAATTCTTAAGCAAAATAAAATAACTCTGTTTAGATCCCCAAGGTTAAATTAAAGCCAACTGAGTATAGCTATGTACGGAACACAAAAAAATACATTTTCTTGGAGTTTTCCATTGCATACCTACTTGCTATAGGGTTTATGATTAACAAAGAAAAAAAAACAGTAACAAAGCAATAAAAGTGTTTTTTTCTCTTCTTCTTATTCCTGGCGTCAAAATTCAAATCCTTGAGAACTCAAAATTTTATTGCTTAGGAATATGTGAAGGCCTTATTTGAGTTTCCATTTATTTTGTGTTTTTTAATACAATGTAACCTTCACATCTTGCCCCTGCCGTTCAGAAAAGAGAAAACTAAGGCTCATTGCGGGACGTAGGTTCTTGATCTCCTAAGAACAGTCAAGATAAATCTTACAAGAGTTTTTGAATTTTAAAATGTCGATTTAAAAAATTGATTAACATAATACCTACTTATAAAATGTCGATTGGAAAAAATATCGATTGATAAAAATATTGATTGTTATAAAGCCAAGTTATCCTTATAAAATAATGACTTTTCGGGAAGGCTTCCACGCGTTTGCAGGGGGTTCAAATAGTACTAGAACTCCATTTTTGCTCGTCGGTAATATTATGGGAAAACATTAAGACCAAGCTAATATCCAAGAAGCTGAAAAATTGTATCATTTATTTTCAATCAAAACATTTTAACAAACAGTCAACCAATAATTCCTCTAACATGTAAGACGTTGAGAATTATGATTTATGAGTCTTTCATTAATTATACTAACCAATAATTTGGAAGATTTTGTTCGTTTCAACTTTTGTAGGGTGGCGTTCATAAGGCATTCCATGAAATAAAATCAGAAGCAATTTGCTTAGATGACTTGCACCCTAGGTTAGGTTAGGTTGAAATGGCTTTCAGCGTTGCAGCTAATATACTTAGACCAGAGTTGGTCCCTTATGATACCACATGCATCCTGAGATAGGCTCTCTAATCGTTGAAAAATTTGGAGATCCTAAGGAAGCGTAAGAGAATGTAGACGTCTATTTTAGATCTCTGAGATCATCGAAGAAAAAATCTACAAGATGGAGCTTACGTCTCTGAGATAAAGCAGGTCATGTAGACAGAAGATGAGGAATAGATTCTTCGTCCATGCAGTTTCTACAAAAATTATTTGAATAAACGCCAAGCCTCGTTTCGTACTTGCCTATGAGTCAATGTTCGGTTATGACACCAATTACAGAGCTGTTGTGCAATCTGCTTGCGGAAAACAAACACCTAAGGCATTCCAAATCAAGTTTTGACCATTATTGTTTTGCCATCAGACAGGTATATTCGTATGACGTGCACCATAACAGCCCCATTCATTAAAAATTGATAAGTCCACCTTTAGTCCATAGACTTTCAAAACCATGGAATAAGAGTTAGACCGAAAATTTCCTATTAATAAAAAATCAAAAAAAATCTACTACAATAAGTATCAACTCTATCTCTTTTTATTTTATTTTCCTGTAAATTTTGTTCTTAGTCTCAGTCTTGTCTAGCGAAGGACTAAATTGGTAAAGGTCAAAAAGCAGAAATTTTGTTCTCACCTCCTCCTTAACCCATGTTTATTAATTTGGTTGTAAGTTTTTAAAGATAATTTATCTTTTCATGTCACTGTTGTTTACACCTAATTCTGTTCTTATCACATCTCGTTTTCCTAAGACTTGGAAAGTTTCAAAACTTATACTACTACTTGTCCTTTAACAATTCTACCCGTAATTCTAAGGAATACATACCACTAGCAATCCTACCATTTATTTCAAAAGCGTTGGAAAAAACTTCGGGAAAAGTAAATGTAACTAATTTTGTTTCATTACTAAAATTATTATGACCAAAATAGCCGAAGGAAAAGTTTTCCCAAAAAACATAAGTATCAACTAAAATTGGTCAATAATTTAAAAATTCGTAGACTAATATCGCCATTTTTGTAAATAAACACGAAAGATGCTTTCAAGCTATTTCCGCAAATAATCGATTTATTTTTCTTAACAGGGACCGGTGCCCCTCATGGATCAATTTTGGGCCCTCTATTCTTTTTTAATGTTTTCTTGCGAGTATAGGTACTATAAGGGAAGGTATGCATTCGTCCAAAAAAAACAAGTTTTGAGATAACAATCAAACATGACATTACGATGATAGCGAAGACGAAAAAAGATGGTCTAAAAATTTTGTCCGTCTGTATGTCTCTCTGTCTGTCTGTCTGTCTGTCTGTCCGTCTGTCTGTATTTATATATGTATAGATAACTACAGCCCAAACGGGTGGGCCGAATTGCTTCAAACTTGGTGTATAGAGTTTTTTAGGTATTGTACAGAGGGGAAATTGAAATATTTTTTTAACGGTAGCTATTAACGCTAAAGCATATTTTTACTGAAAATGGCTCTAACGATTTTGGTTTTTAAAAAAATAACTGCAGCCTTTTATGCACGACCGATCATATGATTGGAAAACAAATTTTAAAAAATGTCGAAAAACGGTACTTTCCAATAGACCGTTTTTTTGCTTTCCACTATCTCATAAATGGTTTCTCTGATTCTTTCGAAATTTCACACATATATAGGCGCAGGTAGCCCAATTTATACTACATACCAATATTTTTAATTAATATTTTTGTGTATTTTAAAAAGCTTTTTAAAAAAATAAAAAAAAATAATATTTTAAAAACGGTTCATTAATTTTTTTTTTTCAAAAATTATAGTTATGTTAAAATGTTTTCAAAAAGTTTAAAAAAGAACTTTTTCTCAAAAACCGCTCCACATATTTTTAAATTCTTTTTCTCATAAATTCCAAGTTAAACAAGAAATAAAATGGCGTACTTTTTTGAGTATTTATATCAGAATTTTGTATAATTTTTTCTGTGATTAAGCCGATTTAATCTTTAGTTTTTTAAGCCTATATTATTAAATATTTAAGATTGTCATACAAATTTTTTTAGAAAAAAATTAAGGAAATTTTCTATATATAAAAAATTGAGTAAAAAACGACTTTAAATATATTTTTAGATTTTTAATACAAATCTTATGCATATGATGTGATCGAACATAAGAGCAAGTTCGTCCGATCCAGTCGTGAATTTTATTTATAATTGATCCGCCATCCAAACTTGAATTATCTGAAATTCTAATGTTATAATTAGATGTTCACGTTTTTCTCAGCTATCTCATTAGTATGGTTCGTTTGAACTTGAACCTCAAGGAGGTTTTTCAATGTGCTGAACATAAATAGATTAAAATTCAATCCCCAAAAATGTAAAGCAATCGATGTCTCCAAAAATGGTATTTATACTTCTTGTCTATCATGAGTTATTTTAGTCAATTGTGCAATAGGGTACGTAACAACCGTTAAAAATGTAACCAAACTCTTACGTGGGAAGGTCATATCCTTTATTCAATTTATAACATTTCTAGCAATATCGACTTGGATCTTGCTTAAGCAGTCAAACTTGGCTGAACATTTTTTTCTCACTAATATGAGTTTCTCTAATTCGTTATTCAAAAAAAAAATGTCCTATAAGTCATATTTAATGTGATTCAAAAATCTAAAATATCTGGGGGTGGCCGCAGAGCAATAGTTGTGTGTTCGCCTGTGAACCTCGTGGTTGCAGGTTCGATTCCTGTCGTTGTCTATGTCTTCTTATATTCCAGTAAAAACCAATTCTAAATATTGTCATAAAATGACAACAAATAAAATAAAATAATGTGAATTATAAGGGACATAAATAAATAAGACACGGTAATTCTCTCCGCATTAGTTCAGCCGCCATCCCTGTATATAAATCTTAGACAACAACCCGCTCTAGTTTCAGAACATCGCACTACAAACATCTTTCCTATCCTTCTTTCCCTTCTTTCACCGGATGCCTATGCTGTGTTAAAAACATATAAAGGGTATTCATAATCCCTTGAATGCGTGTAAAATTATTTTAAAAAAATATCTAAAGTTAGGTGATTGGAGCACATAAGTAAGTGCTTACGTAGAACTCAAATGCTTAAGTTGTGTACATTCTAATAAAAAAAAGCATTTTTTTTTATGAAATATTAGCTGACCCTAACAGTCCCTAACTCTATATCGAATGAATGGTTGAATGAAAATATTTAGATAAATTCAATCTTGCTTAAAGGATGTATGCTCTTGAATAGTGCTAATACATATTCGCTACCACAACAATGCAAAAACTTGATCGTTTACCTTTTCGTTTGCTCCTTCCATTTTTTCAAGACCTTCATTTCTCGCCCCTCACATAACTTGCAGGGTTTTCATTTTTACCAAAGGAGAATAGAAATTCACAACTTAAGGAAGAGTATAAATATGTAGGTTGGTTGGAAGGTTCGTCTATAACAAACACGCAAGGTGTAAAAATATTGTTGTTTACAATATTATGATTGTATGTAGTAGTAAATCCAACATTTTAGAAATATGAAAAATAAATTTTGTAGCTATAGCAACAAAGTCAAGGAGCAGGCGAGGAAGATTGGTTGGCTATTTGGTTCAGATTATAATGCTTGTTTGCTTTTTTGCTCAGTGCTTATGACATTGAGTGTTTGAATTCAATTTCAAGGAGAATAATAAAAAGTCCTTTATATTTTGTGACAAAACTGTATAGCTATGTACCTACCATGTTGTATATATGCTATTGTGTGTGTAATGAGAATTGACTATATAAAAGAATATTATATTCTTCACATTTTGAGGTTGATTTAATAGGGTAGATATATATATATAGTCGTAAGTATAGATCCATGTATTTGTGAGTATAAAGTGCGATTAAGTGCTTTAAGTGGGTGCGGGCGTAAGATTAAATAAGGTCGGTTGTCGTGGGAAGTAATCAAAATATAGTGCCAAAACAACCTCTGTCTAAGCTTATTTTTGTAATCAAGTACAATTTCTCTTGTAATTTATTCTTGAAAAAATAAATTCAATAAAATTAAGATGAATTCTTTAAATGCCCAAAAATAAAGTATTGCTTAACATTTTTAAATAGCTAAGTTAAATTTGTATATAGTGAAGAATTATGAATGTTTTCATTTTATTCTGTAAGTTTAGTTATTCGCCATTACATAATACTGTAAATCATGTAAATCAAAATATAGTGTTCCCGGCCTAATTTTATCCCGGTTAATTGGATTACTCGCTTAAGTTCTTACAACATCCAAATAAAATTTATTTACTTAGGAACACTTAAATTTAAAGAACACTTCTGGACGTACCAAATTTCATTCGTGCTTCAATTTTTAAAATGAACTACCTCCTTTACACTTTTTCTGTCCCTTAAAATTCGATTTGCGGCTAAACTACTTGTCCTAGCGACTTAAAAGTTATATATTCGTGATAATAGATTACTATGTGATTGCTCTTGCAAGTACGTGCGATCCAATCGTGCATTTTAATTAGCTTGTACATTCTCAATAACGAGTAGATGGATTTCGATCAAAATTCTTATATAGGTGGTACTTCGAATTATAAATAAGACTGCTTCCAATTTTTCCAAAATTTTATATTTTGGATTTTTGAAAAAAAAATCATTTATTTTTTGAAAACTCAATCTTAAACGAGTGGACGTTGGTTTTTATATTTTGTTTTTAAGTTTATATATGGTAAATATTTTTTTAATTTTTAATTTTTAAAAATTTAAGTAAAAAACGACTTTAAGAATAAGAATCTTTTGCATACGATGTTATCCAACAAAAAGGAAAGGAAAATGATCCAGTCGCGCATTTTATTTTTTTCCCTGAAAGTGGAAGGAATATAAAAAACGAATATGTGCATATGTGTTTTTTTTATGCTCGTCAGGATTGATACTATGAATTTATATTTCTAGATTTCCAGTTGCTATATTTAATCTTTCTATGCCTCAGTCAAAACAAATGCCATAAAACAAGGAACAGTAGTTAACCAAATTGCCATAAGAAAAAGTCAACCATCTATAGTGAAATAATTTTTCTCTTTTTCTCAATTGTATTTCATCAAATATCAATTTAAAGCCATATTAACATTAACTTTAAAGACGCATTTAATTAAGTTAGAGCTATAATTGTCTAGAACTACTTAAGTCGTTATGTAAAATCAAATACCAAAAAAAAACGTAATATTATATTTTTTCTAATTCATCTATTTTCGATTAATTTTGCTTTAATAAATGAAAAACATCTTAAATACATTCACCGCATCAATCATTGCAAGAAGGGTCGATTTCAATGAAGTTCAGCGATACTTCATGTAAAAGCAGTGTCACAAATTTCTGCACTATTTCTTGTCCCATCTAGAACTTCTGTAAATAAATCAGAGTTGTTGCGTTCTGACGCTCAGACTGACTATAATCTTATCACTGAATAATTTTTAAAAGTATCCAAATATGTTTCGAAAAAGCTGACACACCAAAATAGCAAACTTTATTTCGTCAGTTTTCATTTATTTTCCAGAAAAGGCATACTCCTTTGATTTCGACAGGATGTAAGAAATAATCTTTCAAATGTATACATGCGAACGTCCCGAGGTTCCAATGCATAGAATGGCTCTCTACAAGTTTACTAATATCATAAAGGAATAACATAAACAATTTAAATTTTTTTACTTGAAAATTCTATAAATGATAAAAGAAAAATTTATTTTTTTTTAATAAAAAATTAAAAAAAGAGTAATTTTTCTTGTAACATAAATTTCAAAAGAAAACTCCAACATTGCCGAGCTATTAGATTCCATGAACGTTAAACTGCAATTCATCATACAAACTACTTATATAAGGACCTGTTGCTTATGCAAAATGTAAAAGGATTCAAGTCAAGGAGGAAATAATACAAAATTCCTTTTTTGTCGCCTTTCCATTCCCGCAACTTCGACCTCGACAAATATTTCATGTTTTCACTTCTTCTGCCAAAACCCCACATAGTTTCATGACATTATGCATTTGTTGGTAGTGGCAGTGTGTGGCAATAGCAGTAGCAGTAACATATTTTCTTGAAAAAACTACGACGACGATAAGGACAACGACAACGACAACGAAGACGAAGAATAGTGCTAATTTTGCATTGCTCGATGGCAAAATAGTTGAAGCTCATTTCCTGAATGGGTGTGGAGCAGCGAAGGGCGTCTAAGAGCGATGGTGATAGTGTGGTTGCAAGGGGAAGAGCAACAGCAGGAAGAGACACACATAATGGGCCAAAACCGTTGTCGCTTTTTGGTGGTGCAAAAGACAAGATGTTCCTTGTCACCCTAAGTGCACGACATCAAAATTCCAACCCCAAGTAATATAGATGACTTTTCGACTTCCTTGGAATCGTGTTGGCTTTGTTTTTCTTCGCTTGCCTAGACTTCGTAGTCGTATAGTAAGAATGAATCGTCCTTGTTCGAATCACCCTTTGTGTCCCGACAAGACGAAAGTCGTCACCATTCGAAATAGTGTTCCACGGTAGATTTATAAATTCATATACTTACATAATGGAAAGGTAATTAAAATTCCAATTTAACCGACCAACAATTCGCGGAATGAAGGCGGCGCGAACAGTCAACACCTAACACCCAACACCCCATCCATTGTGGGCTGCTGAAGACATTCCTAGAACTCAGGTGCAGGTACAGTATATACCGAAACCGAGACCCAGAAGTCGGTACTCAGGAGCCACGAACCAGGAGCCAAAACCAAGAAACGTCTTCTTCATTCTGGGTCCGGAGTAAGGTCGTGTGAATAAGCTGAAGAGATGTGCCACTAAAGCTGTTCATATTTAACGTAAATACAACGGTAATAAGATTTGAGCTTGCCTTTACCAACGTGACATTTTGCTATGTATACTTTTCGCCTTACTGATGCTAATGGCAGCCAGCAATGGCGGCGCAACGGGGATAAATGAACGAACCGAACGGTATAACTTCTGTATTTTGCTGTGTGCTGAGCTGATGTTGGTGGTTAAGGATCTCGGTTAACTTCATAAGCACGGGGGGTACAAATTTATGCGGTTCCCGCCGCTAGGTTGTGTGCGTACTGTGTGCTGTGTGGAAGGTGTCATTAAACCGGGACACATCAACACCCAAGCAAAACCAGAACGTCGAATACGACTAAGACGAGTTATTTAAGGTTTGACGCGTTGGTGAATTTTCTACCCGATTAGGTACATATATCTCGTCGAAGTATGGCGGGTGGTTTTATTTTCATTACACAATTTTTTTTTGTGTGTGGTTGTTTCATTTTAACTTGACACGTGAGATTATTGTGCTCCGGGGATTTTGATCCTTTTTGTCTTAAAAAAAAAAAAATATTGCATAATTATTCCTGATTTATATTTTTCAGTTAGATAGTACCTACAAATGTGTTTTTTTTCCTGGAAAATTAAACCCTTCATGGGCTGCATCATTTATCATTTTAGGGGCTAATTGCTGTCCGGTGAGCAGTGTGATAAAAAGACAAATGCATTGTGTTGCATGCAGCATCAGATAGATAGATGTGTGTGTATTCTTGCAGAGTGCAACGTAGGTAACAAAAAAATAGGAGTTATAATGGATTAAACTTTGCATAAGTAGAGGTATTCACCTGCTCACGTTTCGTACGCCATAATTATGTTAATTAACTTCGCACACAGCATCATTTAAATCACCAGAGAGAGAGAGAGAGAGAGAGAGAGAAAGAGAGAGAAAAACTGAGGTTAGGAGAAAGACTAAAGGAAAGCATAGAGGAACAGGCATGGTTGACTGCAACGGAAATGATGGAAAAATAAAATGCTAAAAGGGTTGGAAAAGTTCCTTCCTGAGTCCTGACTGCTGCTGCTGCCGCCATTACCATCACCATTACCACCATCATGTTGGCATAATTCATTTAGCTATGCGATGGTGGTGATTCTTTTGGCCATATTCACAGAAACAATGGGAAACAAGAAGTTTTTTTTGTATTTTTTTTTTTAATTCAAAAGTGAAGGATTTCTGTTGGATTTGTTTGTTTCTATTTTCCGCCTGAAAATAATATGAATAAGGTCTATGACCCAGTTTTGATGGGGCTAATAGTATAAAAGATTGATATGAAAAATACTTGGCCGGGACTCAATTTAATTTATGAGAGCCATAATTTGGCTAAGATGTAAATAGGGACGTGGGGGGCCGAGAGTGCTGAAATTTTAGAAGATCCTTTAATAAGCTAATTTAATTGACCTAAAAACAGCAAGTACCTTAGATTTATTACGGACAATTGATGTTGAATTTAAGATTTCAATTGAATTTTGTTAGCTGGGTTTTTTTTTGTTTATTTGTCGAAACTATTGACATTTTTTTTGTTTTTTGATTTTAGATATTTAAAAAATGAATTAGACTGGCTTCCCCCATTTTGTATTTTTTAAAGACCAATTGCTGTGCTACGCGCACTGAAGAGGTTTTGACTATTCTCGAAATCAACAAGCACAGTAGAAGTGCTAGGAAAATAGGAGGGCTTAAAAAAAGAGACATTAATCTACATTGGTTTTGAAGTTCTGAATATAAAAATGGGAGCAAAAAATAAATCATTATAAAGGGTTATCCATTTTGCGGTTTCAAAAGTATAAGGCTGGAATTTGACATCTGTCAATCTAAGTTGTTAAACCAATTTTTTTTTTCAGTTGAAAGTCTGACATTTACGAAAATGGATCGCTTAACTATCGCACAACGAATACAAATTGTTAAAACCTACTACAAAAATGGTGATCCTGCCACCGCCACATATCGTGCTTTAAGAGGAGATTATGGTTCACATAATCGTCCAACTACGCAAGCAATTGGCAAAATTGTGAAGAAATTTTGAAGAGACTGGATTGGTTACAGATATTGTAAGGCCTGTGCATCACAGTTTCGCTCGTACCACTGAAAATATCACTGTCGATTCCTCGTCGCTCTCAAGAATTAGGACTGTCTTACGGCACATTATGGCGCATTTTGCATTTGGATCTACACCTACATCCATATAAAGTCCAGCTCACAGAACAATTGAAGCCAGCTGATCATTCACAGCATCGTAGATACGTCGAATGGGTGCTTGAACAACAGGAGGTGGACGTCGATTTTTCAAACAAAATTTTCTTCAGCGACGAAGCACATTTCTCAATCGGTATGTTAATGAAAAAACTGTCGTGTTTGGGGTTCTAAGAACCCTCAAATAATTGAAGAGAGGCCATTACATCCACAAAAAGTCACTGTTTGAGGCGCTCTTTGGTCCGGAGGTGTGATTTGACCTTACTTCTTCGAAAACGACGATGGAACGATTGCCACCAGCAATTCGGAGCGTTATGGTCATATGATAACCGACTTTTTTTGCCTGCTATTGAAGAATACGACTTGGAGAATATGTGGTTTCAACAAGACGGTGCCACATGCTACACAACTCGAGCGAATATGGCTTTATTGCAAGAGACATTTCATGGCCGCGTAATTTCTCGTCGTGGCGATATCAACTGGCCACAAAGATCATGCGATTTGACACCGCTGGACTTTTTTTTGGGGCTACGCGAAAGACCGTGCTTATGCAGATAAACCTTTTGCTCTTGAGCACTTGAAAACCAACATTCGACAAGTTATGGCTGAGTTACCGCATAATATGTGTCAAAAAGTGGTCGAAAATTACCTCAAAAGAATCGATGCTTGCAACAATTCGCGTGGTGGTCATTTAAATGATGTAGTGTTTCGCACATAATGTCAACGTTCAGACTTTATAATAAAAAAGTTATATCATGAAAAAAAAATATTTTATATGTATCCGCAAAATGGATAACCCATTATATACATTATGTGTATCGCAAGTAATAAAACAATATCAGAGAAACATTTTAATTCATATATATATATATACAAAGATTTTATTAATGTTTAATTTGAAGCATTTCATGTTTAGAAATTGTCGTTTTTTTCTCATTGCTAATAACTTTCACATATCATTAGTCCTTGGTTGCAACTATAATAATGGGAGTATCCATGAGCTCTGCAGCAGAAGTTCTTCCGAATATTGATACGATTACATGCTACATCACAGGGTGGCACACGACCTTTACGTGACTCTGCCTCGGTCTTAGCTGCAATGATCATGACACACACAAGGACTAAGAAGAAGATGGTGGATTTTTTGAAAGCACCCATTTTGAATGATGTTTGTCTGATTAAAACTAAATAATATTCTGTGATATTCCTCACTTGGACTCGTGCTTTTATACGAGTAGACTGTTGACGAAGTCAGTAATTCAAAAATTCATTATGTAGGTTAAGTCAACATATAGTAATTATATTTTGGCATTTTTTGTTTAAGAAAGATTTAAATGTTTACAATTGTGCGTTATAAAATTTTACCAAACATGAACTAGTTATTAAAAAATAAACTATGATAACATATAGAACCATTTTAAGCTAATAAACCAGAAGATGAAAGCCGATATGAAAGACACGTTGGCGCATTTATTGACCATACACAGACAAAGAAAATGCAGGACTAGATTATCCGAACTTGCTTTTGAAACTAACAACTTTAATGTAGCTAAACATTGAGGCTGTTTAGTAGGTAAGTAGTTTACTTATCCTATGCGGGCTTAAAGCCGATGTATGTAGGTAAGAGTAGCTTAGTATAATAGACTATAGAATGGATGTTTCGAGAAATAGTTATCTTCCCCAGGTTATGTATTTAAGTTAGGAGAGTTATATGTACCGGTGCCATGAAATAAAGTACAATGCAATAAATTCCAAAACCAAGTTCTGAACTTTTCTGCACTATAGATAGTGCAATAATGTTCAAAACGATTTTGGACTTTATCCCACTAGTAAAAGTGCAATAAAGCCATTTGACTTTATTGCATTCGTCTATTTCTGAAGACAACTAAAGCAAAAGACGCATTTTTATAAATGAAATATTTTTATTTAGCTCTCTATTGGTGCCGTGAAATAAGGTAGAAGGCAATAATGTCGAATCGGTTTTATTTCCCAAAAAAATGGAAATATAGACGAATTTGTTTTTCGACTCTATTTCCTACAAAAATGGTCAGTATCACGATTAGTATTCGGCGGTATTTCCAGTCAGTACACAAGAAAATTTTGTTCGATGTTATTTTCATTTCAAAAAAGACAAATCATTATTAAAAATTAAATTCATATTTAAAATTCATCTATAAAAAGTAAGGCAACTTCACTGCTTGGCCCAGTTAACTTTTAATCGGTTCAGCCATTTTTTCTAGGAGCCACTGTGTAAAAAAAATCTAAAAAATCAAATCAAATGTTTTCCAGAAAATCGAAAACCAAAAAAAATGGTTCTACTAGAGGTAGAAAAATAAAAAAAATTCCAAAAAAATATTACCAAAAACTACCTTTTCCCTACATTAATGAACTTATTTTTTTATAAAAATTTTTGTTGCCGTTTTTGAGAAAAATAAATTTTTTAGTATTTTCAATGTTTTTTTTTTTATTTATGACCAAGCATTTTGCTACCTTTTGCGCCAATTTATTCTCATGCAAGCAATTGATTTCCTGAATATGACAGTTGCATGAATTTCTAGCTTATTTGGCTAGTGTGGTTGGCTTACGCTCAATTTAGTTAACACATAAAAATTAGCACACTGTCAGTGGTAGTGTTAGACAAAAGCTAGATACGAGTACCAATTGCGTGGGAAAAGAAAATGGGAAAAAAATGCTGGTAACTATTTGTACGCTCTTTTACAACAATGATAGAAAAATACTAGCGATATGGAACGAAATAACGACTAAGGCTGCGCCTGCGCAATCAGCGACTGAGCTATTGGGCTACTAGTCGCTGAGCGACGAATCTGAAATATGGATGGCGATTAGTTGGGAGAATATGCCATTATCTTAAATTATTGTGAATTTCAACATTTATTTAAAAAAATGCTGCAATACCTAGACAGATTTTGGCAATAGCTTCGTATGTCTGTACAATCCTTTGACTTGTTGCTAGAAAAAGTTCGACAAAAATTAAAAAAAAAAAAACAAAGAAACCCAATAAGTGCCGAAGAGAGGCTGTGTTTGTATTAACAAAGTAAAGTTATTGATCTTTATGTACATTTCTTAAATTTTCTTAAACTTTTTAAAGTGACATTTTGAATATCACCTCGAACTTCTAATTTTTCCAAATTATTAAATGTTGCCATAAATGACAAGACTTGAAAAACTGCATATCTACTTTGTCATCCTCTTTTCTTCTGCCTTTTGTTGCAATATATTTGGAATTTCCTTTTCTAACTCTAAGAATTCAGACCAATCTTTCATCTACGTCGTATTTCTCCCGATTTTTAGACATATTTCCGATACATGGATTGTCTATGTTAATAGGGCACTTTCCCCCGATTTTCATATTTAAAAATATTTTCATGTATTATCCGCTCTTGAAATAACATTACTGATTATTTAATTAAATATCTGTAACATTTAAGCTTGGCAATGACTAACTTAAAATACTGAAATGATACTATTAAAATATATAAAAAGGAGCAATCAAAGTTTGACCTTTCCAGTGATGGATAACTTTATTTCATCGATATTAACACTACCAAACTCTTCAGCTAATGTTGAGAGAACGTTTTCTCAAATAATTTTAAATAAAACAAAACTCAGAAATCGCCTTGCTGTTGAAACTTTACAAGAAATCTTACTATCTAAAGACTTTGTGAAATATAAAGAGTGTAAATGTTTGAACCTTAAGGATTCTGATGATTTAAGAGTATTCAGAAAATTCAATCAACAAAATATATTTTATTTAACCAAAAATTGAAACACTAAAATCGTTTGTGGGTGCGATGCGAAACGCATGTTTCTAAATATACACATATGTGTACATTATGTATGCATACATAAGTTCAACTTGAACCCTTATGTCATATTTTTTTAATTTTTTAAGTTTTAAGCTAGAAGCACTTAATGTTAAAGTTTTTATAAGCTACCCATATGCAAGAATGTTTATTTTAGAGGAGAAATATTTATTTTTAATTTTAAGAATATATTATATTATCTACCTACTGTGTTCAAATAATTTGAGTTTTAAAAATGAATTTAAATAAAATAAAATGGTGAACAAAAATTTTTTTTTTAACTAGGTGGCATTTTTTTTAAGCTAATGGCGCAGTGGCTAAAGTGCTTGATTGCTAACAAGGACGTGTGGGTTCGATCCCCACGCTAGACGCATTCTTTTCTATATCTCCAATTTTAATTGGATGCCGCCCATGGATTAAAATGAGACAGTCAATACCTGGTTCTCAAATGCCCTGGACCAAACTAGTGCCGTTCAATTCAGGTTGCATTTAAAAGACCTTAGGTCTTACAGGCATATAGTTAAATTAATAAAAATAAAAAAAAAATATTTTTACTTTTAATTCCCGGATTTTCCCGATTTCTTATGCGGAAATCTCCCAATTTACAAAAATCTTTTATGGCAACACTCACACGTCGCTCAGCAATAAGCTAGCGATGTCGCTCAATCGCTCAGCAAAATCGCTCATCGCTCAGTAACTATGTCACCACAACCATAGTCTCCTATATGTTTTATTTTTTTCCGTCACACAGCGACTCGTCGCTCAATCGTTCAGTCGCTCTTCACTCAGTGTGGGTCCGCAGCCTAAAAGCAAAATTATTCATTTTGCTTGTGTTTGGTCACATCGTAATCAAATACAAAATTTCTATATATTTTTTTCTAAAAAAATGTCCACACTTGTTCCAAAAAAAAACATGTTTTTCGAACATTTTATTATGCATTTAGTATTTTAAATAAAAATCGCTATAGTCGTTTTCGAGATAAGTTAAGCCAATTGACTCTTAAGTACGAAGCTTGAAGCAAATCCCTTCACTTGTTTAGGTTGTAGATTGACTTAGCGACAAGCAAATATAATTGGTGACCCAAATTATAAGCGTGTTCATTGTGAATGTCAAGTTTCGTCAAAATCTCGAGCTCGTTCCTGATCTTATTCCCGGGACAAACTAAATGGTTTTTTCGTCTTTATATAATAAGTAAATAAAAAATTCCTAGTAAATAAAAAAATATCAGAGATAACATTAAATATGCACATACAAAGATTTTATTAATTATAATGCGCTTTGAAGCATTTCATCTTTGGAAATTGTCAATTTTTTCGAATTGCTTATCATTTTTCACATATCATAATCCCTCGGATGCAAGTATAAAAATGATCATATCCATGAGCTCTGCAGCAGGAGTTCTTCAGACGATCGATACGATGACACGATGCATCACAGGATTGCACACGAGCTCTAAGTGCCTCAGTCTCAGTTGCAATGATCATGACACACACAAGGACCAAGAAGAAGATGGTGTAATTTTTGAAAGCAGCCATTTTTAATTATGTTTATCTGATTGAAACAAAATGATATTCTGTGATATTTCGCACTTGGCTGCTGCTTTTTATACAAGTTCACTGTTGACGAAGTCAGTATTTCAAATATTCATTAGATAGGTTAAATCAACCAACAGTAATTATATTTTGGCATGCTTTGTTTAATAAAGCTTTAATTGTTTATAATTGTGCGTTATAAAATTTCACCAAATACGAACTTGTTATTAAAAAATAAACTATGATAACACATAGAACCGATTTTAGCCAATAAACTAGCATTATGAAGTCAGTCATTAAAAACACAAGTGCGCATTGATTGACCATACACGGGAAAAAATATCAAGAATTGGTGCATAGATTTATACGAAATAGAGGTTCTTTCGAAGAAAAACAAATATTTATCTTATTTTGTACTTCAAACTTGTTAAGCTTGTAAATTATATTTTTATGGTTTCCCGGAAACGTTTCAAATGATTTGGATGGAATTGTAAACATTTTTATGAATTGAAAAAAATAACCAATTAGGTTTAAGTTCGGAAACAATAATTAGTCCCAGAGGTCTAAATCTAGGGAATATGTATGATAAGGGTGGTGTTCAAAGCCAAACTCATGCGTAACACACGTTACGTTGCCTTAGATAAAAAGAAATTTTTCTTTGCGACCATTTTTGCTTCAAATTGGCTTCGAATCAAACTAGCAATTCTGCGCAATATTCGGTTAAAAACGGCGGAAAATTCGATCGAATTTGTGTGGAACATCGCCAAGCACACCTTTGAAGTTATCAAATGAATGTGTTTATTATCGATTTTGAGCTAGCGCGGCACCCATCTTGCGGAAAGAAAGATTTTCATTTCCAAATATTCATGCAAAATCTTAATCAAGTCGCGCACTTTCACTCACCCATGGTTCACTAATAAACCTACCTTGGATTTTTTCGACCATTTCTGGGGGTTTGACCTAAATTCGGAGTCACTGAAATTACGCCAAAAATTTGTTTTTGGAAAAAACGCCTAGAAATCTTCATACGAAATTCTGGCCTTTTTTCCTAGGAAAAAAAACCAAAGTTTTCTGATAATCTTTTCCAAATTTCTGGCCCTTTTGCCAAAAAAAATTCTGGCGTTTTTCCATTTTAGAAAAAAATGGAAAAAAAGCCAGACAAAAAATCGGGATTTTGTGAAGTGTTTTTTTTTTGCAATTAGGTTCATGGCGTACAAAAACCTCCGCGCGTAAGTGGGCATGTTGCCCCCTACAACCCGCCTGCTGCTCGACACAATTTAGGATTTGGGGTGGGTACAAGTTTGGGTATATGCAATTTTTTTTTCCGATTTGAAGATTTCTTTTTCAAAAAATTTCAAAAAAAATTGCATAAACCAAACTCTTACCCAACTCAAATGTTATATTGATCCAAGACGGGGGGTTCCTGGGGGGCAATATGCTCTCTCACAAGCCAAGCTTTTTCTACGCCATAAAATTAATTGAAAAAAAAAAACACTTCACACAAGCTCGAATTTTTTCTGGCTCATGTCTGATTTGACAGATAATTAGTTTTATCCTTCCGCTGAACGAATATGGTTGTGTATACGCTTGAACAACGCTCGCTAAGTGGGCCTGCGATCGACTTAGAGAAGATGCCGATTTTGCCAAAAAAATCATATTTTCAGATGAAGCTCATATTGATCTTGGCGTGTATGTAACAAGCAAAATTGTCGCATTTGGGGCACAGAAAACCCGCACGCATACATTGAAAAGCCGTTACACCCAAAACGAGTCACTGTTTGGTGCGGATTTTGGTCCAGAGGCATAATTCGAAAATGAGCAAGGAGTGGCCGTTACAGTCAATGGCGATCGTTATCGGGCCATGTTGAAAGAATTTTTGTTCACAAAAATTGAAGAGGAGGATATTGGCAATATTTGGTTTCAACAGGACGGCGCTACGTGCTACACAGCCGAAGCTACACTCGATGTTTTGCGCCCATTTTCAAAAAAAAAAAAAGTTATTTGGCGGACCCTGTATATACATATTTATAATTAAAAAACCATGCAGGACTTAAAATTTCCGTACGAATGCTTACTTCACAACAACTCAAGAAAAATAAAATGCATGACTCAATCAAACGTACTTGCTTTTATGTTCGGTCACATCGTAAGCATATACAAAATGTCTATATAATTTTTGTTCTAAAAAAAGGCCACCGTTTTTCCAAAAAAAAAACATATTTTCGAACATATTAGTATGTATTTAGGAAATATTGAAGGACCTCCTGTATAAAAATATTTTCTTGGGACCAATCTTTATACTATACCTAAAAAGTGCATAGATTTTTTTAAAAATAAAAATCGCTATAGTCGTTTTCGAGATAAGTTAAGTTCCCCTATTTTTTTTTTGGGCAAAAAAATTAGAATTGAGCCAATTGACGCTTAAGTACGAAGCTTAAAGGAAATCGCTGCACTCGTTTAGGCTGTAGATCGACTTAACGAAAGTCAAATATAATTGTTGACCCAAAGTATAAGCGTGTTCATAGTGAGTGACTAGTTTCGTCAAAATCTCGAGCTCGATTTTTTTTCTTCAAAAGAAAAAAATTGACTTATATTAGGTACAAATAGTCAAATAGTATTTCTGATCTTATACCCGGGACAAACTTAATAATTTTCTTCTTTATATAATAAGTAAATATTTACCAACAAAATTCCTTGTAAATAAAAAAAAATATCAGACACAAATTTAAATATACAAAAATTTTATTAATTATTGTAATACACTTTGAAGCATTTCATCTTAGGAAATTGTCAAATTTTTTCTCATTATTTATCAATTTTGACATACCATGAGCCCTCGGATGCAACTATAAAAACGAGAGTATCCATGAGCTTTGCAGCAGGAGTTCTTCAGACTATCTACACGATGGCATGATGCATCACAGGATTGCACACGAACTCTAATTGCCTCGGTTTCAGTTGCAATGATCATGACACACACAAGGACCAAGAAGAAGATGGTGGATTTTTTGAAAGCAGCCATTTTGAATGATGTTTTTCTGATTGAAACTAAATGATATTCTGTGATATTTCGCACTTGGATTCTTGCTTTTATACGCGTTGACTGTTGACGAAGTCAGTATTTCATAAATTCATTAGGTAGGTTAAGTCAACATATAGTAATTATATTTTGGCATGCTTTGTTTAAAAAAGCTTTACTTGTTTACAATTGAGCGCTATAAAATTTTACCAAACATGAACTTGTCATTAAAAAATAAACTATGATAACACATGGAAAAGTTTTAAGCTAATAAACTAGCAAATGAAAGCCTTTATGAAAGACACGAGTGTGCATTGATTAACCATACACAGTAAAAGGATACCCTGAATTGGGACATAGATTTGTTCGAAATAGAAAAACCAAAATGTACCTGTTGGATACTGTGACGTCACCAAGTATAACATCTCTGAACACGTCCTCTATAAATCAAGCAGAACAGAATGTCTAATAAAAAAAATATACAGTCAATGCCAGAAAGGATATATGTGTAAAATTAAAGTCGATAAAAAATTTGTCATATCATCAAGCTCAATTCAAGTTGTTCTTTTTATTCACCGGTTTTAAAGCAATAAAACATTAAATTTGTAAAGTCACATGTTCTTCTTTTTTTTAAAGACTTGTAATTTTTTAAGAATTTAAATAAAGTTCCAAGGCGAACAGTTTCTTATTTTGTACGAAAAATGAGTTAATTTTATAAATCATGTTTTTGATTTGGATGGAATACATTTTTCTGAATTTGTATGAATAGAAAACGTTTCATTAAAATCTGAGAAATGTTCGAAGTTTTCCTCTAAAAAAAACAATACAATTTACAATTTAAATATCTCTGACTGCCGCGCCTACTTTTAATATTTCCAAATATCTTTTGAACTGACACCATAGGAGATATCATTTTGTGGGTATATAGATTTTACATTTCAAGTTTATAAAGGGTGTTTTTCTTAGAGTTATAGAACTATAAAATGAACTAACTAAAAGACAGATAAAATGTACTAATTGCCATAAAATTAATTTGATTTGGAAGATAATCGTTGCCATATATATTTGAATATTATTTCTGCCATATGACCACCGCGGCCGACTTCGATGTTTCCCAATCTCGTTGTCCAATTTCCGATCACTCTGCAGCGTTTTGGGTTGTAGCATGGTCAATAAGTCCCTCAAAATAAGCATGGGGCTTAATCCGGGGAATATGCAGGATGAGGGAAGTCCTTATAACCAAACTCATAACTTATGTATCTGTTTTAAAATTTAGTTTTTTTACTTTTGATATAATGTAGTGAACACAATTCGTGTTATTTTTTAGGGACTTTTTGACCCATCCTTATATTGACAATAACGCGGCGAATGTTGTTGTTTTCTAAGTCGTCACGACAGAAAGTAATTTAGCGTTGCACGATCTTAGCGGCCAACTCACAACGTTTACTTCAAAAAATCAATTGTGGCATGTGCTGTGTGACATGTTGCGCCATCTTGTTGAATCAAGGCAAGGCTCCTCCACATCAAGGCGATTCACTTCAAATGTGGCAGACCTACTTATTGAAGTAGCTATTCAACCAAAATTGAGCTTCATCGTTAAGCAAAATTTTCTTCTGAAAATCGGGATCAAAAGCTATTTCGTTTCGAGCTCATTCGAAATAAATCTGCACAATTTGCGTGCGATGTTCAGGCGTCATATGATTCGTGATGAAATGAAAACAGTGCGGCCAGCTTCAAGTTCTATACCTCTAAAAAAACACCCTTAATAAACCTATTTATAATTTTCGTAAGAATGTTGAATTCATACAAGCTCAAGAAAAATAAAATGCACGACTGGATCGCACGTACTTCCTCTTATGTTCGATGACATCATAAGAACTACATTCTTATTAGAAGCAGTTCAATATATTTTTACGGTTATATTTTTAATAATTTTTAATATAAAATAATTCTTTAAAACAAATTCTAAGAGAATGATAATTTTAAGTATTTAACAATATAAATTTACATATTTTCGATATATTGAATTTTCGAAACAAAATTTTTTTTTAATCAAAAAAAAAACATTTTTCAAAAAAGTTGGTATGCAATATTGTTGGTTTAAATTCGAAGGAGCTCTTATTAAAAATTGTTTATTGAAATTCATCAAGCAGTTAATGCGAAAGTTGAACATCAAATACATGGTTCTATTTCTGGTACAACATTAACAATTTTTTTTTTAGATTTAGACACCGTTAATAACAAAATGTGTTAAAAAATATTAAGCCAAAATGTAGACTATAGCTATAGTAGTTCACAGGATTTATTGTATCGAAAGGGTTAGAGCTTACAAGTATTGATACAAGTAAAATTTTACGGCGGTACCATTATTTTCTTTTATTTTGACAGAACTCAACTGAATTTCTTCACAAAATGTCAAAATACATCATAAGTGACATTTCCATATTTTGCTTTGAATTTTTCTTAATGGCATCTTAATAATTTATGAACGGGTGTTTTTTTTTAACGTATGGTTTTCAAAAAGAAATAAAACGCATATAATTTAGTGTTATGACCAAGAATTTAGCTTTATTATAAAGATATGGGTTTGCCATTATGTGTTAACAATGATTTCGGGCAAGTAGCTGTCGCAGATGACAAGAATAAATTCCAGCCGAGAGGCCCAATTTTCGACCAATTTTTGCAGCAATTAGGACCGTATATCAGCAATAACTCGCTGAATATTCTCCTCCAAGGCTAAAGCGTCAATAGTATCCGGCTTATGTGCGTAGACAAGCTACTTCACATAACTCCACAAAAAATAGTCCAGCGGTGTTAAATCGGACGATCTTGGAGGCCACGCGAGATAATGCAGTCACGAAGAGTTTCATTCAATGAATTGATTCTTTAGTTGGCTGTATGGCATGTGGCGACGCCGTCTTGTCGGAAAAAAAGGTCGTCCACATCAACATCCTCAGCTCAGGCACGAAAAAGTAATTAATCGTGGCTCTTAAGCGTTCCCCATTGATTGTAACATTATGGCTGGCTTCATTTTTGAAGATATATGCACCTCTGCCCTTAGAACATACCAAACAGTGAATTTTTGAGGATGTAACGGCTTAGTACTAGGAAGTCTATTCATTATGAAATGGCAAACCAAACTGAGCATAAATCAAGTGACAGCTGTCAAAAGGAACAACTCCGAAAAAAGTATTGCCAGATTGAAAATCAAACGCCTAAAAAAACACCCGTTAGCTCATAGTTTGAGAAGTGTTTTTTATAGCAGTGTTTTTGTTATAAACGTGTTTCCTATAAACAGTAAGCTTAACACTAAAATATATAGAAAATTCAGGATGTTTTTGTCCAGGTTTCTTTCATGCAAGGTTTTCTTATAAGCGTGATTCTTATAAGAGTTAAATACTGTAGCAAATTTAGAAACATCAATTTTTTGATTTAACAATTTAATCAAACACACCAAAAATTGGCCTAAGATCCTTTTGAATAAGAATACTATTAAAGCACAAACTAAATAATTTTAAATATAAGTAAAGATATTACAACTTAAATTCCTAATAAATAAAAACAAATTAGTCAATTCTTCAATATGAGCATATGTGCTATATATTTTAATTTTTTTTATTAATAGTGATACTCGTACATGTTAATTCTTAGAAGAATTTCGTTTTTGAAAATTATGTATCTTTTTTCATTATTCTTTAACTTTGGCATATCATCTGCCCATAGTCGCAACTGAAATAATGAGAGTTTCCATGAGCTCTGCAACAGGAATTTTTCTCAGGATCGATACAGTTGCAAACTTCGTCACAGGGTTCCACTCGGACAAGAGATGCCTCAGTTTCGGTTGCAATGATCATCACACACATAAGGGCCAAGAAGAAAAATGTTGATTATTTGAAAGCAGCCATTTTTGCTGAGCTGATGTTATTGTTTGGGTAATACATTGATTGTCTGATTGAAACTAAATGTTGTTCTGTGATATTTAGTACTTGGGCTGCTGCTATTTATACTAATTAAATGTTGACAAAGTCAATATTACCACTAATTCATTTGGTAAATTTTGATTAAGGCATATTTTAACTAGCTTTGTTTAAAAACAGCTTTAAGTGATTACAATTATTCGTTATAAGACTTTTCTAAGCATTATTCAGTTGATAAACACAAATATGAAAACACAGATAATCATCAGTTTACACTAACAATCTTTCAGATGAAAGCGCAATTAAATTTATCAATATATATATATCTTTCAAAAACTGAACGAATTGAATGGACCGTTTAAGTTAAAGAGACAACAGTGTTTCAGGTATTGAACAAAATAACTGCCTTCAAAGGAAATTTTGATTTTTGGATTATTAGCGTTGGTAAGAAAAAAATGGGAAGCTTTACGTTATTCAGTGAATTTGTTAGCGATAATGACACATAAATAGTTCAAGATGACATTTTTGAACAATTGGTACAACCAATAGCTCACTGCGATGCGCGCATGTTTTGAGATGTATTTTCCCGACGAACAGAATACAAAAACGAAAATGAATTCATGGATTCATAATCCTTTTTTTACCCAACTCTTTAGGGCCCCAAAGTATGTCGAATCAGATATTTGAATCCTTTTTTTAGAAATGGCATCGGGCATAAGTATGGAGTCACTGTTCAAAACGATACGCCTCTCAACTATTTTTGGTGCAGAATCCGTGATGAATATCCAATGCCTGCCAAAATGGCTCTATGAATGTTCTTTCTTCGTCCCCAACAACATACTTGTGCGAAACAGGATTTTCAACTTATACAACTACAAAAACAAAATACTGCAATAGACTGGACGCCGAACCTGATATGAGACTTCAACTCTCTTCTATCAAACCTGATATCAACCAATTGATGAAAAATTAAAAAAAAAAAAACAGTTACATAGCTCCCGTTAGATTTTTGTTAATAATTAACTATTAAATAGTACTCGTAGTATGTTTATTAATTATGCACATACATAGTATTGTTTTATTGTAGGGTTCCGTCAAGTATTTCGCTTAATAAAAGGGTTCCGTCACCAAAAAAAGTTTGAGAACCGCTGCTTTAAGCGTGCTAACATGATGTATTTGGTTTTTGGAAAATGGTTAACAATTTGGATGAAAGTTTCAGAGTTTGGTCTTATGGACAAGAGCAAATTTCAAAAATTATTTTAGAATGATCCACCTGCTACCACGCCCACTTATCTTCTTTTTACTTGCGATTATAGGTAAAGGGTTATCCATTTTGTGGTTGCAAAAGTAAACTTAAATAAAACACATATAAAATATTTTTTTTCATGATATTTCTTTTTTATTATAAAGCCTGAACGTTGACATTATGTGTGAAATACTACATCATTTAAATGACAACCACGCGAATTGTTGCAAGCATTGAATCTTTTGAGGTAATTTTCGACCACTTTTTGACACATATTGGGCGGTATCTCAGCCATAACTTGACGAATGTTGGTTTTCAAGTGCTCAAGAGTTATCTGCATAAACACGGTCTTTCACGTAGCCCCACAAAAAAAAGTCCAGCGGTGTCATATCGCATGATCTTGGTGGACAGTGGATATCGCCACTACGAGAAATTACGCGGCCAGGAAATGTCTCATGCAATAAAGCCATATTCGCTCGAGTTGTGTGACATGTGGCACCGTCTTGTTGAAACCACATATTCTCCAAGTCGTATTCTTCAATAGCAGGCAAAAAAAAGTCGGTTATTATATGACCATAACGCTCCGAAATGACGGTGACAATCGTTCCATCGTCGTTTTCGAAGAAGTAAGGTCCAATCACACCTCCGGACCAAAGACCGCCCCAAACAGTGACTTTTTGTGGATGAAATGGCCTCTCTTCAATTACTTGACAATTACTTGAGGATTCTCAGAACGCCAAATAGGACAATTTTGTTTATTAACATACCCACCGAGTGAGAAATGTGCTTTCTCGCTGAAGAAAATTTTGTTCGAAAAATCGCCGTCCACCGCCCGTTGTTCAAGCACCCTTTCGACGTATCTATGACGTTGTAAATGGTCATCTGGCTGCTGTTGTTGTGTGAGCTGGACGTTATATGGATGTAGGTGTAGATCCAAATGCAAAATACGCCATAATGTGCCGTAAGACAGTCCTAATTCCGAGACGAGGAACCAACACATTCGGGTCTTTGGCAACACTTTCACTTACAGCAGCGATATTTTCAGTAATACGAGCGAAACGATGATGCACATGCCTTACAATATATGTAACCAATCCAGTCTCTTCAAATTTCTTCACAATTTTCCCAATTGCTTGCGTAGTGGGACGATTATGTAAACCATAATCTTCTCTTAAAGCACGATATGTGGCTGTGGCAGAATCACCATTTTTGTAGTAGGTTTTAACAATTTGTATGCATTGTGCGATAGTTAAGCGATCCATTTTCGTAAATGTCAGACTTTCAACTGAAAAAAAAAATTGGTTTAACAACTTAATGTGACACATGTCGAATGCCAGCTTTATACTTTTGAAACCGCAAAATGGATAACCCTTTACTATAAGGAAAGTTATGCATTCTTAAAAAAAAACAGTTTTGAGATTAAAATCAAACATGCCATTACGCTGATAGCGAAGACGAAAAAAGATGGTCTAACAATTCTGTCCTTCTGTATGTCTGTCAGTCTGTCAGTCTGTCAGTCTGTCAGTCTGTCAGTCTGTCAGTCTGTCAGTCTGTCAGTCTGTCAGTCTGTCAGTCCGTCAGTCTGTCAGTCTGTCAGTCTGTCAGTCTGTCAGTCTGTCAGTCTGTCAGTCTGTCAGTCTGTCAGTCTGTCAGTCTGTCAGTCTGTCAGTCTGTCAGTCTGTCAGTCTGTCAGTCTGTCAGTCTGTCAGTCTGTCAGTCTGTCAGTCGGTCAGTCGGTCAGTCGGTCAGTCGGTCAGTCTGTCAGTCTGTCAGTCTGTCAGCCTGCCAGTCTGTTAGCGTGTCTGTATGTATGTATAGACACCTCCAGCCCAAAGGGGTGGGCCGAATTGCTTCAAACTTGGTATATAGAGATTTTTAGGTATTATATACAGAGGAGAAATTGAATTTTTCTTAGCTCAAAAAATAACGGTACCTGCCTTATGCCCGTAACGTTAAAACCTTTTTCCCGGAAACGGCTCTAACGATTTTGATTTTAAAAAATCGGTGCAGCTTTTTTGGTACGACCGATCATATGATTGAAAAAAAAAAATTTTAAAATGTCCAAAAACGGTACTTTCCATAGGACCGTTTGTTTTTTGCTTTCCACTATCTCATAAATGACTTAACCGATTCTTTCGAAATTTCCCAAGAATATAGGTTTAGGTTGCCCAAATTATACCGCGTACCAATATTTATAATTAATATTTTTTTGTATTTTTAAATCATTTTTAAGAAAAAAAATTAAAAAATTTATTATTCGAAAACTGCTCATTAAATTTTTTTCAAAAATTATATTTATTTGTATTTTCTGAATACCTATGACTTGGCGTTTTTGAATTTTTTTTTAATATTTTCAAAAAGTTAAAAAAAAAACTTTTTTTCTCAAAAACCGCTCCAGATTAAAATTTTTTTTTTTTCATAAATTTAAATTTATCCAAGAAATAAAATGGCGTACTTTTTTTTGAGCTCAAATTAGTTTAAGTATTTATTTCAGAATCTTGAATTAGTTTTCCTTCGATTAAGCCGATTTAATATTTTGTTTTTAAGTTCATATTATAATATTTACATTTGTCATACCAATTAAAAAAATTAAACAAGTTTTATATATATTCAAAATTAAGTAGAAAACGTCTTCAAATATATATTAGATTTTTAATAGAAATCTTTTGCATATGATGTGATCGAACATAAGAGCGAGTTCGTGCGATCCAGTCGTGCATTTTATTTTTTTTTTTTAATTTTTCGAAAAGACAAACGATCTTTATTGATTTATCGGATTTTATTTTTATGAGCGGGAACAGAATTAAAAATATTAAATTTATTAAAATCCGCCCACTGTCCCGCCTCCTTTTATCATTTCTTGCCTTAAGGATTCGGATAAAATTTTCACAAGTAGTTCTCATTAGCAAAAAAAAATGTTTAATGAGCCTACTGCAAGCGCCGCATCTTAATTAGTTTTTGGTTTTTCGTGAACAAGAATAAATAATATTACATTAATTAAAATCTGTAACTGCCACGCCACATATTTGGAAATAACACAAAAGGAGATGAAATTTTGTGTGTACATAATACTTAGGTTTCAAGTTTATTATATGGAGGAGTTATTCAATTCGTAGTCAGGGACAATATTTGCTTTAAAACTAGAAGAAATGTTTGCTACTTACATATAAGAATTATTGAGCATGAACAAATCAAAATTGTATGTACATGGGAAAGTTAATGTGTATTAATTTGATTTAATTTTTTAAAAGGTCAATTGTTGATACGAAATTTCAGCTTTATAATCAGTAAACCCCATTAATCATATTTTTGTTTTGCATACACTTTTGGAATATTCCATCGGCTTTTATGATAAGCCTACGGAGGCAACTTGTGATAGAATGTACATTTGACTTTGAAATCGTCCCACATTGAAAAACACTGCAAAATTAGTAATTAAAAAAAATACGATTTCGCCATTTTATTTACATTCTTAAATTTTATTTCTTAAGCGCGTGTATGAAATATATTTTAAATTTAAATTTATTTAAGACAGGACTACAAAAATTTCCATTATAATATTTTATTATCTAATATATCTTATCTATCTAATTTGTAAAAATAAATAAAAAAGAAGTTTGTTGAATTTTAGTTTTCTGACATATTTTATATACAGTTGTAAAATCTTTAAGCTTTTTATAAATAAGAGATTGCCAAAATATTTGTATAAGTTCTTAGTATCTGTTCATATTAAATAAAAACGTAAATATAAAACTAAAGAGGTATAAATAGTAGGGGCACAAAATTGAAATATCACAGAACAAAATTTAATTTCAGTCGAGAGTGTTATCAAATCAACTTTATCAAAAATGGTTGCTTTCAAAAAATCCACCTTTTTCTTCTTGGTCTTAGTGTGTGTGATGCTCGTTGCAACAGTAACTGAGGCACGTAAGGTACGTGTGCCATCCTGTGATAAGGCATGCAATCATATCGATCGTGAGAAGAATGCCTGTTGCAGATCTTCTGGAAATGCTTACTATGTTAGTTGCAATCATAGACAAATGATTTGCGAATCAGAAAAACTAGTATATGTTTAAAAGACTTAAAGAATTATTTATGGCAAAATAAAGAAAATGGTACTTAGAAGAATATTTATTTTATATTTTATTTTTTCATCTTTGAGACTTTGAAAGTTTTTAATATCCTATCTCTTGATTTTAATCAATGAAAAATATAAAAATAAGTGTGATAGAAATGGCGTTTCTCCAATTCTTTCGTAGACAGACTTAGGTGTATCTGTATATAATATAATGCGTGGTGGTCGTACATTTTTACCTCACTTAAAAATAAATAATAGAATAAATAAATGTAAATTCCAGTATACAAGCAGACATGCTTAAATATTGCGTTGAACGCAGCTAAAAAGATATGTTAAATCTAGTTAAAGTCTTGCATGAATTATAACAAATACTCGCGAATATTACCTATAAATAGTTTGAGGTGTTAAATGCAATTGATATTTCACTAGAATATTGCTTATAGTCTAGGAAAATAAGATATTCACTTCGAAAAAATTCCAAAAAAGCTGAATTTTGGTCGAGAGCTTTATTTTTACTTCCTAAGCTCCTAAAAAGTACCATAGGTTCTTTTGAAAAAGTACCAAACACATTGTAGCTCATGTAAATTTAGCTTTGTCGGAATTTTGTCGTAGTAACGTCATTTTTTATCTAATTTCCCTGGACTACTATATAAATAGTGATAAAATAATGACAGCCATGTATAATTTCAACTAATGGTGTTCGAGATATGTAAATGCTTCTGCAATAGTTATATCACAAAGGAGAGAAGTTTGTATCTTCGTAGAAAACCTTAGAACGGCGCCCGGAAATTACGCCAGAGGAAATTGCGCCAGAATTTTTTTTTGGAAAAAATGCCATAATTATTTTCTGGGTTAAAATTGGAAAAAAGAGCAGATTTTTTTTGAAAAATTGGTCAGAAATATTGGAAGATAGGTGTGGAAACAGAGCCTGAAAGCAAAATGGGCATTAAGCCAGAAAATTTGTATATTCTGGCCTAAATTCCAAATAACGTTTTGCCAGCCATGAACCTTATTGCAAAAAACACTTTTTGCAAGTCACACAAGTCCGAATTTTTTTTCTGGCTTCTTTTCCAATTTTTTTCTGTCGTTTTTCCATTTCAGGAAATGGAAAAACAGCCGACATTTTTTTTTGGAAAAAGGCCAGAAATTTAGGAAAAAAATATCGGAAAACCAGAATTTTGTAAGAAGAACTTTCTGGCGGTTTTTTCCAAGAAAAAATCTGGCTTAATTTCCTCTAGCGTAATATGTGGGAGCCTCTTAAAACTTGCAGAATGTTTGCAATATCAAATATTAAAATCATTCCAAAAAATTGCACATGAAAAGACTTGAAAATTGGTCTGTTTATTCGGTGAAAACGTCGGGCGCGGATAGGGTACTTAGAGTGTGATAGAAAACAGTATTGAGTGTGTTGTAAAATTTAATTCCACGCGGTTTTTTATTCTATTTTGGTCATTGGTGGGCGAGATTTAAAATTGAAGAACAGAGGGTAAGGTGCATCTAAATTGTGAAATATATTAAAATCTCTCGGCTTTTACTGCGTCGTCAGCAAAAAAAATTAGACATCCACAAAATATTTGCTTGATTTGAGTTTCGTTGAAGTAAGGTTATCGGTTGATTCACTCGGCTCAAATTTGGACACCAAGTTTTAAAAGTCGACTAGAAAAAATAAAATGCACGACTGGATCGCACGAACTTGCTCTTGTAGCTAACAACTTTAATGTAGCTAACCATTGAGGTTAAGTTAGTTAGGTGTAGTTATCCTATGCAGGTTTAAAACCTATGTAGGTAAGATTACCTTGATTCTTAGTATATTAGTATATAATGAAAATTCGTAAAAAGGGCATAATGATAACATAGAAATAAATGCAAAATATATAACTAAATGTTTTTATATTGCTTAGAAGTTATAGTTTGAGGGAAAACAAAGATGCCATTTGAATTCATGGATAAATAAGAATATATCAAAAAAAATTCAAAAATCGTTGGAGCGGTTTTTTAATGAATTAAATTTTTATGTATAAAATTTTGCAACCATTTTTAGAAAAAAAATTTGAAACGCCATTTTGAAGAAATTATTAATATACATATAAAATTCAAATTTCAAAAAAATTCTGTGACTGGTTTTTGAAAAATCGATTTTTCAAAAAAAAATTTTTATTTATTTTTTAAAAATCCAAAAACGTTTTTTTTTTTTTGAAAATTTTCGTATGCAGTTTTATTAACAATTTTAGGGAGCATTTTTATAAAAAAAATTATTTTAATCGGTTCATCCAATAATGAGAAAGTCGAAAATATGAAAAGTGGTTCTATAGGATGTACCGTATTACGCAAAAAAAATTTTATACTTGAAAGTGAACTGTACTAATTTAAGAACACACAATTTTTTTATAAAAATTCTTGGAGACGTTTTCGAGAAATAATTTTTTTTCTTAACGGCTTATTAACATTTGTATGGGAGGTACCGTTGTTTTTTATTTTAAAAAAATATTTTTTTTAACTATTCAAGATAATGTCAAAAAAACCACAAAATACGAAGTTTTGAAAAAAAATCTATTGAGTCGTTTTCAAAATTTTGAGTTTTCAAAAAAAAAAATATTTCCCAAAAAAAATTTGTTTTGAAAAATGTTGGTATACAATAGTGATTAAACTTTCTAGGAGCTTCTTCGTAAAAAAATTCAAAAAAATCAAATCAACCGTTTGCGAGAAAATCGAAAACCAAAAAAATGGTTGTAGAGGTACCAAAAATAACAGTTTCTTTTTCAAAAAGAAAATTATCAAAAGGTACCCTTTCCCTTCATTAATGAACTGATTTTTTTTATAAAAATCGTTGTAGCCGTTCTTGAGAAAAATAAGATTTTTGACTTTGGCCAAAAAAAATGTATGGAGGCTACTGTTATTTGTCGTCTTAACAAAAATGTGGGCATATTACCGAAAAATTAATATGTACCAAGTTTGAAGCAAGTCCACCGAACCGTTTAGGCTGCAGACTCCTGGACAGACATACAGACGGACTTGCGGGACCTACTTTTTTGGTGTTCTTGTCATGTTTGATTGTTAGAAAAAAAATTTTTTTACGAATACATAACTTGCCTTATAGTACCTATAATCGCAAGTAAAAATACAACGCGACCACACCCATTTTGTTAATAAAGTTTTATAATTTGGATGCTCCAAGTTATAAAATAACATGGCCTCTGCACTAACTTCAAAATATACGGAAATAAAAATATCCTTTATTAAAATCCAATTGACATTTTTGGTTGCTGTACCCATAAAATATAAAACAGAAACACCTTTGCTCCATGTTGATTGTAGGTATGTGCTTTTGCCCACCACATATGGGCATATATATTTTTTTAATTAATTTATAAACTAATTGTGACAATTCTTTGACAGGGCTACAGCCAATTAACGTAATATAAAAATGCAATAAGAATTGTTCATTAAATAAAAACTGCTAATAATTTATAATAATTTTAATATTAACAAATCAATTAACATCTCTTTATTGGCTTTTAATTATTCTAATGAATCATACCTACCTTCCACCCTCCAGAAAAAAATAACAAAAAAACATTGACAATTATGCAAGTTGATTAAAAAAAAACTAACACTCTTACCCGCTTCAATTAAAACACAACCACTGAAGAGGTGGGTTGAAATACAATAATGAACTTGTGCACAATTTCCAATCAACATTATGAATCCCCAATTGAAAAGAAAAATGTTAATTTATCTACTAATTAATGCCAGCTGGCATACAGCAGAATAATAAAGTTTATTGTTGTTGCAAAGTACAAACATATGTAGGTATACACTCCACCTACTTGATAATATGCCAATGTCTATCTGTATTTCAAAAAACAAATCCAGTGCAAAATACTCGTATCAAACATCGCCTTGGGACTAAAATAAAAATATACTATTAATATATGTATGTTGAGGGTAATATGTGCATAGGTATGCGGTTGTGATGACTGCATAATGTTACATCTGAACCCTTTCCGCGCCACCCCTTTCTCAATGAAATGTTACATTTGGAGCAAAATGCAAACTGCAAAAAAAAAACACAACATGGTGGGAAAATTATCCTCCGAAAACTGACCCAGTGGGACGTGTAAAGCTCTCAAGCCTTTTACCCACATGCCAGCACACATGGTAAGCCATCCCTAATTCATTATTTCATACTAAGACCGTTGCAGAAATTTACTATTCGGAAAACCTGTGCATTAATGAGCTGGAATCGTGTGCGTTGGTGCAATTCCTTATACACAAGCACCAGCTGCGGCTGAATAGAGCTATCCCTAGCGGGATATGATGAAGAGTCGTTAGTCGTCACTAACGCACACAAATATATCGCCTCCCCTCGTTGTCATATCATCATAATGTATATACAAACATAAATCTTCATCAAGGATCGTGCTTATTTTTTCTCATCCAGCTCGTTAACGGTCCATCATAATCCATGATTTTGCTTTTGATATCTGACCGCATACACATTTATAACCAGCAATATGGAAATATTGGGGAAGGGGGTTTAATAACCCGACTAACTCTCTCACACTCTCTCTCTAAATTCTCTTCTTACAGAGTTGCCGACCTGCATTACACTACTCACAAATCTTCGATCCGTTAGATACAACGCGCTCTATGTCAAATTTGATGACGAGCAATGGTGGTTACTACTACACGTCATCATCATCATATCATCATCATAATAATCATCATCATCATCATCAACATTATTTGGGGTGGGGAGCAGGCTGGGGTTTGATGATACCATGCACCGGATGATGGTAGGAGTGCCGGTTGTCCTTCGTTCATTCAAAGAAACCACCACACAACCACCAACAGAGTAAAAATCATTCACCGACAACACTACTTCATGCCTTACAAGCCTAACAAGGGGTGTCGAGGGGTGGGGAACACGTTGAACCCAACATAGGAAAAAAACCCAAAACAAAATGACACATTCCAGGGAAAACCTATTTTTGGCGCATTTTCCATTCGACGCGCCTCTCAAAACTCAACCATCCGCATACCATAGTCTGACACTTTCAATTGAGAGCGAAAATTTTCAAGAAGGAGAGAGAGAGAAAAGAGAATCATTGACACTCAACAATGACACAAAATAAAAACAACATGGCGCTTTGTTGAAGCGAACTACCTATACAAATACAATACACACTCGTATACTGACGTAGGTATTTTTTTGTTGTTCACCTCACACAAATACAAATACACAAATAAATAAGAACGGGCAGACTGGAGGCTCTATCGTCATCGTCACGTCAGACAGACATATCCTTTTTCCTGTAAGAACATTCCATAACCATACTCAATCTCCTCCGCTTGCTTCCGCACCCCATCGCTCCGCTGACGAACAATAAAATACATGAAACAAGAAGTGTGGTGGATTCGCCGCAATAAACACCCAAAAAGTGCACCACAATATCAATAATAATGGATGCACTTTTCCGAGGTGAATAACTTTGGTTTTGCGGAAAATCCTGAAAATCCAAAATCATGTGCCAGCGATTATTTCGATTCAGTTATTGAGGGAAGTTCGAAGGATACGCATTTGGAAATGCTGCTACGGAAACGTCGACGGTTTTGAATTAATTTTAACAAAGAGCGCAGCAAAGGAAAAGAGAAAATAAAATTATACCCATAGAGAAGTGGGCAAAATAAAAAAAAAACCAAGCAGTGAAGAAAGGAGCACTTACCGTTCCTGTAATATACACATCTATCTGCCTCTCTTTCTACAATTCATAAAAAAATCTAAAGCGCACCTATACTATTTTAAGAAAAAGCACATTGAATATCTAATTTGCATAAGGAAACCGCCAAATTTTCTTCAAGCAATCTTCCTGTTGTTGACCTCCCTTCTGTTTCTTTGCAAACAAACAGAAAAAAAAACGTGCAATTTTCTTGTGTTTTGATTTTTCATTTGGATATTGTCGGGTTGTGTTTTTTTTTCCTTCGAAAATCGGGACATTTCGGTGTGCAAAGTGTTTGAAGGATATTTCTAAGGCGAATTGATAAGAAGTCCTTAAAAAAAAAAACTTCATACAATTTCGGGTCAAGTGAGGTCGTATAATTAATTTGTGACGGTTTTGTGTCGCGGCCTATTTTTTCAAGATATCTATCTATATTTTATTGCACGAAAAAAATTAAAAAAAAAAAAAAAACTACCTATCAGTGTGTGAGTTTTGGTGTGCTGAAATTTCCAGAACGGATACAAAAAATTAGAGAAGAAAAAAAAATCAAAATCAAAGTAAAATAGTTCTTGTGCATCGCGTTTTATTGTCAAACATTCAGTCAAAAAACATGTGGATTAGTTGCAATGTAGTTGCTATAATGATTTTGTTAAATATCGGTATGTATTGGTTGTACAGACACGAAAAAAAAATTCTCCTTATTTTAGCCAAAAATTCCTTTTCTCTAACGGATTCCATTTGTATGGGTAATTTGCAGTGTGCTTGTGTGTGGGTTGTTGCTCGGTGTTTTCTTCCAAATATCCTGGAAAAAAAAACACCCAAGATTTTAGAGAGTAGGTATGCTGCTTGGCAAATCCTGAGAATGGGAGAGTTTTATTGTTTACAAAATATTAAAAGGAGACGATTTTTTTTGCAATGTATGTTTTTTTTTTTGGGGGGGAATAAAAAAAAAACCAAATCCATTTGAAAGCGGCGCGAGAGAAATCATAGCAATGATGTGTTCTTCATATATCCTTAAGCCGGTATTTTCTGCTTCCTTTTTTAACTTTGCTGTGTAAAGCAAAATGTAAGAATTATTATGTACCATTTTGGTTATTTTTTAGGCTTATTATTACACCCAATGGAAATCTGAGAGGAATTTTATTGTGTGACATTTTTTTTTGTCGTTCGTCCTTTTGGTCCTGCTGAGGTCTATTCAGGACATTGAGATATAACATTTATGGGAGTGGGAATATCATGAGTTGGCGATGATAAGCAATAATAACAATAATTTTTGAAATAATGATTTTGATTGTGTGCAATGGGCTGGGGTTGGTTTACTAGTCCGACGACAATGTCGGAAAAAATATATTTATGTATCCTTAATTTACATATCCAAAGTATGAAAAAAAAAATTTATGGGGTTGTTTTTGTGGTGCCCTTATCCTCCCTATCCGAATCACCTACCTACATACACCGCTACCCTTAGACAGGGGTCTTTAATTTTGTTTTGTTCCGTTTCGATGGGCTTAAATGATAAGGACCTTCGGCAGGACCGATAAAGCTTTACTTACTGATGTGCCACATAGAAAAATCATACTACTCCACATAATACCTTCTCTATATACGTCCTCTGGGGGACAAAATTGGGATTTTGTTGGCGCGGTTAGATTTGGTTGGGTTTAATTGACTGGAAGATTGGTGAACATTTGAGATTTTTTCCATCCAGCTAGCATCCTGTATAATATAATCTTTTATTTTGTTGTTGCTGTTCAATTCCTTTAACATATATTGAAGGATTTGTTTTATTTAGTATTTTTTGAATGGTGCTATACTCTTTGAGTATAAGGATTGCAAATTGTGGTTTGAATAGTCCTATTTTATGAAAAGAGGTTTGGCGATTATATTATTGAGATTTTTTCTTATCCTTTTTTGGTTTTGTTTTTTTTTTCGATTTGGTCTAGAAAGGACCCTTGAGCCAATAATTTTTGAAGTGTTTTCATATTTTGTTCAGCTTCTTATTAGGTAGTATAGTTTATATTTACGTTTGAAAAAAAGCAAAATTGCTGATATTCTGAAAACCCTTCCTTGGGTTAGCTGCGTAATTTAGTTAAAAGGGATTTTTGATTGTGTCCTTCTTAAATCCTTTTGGTCGGGTTTTCAGGATTTAAATTTTTTCCAGCAACACATCAGTTATATCTTAGTTATGGAAAATGTTATGTTTTTTTTTTTAACTTATCTACTTAGTCATTGTTATTCGCCTGTCTTTATTCATGAATAACTTATAATTGTTCATGAGTTATAAATTAATAAAACCTATTAGGAAACATGTTTTGTTAAAAATCCCATTTTCAATCTTTTCGCCACGTCGTTGAATACGTTTATAAACTTTAATTAGCTTAAGTAACGCTAAAGCATCTGACCTTATTGTTACGAAAAGCAAAGATCAAAATGACTTTGAAATATTTTGACTACCAAGAAAACAACATACAAATTTTGTAATTGGGGTGAATATGAATACATATCTGTATAGTTTTTACTTGCGATTAGAGGTACTATAAGGCAAGTTATGTATTCGTAAAAAAAAAACAGTCAAACATGGCATTACTATCATAGAGAACACCGTCCCGCAATTCCGTCTGTCTGTCCTGTCTGTCTGTAGAACGATCTACAGCCTAAAGGGCTGAACCGATTTGGTTCAAACTTGGTACTTCGGCGTTTTAGGTGATTGTCCAAAATAAACGACTTAACGGATTTCGATAAAAAAAAATTTTACAGGAGCTCCTTCAAATTCAGGAGCATTTCAAAATTTTCGAAAAATAGTTTTTTTGGACTTGTGAAAAAAAAATATTTTTTTTTTTGAAAATTCAATATTTCGAAAACGCGTGGACAATTTTTTCTGAAATTTTGTTTTTGAATTTATATTATTAAATATTTAAAATGTTCATACCAATTTTTTTTATAAAAGTTTAAGAATTTTTATAAATAAAAAATCAAGTGAAAAACTTTAAAAATATATTTAGCCGTTTTGATAAGAATCGTTTGCATATAATATGATCGAACATAGGAGCAAGTACGTGCGATCCGTCGTGAATTTTATTTTTTTAGACATTAGCGTAAAATTTTAAACATTTAAACTCTAAATTAGTTTTAAAATGGCAGTCGACTCTAAAAATGCGTTCTAAAATGTGAAATTAAACTTTAATGTTAAAGGGGTCGTCTTTTATCTTTCTTAAATTATAGGAAATTTTTCCAGTTGAAGTTTAACATTTCATAACAAAAAATGAAAGAAAAATGTTTTCTGAAGTCTTCTTCTTACCTTGGATTCAACTTTGACCGAAAAAATAATTTCGCCAAGAAGTCTCAAATGTGACCTAAATGGAACGGATTTTCTTTTCTGCACAATTTTGTAGTTGAAACACTAGCCAAGTATTCATTTTTTTTTATTGTTTTATTTTCACAATCCACATTCAAAAGCAAATGCAAATAGATTTATTTAATTTAAAATTGATGGGGAATATTCATAGTCGCTGATAAACCTAGGTTTTACTAAACTACAGTTTAAGACAATTTTGGCTCAATGAATAAACACCGATTTTACTTACAAATTGTTAGTTTTATATTTTTATAATATTACTAACTTATCTTACTACATAAATAGCTTCAAATATTTTGGAATGACAAACTTAAAACATTAGAATCAACGTCCGAAAATTCAACTAAACCTAGGTTTAACTTAGACATAGTTTAAAAAAGACCGTTAATACGCCCCGATGCGTCTATGTTTAATTCTGGTTCTGTTTGATTCCTATATTTGTCAAAAATAGGCGCGTTCTACTGAATATTTCAAAGATTCCAATAACATTATTCATTAGTTAGAAGAATTGTTTAATATTATCAAAAGGTAAGATAAAAGCTAGCAAAAAAAGGACTTTTTTAACTAGAGTCGATTGGTTTTGCTTCGATTTTTAAATAAAATATAATGGGTTATCCATTTTGCGGTTTCAAAAGTAAACCTAAATAAAACACATATAAAATATTTGTTTTATAACATTTAAATGACCACCACGCAAATTGTTGCAAGCATCGATTCTTTTGAGTTAATTTTCGACCACTTTTTGACACATATTGGGCGGTATCTCAGCCATAACTTGAAGAGTGTTGGTTTTCAAGTGCTCAAGAGTTAAAGGTTTATCTGCATAAACCGCGTAGCCCCACAAAAAATGTCCAGCGGTGACAAATTACATGATCCTGGTGGCCAGTTGGTATCGCCACGACCAGAAATTACGCGGCAAGGAAATGTCTCTTGCAATAACGCCATATTCGCTCAAGTTGTGTGGCATGTGGGACCGTCTTGTTGAAACCACCTATTCTCCAAGTCGTATTCTTCAATAGTAGGCAAAAAAAAAAAGTCGGTTATCATATGACCATAAGGCTCCGAATTGACGGTGACAGTCGTTCCATCTTTCGAAGAAGTAAGTTACAATCACACCTCCGGACCAAAGACTGCCCCAAACAGTGACTTTTTGTGGATGTAATGGCCTCTCTTCAATTACTTGACAATTACTTGACCGAATGAAAAATGTGCTTTCTCGCTGAAGAAAATTTTGTTCGAAAAATCGCCGTCCACCGCATGTTGTTCAAGCACCCTTTCGACGTATCTATGACAAATGCAAAATACGCCATAATGTGCCGTAAGACAGTCCTAATTCCTGAGAACGACGAGGAATCGACATATTAGGGTCTTCGGCAACACTTTCACTTACAGCAGTGATATTTTAGTGGTACGAGCGAAACGATGATGCACAGGCCTTACAATATGTGTAACCAATCCAGTCTCTTCAAATTTCTTCACAATTTTGCCAATTGCTTGCGTAGTTGGACGATTATGTAAACCATAATCTTATCTTCTCTTAAAGCACGATATATGGCTGTGGCAGAAACACCATTTATGTAGTAGGTTTAAACAATTTTTATGCGTTGTGCGATAGTTAAGCAATCCATTTTCGTAAATGTCAGACTTTCAACTGAAAAAAAAAATTGGCTTAACAACTTAGTTTGACAGATATCGAATGCCAGCCCTATACTTTTGAAACCGCAAAATGGATAACCCTTTATAACGGGCGTTTTTTAAGAACTTGAGAACTTTAAGTAATAATAATACCAGATAATTTCATGACAATTATTTTTTAAATATGATGTTAGGCGTATGTCAGCCGAGGATATGAGTTACATAGTCCATTCGATCAGTCCAATGTTTGACTACATTTTCCCAGAAATTTGGCCATATGGCGTTAATGATGGCTTAAACATTAGCTTCCATTGCTCCAAGAGTTGCTAGTTTGTCGGCATACGCCAATGAGTTAACATAGTCTCATAAAAAGTAGTCGAGAGGCCTTAAGCCGCATGAGAGTTAACAGGACCATTTGCGGAAATAAAGCTGTAGCCAAATTGATTTTGCAATAAATGTATGGTTAATCGCGCTATATGGCAAGTTGCGCGGTCTTGTTGGAACCAAATGTCGTAGATGTTTAGCTGATTAATTTTTGGAAACAAAAAAATTAGTCCGTATGGCTCGAAAGCACTCGCCATTCACCGTAACGGCAACTTCTTCCTCTTTTCGAAAGAAATGAGGACCGATAATACCGCCAGTGTGTAAACCGCACCAAACCGTCAATTTTATTGGATCTAATGGTGGCGATTTTACTTATTTGACACTCTCAACTGTCAAACCATAGACAACAACCATCGCAACTTCTGATGCAGCTAAAAAAAACACCCGTGTATCCCGACTATCCACTATCAATAAAGTTTCGTTTTTAGACGCTAAATACTTCAGAATGCTTAAGGAAAGTTCAGGTTCGCTATCTAGCACATAAAGTCATATGTCGAAAGTTAATAAATCACAATTGTCTTAGAATTGTAGTTAATCAAAATATACCATTTAAGGTCAAACATTTCGAATGAATGAATGAGTTAATATATAAATTTTTAACGCTTAGCAAAAATAAGTAGAATTTTGATGGAATTTTTAATAGTTCCAAAAAAAAGAAACTGTCTTTAAAGAGAACAAATTTATCTTTATGGCTATGCTAGCTACTGGTGAAAGCTGACTACTATACCATTACTTATAGAATTCTAAAGAACAGCGCATTAAAAACACAGTCAAAAATTTCTCATGCGTATTTTTAAATATTGCCAACATTTAGATTATCGTTAATTATTAAAAAATTTTAATCAAAGTTGACAAAAAAGTGAGTCCGACAATTCCGATCTACAGCCTAAACGGCTGAACCGATTTTGTTCAAATTTAGTGGTAAGGCGTTTTAGGTGATTGTCCAAAATAGATTTTTGAATCCTTGTTTTAGCCCCAAAATTTTTCTGCCATCTTAATTATCTCCAAAAAGGCTCTAACGATTTTGATAAAAATTAGTGTATGTACTACTTTGAGTATGGTCTACATTTTGGTCAAAAATTTTTTTTTTTTATAATTAACGGTGCCTGCAATACAACCATTTTATTGATTTTCGCCTTTCTCACAAACAGCTCAACGGATTGCGATCAAAAATTTTATACAGGAGCTTCTTCGGATTTTAAATAATACTGCATTTCAAAATTTTCGAAAAATATTTTTTTTTTGATTTTTGAAAAAAAAAAACTATTTTTTTTCTGTTTTTGAAAATTCAATATTTCGAAAACGGGTGGATGATTTTTTCTGATTTTTTTTTAAATTTATATTATTAAATATTTAAAATGTTCATACCATTTTTTTTTAGAAAACAATTAAGAATTTTCATATATAATGTAAATAAAATGCACGACTGGATCGTACGAACTTGCTCTTGTAATTAACAACTTTAGTGTAGCTAACTACTGATGCTGTTAGTAGGTATATGTTGTCTAGTTATCATTTGCAGGATTAAATCAGATGTAGGTAAGATAACACTGATTGTAAATATAATGATTGTAGAATACATATGATTCAAGGAATGGTTACATAGGTACCTACCTACAAATGTATATTTAAAGAGATTTGAATTATGAAAATTAGGAGGGTAATATGTAACCTACCTATATATACATACATATGTATAAATGAAAGTGAATGCTGTATAGGTAGGTAAAAATCGTGTATTTTAATTTATAAAAACTGCCAAAAATTTTATAAAAAAAGTATCTTGAAAATTGTAGGATGGATTTTGATGAAATCCGGTTTTTTATTTTTAGTTTTTTGAAAACAAATGTTTTTTGAAATTTTGGTAGTAGTTTTTTAGAGTTTAATAATATACACGTGACCATAAAATTTAAAATTATTTTTTTGATTAGTTTTAAGAATATTGATTTTTCAAAATAAAAAAATCAAAAATTAATTTTAATTATAAAAAAAAAGTTATTTAAAATTTTAATATGCAGAATTAATTTGGCTGTCTAGGTCTTCTCAGATATAAAATTTGACAGAAATCCAATGTACAGTTACCGAGAAAACCAAATATTTAAAAAACCGTTACATGAAAAGTACCGTTAATAGACTTTTCCCGCAAACTTGGTTCATCAAATAATAGCTATTACCAACCAATAAAAAAACTCAAATTTTTTTATCAAAATCGTTGGAGCCGTTTTCGAGATAATGAAGATTTACCTTTTTGCTACACAACATTGTATGGCAGGTACCGTTATTTTTAGAACTAAAGAAGATTTAGTAAAACCACCCATATGTTCAAGTGCCATAAGGTTGAAGAAAATTGCTTCAGCGGTTAAGGTTTTAGATCGACCTACAGATAGACAAACAAACAGACTGAATTTCGGAACCTACTGAAGTCAAGTTTGATTAAAATCTCCAACTATAACGATATTTGAGTCCAATCCAAGACCCAGATTACGAATGATTCCGGAAGGCTTAGATTTCAAAGTACTGTTTGTCAAAAAAAAAATGGTCCGAAATTAGGGAACAACCCAAAAATAGAGGTGGAATACTTGGAATCCGTAAAGCATGTCAGGCAAGAAACTGCTGTCCGAGAAAAATGTTGGTATAAAATAAATTTGTCGGGATCTGGTTTTGGACATGCAAAATTGGATTTTTAGATTTGGACCCCAAGACAGAGTAAGGATATTTCCATATTAATATTATTAGGTATACACTGTAAGAATTACTAAAATTCCTTTTTAACAAATGGCTTAAGATCGTGATTGTGACTTTTTATTTCTAAAAAATCCAAAAAAGCAAAATTACAAAATATAAAAATTGTTTCTCCTTTAAATATTCGTGTTTTTCGTGGACAACACGATTCAAAACTCATCCTGGCCTATATGCAGATCAATCTGCCAAGCAAAACACCCTGTTATCGCATATTGACTTACATAATTTCAAAACATAAGTCTCAAGCCACATTTCATCTGCAGCACTGAATCCCTCAAAAACTTTACTAATTACTCTACTTCAACATTCATATGCGCAATTCATTTCAATTAATACTTCGAAACTTAAAAAGCTCTGACCCAACAAATCCATGTGCAACTTTTTATTTAATAAAAAAAAGTAAATAACTAAAATATAAACTACACAGAGCAACAATTAGTAACATAAACCACGCATCACTTCCATTTCTCATAACAAATCTAAGCATCCATAGGTACCACAAAATATTCCCATCACTATGCTCCTCCTATTCCGGGCTTTTACATACATATGTATGAATTTGAATCCCACTCTGCCTTGAATCATTAATTACTCGAAAGTCAATAGCAAACGATGGCAATATTATGCAACTAATGCAATTTAATTGCAAACATATCTTCAGGAGAATATCCTTGGGGCACAGGGGTCGACTATTAAGAGTCCAGAGAAAACTAGCTACCTACCCACAACCGCACAACATTGTGCCTTTTTCCTATTTTGTAGATCTACAATTTACAGGAAAAAGGATTTTACACGAATTCATTTGGTTTCACTTGTTGGTATATATTCTGTTCTGCATTGAAGACCTTTTACCAAAATGGCCCCCAAGTGCATAATGTTGAACACAGTTTGTCAAACAACGTTGGTGATTTTGTGCAGACTTCTCTGCAGGTCGGTGCAGTGGTGGCGGTGATGTTGTTACTCTAAACTTTGTCTGTTTGTTGTTTGGATTAGGGATATCTCTCAATTTAATTACAATTGCATAAGCTATGCCACAGATTCCATCATGACCTGAGGCCCATGGATTTTGGCCAAGTTTCTTGAATAGCCATCATATAATACCCCCTATTCCCACTTACATATAAACGAGTTCATACATATCTATAGTAAACCGCTTAACAACAATCTTTCAATTCGACAAAAAGTTCGTATGTGTGTTCTGTTCGGTACTTTGTTAGTGGTGGTGTTCCTACTCATCTGTCTACTTATGTATATATGTAGAAAAAAGTTTCACAAAACTTTAATCTTATATCGCAAAAGTTTTAAAGTTTTATTTCTGTTCGTCGTTTTCCAATGGCTTATCTCCTCACAGATACGATAGACGAGAAGATAATTCCTTTTGATTGATAAGACGAAAGTCGCTTAAGTCGTCTTCCTTGTTGTCAGTTAACTACCCCTCTACGAGTAAATACAAAAAAAAAACAATGAACATTATAATGTTGCTGAATAGCTGAATCTAATCATTTTTGGTTCATCATCATGCGGCTGCTGTCAAAAGTCCCGATCAGACAATCAATCAGAGGGTAAAGCGAAGATTTACCAACGAATAACATCAGGACTTTGATTGAGATATACATAGCATCGAACTGCTGTATGTTAATCAATTTATATATTTCCGTAGGGCGGAGGGTGTATCTACTATTTCCATTTTTCTACATCAACTGTGTGCTGAATATCTTATTCTAATATTCGGTTCAGGCGGGCATATAGGGTAGTTCTAGATGTTCATGTTGGATCCGAAAGGCAGAAGCTGAACTAGATTGAGCGGAATTTCCGTCCTTTTCAAGGAAATTGTAATATTAAAAAGAAGGAGAAAATATGGGTATGCTGATTGTTGTTGTTGATTATCATAAATCAAATTCGATTACATATATTTCCTATTCGTCCAAAGAATTTTTGTTATTATTTTGAAATGAATTGAAAGGAGCAAAAATCACAGGATATTGTTTTAGGCAATCCGATTGGATTACAAGAAGGAAAAAAGAAAGCGAAATTAGAAGGAGGCTTAGGAGGAAATAATTTGTATATTTTATGCGCAGAATGTATACTCATACTATATTGTGGGAAATTAATATGCATGGGCAGATATTTTTAATTAAGTAATCGAATATTCTCTTTTAAAATCGAAATTTTGATATTTTAACTTGTTTTTTCGATTACTTCACTTTCAAACTAGATGTAAGAAGAAATGCTTTTTTTTCGTGAATGCTACATTATTGTCAACTTAATAGATAAAAGATTTCTCAAGCAAGTATTCTTTATACATTTAAGAGGAATTTCCAGATTCTATTTCACCACATAACAGCTTCCAGAAAAATAGGTTTTTGATATTCCAAATCTCTGAATAAAAATGTCTCTTAGTGGTTAAAGTTAAAGATGAAAAAAAGCATGTGGAGGAATTAAACGCCGTAGGATGGTCTTACGGAATTCACGTATTTATAAAAAAAAAATAAAATGTACGACTGGATCGCACGAACTTGCTCTTGTAGCTAGCAACTTTAATGTAGCTAACCATTGAGGTTTAGTTAGTTAGGTGTAGTTATCCTATGCAGGTTTAAGGCCTATGTAGGTAAGATTAACTTGAGTCTTAGTATAATGAATTGTGGAATGGATGATTCAAGGAATAGTTAAATAGGTACCTGCCTACAAATGTATATTTAAATCTAAGTTATGGATTTTAATTATGTAAGTTATGAGAGTAAAATGTATCTACATATAAAGGGTCCGCCAAATAACTTTTTTTTTTTAAAAAGCGCGCAAAACATCGAGTGTAGCTTCGGCCGTGAGGCACGTAGCGCCGTCCTGTTGAAACCAAATATTGCCAATATCCTCCTCTTCAATTTTTGTGAACAAAAATTCGTTCAACATGGCCCGATAACGATCGCCATTGACTGTAACGGCCACTCCTTGCTCATTTTCGAATTATGCCTCTGGACCAAAATCCGCAGCAAACAGTGACTCGTTTTGGGTGTATCGGCTTTTCAATGTATGCGTGAGGGTTTTCTGTGCCCCAAATGAGCTTCATCTGAAAAGATGATTTTTTTGGCAAAATCGGCATCTTCTCTAAGTCGATCGCAGGCACACTTAGCGAGCGTTGTTCAAGCGTATACACAACCATATTCGTTTAGCGGAAGGATAAAACTAATTATCTGTCAAATCAGACATGAGCTAAGTGTTACCATTCACGAAATAAGCACTAGTTGAAAAAAAAAGATGGCGGACCCGTTATATACATATTGATGGAACCTAAGTATGTAAACATGTACATATAATAATGAAAATAAAGGACGAAGGTAGGTATATACATACAACATCATAATTTAGGTGCAATATGCATACATAAGATTCATGTGATTTTTAAAGCAAATATGCATATATAAATGTATGAAGGTCTACGTTGTATTTAGTATTCAGTGACGTACGCAAAAATTCGTAAAAAGGAATAATTATAAAGGCATAGAAATAAATGGATAATACACATACTTAAATGTTTTTATATTGTTTAGACGTTATAGTTTGAGGGAAAACAAAGATGCCATTTGAATTCATGGATAAATAAGAATATATAAAAAAAAATCAAAAATCGTTGGAGCGGTTTTTTAATAAATTAATTTTTTATGTATAAAATTGTTAAAACATTTTTAGAAAAAAAAATTGAAACGCATTTTGAAGATATTAATATACATATAAAATTCAAATTTAATAAAAATCTGCGAAAATCTGTGTTTTTGAAAAATCGATTTTTCAAAAAAAAAATTAATTTATTTCTTAAAAATCGAAAAACTTTAGTCTTATTAAAAATTTGAGGGAGCATTTGTATAAAAAAAATTATTTTAATCGGTTCATCCAATATTGAGAAAGTTGAAAATATGATAAGTGGTTCTATGGGAAGTACCGTTAATAAGTACGCAAAAAAATATTTGTATATTAAAAGTGAACTGTACTAATCTGAAAACACACAAATTTGTCTATAAAAATTCTTGTAGCCGTTTTCGAGAAATAATTTTTTTTCTTAACAGTTTTTTTAACATTTGTATGAGAGGTACCGTTGTTTTTTATTTTAGAAAAATAGTTTTTTTAACTATTCAAGATAATGTCAAAAAATCACTAAATGCGAAGTTTTGAAAAAATCTATAATTTTGTTTTCGAAATATTGGGTTTTAAAAAAAATTAATTTCCAAAAAAAAAATTTTTTTTAATTTTGGTACACAGTAGTGTTTAAGTTTTCTAGGAGCTTCTGCGTAAGAAATTTCAAAAAAAAAAATCAAATTAACCGTTTCCGAGAAAATCGAAAAAATTGCTCTACAAGAGGTACCAAAAATAACAATTTTTTTCACAAAAGGTTCCCTTTCCTTTCGTTAATGAACTGATTTTTTTTTATGAAAATCGTTGGAGTCGTTTTTGAGAAAAATAAGATTTTTGTTTTTGGCAAAAAAAAATGTATGGAACTACTGTTATTTGTCGTCTTAAATAAAAAATGAAAAAAACGTGTGAGCATATTACCGAAAAAATTATATGTACCAAGTTTGAATCAAATCCACCGAACCGCTTAGGCTACAGACTCGAGGGTAGACAGACATACAGACAGATATACGGATTTGGGGGACCCACTTTTTTGGTGTTCTCTATGATCGTAATGTCATGTTTGATTGTTAGAAAGAAAGATTTTTTTTACGAATACCTAACCTAAATAAACTTGAAATCACACATGATAGTCATCTGGGCACACAAATATTTATTGCAAAAACCTAAAAGCGCACACATAAAAAGAAAATTAGGTATGTTTCTGAAACGTTTTTTTTTTTAATAAATGGAAAACATTTCACAATCGTTTTTTAAGCAATTTTTCTGATTTTTTTTATTTGCCGTGGACACTCCTTAAGGTGAATGCCTAGATTTTCCTATTAAATCTTTTTTTAGCCCCAAAAACAATAGTACCTGCGATACAATTTAATTTTTTATTTTTAAGAATTTTGACAATTTAAAATCGGTGCATTATTTTAGGTATTGTCTCCATTTTGGTGTAAGTTTTGTAATTCTTCTTTTCAGTCGTATATAGAATATTATTATAATAAAAAAAAAACACCTTCAACATTTTTGGAAAATAATTTTTAGGGATTTTTTGAATAAAAATATATTTGCTTAAATTAAATATTTTGAAAGCGGGTAATACATTTTCTTTTTTTTTTGGAATCATATATGTTTACATTTTTTTAAATATTTAAAATACCAATACTAATAGTTTTACTTCCGATTATAGGTACTATAAGGCAAGTTATGTATGTATGTATTCGTAAAAAAAACATGGCATTACGATCATAGAGAACACCAAAAAAGTTCGTCCCCCAATTCCGTCTCTCTGTCTGTCTGTCCTCGAGTCTGCAGCCTAAACGGTTCGGTGGATTTGCTTCGAACTTGGTACATATTGTTTTTTCGGTAATATGCCCACACGTTTTTTTCATTTTTTTTAAGACGACAAATAACAGTAGCTCCCATCCATTTTTTTTGGCCAAAAACAAAAATCTAATTTTTCTCAAAAACGGCTCCAACGATTTTTATAAAAAAAAATCACTTCATTAATGAAGGGAAAGGATATCTTTTAATAATTTTTTTTTTTTTGAAAAAATTTGTTATTTTTGGTACCTCTAGTAGAACCATTTTTTTGGTTTTCGATTTTCTCGGAAACGGTTAATCTGATTTTTTTGAAGCTCCTGGAAAGTTTAAACACTATTGTATATCAAAATATTTATAAGAATTGTATATATGTATTATTTTATAATCAACAAAAAAATTAATCTAATCTAATCTATATCAAATTTTTTCAAAAAAACAAAAATGTTTGGAAAATAATTTTTTTTTTTTTTGAAAATTCAAAATTTCGAAAACGATTCAATAGATTTTTCCGTAACTTAGTATTTAGTGGTTTTTCGACATTATCTTGAAAATTAAAAAAAACTATTTTTCTAAAATACAAAACAAAGGTACATCCCACAAAAATGTTAAGAAACCGTTAAGAAAAAAATGTATTTCTCGAAAACGGCTCCAAGAATGTTTATATAAAAAATTGTGTGTTCTTAAATTAGTACAGTTCACTTTCAAGTATAATAATATTTCTTTTTGCATACTTATTAACGGTACTTTCCATAGAACCACTTTTCATATCTTCGACTTTCTCAATATTGGAAGAACCGATTAAAATATTTTTTTATACAAATGATCAATAAAATTGTTAATAAAATTGAATACGAAATTCAAAAAAAAACAAAAAGTTTTTCGATTTTTAACAAATAAATATTTTTTTTGGAAAAATCGATTTTTCAAAAACCAGTCACAGAATTTTTTTTTAAATTTAAATTTTATATGTATATTAATAATATCTTCAAAATGGCGTTTAAAATTTTTTTTCTAAAAATGTTTTCAAAATTTTATACATACAAAATAATTTATTAAAAAACCGCTCCAACGATTTTTGAATTCTTTTTTGATATATTCTTATTTATCCATTAATTCAAATTGCATCTTTGTTTTCCATCAAACTATAACGCCTAAGCAATATAAAAACATTTAAGTATGTGTATTATCCATTTATTTCTATACCTTTATTATTATTCCGTTTTACGAATTTTTGCGTACGTCACTGAATACTAAATACAATGAAGGCACTCATACACTTATATATACATATGTGCATATTGCACCTAAATCATGAAATTGTATGTATGTAGCTACCTACCCACCTACATCCTTCTTGTTCATTATTATATAACATGTACATAAATATAATAATGAAAATGAAACATGCTTAGGTTCCATCAATATGTATGTATATGTAGATACATTTTACCCTCGTAACTTACATAATTAAAATTCATAACTTAGATTTAAACATAAATTTGAAGGAAGCTACCTACGTAACTATTCCTTGAATCATCTATTCGACAATTCATTATACTAAGAATCAAGGTAATCTTACCTACATTGGTTTTAAACCTGCATAAGATAGCTACACTTAACTAACTTAACCTCAATAGTTAGCTACATTAAAGTTGTTAGCTCCAAGAGCAACTTCGTGCAATATACTCGTGGATTTTATAATTTTTTTGTTTGCCGGTCTAATATTCAACGGTTTTGAAAAAGTCGCCAACTTCCTTTGAAAAGAGGTTTGAAATCAAATTATTAATAGACTCGAATGCCATTTTTTAGTGTTTAAATATATATATTTTGTAAAGCATTTTACCTTCGATATACAGGAACTATATGGCAGGTTTTGGATTCGTAAATAAATCAAACTCCAGATTTTGATCAAGCTTGACGATTATAGAAAACACAAACAAAAATGGAGCCAAACAATTTTCTGGAAACGGTTAATTTAATTTTTTTTTAAATTTTATAATTAGAAGCTCCTAAAAATTTTAGAGAGTACAATATTCTCAACAGCCAACATTTTTCAAAAAACAATTAATTTAAAAAAAAATCAATATTTCAAAGGCGACTCAATCCATGTTTTCGAAACTCCGTATTTAGTAGTTTTTGACTATTTTGCTAAGACCATAAAATTAAAAAAAAAACTGTTAAGAAAAAATGTTTTTTTTTTAAAGGGCTCCCAGAATTTTCATAAAAAATATTTGTGTTATTAAATGAGTGCAATCGACTTTTAAGTAAGAACAAATATATTATTTTGCGTTCTTATTAACGATACTTCCCATAGAACTTCTTTTCATATTGCCGACTTTCTCAATATTCGATGGATCTATTAAAATTATTTTGTTCATACAAAGGCTCCCTAAAAGCAAAAATAATATTGCATATTTAAAATTTTAAATTAAAAAAAAAAGAATATTCTTTTTTGAAAAATAGATCCATCTAACACGGGTTACTGAACTTTTATGGAAATAAAATTTTATACTAAAGTATATATTAATAAGTTACTTTAAATTGCCGTTAAAATTTTTTTTTCTAAAAATATTTTCAAAATTGTGGACTTAAAATCAATTTTTTAAAAAACCGCTCCAACGATTTTTGAAATATTTTTCATAAATTCATATTTGTCTCATAATTCAAATGGTATTTTTTCCCCTCAAACTATAACAGCTAAGCAATCGAAACAATTTTATTATTATCCATTTATTTCTTACCTAATTATATTTCAACTTCTGTTATCCAGTCGGGCATTTTACTTTTCAATATTTGTATGTCTATCAGAATGATGACCTTAGCGAACACTCAAAACTTTCATAATGACAGTTTTCAAAGGTCAACACAAATCCTGGATCTAATCCCTATCACCAAAATATTATTTTAATATAATTACACCTACTATCAGACCCGTGTTTTCGTTGCTTCACATTTTTAAACACCATTTTAACTATTAATAGCCATTTTTTATTGGTAAATGTATAGTTAGCGCAGTTAATGATTATTCAGTAAACAACAACAAATGAAAAGTGCGAATAAATGGAGCAGTAAAAATAGTGTCGATAATAGTGTAGATAAAGTTTTGGAATATTTGATATGGAACGACTATCTCGAGTTGCAGACAAAAAGCATAATAGTTTTATTCAGGCTCTCATTACTGCACTACCTATAGGTTACCAATAAAATACGGCTAAGATAATATGTCAGTGTAATCCCAAGGCTCCTCTAACCACAAATTGTTGATTTGACGTATCTACTTAGTCACGACACCTGCAGATTTAAGTTACATTTCTAATCATTTGTAAATGTTTGACCTTTATTCGATTATTTTTATACACCCCAATTTTACGTATGGACGCCTGAAAAAGCTACCATCACTGTGGTTTCAATGAACATACACTTTAATGTTCTTTTTTTATTTAACTTAAAAATTTGTATGTAAACATTTTCTTCTTTTTTTAAATCAAAATAAAAAAGCAACAAAAGGACGTGAATGCTTTCAGAACTAACGACTAACGTCCATGTCATTCCTCCCCCACACTTAACATTTTCTTATCTTTGTAACATTGTTTGACATAAGTCAACATTTAGAATGAAATATTTCGACTGTTTTATCAGTATAACGTCTTTGACACCTATTCATTCGGCATTGGCATCGAGAATCGACATATTCAATTGTATCCGCAGCAGGATCTCTCCGTCTCCATTCTGAGCATTGACAGTTTCCCAGAGTAAGTAGGTATATAAGCTGGTTTATATGAGTATATTTCCTCAAATCAATTCAATGGGTTCCTTTAATGGCAAACGACAATGTTTACTTGTGAGTCCATACCATTCCAGGACTTCATCCGCATCCAACTGCGACTCTTCAAAGAATCGGTCAAAACCTTTAAAAAAAAAGAAAAGAAGAACGAACTTACAGCACACAGTTTGAAAAACTCACAGCCACACAAACCCCACTAAAATAAACGAGTACATTTGTATAGTCCTTTGCAGAGTAATTCCTTCAACAAAATATGTCAATAAGCGCACAAATAAGCTGAAATACACAACACTAACGGTAACGGTATACTAGGTACCTACTTGCACAAGGACTCTCCTCTCAAAGTTTCTTTTTCAATTTTGTTCTTCTTTTATTTACCTAGTATTTTTTTTTTGCTTTCTTTTACCATTCATTGTTCGATTTGAGCCAAAGAACATTACGCTTTCATGTACAAACTGTAACCCAATCGAATGCTTGAACCAACAATACGCAAAGTGCGCCATCGTTTTTCTTCCACTTAACTTGGGTAATATACATATAGCACCGGAAGGACTACAAAACAGGACGATGACGAGGTGAACCACTGCTGGCGCGGTGGAGCGCAACGACACAGCATCGGGTGGCTGTGGCAGGAATATGAGCACGAGCCGAGCAGCCTATCAATTCCTATGTGCGCCTTAAGTCAATTGTGTCCGACAAACAAAATCCAAGTCCCCATCGATTTCTTGAAAATTTCATTTCCAAAGAGCATGCAATCAACAAAAACACATAAAGAGGCTTTTGTTTGGGTTCGAAGCTGAATCGAAGTACATATACCCTATTGTTGTATTAGAATAAATGAAGATCTTTCCTCTTCTCAATCGGGAAACACATTCTCTTATAATAGTTTTCGAATATAAAACGCATTTCCTGCAACGATATAGCTATATAGGTGGCTGTCATAATTGAAAGCATGCAAATAACGGTTTTCACTGTATTACATTTTTTTTTTCAAATTTGTTTCATGATTTTATCAATTAAAAGAATGAATTTCGTTTAAAGGAATAAAATATGAGATAAACAAATGCGTCATTTAATGTTTTTGAATATACAGTCAAGTCCGCTTATTTGGAATACGCATACGATAAAGAATCGAAAACCACAATTCTTTCAATGTGCGAAAAATTACATTATCTTCACATTAACAATAACAAACATTTCTGGTAACATTATTTAAAACATATTTCAGAAATATTTCTTTGCTTTTGGCGATTCGAGAAATCCTTCTGAAATGTGCTTTTGTTCCTAAAATCATTCTGAAATATTAATAAAATGTTTCAAAAACTAGTATTTAGTCTGAACACGCCCTTAAGGACGTAGCTTAAGAATTTACTAATCTTAAGTAATACTCGTACGTTTCTTAAGTATCATTCGATCTTAAACTGTGTTTTATCAGCTAAATGAACCTGAAATAGTGACCTTTTCAGCATTTATAAATATCAGTGTCATTTAGAGTAAGTGCGAGCCTGCTTATATGAGTCCTTTTTTATCTTTCGTCTCCTTGAGGATGTGACTGACCCACAAGATATTGTACCACATAAAAATTCCTATCTAGCATCATAAGTTGTCTCATCGTCTTCATTATTGGTCGCTTGTAGATCATTTTGTCCCGTTCTCTTTGGTCCCCAAAATATTAAGCGAAAAAGTGCGCTAAAGTTTATTTAAGTCCACTTATTTTTTTATGAAAAAAAAAAAAATTTAAAAAAACTTCACCCAGTGCCTAAAACTAAAATTTTTTTAATGATTAATTAACCTGACAATAATTTTGCTGTTTTGTGTTTAGTGATTTGAAATGTGAATTGCAATGTGATACAAATAAAATACAAAATAAAAATGCATATATCTACTGTGTGTCTCGGATGTGATGGAAAGTATTTTATAAGGTATGGTTCTTGGGTATATTCAAAGGATAAAAATTCGTTGTAATTATGGTATTGACTATTAAAATAAAATGCACGACTGGATCGTACGTATTTGATCTTATGTTCGACTAAATTGTATGCTCAATATTTTTAGTAGAAACGGCAAAATTAAGTCGTTTTTTTTTACTAAATTTTTTATATACAAAATTTCTTTAATTTTTTTTTAATAAAATTTGGTATGGTAATTTTATGTAATAATTAATATAAGCCTTAAAATATAATTTCGAAAAAAAAATCGTTAAACGTTTTCAAAATATTGAATTTTCAAAAACAAATATGTTTTTTTTTTTGTAAATCGAAAAAAAATATTTTTCAAAAATTTTAGTATGTATGTAGTATTATTTATAACTCGAAGGACCTCCTGTATAAAAATTTTAATCGAAATCGTTAGAGGTATATATGAGAAAGTCGAAAATCAAAAAAAATTGATGTATGACAGGTACCGTTAATAACAAAATTATGTAAAATAAAAATGTTTGACCAAAATGTAGGTTACATCTAAAGTAGTGCACACATTTTTTTTTTATGAAAATCGTTAAAGCCTTTTTCGAGATAATTAAGATGTTAAAAACAAGTACCGTTATTTTTGGGGCTAAAAAACGATTCAAAAATTTATTTTAGACAATCAATTAAAACGCTTATTAAGTGTTAAGTTGTAAGAAAATCGCTTCAGCTGCTTAGGCTGTAGATCGTTCTACAGCCAGACAGGCGGAATTGCGGGTCCCACTTTGTTGTTGTTCTCTATCATCGTAATGTCAAGTTTTATTAAAATCCCGAGTTCGTTTTATCCAAAAGCAAAACATGCCCCAAAGTGCCTATATCGCAAGTAAAAACAGCAACTAGACGACAGAAAAGCCACATATATTAATTTTTATTTATTCAAAAAAAAAATAAGAAAAGGCATATATAGCTGCGGTCAAAAAAATAGCACCGTAACACATCAAAAGGTTTATAAAGCGAAAAAACTAAATCAATATTTGGAATCTAATAACCTACTATTAAATCAAGCTTTTTGAATTCTTTAAATAATTATACCAAAAATTGGATTTAAGAAACCGTACCCATTTCTTCAGATTTGTTAACTTTCCCAAACATCTTGCAATTTTGCCAGTCAAAAAAATAGCACATGCACAAAATAGAACTGCACATTTTTTTATAATATTTGGCATTAATTTAAAACTTGGAGAAAATTAATATTTTGTAGCGTTTCCTTTATTTTGAATGATGGCTGTACAACGTCTTTACATTGAGTACGCGAGGCGTTGGCATCTTTCCACAAGAATCGATTTCCAGAAAGTGTTGACAATAGACTAGAGTTAATTGGCCTGCACCGAGAAACTGCTGTCTTTACATCAGCCCAAAGATTTTCAATTGGGTTTAAGTCCGGCGACTGTGCAGCCCATTCCATTAGTTGCACGCAGTTATCCCGAAAACAATTTTTGGCTAATTTACTGGTGTGTTTCGGGTCGTTGTCCTGTTGAAAGACCCAATTCAACGGCATCTCCTCAGATGCATACGGCAACATCTCTTCATGTAGTATTTTTACATAAAGGTGTTTATCCATAATACTTTTTATCCAGTATATAGGACCAACACGAGAAATACGAGAAACAGCCCAATATCATAATATTAGATCCTCCATTTTAAATAATCTTGGTTGTCTATTTGAGGTTGAGTTCAGTACGTTGGGGTCTTCTAACGTATAATCCTTTGCCACCAAACAACACAATCTTGGTATCATCAGTCCGTAGTACGTTCCTCCATTTTATAATCGGCCAATCTACGTGGCCTTGTGCAAACTGTATACGTTTGGCCACATGTTTTTTTGGTAGGAGTGGTGCCTTTCTTGGACTGCGGGCGTATAAACTATTATCCCTCAATCGCCTGCGCACTGTTTCTTCGCTTTCTGTTTTTCAGCAAATGTTAGGGCATTTCGGATCTTTTTATTGGAACAGCCGAGGATTTGTCTGATTTCCGAATAGGTTTTACCACTAGATACCAAATTTTTAATGGTTTTTCGGTCCTTAGGCGAACAATATTTTCCACGGCCAAATGTTTCTAAATATTATTAAGATTAAGATTAAGAATACATAGAGAATAAGTAAATTCGTACAAACCTATGTAAAAAAAAACTTTTGACAGATAATATTTCACAAATAACAGGAGAAAACTGATCGGTGCTATTATTTTGACTGCTTAAATATAACAAAAAAAAAAACTACTGACATAAAAACTACATTCCTTTGTTAATTAAAAATTTTCGCAGAGTGAAAATTCGAATATAACCATACAACAGTAACATATAGCAGTGGTCAACAAAAGTCTGCCACATTCATGTTAATCGTTGAAAATATAACCAATTACATTGTAGTGCTATTTTTTTGGACCGCAACTGCACATATATATCCTATTGGATACTCTTTAGTCTATAACATCTGTAAGCTCTTGATAGTTGCATGCAAGCACATAGTATTAAACACAGCAATTCGTATTAAAGCTTCTTCCACAATAATACACTGTAGTATTCTCAACTTATTACAGATAACTTCCAATATGCATCGACTTGACAATCCTGGTGTTTTGCACTTTGCTAGGTAAATTTCAAGACTTCTTCTTATCGAGATCCATCTGATGGGAAGACATGTCATTCATGAACTCGCATTTCGTCTTCTCATTAGCATTTTAGCGTATGTCAGGTGGAATTCCTGGCGATTAAAGAAGTCTTATATTGGCTTTGAAAACACTCTGTTATATATTTCTTAATTGATTATAGTTCATAATAAAAATGAACGAGCAGTTGAGTATTCACCATTGTTGGGCTCCGGTATTAGGGTAATTCCGGGACCGGAAAATACTATGCCTTCCACAGAACTACATGACCATATGTAAGGCAGTTGAACTGATCTAGCCAATACTGGAACTTAAGGCTCCCAAAAATTAGCTATCTCCAAGTAGATTGCAAATAATATTATATGTATAATAGACAAGCACTCCCAGTTGATTCTCAAATGATTTCTGAAGAAGATCTATGGAAATTTCTTCTACAATGAACAAATTAACTAAGAAACACCGATATCGACAGCTTCACGTGCTTCATCATAAGATCTAATAGGCTTTTCACACCAAACCAAAAACGGGGTTTTCAGCTAAAAGTTTACGAAAGCTCGAAAAACGTTCACATTGAAAATTTACAAGTTTTCGTTTGACATTTCAATTATTTTTACACCACACACAATAACAAATACATTGTGAATTGAAATTGAAATTACCCCAGAAAGCTGTTTTTTTTTTCGTTTTTCCTGGCAGCAACCCGTGATCAATTTATGTGACGATTAATTGAGCGCTGAATCTTTCACAAGGTGTGTTTGCTTAGTTTATCTTGCAAATCCAACATATTTTCGACAGGTTTTATTTAAAACTTGTAGTTTATCAAAACTTGTTGGTTATCAAAAATGTATGGGAAAACTTGTGTTTTCGTTTAAGGTTTTCAGCCAAAACCGATAGTTTCGCGAAAACCGTGTTTTGGGTTGGTGTGGAAAGGCTATAAATGGCTTAACGGGCACAGAGCAAATTTCAGTAGATCAATGTTTTATCAAAACGGACTAACTTTTTCTCTAAAATGTATCAGTTCTTCTGACTCTCCCTTCAATCTTATATAACCTTACGCGACACTTTGCAATATATCAATTCTTCAAATTTTTAAGGTTCTTTATTGATTAGACGACTTGCGTTAAAAAACCTTAAGACAAACCATCTCATATTATTCTAGCTAGAGAAGCTTAAGTTAGAGCAATTTTCAAGAAAATCTCTAAAGCAGTTACCCTTCTATATGAGTTAAACAAAAATTGGGTGTTTTGTTTTTAGGAAATTACGTAAGAATGTTCTGACTGGAAAGAGATCAAGCTTTATTCCTTGCTATTCACGTGGCACGTTTAGACAAACAACCACCGACGTGTGTTAGAAAACTTGATCAACCAATAATAATTATTCGGGCGTAAAATTTGTGAATATTGATATTGCTCCTCTTGATTATTTATAGAAGACCGAAAACGGTGGTGTTAACTTCATGTTAGAAAATGGCCACCCTCTAAGAACGACATTACACAGGGTGGCCCAAGAATCGTGCCACAAAAATAAAACGTAATAACTTTTTTTCAGTGTGAGTAATTGGCTTATTTTTTTTTTATTTTATAGGCTACTAATTAGATTTATCAAAATGAATGCTTGGGATACTGAAAAAAGGATTTAGATAGTGCAGCGGACTGCAAAGAATGGTATCTTTGCAGTCCGTCATTTCCGTCCAAAGGGAATTTAGGCTGGAGTTTGGCGGTACTCCCCCGAGTAGATGGACCATTATCAGGCTGGTGAACATGTTTGCCGAATATGGAAGCATCGAACGAAGACAGTATCATCGAGATCCCAATGTATACATTCGTGGCTGTTGCATCGGCAATACAGGCAAATCCAAGTGTTTCGACTCGAAACTTATCGGGCCAAATTTTAGTCAGCAGACGGTCATTACAACGGATACTTCATGATGACTTAAACTTGTTTCTGTACAAAGTCTAAATTACAAGCAAGTTTAACCCTCAGGATTTGCCTGTTCGCCGAATGGCCGAAGAAGACAACACATTGATAAATTGTTTGTTCATGTCTGGTGAGGCCGATTTTTACTTAAACGGCAATGTTAAGAAGCAAAATTGCCGTATATGGATTGAATCTAAACCAGAAATGCTCCATGAGACGGAACTGCACCCAAAACGAGTCACTGTGTGGTGCGCAGTTTCATCAAGGTGTATTGTCGGGCCATACTTCCTTGAAGTAACACAAACTATCAATGGGGACCGTTATTTACAGATGTTGAAGGAGTTTTTTTACCCAGAACTTCGCCGAAGACGTATCGCTTTAAGCAGGATTTGGATTCAACAAGATGGAGCACGTTCACACGTTACGGAGGAGCTCCAACGAAAATTCCCAAACAAATTGATATCCAGAAACTGCACTTTCCGCTGGCCTACAAGGTTACCTAACCTGACAGCACCAGACTTTTTGTATGGGGTTATGTCAAACAGGAAGTGTACAAAACGAAACCCAGGAATTTGACTGAATTGAAGCAGTCCATAAAGACAATAATTGAGGCGATCCCAATTTCAACCCCTCAGGCCGCAATGAACAATTTTCTGATCAGGTGCATCATATGCGTGGATGAGCGTGGAGGTCTTTTGCGGTCTATCATCTGTAAAAACCATTAGTTATTTAAAATAAAATTTAATTTTTAATCCAATAAAAAAAAATGAATGAAATACATCGATTAAAATAAAAGTTATTTAAATTTCATATTGTAGCACGATTCGTGCGCCACCCTGTAGCTTACCATTGTTTATTAAGTCGAAACTGATCTGCTAACTTCAGTACAATGTCCCGCAAGGCTTCTTATAAACAAAAATGTCGTTGACCTACCTAACAGTAATTTTAAACTTCTTTAGTAGTAACAACTTCAAGACATAAGACTTGATACTTTTTTGTTGTTGTTATTTCAGTTTTTCCTCTTTTTTTGTTATAAGACTAATGTGACAAACCTAATTTACCCTATAGAAAGCATAAAGAACCCAGATTGGTGCATTTATGGCCTTTAGTGAGTAAGTGTGTATGGTGAGGGGGTTTAACTCTGACCGAGATCGTATATGTCAGCTTTGAGCATGAGGAAGCAGCTGAGCAGCTCCCTTCAGCAGTTCCACCCGCATCAATTTTTAGGGTGTAAGAATGAAATGAGGGTTACAAATACTCTACAAATATAATAACAAATTTAAAACACACCGGCAAGTGCACACACGTAAAAAAAAATTTACGAGGAGACAAGAACGCATGGAAGAAGTAGGATACAACATCGTAGTCGGCTACTAACAGATTGTCGGAGTCTGAGACGGAGAAAAGAAAGTGAAGCCCTATACTACCTAGGCAGGCGATGATGGAAAGGAAACAAAAAAATACGAAATACGATGAAGACGACAGGAGCGGAAGCGGAAGTACATATAGGGAAAGAGTTCTTAACTTCTTCAACTGCTGATGGTTCTATAGAGTATATATAGAGAATGGAGTGGCTTATTTTCGTGATCGAAGAAAGGCATATGTAACGTTGGAATTCACCTGGTTTTGTTTGGTACATTTATATAGAGGGAGGAAAGAGCCAACAATTTTAGGGGCGTAAGGACTGTATTTTCACTCTTAAGTGGCGACAATGGCAGCAAAGGATTGTTTTAGGAAAAGAAACACCCACGAAAGTCGTCGTCGTCGTCCCCACACAAAGAAAAGAAAATAATTGTTAAGGGAGGCTCTGAAATACTGTTGTATAGCTGCAGGATAATAGAAGAACTGTTCCAAAGGGCATAATTGCTACTATACTACGTTACGTACAACCCGTATAGGATTTTTTGTTGCAACAAAAGCACCCAGCATTTTTATACCAACATATGTGTGCATATGTGTGTAGGAGAAGTAGATGATATGGCCTGGGTTGGGATTCTGCATGAATATCATTTTTACGGTCATTCGTCACAAGGAATTGTTTTGTATCCATTTTGTTTCTGCATCACGTTGCCTCCTCTCCAATGTAGCTTTTATAGCATAAAGTCCTTTGGGGTATATATTTTCCATGCCTAAAGCATGTTTTTGAAAGTCAAATCCAACACACGAGCATTTTATATAGTATAACTTCGCCATGACAAGGGTTATACTGAAAATATTATATGTATGTACACATTCATGTTGTGCATTATGTTGGATGATTTTGATGATGACAGTTAGGGTTCGAAGCAAAATACAACATGGAGGTTATGATGAGTCTGCAATTTTTTTTTCTTTTTCTTGCATACTACACTGAGCGTCGTGTGAATTGGGTCACTCACTATTAAATATTTAATGAAAGTGTTAAAAGATTATTTGTCTTTGGATATTCTGTAGTTAGTTTATGATGAAGTGAGAATGGTTTAATGTACTAACAACGACATATTGTTGCAGTGTTTTATTTTTAGTTAGTAACTGATTTATAAAATCCCTGGTAAGCTGTTGAGATTTGAAAGATAGTCGTTGCCATGTTTCTGGCAAATGTTTAAAAATATTAAAAAATTGTAAGAGCTCTTTGAATGGATTAGGTAGAAGATTATTTGTTAGTGATTTTTATTATTGTAACGTTTATTCTAAAAAGTGGTAAACTGTTATATTTATAAGGCATTTTCTTCAAGAAAGTAGCGTGGGCAGGAAAAATGGAACAGGCTTGTAACTGGATATCTTACGTTCGAGACAAGATATCAAAATTATTAAAACGTGGAATTTCCTTTAAACATAAAGGTTTAAAAAATATTTCCATCAATTGGTTGGGCTAACAGGGCAACTTGGGTGAGGCTACACCATTGTAAGCTTTTTCTTAAATCTCCAATTAATAATATCAAAATAGGATATACGCCCTTATTGTATAACGATTTTTTTTATAGTACGAGTATACCCACGAATCATGCCCTAAATTTTTGTTGACGAATTAAGGAGGGACAGCATGTACAGGGTTATTCTTACTTTCTTACTAACTTACCTTTTTAAGATGCAACGGCTTTCCATCTTCTCTAAATCTCAAGTTCTGACGCCCACGATGCCTTTTTCTTCAAATTCTAGGTTCGGCATTTCTTATCACCTCGAACACTGGGATTTCCAGCCTTCCTTGGCTACAGAGCGATCTTGTGAATCCGTATTTTTACACCTCTTCTATCTTTCCCGCCCTTCGACATGCTAACCCTAATGACAAAATATAATTTAATTATTAATTAATTAATTTATATAAACTTATTAAATTTATAATTTATCATGAAACGATTTTTTTTTAAAGAATGTTCAATCATCGTTCAAGTTCCTCCACCGGCACTGTGAAGCAGGAGTTATATCGACGCCGGCGCCGTTCGTAAGCTCTAATAGCTGGTTTTGCTATTAATAATGCTTTCTGCGCTAAGATTTTTAATGCTAAACTTTGTGGGTTTGGAAAAGTTCAAATGAGCAGTCGAATGTTTTGCAATGTCGCGTAATGCAGCTGTATAACTCATAATGCCGCCTAGAATTGATAGATAGATGTTGTACTTAGTCGTATAAGACTGTAAGGGTGAATATTTGTCTGTCTATGGTGGATCTAATGAGCTGGCTGATGCAGTGCTAGTTATTATTTATGGTTTTGTATTAAAGACTAGGGTCTTGTAATAGACTCACAACTGTATAAAAACATCGTTTTGCTTATTGTACAATATTCGGACAATATTTTAATTAAAATCCGCAAAAAGCTACAAATCTGCTATAAATTATTTTTGTACTTTTAAATACGGCCTGAAAATAATTCAATTTCAGTTATTAGTATGTACCTGCTTACAAGATTTTAACAACATAAGTGGACTAGCTAGGACAAAAATTCCAAATAAATAACAATCTGAAGACTTTTCCAGCCCAAGATAGGTAACGGATTCAACCAATACCAACTCAGTCTCTAAGTAGCTGACTAAAATAACTTACGTTAAAGTAATGTAGTTGGTATCCTTTAGTACGTCTCGAAAAGGTTCATCTCGCCGTCTCTTCTCAAGGAGCATTTTCATCTAAAAAAAGCCAACATCCAAAGTCCTTTACCACAGTACCAGGACGAGTATAAATACATCAAAAACTACCAACTAACTGACATTTATTTTGCTTTTGCTCATAACGGCAAGTATTCGTTTAATCTAAAAAGGTATAAAACAATCAAAAAAATGCATAACTTTTACAAATGGCTGCAAACAATTGATAGTTTTCTATTTTTTGACATTTATAAAGTGAAATTTTGCGAAATATCTACAAGTCCTTATTTGTACTCCTCGCGACTATTTGCTTCCGGAACAATTCTTCAGTAGGTAATGTTGCACAACTTGTAAGACAATGAAACCACATCACGTGACATAATATCCAATCGTTAGGGGTTTTTCATTGAAAACCAGATACAAATTTAAAGAACCCTCAAGGGAAAGGTACGACTGAATCTGCAGAACTTGAGATTTCGATAAAAAAATAGTGGACCGTACAATCCGTCTGTTTCAACCGCTAAACCGATTTTAATCAAGCTTGCACATATGTATATTAAGTGATTTCCTAGAGGGAAAATTAATCTTCTTTTTAAGTCCTAAAAACAACCGCTATGAAAAAGCAGAATTATCTCGAAAATTGCCTTAAAAGTATTGGGGCATATTCGTAGTCGCCGATAAACCCAGGTTTTATTAAAGTACAGTTTAAGACAATTTTGGTTCAATGAATAAAGACCGATTTTACTTACAAATTCTGGGTTTTATATTTTTATAAGATTATTACTTTTTATACTACACAAATAGTTTTAAATATTTTGGAATGATAAACTTAAAACAATAGAATCAACGTCCGAAAATTCAACTAAGCCTAGGCTTAACTTAGACACAGTTTAAAAATAACTATATGAATAGGCCCCATTGATTAAAAAAAATCGGTAACATGTTTTAAACAATTTAGCACTAAATGTTATTAATAGTATCTGTCATTGAACAGCTTTTTGATTTTTAACATTTTAATTAACTGCTTAGAGTTTTTTGAAAACATTTTTTTTTTTGAAAATTGAGTATTTCAAAAACGGGTGGTCGATTTTTTGAATTTCTATTTTAAAAATTATTGTTAAATATGTATATACTTTAAATTGCAGTACCAAATTTTATTTTAGAACATAACTTAAGAAACGTAAAAAAATATTTTAAGAATATATTTAGATCTTGAAGAATCTTGTGTTTATGATCCAACTGTAGTGCATTTTCTTAATATATTGGAATTATAGTTTAATTCTAAAGACTGGTTGAGTTTTTTAGTTGTTTATATTTTTTTGCAAATCTTCAAAAATTCAGATACATTCAGGAATATTTTCGCAATTAAATCGCAAACCACAAAAAGAAACAAAAACAAACTAAAAACAAAAACTGGAAGCATCAAGTTACTTTTCTTGAAAATAAAATTTCCATCGAATAAAAGTTATCTGCATATACTATAGCCATGGAGTTGCATGCAAACACTTAAAAACTTTCAGCCATCATTTTAAAGGAAGTCACTTATAATCTCAAAGATAATAATACTTTGTCAACTTTTAAATGTAATGTTTGTAAAGTGATACTATGTAACCGCCTTCCACTTTGCTATAAGACAAAAAAAAAACGAAAAACCCACCAAATTCAAAAGCCTTCCCTTTCAGAAATGGAGAGGCAGAGGCAGACCACGTGCTATCGATGACGTGGACGTTGTGTGTGTGCAGCAACACATTCAAGTGGTCGTCTTCATCGGCAATATGACTACAGCATCGACATCAACGTCGAAGTTGTCGTCATCGTCATAACCATCATCATCCTTATCATCATAATCATCATTTTTATCGTCTTCTTTAACTTGTTCTTCCTCATGGCATAGAGTAAAGAAGTTGTAGCAATTTAGTCCTTATGTTTCCTCATTCTCTCGAAGGAGTTGTGTGGCTTTAAGTGCACTTGATAACATTGTTTCCCTGATTTGGCAACCCACCTAACATATTTGGAGCTTGTGGAGCGTTAAAGCTAATATGTATACTGGGATGCGCAGCAAGTATTAAATGCAGACTATGCACCGAGATTGCATTTGTGGCAATTTCCGGCGGTTTAGCTCGTTTATAATGCATGTGTGTATGTATGTGAGAGGTTGTGCCTCATATTAAGGTCTCCCCAGTGTCTACATTTCCTTTATTTCCTCATATTTGTCTAAACAACAATTTTTAAATATATGGAATTTTCTCTTTTCTTTTTTTGTTACAGATATTATATTGTCCGAAATATTTGAGACACATCTGAGGGGTCCTGGTTTTGTGATGGAACCGCCCTCTCGTTTAGAGTTCTCGAATTCATCAGGTGGATGGCTTGATTGCTCGGCATCGGGTAGTCCGCAGCCCGTGATAGACTGGATTACGGTTGATGGGTCACCAGTGGCCGATATAAACGGCGTTCGACGAGTGCTTAGGAATGGAACTTTAGTGCTTATGCCGTTTCCTGCTGCCGCCTACCGACAGGACATTCATAATACAATCTACAGATGCGTAGCATCTAATACTGTTGGCCGAATTATATCGAGGGATGTGCAAGTTAGAGCCGGTAAGTTAATTTGATTTTTTTGTTCGGATGTATATTGTATATTTGTATATACAACAGGATGTAGCAATTCAAACGTTTTCTCATTGTTCTTATTGTTCTTATTGTTTTGTTTTTTTTTTTATTATTATTTTGGTGGTCCTTAGTGTAACGAACGAAAGGTTTCATTTTGAGGAAATGAGTTGATTTGCATTTTATGAGGGATGTCATTTACAGGGAATGCGGAAGGAAGCACGTGTAATGAGGAGGAGGATTATGAAGTTTTGAGCGGTCGTAAAACATTTCTCTGTTATTGTCATTTTTCCTATTGGGAAATGCTGATTTGCTTGTCTGTCTGTCTTGAGACATGGTTGAGAGTCCTTTTGTGCTTTGCTCGAATTACAAGGGATACTTTTTTTTGTTAAAGGCTTCATGAAAATAAGCCTGTACCTACTTTAATATTGACGACAAAAGACCCAAGAAGGGATTGAGGATATCTTTTCATTAACTCTCCGCCGGTATTTTATCATTGTTTCATTTAGGCTTTAAAATAGAAATGGTATAACTTAAATGCCTTTGTTCATTTTTTTTTCTAAAATAACAGGAAGAAGGCAAGTAAAAGTATTTATTTTAAGAAATGAAGAAATAAAAAAAACACGAACACGTTTTATTAATCTTTATAATGCTTTCGGCCGGAAGAAAATGTTAAGTCAATTAATTTTTTTGCTTTAAGAATAAATTTTCCTAAATTGAGTACTTTTTGAGAACATTTAGAAGGACTTTTTTTATCGTGGGAACATATTTTTGTTCTTACAAACAAACTGACTTGTTTTAGTAACCTGAAAAAGTCGTCGAAATTTAAAATACGTCATTATTTAGCATTTACCTTGCAAATTTGATGAAAAATCGCCCAGGATGGAGGAAATAATGTTCGCAATTTATATGGTATTTCAGTTTTATAAATAGGTATACAACTGGTTGTGAGCAATATGTCATTTAGTTTTATATGTTTTTTGGTTGGGCGCCATTTTCAAACCCATAAATATTTGAAACGTCTCAAAAACTCAAGAAGTTGTGCAAGAAAACTGTTGTCATTCGTTCAAATAGCGACTTGAAATATCATTAAGAGAAGAATGTTGTTCAAATACAGAAAGATAAAGGATCGAGAAGGGAGTCCAAAGTACATACTTCTATAAATTCTTCAAAAAATATCAATTTTATGCCAACATGTGATAACTTTTATATTTGGGCCGGACTGACAGCTGTGAAAATTTAAACTGCAAGTTTCGTTTATTGTACCACCCGCATAATTAAACAAAAAATCATTAAATATGGTCATTGTTATGAACCTAGACAACACACTGTATACCATTCCTTATCATTAAATGTCAACTCCTGCGGATGTGTGTAGAATTCTATTGAATAATCGTCAGCTCCCACTATCTACATAGTATTTCCTAATAAAAAAATAAGCAGCTCATCGAAAGAAATTATACTGAAAATTCTGCGTTGCCTCCGCCTTGTTAATGTTCCTTCAAAAACGCAATTAAATTACCAACACCCAAAAACTTACCTAACCCACCCACCCGGAGTGTACCTCAACAATATATTTGTACTTCATCCTCTGATCCGGAGTGTACCAGCCAACAAGCAATGCCAGCTATCGTCAATCCTTCCTGACATCATTAGAACTATTGTATTTTACAAATTAGTATTTAATCTCTTATAATTCACATTTACTTCTGTCCAAAAATATTATAATTAAAAGTAAGATTCCTATAGAAAATCGAAGCTAAGAAATCTGAAATTCTTTTGTAATTTTCATTATAGAAATTAAATCGGCATAAGTTTCCCAGCCGGTAGAATTTAGTAATTCCGTTTCCGAATGGTATAATGTTTGACTTTCCTGCTCTAGTAAAATTTGGAAGCTCCTTTTGGATCAGAAAAGAAAGCCCTTCCCAAGGGTTTGTATTTGCATTCTTAACCTGGCCAAAGCGGGACACTTATAAGTGAAGTGTAGGACTGTTTCCTTTTTCATCTGGTTTTTACAGCTACGGCAGTATTTAGGCCATATCATTCTAGATATCATATAGTCGGTTAAATTGTTGTTATCTTATGTTGTATTCCGTGAGGAAAACTGATAGAATCTTGTCCTTCATAGCAGCTAGTGGGATAGAGACATTCTCTTCAAGGGAGCTATGAAGGGCAGATCCTTGCAGGTCAGCTCGTCTACCCATTCATTACCCTCGTTGTCAATGTGCCCTGGAACCCAGACTAAATTTATTCTATGGTTAATGTCCAGAGTCCAGGTAATCAGGCTCATTTTGGCATTGTTTGACCATTTTTAATAATATTTTTGTCGAATTTAGGGCATTGATAGCCGCTTAGCTGTGTGTGATTATTTGCCGAATTTAGATTTTGATTTAATTTAAGAACTTTGCATGCTTCTATTATAGCTAGCATCTACTTCTTGAAAGACGCTAGCATAGTCGGGAAGTCGGAAAGATCTAGACACTTTCAGCGAATTTGGGAAAATTGCTTCTCCTACACCGCACTCCATTTTAGATCCGACGGTAAAAATGTTAACATTGAAATCTTGCGACACTTCGTCATCTTCCCAATTCTATCTGCATGGGAAGATAACCTTAAAACCATTGCGGAGGCTCAGAGTAGAGGTGCAGTAGTCAGTGTTTGTCGACAGAATATCTGGTTGAATCTGTGTTGCTCTGACAGTAGGTTTTGGCTAACCAGCATTTTGTATCTTTGATTCTTAGAGCGCTGCAAGATACCAGATGTTTAATGTGGGGGTCAAAAGGGAGGAGATGTAGATAGAGATAGAAGAAAATCTTAGGGCCCCTGAGGCGCCAACGGGAGCAGTTCTCTGAATTTTCTTCAATTTATTATAAGACTATATTACTGAGCCGTATTATTAGACCGTGAATAAATAAAAAAATATGTTATTGAAATTAATTGGAAAGGATTCTGCTTGTTAACCTGAGTTTAAATGTTGTTTTTGGGAAAACCCTGGGCTCCGACCAGATTTAGCCTTTGGAAAAAAGCATCACATCCATTGTACTTAAGTAGGCTCTATTTCGGTTTCTGTTGATAATTTTCGATAAAGTTTTCCGTAAGTAGCCTGTCAATTACAAATGTCGGTTTCGGTTGTGCTGAAGCTATTCAAAATAATTTAAGATCTTTTTTCATATTCCCTTTAATCGTTTCTCCAACCCATCCCACTGAGCTACCTATTTCCGATTTATTTTCAGCTTCTGTGATAGGTTGTCTTCCATTTCTACACATGGTACAAACATCTGAGCCCTTTATCTAAAATCTTCACGTCATCAGCTTCATTATAGAAGTCAAAAATCGGTAAACTGCAATACTGTAGCATCTGATACATATGGCTTTCAACATCTAGCCATCTGCGCCTGTACTCATAAGTCGGCTTATCAGATTGTTATATCTATGCAAATTGTAGCTTATGAAATGAAACGAGTCATTTAAGAATTTCAAAGTACAATTTGGTCAGTAATCCAATGTTCTAATATAATTTATTACTTGCGGCCCTTTTACAGAGTGGGTCAGAGAATCAAGTTACAGAATATTCTGACAGTCACTTAGGTTTCTAGCTATCTATTTCTTATTTCGCTCACCAAGTTGTGTGATATGTGATATGGTCTTGTTGGTATTCAATTGGTGATCCTTTTCAATGCTATTAGCTGTTTTTGGATCGCCGGTGTTCTGGTGCCCACTGTGCCGAACCTTTGAGTTTACAATTTCATACTTTTGAGTTGTGTTCTAACGAACCTGTGAGATTAATTTAGTAAGGCATTGTGAAACAGTTCCGCTGAAGAGATCCTCATTTCATTCGACATTCTGAACGCTATTATGTGACATTTGACTAAAATTCCACAATTTTCAAATACCCACTAGAACCTACCATACTACCCTTTGAAATTAAGACGCGCTTTGAAGTTTTGAATGGATTTAGGTCTTAAAAGAACGGAGGTTTTTCTCCTTTGGCTAAAGCTTGCATCATCAAAAGTTACCCCTATGAAATTCTAGCGTCAAGTGTACTAATACGTTAAACTAATTTTATAGCTCATTGCTCTAATAAATTTTATTTTGTTTTCTTTTTTTTTCAAAAAAAGATGCAGCAAATGGAAATAAATTCTATGCGTTTCATCTATGCACTTAAATTGAATAAGCCATCATCTTATCATCTCGTCAACTTATGAACTACCTGCCACAAATTCGGCTTTCTATAATTCATTTCCTGCTTAAAATCTCGGCTGCAAAATTTGAAATAATCTGTTTAAACTCTTCTTCAGAAAGAAAAATATATATCAAGGCAAAAAAAAAATAGTGAAAAACTTCTACTTTCCGCAGCAAAGCTTCTGCTTCTTCATAATTACTTCCTATTATTCCGCACCGAACGTCAGTATATCAGGATTCTTAGCTTTGCTTATTCTGAGTGTGTGCATTAATGCCACAGTTCCTTAAGTATGAACGTCTTCCTTTCCCAACATTTATATAGTGTCTAGTTTTTCTCTCGCCCGCCCGTCCGAACTAAGGCACATCGGCTTCATCATCATCGTTGCCGTTGGTTGTCGGCATATACCTTCCTAGTTCCTCCCATTAAAGTGTCAAGTATCTGCTATGAAGGAAAAGAAGACTCTATGCCCGACTAAAATTTCAATATCGAATCATCATAGCTTTGCCATAACATTATCTCTTCTGCAAACCTCCAACACCACCACCCTCTTTTAGCCGCCCTTAAAACCTCATCTTCATCGGGTATTCATGGCATAATTATAATCTTAAAATCTGGGCACACTTAATATTCCGCTCATTCAGCCGTCCGTCGTCGTCGTCCTCATCTTCGTTGTATATAATGATATGAGAAGAGGAATGGAATTTTAACGCCCTCTAGTGTGCAATGTGGGCACATACCCTAACACATACTTAAAATATGTAAAATTATGACATTATTCAGCCACACGAGTTGTCGTCATTTTTGCGGCTACAAATTCAACATTCACCACAAAAAGGACGAAAAGGATTAAACAAAATAGAATTTAATTTTCTTGTTCGTCTTTTCTTCTTTTCTTTATATATTTTTTTTTTAATGATTTGTTTGTGTTATAAAATGTAACTAACTTGCATACATACATATTTATATATTGTGACTTTGTGTATGTATGAATTTTTGTACTTACAGTGGTGGCACAAGCTTACAAAGTGGACGTCGAAGTGCTATCAGCTTCGAGGGGCTGCACAGCTATCCTGCGATGTGTGGTGCCAACCTTTGTTAAGGAACTAGTTCGAGTGGTCTCCTGGGTTCATGAACCCGCAATCTACATCTACCCATCACTTCAAGGAGGTACGTATGATTAAACATATCTGCATTAATACGTTTGTGAAAATATATTAAAAAAAAAAAATACACACACATATTTAGTAGGTAGTTAGTTCCCATGCCAAAGCTTTGGTTAACTTTAAAATTTAAATTATGGTTTTTGTTGACATATAAAATTAACTCTGTTAAGTTAAGTAGAGTGTGGAGTATATGAGTGTTAGAAAAGAGTTAAACCTAATTAATCCAAAGGATCAACGCAATTTGATATTTTGAGAATGTTTTTAATTTTTATTTATGAAATTACGTAACTAATTATTTTTTAGTTAAACTTTTTTAATTCTTAAGGAATTTCGAATTTCTTTAAATAGGGTTTGAAAAGTTGATCAGATGTAGAACGAGAAAAAGTTATTACTTAAAAATTGTACTTATGAATTTATTTTGGAAAATACTAATTTCATTTTGCCTTAGTTTGCCCTTGCTCCCCTTCATTAGCTTAGGTTTAGTTTTTTGAAACTTTAAAGCCATTGCAGATTATTCAAAGTTCAATTCTTATTTGAACACTATTCGTATTTGGTTGTTTTTTTTTTTTCTTGGCAATAATGCTGTTGTGATTAAACCCAGGAATGAACTATTGCCAACACCAAAAACGTAAGCATGAGTTGAATCGGCTTACTAAAAATTGATTTCTTCATTCTTGAACGTGTCTTAGGAGTTGTATTTGAAAGTTTTTTACCTATATGTATATCAATTCTGCCGTAATGTCCTAAAAGGCCTGCATATATTCGCCTGCACGTCATTATTCCACTGCTAAGAATATTGATCAATTATCGCAGTATTATAGTATTTGTGCAGGATGACGATGGAGAATGCACGCTGCTCCATCAAGATCGGCAAAGACCACACAGACACCTTTGATGTCAAAAAAGGTTTTAGGCAGGGCGACGTGCTGTCATGCGACTTCTTTAACATCATTCTTGAAAGAATAGTGCAAAACTCTCACGTCAACACTCGAGGCACAATCTTTCAAAAGTCCGTCCAATTACTCGCTTAGGCTGACGACATTGACATAATCGGGCGAACAAAGCGAGATGTCAGTGGTGCTTTCGTGAGTATTGAGAAGGAAGCCAAGAAAATGGGTTTAACAGTGAACGGAAGCAAAACAAAATATATTCTGTCAACAAGAAAGGACACCCAGCCCCGGCGTCTCGGACAGAACGTCACTATAGACAGCTATAATTTTGAAGTGGTCAGAGACTTTGTAGACCTAGGATCCGCTATAAACTCAGCGAATGATACCAGTGCTGAGATCAAACGCAGAATTACTATTGCCAATCGCTGTTTCTTTGGGCTTAGAACTAAACTGTCCATATATAAAACGCTCATCATCCCAGTCCTGATGTATGGTGCAGAGACATGGACAATGTTAACGGTGGATGAGAACGCGTTAGGTTGTTTTGAGAGGAAAATTCTCCGGGTGATTTTTGGTCCCGTCTGCATAGATGGGGAATGGAGAAGACGATACAACAACGAACTATACGGGCTGTACAGCGACACCGACCTAGTCACAAACTTGAAAAGCCAACGACTGAGATGGCTGGGTCACCTAGAGCGAATGGACACCAATGCTCCGGCCCGGATAGTCTTTGAATCCTGCCCCGTGGGACAGCGCAGTAGAGGTGAACAGCGTAAAAGGTGGCGCACGCAAGTGGAAGAGGATCTCAACCAACTTGGAGTGCGAAACTGGAGACAGATAGAAACCGAGCCCACTGGAAGAAGCTTGTTGGTTGAGGCCCTGGTCTACCCCGGACTGTAGCGCCACCTTAAGTAAGTAAGTAAGTATTTGTTTATTTTTGTGAAATTTAATGCTTAAACGCTAGTATCCAGTATGGATCTATTCTGGATTGTGCTTCCCAGAATTTGGAAAGTATACAAACTTTGATATACTAACAAAATGCAAAATGCCTCAATACATAATGATTTCGACAATTTCTTCAAACATTTGCTAAGGTATGTCCTCAATAACACAAATAATGTTTACTTCGAAATCGTAATTAATATTGGTTTGTCAGTAAAGCTTAACGCCGAAAGTATATCGACGGCCACATTAAAGGTTCCAGTATCCGAAAATATGTCTTCATCCAATGTCTTCTTCAATAGGCTGACTGCACGAAGCGCCACCTATTGGTATCAAATCACTTTTCCATATTCCATAAACAATTGATAGGATAACGAAAAAGTAATTAATCATGGATCCAAGAAAATACGTTGATTATCCTCTGTTTCGACAAAAAAATCCATGCTCGATGAACAACCACCGACTCCGCCAAACTTTATATTTGTCAGAATATAATGACACGGGGCTCCAATATTGGCATAAGCAAAGCATTGTATCACATATCCATTGATCAAAAAAAATGAGTCTCGTTGTTGAACACAATGATAAAACAGAAATTCTAAGCCAAACCATTATCTTTCGACCAATTGGATCTTGTAAGCCTTCAAACCAATATATTTGCGTTAACTTTTCCATAAAAAACTAAGCTGTTGTGAACAACAAACTCCAATCGAATCGATTAATTTGGATTTTCTTTAAACTGGAGATGTCAGGACATGAAGTTACAGCAATTTTTCAAAATAAGTCGTTCTATTTTAGCTAGCGAAAAATGTTTGCAGCATTTAGTGCTTATAACGGGTGTTTTTTTAAGAGCTTGATTACTTTAAATAATAATATATATATCACTGTTATTATAATCTGGTATTTGATTGCATGGCATTTATATACGATTTCCGGCATATGTCCACCGCGGCTAGGAGTTACATAGTCCATTCCATCAGTCCAATTTTTGAATACTTTTCCAATAAATCTGCCCGTAGCTGATATAAAAAAAAACGTTCGTACTAGACTAGACCCCTTTTCGAATGCTTGAGAGACATAAAGAAACGCGGTTCAAGGTGATTTCTTGTCGCGGAACGGGTTAGCTATGATTTCTCTGAAAACAATTCCCCGGATAACGAATTCCCATATCACGATTGCCCCTTATCTGTGAAACTAATACTATTTTTGATTTTTAACAATACGCTGCAATGATATAATTATTTTTAAAAAATCAAAAAAAAAAGTTTGTACAAAAATTTGTTTTTATAATATTTTAAGAAGAAGCAGAAATATTAAAGAAATAAACAAAATATTTTTAATAAGTACGAAATAGTACTTTTTTAATTGTGCGGGCAATCGTGACTCAGGCAATTGATTTCCGTGAAAAAGTTACGTTCCCCGCCGGACTTTTCAATTTCAGCGTTATTCTAAATATCTGTATATCCTCGACTCATTGGAAGCAGTCTCTTGCTCAAAATTTTTGTGGAGACAACTAATGCGGTTTTCGTTTGGTAAATTTATGTTTTGATCTATAAATTAATTTTTTTCGTAACGAATCGAATACGTTTTCAGATTAATTTTTATTTGCTACAGTATTGGGGTATATTTGGGTATGTGAACAAGCTAGATGTATCAGCTGTCTTGGCAAACTGATGGCTGTCAATTATGATGCATAATGGTTTTAGTAAAAAGAGGGCTAGATCTGCCGAAAAATCCAAATCTGCAAAATTAATGTGCGCGTCAATACAAGTGTCTTAAAATTAACACACATTGTGTCATTTATCATTTGGAAATGATAAATTGTTAAATTTATCATTTTATTTTGTCAAGAATCATCTTTCAAAAGAACGCTAACAAATTTTCAAACATTATTATCTTTCAACACATTTTTGTGGCAGACATTTTATATAGATGCCAGTAGTCATTTTCGTTAAAATCGAGAACAGTACATTTCGACTGCTTATTAAACACTATTTTCTGCGAGAAAACACAATACGCATACCCAGGTTTGATTCATATTATGGGTACTCTTTACCATCGATTGAAATCATTACTCAATTTCGGTGCGGTCGTTCAAGCACAAGTGACGCCGAACATTCTAGTCACCCAATTGAAATCACCACATGAGAAATGGTCAACAAAATCAATGGTTTGATAATAAACGGCGAGTGAAAGTGTGCAAAGTTGAAGAGGCCGCAGAAACATTGAAAGGCTTTCCGCAAGATGGTTGCCGCGTTTGCTGACAATACACCACAAACTAAAATGTTTGACAACTTTAAAGGTGTGCTTAGCGATGTTCCAGAAAAATTCCACTGAGATTTTTCGCCGTTTCGTAACCGTGGATGAAACCTGAATTCAACACACCAGAAACCAAATCGAAGTCGAAGGAGGCCGAGTTGGGTTTGTCAGGAAACAAGGTCATTGCGACAGATTTTCGGGATGCATGCTGTGTTTTTCACATGGATTACCATGAAAAAGGTAAATCGATCACGCAGAACTGCTGGATCGATTCCAAGCCAATTTGAAGAAAAAACGCGTATATTTGGCGGAAAAAAAAGCTCCTTTTCGCAAGGGTAAGGACAACGCATCCGCGCACAAGTCCGCAGTCGCAATTGCGTATTTGCCCAGATTAAACCCTCTGCAGAAGAAATGGCTTGCATGTAAGAGATTTGAGTCCAATGTACAGGTCATCACTGACAAAAAAACCCTTATTTTGAAAGGACACGAAGCATCTTATTATTTGAAGGCCATTTACAAATTGGGGAAACTTTCGATGAAGTGTATCGAGCTAAAGGAAGACTATGCTGAAAAATCAAATATTTTTATGCCGAAAAGAGTGTTCCCGATTTAATTTTTGAGATACTTATTTGACGAACTTAGTGCTATTCTTCAAATAAAGTTTTCAACAAACTAAACTACAGCAGCTTTGCATGAGTAAGCTCGATAAACTATGCCACTAACGATACATTATCAGAAGAATATGACTACTAACGAGACGAAGTATACTCCCGTTACCTGCTTTTAAAAATCCTGCATGCATGTATCGCTTTTATACACTCGAAAGCTTCCAGGTTCAATAGAATAGTATTTTGGCAACTTATATATAATTTTCCCAAAAAATGTTCACTTTTAGTTTTAATGATATTAAATCCCTCAAATCCCTTATTCTCATGTTTCAGATGCCAAAATTTCGACAACAAATTATTATTTCATATCCGGGCTGTATTAGTTGCTTTTGTCTTTTGAAACTTTTTCTAGTCAGAATATTGTATCATTTTTCATTACATTGCGAATTGAAATTCGAAATATAGATACTTATCCGAAGCCCAGACTTGGGAACTGAAGAAAGCAATTCAACGCTTTAGTCACACACAAGGATGTGGGCACCCAGTTCCTTAATGTTGACTTTAGATGAATATCAACATAAATTTATATTTATTTATTAATGAAAAAAACAACCAACAAAGATTGTATGATCAATATTTATTCAGATTACATACATGCTCACCTTCCTCATACATAAATCATACTTAATATAAAACTCGTCCTTTTAACAAAATAATATTTTCAACACAAAAAAAAAGAATAAAAAATAACTCAATTTAATTCTATATAAAAGCAATTGCATGTTTTTTGGCAGGACATAGTAATAATTTGTAATATAAATTTGCATATGTGTGTGTAAAGCTTATTTAGGTCCAAGATATTACCGATTTAAGTGCCAAGAATTTGTTTTACTAATAGAGACATTTTACTGTTTTATTCCACAGATGGGAAATTCCATTTATTGCCCACCGGCGAATTGCTCATACATAATCTGCAGGATAGTGATGAATCACAATCGTTTCGGTGCCGGAGCATGCACCGGCTTACTAGGCAGGTTGTGGTTAGTTCTCCAACTAGGCTACGGATTAATGGTAAGTTAGTCTTATCATAAATGTGAATTTCAGCACATACAGATCGGTTATTTTGTGGATGCGTGTGTTTGTGACTTGCGTATGGCTGTGTGTACATGATGTTTTGAGAAATTGTATGTCGTCGTTCCTCGAACGGAAGCCGAACCTAGAACTGTATAATAGTTTTGAGTTAAAGTCCCCCTGATGTAGATTGCAGGCGATTATGTGCATTTGTAAGTAAAGTGCTTGTGTATATTTCTGATGTGTATGGGATAATAAATATCCTGGAACCAGGTCAACCATGGATAGAAAGGATATAGAGCAAGCAAATACCTTCATACGTATATACGCATGTTGTCCTTCCAGTTTTCTGTGAGAGAGCCTTCGGGTTTAGTAAAACTGTGTACACAGAGGATTTATATTATTTGCTATAGATTTTGTCTTAAGGTCAAGTCTTGGAACAGATGGCTAAACTATTTATATAAGAATCAAGGGAAAAAAAATATAATCCTTAATCACCTCTTATATGCATGTCATTGATTCCTTATGCATGCCTTTGATTAATTAAATACAAAATCGAATCTTCATAATTCCAAATCACATATAATTACTTTAGGGATTTTCATTTCTCCCAGTTAAATGTTACTTGTATAAATGTTTGCTAGTATTTTTGGGTGTGTGCGTGTGATTGTTTTATTTGATTTGTTTTTCTCTGGGGAAAGGCTCCATCTATCCCTTGAAAGGAGCAGGATATAAAACTTACTATAGGCCAAGAGATTGATTGATTTCGTGAGGTGAATTTTTTGTTCGGCATTTATTTTTCCATAAACAAAATTGATTGAGTCGATTGAACCTGATATCCTTGTTTGTAGTCAACATAACTCTCATGCTATCAATAAATCATTTATCAGCTTTTATAGGGAGTCTATGATGTGAAATCAATTTGTGATATTGACGATAAACGAAAATAACAACTTAACGAGGAAATAAAATTATTTGTTAACAAAACAAAAAAAAACAATTCCCTTATCCTTTAGCTTTTGGAATTGACGTTTGAGCATAAATTCGTGAGAAATCTGCATGAAGACTTATGGAAACCTACAAGCTAAAGGGTAAAACAATTTAAATATATGAGGATTAACCTTGGAAACCTTCGTTAAAATCTTATTATAGTCATCTATAACTGTATTAGTAATTACAAATTGACAAATAAGGATGAAGCATTTATCATCTGTCAGTTGACAATTATTAATACTTAATTAATTAATTTTGTTTAATATACAAAATTGAAACATACATTTAAAAAAGTTCTTCTAAGATTTGTTTTCTGTGGTCAAGTGCTAGCTTGGTGTAGTTGCAAAGGGATTCCCAGTCTAAGACTCCGTTTAAGACATCTATGATTTCCTCTTCACTGAGGTAGTTTTTTCCAAGTGTACTCCTCTTGGTTTCCACCAAAACAGGACATCTTCCTACGAAATGGAACACATTTTCGCGTTCTCTAGTGGTACATAATCCACAAATTTCTTCCAAATCACTCCTATGAGCAACATAGTTCAGGGGAAGTATCTCCCCTCTTGCTTTTAAAACCAGTGACATGAGATCGGTTGGATACTCCGCCCTGAAGTAGTTATTTCGTAACAGGTTATAGTTTAGCCTTGCATATATGTCCCTGTGTAATGAACTTCTGACTTTCTAGGTATTATCCTCTCTCTTTCCTTCGTCCACTAACGATATGAGTCTATAGAGTTCGCTTTTCCACGTTTCCATCCTATCGCTTCGGATGTGTATGTCCACAGTAATCTGCTAGATCTCTCCATGACTCGAACCATGATATTTGTTTTTGAATCACAAGCATCGTAATATTCTTTGGTAGTCTCCTATCATCCATTGCTATAGTCTTTAAAATATAGTCTATCTGTATTTTCAGAGTTGAAATAAATAAAGATGGTAGACCTGTCTCTAGCATTAGTATGTGATTCGCAGTACTATTAGGTAGTTTCAAGCTTCTTTTTAAGAAATAGCGCAGAAACTGCTCAACTTCATCGAACTCCTTATGGCCCCAAACTTGAGCTGCATAACACATAATCGCTTTGGCTGTGGTTTCAAAAATACGATATTTGGATTCGTAGTAAACATCTTTACAGTAAACCACAGTCCTCCATGTTGCGTTTAATGCGTGTTTCGATTTGGCGAACTTATCAATCATATGATTTTTCCAGTTCAGGTTTCTAGATATCCGCATACCAAGATAGTTGTATTCACTTACGACTTCGATGTTTTGAGCTCCAAATTTCCAGGTTTCACCTCCTCTACGAAAAATCATGACTTTAGACTTCTCTAGGTTCACCTGGAGCCTCTATTTGTTGCAGTACTCGAACAATCTATTGATCATCAATTGGAGACTACCAGGCGACTCCGCTAGCATCACAATATTATCGGCGAACATTAGTACCTTGATTAAAAGATCCGCTGAAACACGCGCTCCACCCTGCAATACCTCTTCTAAGTCATCTATAAATAGAGAAAATAATAAAGGACTCAGATTGCATCCTTGCCTCATTCCTATTTCCACTTCGAATTGCTCGGATTGTATGGATCCAAAAGCGACTGCAGAAGTTGTTGAGTTATAGAAGTATTCCAAACGTCAAAAACTTTGACGATACTCCTTTGTTACACAGCTTCAGCATAAGTGCTTTCCTGTCTATGGTATCGAATGCCGCCTTGAAGTCGATGAAGAAATCGTAAAGTTTTCTTTTAGATTTTATAAAGATTTCAGGTATATTGGTGAGCGAATAGATTTGATCTATGGTCGAATAATTCTTTCGAAACCCAGCTTGCGACTCGCTTAATAAGTTATTGTTATGAACCCAATCATAAAGCCGTTTGCAGAGAAGTTTCGTAGAAATTTTCATAGATGAATTCAACAATGATATTCCTCTGTAGTTGGCAGCATCTTCTTTGTCACCTTTTTTAAAAATTGGGCAAATGATGTCTTCTTTGAAATAGAACAGTAAATAAGCTGAATCGTATGCGTGGTTTAAAGCTTTTGTTAGAGTTACTATAAAAATAGAAGTGTCTATTTTATACAACTCTTGTCCAAAACTCAGCAGCATTTCTGCAGTCTGCAAGGTCTTGAGCAAGTTTTTTGAGTAGGTTTGGCGTTTATAGCTTAGTAGCTCTTTGTATTGTTTGTTAACTGCAAGACATTGCGCTTTAAAAAAGATATTCTCTGGAAAACTTCTTAGTAATCCTAGTCAAGCTACCATACAATCATTATCAAACCATTTTTCGTGGTAGTGGATAAAATTGTTGTTTACCTGATATTGCACCGGTATAGAGTTAAGGACAGTATTGCCCACCTCCGATAAGCTAAGACAAAATAGTGAAGATGATGTCGCTTGAAGGAGAAGACTATTATTCAAATAGTGTGAGTACCTTTCGGCAAAAACATTATTCCACCTGAATTTTCCCGGAGTTACTGAGTCTTCTGGTTGCCTCTGGTTTCTGTTTAGGTTGGATTGGGAGGTGATCGGAATGTACAGGGTGCGCCAGAGAAACTTACTTATTTGAAAAAATTCCCGTGCGGTGATTTGGGTGGTTAGAGGGGCGAGAGGGGGCGCATCTGGAGGGGGAAGTTCCCAAGTTTGTTTCTCCCACCAGTCAGTTGCCATCATGCTCTGGTCTAGAGAGCAGCGGCCCTTCGCAGTCGAGAGCTTCTTTTCTAACGGTCGCTCACTTGTTGCTACGCAACGTGCCTTCCGCGCTCGCTTTGAAATTCCTCCTCACAGACTCGTTCCTGGCCGTAATTCGATTCTGTTGTAGGTTAACTCATTTCGGGAGTGTGGAAGTGTCGCTAAACCCAGAAATGGACTTCAACGGACCATCAGAACTCCGCAAAATATCGAAAGGGTGAGGCAGTCAGTTGTGCGTTCTCCCCGGCGTTCGGCTCGCAAACACGCAGCTGCTATGGGAATTCCTGACACCACTGTTCGACGAATTCTCCATGAAGACCTTCAATTTCATCCCTATAAATTGGCTGTTGTGCAAGAATTAACTGAACGCGATTTTGTTGCCCGCGACGCCATTGCCAACATACCGATTGATATGCTGCAAAGAGTGGAGACGAATTTCAAAAATCGACTTCATCAGTTTATGCGCAATGGGGGTCGCCATTTATCCGATGTCATTTTCAAGACTGCATGAAAAAAAAATTGGGATATTGTATTCTCAAATAAAAAAAAATTAAAACAATAATTAGTAATAATTAGAAGTACTTTTGTTTTTATTGACCTTTCAAATAAGTAAGTTTCTCTGGCGCACCCTGTATTTCTGTTATGACTTCAAAATCGTCCATCATAGCACTCCAGTCTCCTGACACCATTGCGTAGTCGATTACTGAGTTTCCTTGTGGTTCTATAAAAGTGAAGTCACCTAATTTGTCTCCTTAGTACCATTGCAAACACTCAATCCAAAGGAATTACATAAATCGATAACTTGTTTACCTTCTCTTTTAATTGTTCTATCTTTTGAACTACGATTCCTATTTTCTATAAGCCTCCAATAAGCATTAAATTGTTAATGTCTATCAAATAAAATGTATCCAAGCTTAGTGAAGTCACTTTCCCAGCTGTTGCAGTTTAAGTATATAGGGATGAGATTAAGTAAGGATCGATCAGTTCTAATTTCAATGAAATGTGTGTCTCCTATTTGCTTGTATTTGCAACTGACACCTTTAAGATTATGTTTAAAACCCATAGGAATTCCTCCACTAGCCCTTCCTTTCGGTGATTTTTAAGTGCTGGTATCCATTTTAGTTTGTATTCGGTTTTCATTAATGGAAAAATAAAAAAAACGTGTGCCCATATTATGAAATATGGCCATATGACACATGGCCATATGTCAAATACCATTGGAAAAGAAAATCGTAGAACATAAAGGTGATGCGATATAAAACTTTATAACGACCATTAGACCTTTTATTTTTTAAATCAATTATTTGAGTTTTTGTTTAAAGGAAATATTTAGGTGGACATTTTAACGGGAGCTCATCATCGTAAATTTGTAATTGTCGGCACTTTTCTATCTTTCTCAATACTCGAGTACTTATACAAACTACACGTCATCATAGTCTTCTCTATCAGATTTCAAAATCCTATTTTGTTTTGCTCCTCTGGTTCTGTTTATTCTTTTTTTATGGTAAGCTGCAAGATTTATGCTTTATGCTGGTTCAAAGGAAACCTTAAGTTTATCCAACATTTTCAGTATTAAATTGAATCCATCTGTGTCACAAAAACACAAAACTCAGCCACAAATATTGTCTGGTTCTCAGCTCTCACCATACCACCGACAGTCCGCCATCTCCCAACCTCATGACCATCATCTTACCATCCATTCCACGAAAACCAAGGAAAGGATATCTCCTGAACAAAGTAGACAATATTAAATTACTCTCCTGTCATATAAGTAGAGCAATCCCACTTCTGAATTGAATAATTGCAGTGTGGTCCTGGTCATGTTAAATGTTTGCGCAACACTTGAAAACTACATTTCCCTATCTATTCGGAGTATTAATTGTATGCGAGCGCACTTGGGATAAAGGATATACGAGTATACGATGCGATGCATCAAGTGCTCTGTTGCAATGCTTTGCCTTTCAATTTTAACCAGAAGTCTGAGTATATCGGTGTGTGTTTTAGTTATCCTAACTCTTGAGGCAACCCTCCCGTCGTGCGTCGTCATATATAGACGTTGCGCGTTTTCAAGAAATCTTCCTACTCGTACATTGTTTTGAAGGGAGCTTGCAAATAGCTCAGGGGTTATTTATTTTTTTTTCATTTATTTGTATGATGTATTGTCTCTTGACAATTTGGTGTATCTCTGGCAAATTTTGAGTGAGGTCTTATCTCTGCTAAGGACACCTCTGGGTTATTATTTTCCTCCCCGAAACAAAATGAATGAGGAAATTTTAATTTTATGAAATTCAAAAACTGAATAATACATTTTTATTTGTTTGGCAATTTTGTTTTAGCTCATCGTGGGATCATCTCACCCAGCGTTGTTGAGCATACTGCACACGTGGCTGTGTCACAGGACGAAGGTGCTGTCTTATTGTGCGTAGCGCAAGGCTGTCCATCACCTGAATATAGGTAAGTTAAATGAATTCTATCTCGACGAAAGCTTTTAAATTGCAAAAATAAATTTAAGTATATTAGAATGCCTTTAGGTGACAACTTAACAACTTAGTAACCATATCATCAAAAGTTTGCATAATATTCATGAATCGGATTATAACTGATATCCTTTTTGTGTTTACTCAATCACGCTCCACATTATTCTATAAGCATTTCAAAACTTTTCAACAATTTACATATAACTCAATTATGTATTTCAATGGAACACTGTTTACATGGATTTAGCTTCTTTTTTTTAGAATTTGAATACATTTTCGTCCAGTTTGCATGTGTGATAAGGAAGTGTTGAATATTATGGTAACCATAAGAAGATCTGAATTAAATGATTGTTAGTTCAAAAATAAATATTATTCCAAGAATAGATGGCGAAGTTTTTATTTTGAAGAAGGAAAATGCTTGCAAATAATTTCATAGATAAAAAAAAACTGAAAACAAGGAAACTTTTCTGCAAAAAGCCCAATAATTGCCAGGTTAATGTGGAATAGCTGTTCCTAGGAAAAAAAATGTATTAGGTAATTTTGTTTGATTTAAAAAAAACCATTTCTATATCAACCCACTTATAAGCAGTATTGGAATCATTAAAGGCGTTTTCGAGATTATTAGAAATAGTCATTATATTTCGAATGTAAAAGCAGTCTAAAGCGTTTTTGTTAAAACAAAAATAGTTTAAACAGGAATTTTTAAATATTAATCAGTTAGAAAGTGACGAGAGTCGAATTTACTATCTTCAGTTTTTTTCCAGCAAATTTCGAAAATTTTCTGAGTATTAGTAGTCCTCTTCTATGTTAACTAAATTTCTGATATCTTTGAGATCAGCTACCCTCATATTTCTACTCAGTATTTGTCTTTTTTTTGATATTTTTGATATATCCTGCGATTTACATATGTACATATGTATATACAAAGATACTATGTGCCAAGTTTTTGATTCGTAATAAAAAATCGAACTCGATATTTTGCTCAAACTTCAAAATACGATGATAGCAAAGACCATAAAAGTGGGTCTCACAATTCTTCCTCTCTGTATGTGTGTCTGTAGGTCGATCTACACTCTAAGCGGCTGACGGGATTCTCTTCAAGCTTGGCCTAACTTAAGCCTATTTTTAGTGATTGGCTCAGTTCTTTTATTAAATCCTTTTTTATCCCAAAAAATGGTACCCCGCATACAATTTTTCGATGAAAATTCCTTGAAATTTAAAATAATACTGCTTACTAAAATTTTCGAAAGTAAATTTTTGGATTTAAAAAATACAAAATTATTTCTTTATAATTTTTTTTTATTGAATTTATGTTTATAAATTAAATACGATTGATTTTTAATTTTGGGAAGAGGAATTTCCTTTTGTCAACACGGAAACCACCTGCTTGGCCGTATCGGTTTTAGGCTGGGGTGTTGGTGTATTCAAAGTTTTTTTGGCTTAAAAGGTTTTTGTGGACTCAACGAAACTGCATAATCTCCAATCATATTTCAAAATCGACATTTTTTTCTTTTATATTATTATTTTTAAAAAATCAGAAAAAAAGTTGGTAAAAAAAATATTTTTTTTAATAATATTTTAAGAAAAAAACAAAAATATTAAAGAAAGTAGTTTTTCAAAATTTCCGGAAAATCGTTATTCCGGCAATTTTTTTTTCAGGAAAAAGTTACGCTCTCGTTCCTATGCCTCGTTTGTTAAACAAATTATACTTTTACTTGCGATTATAGGTACGAGTACTATAAGGCAAGTCATGTATTCGTAAAAAAAAAAAAAAAATTCTAACAATCAAACGTGACATTACGATCATAGAGAACACCAAATAAGTTGGTCCCCAATTCCGTCTGTCTGTCTGTCTGTCTGTCCTCGAGTCTACAGCCTAAAAGCTTTGATAGATTTGCTTCAAACTTGTTACTTATTGTTTTTTCGGTAATATGCCGACACGTTTTTTTCATTTTTTTAAGACGACAAATAACAGTAGATCCCGTAAATTTTTTTGGCCAAAAACAAAAATCTTATTTTTCTCATATTTTTTTATAAAAAAAAATCTGTTCATTAACGAAGGGAAAAGGTACCTTATAATAATTTTTTTTTGACAAAAATTGTTATTTTTGGTACCTCTAGTAGAACCATTTTTTTGTTTTTCGATTTTCTCGGAAACGGTTAATCTGATTTTTTTTTATTTTTTACGCAGAAGCTCCTAGAAAATTTAAACACTATTGTATACCAAAATTTTTCATGGAAATTAATTTTTTTTTGAAAATTCAAAATTTCGAAAACGACTCAATAAATTTTTTCGAAACTTCGTATTTAGTAGTTTTTTGGTATTATCTTGAATAGTTAAAAAAAACTATTTTTCTAAAATAAAAAACAACGGTACCTCACATACAAATGTTAAAAAACCGTTAAGAAAAGAAATTATTTCTCGAAAACGGCTCCAAGAATTTTTATAATAAAATTTGTTTGTTCTCAAATTAGTACAGTTCACTTTTAAGTATAAAAATATTTCTTTTTGCGTACTTATTAACGGTACTTCCCTTAGAACCACTTTTCATATTTTCGACTTTCTCAATATTGGGTCAACCGATTAAAATATTTTTTTTTAGACAAATGCTCCCTAAAATTGTTAAGAAAACTGCATACCCAAATTTTCAAAAAAAAAAGTTTTTCGATTTTTAAAAAATAAATAAAAAACATTTTTTTGAAAAATCGATTTTTCTAAAAGCAGTCACAGAATTTTTTTTTAAATTTGAATTTTATATGTATATTAATAATATCTTCAAAATGGCGTTTCAATTTTTTTTCCTAAAAATGTTTTCAAAATTTTATACATAAGAAATTAATTTATTAAAAAAACCGCTCCAACGATTTTTGTTTTTTTTTATATATTCTTATATATATATTTATTCTTATAAATAGGCTTTAACCCTGCATAGGATAACTACACCTAAATAACTAAACCTCAATTGTTACATAGAAGCATAAGTAGCTACATAAAAGTTGTTAGCTACAAGAGCAAGTTCGTAGGCTCCAGTCGTGCATTTTATTTTTTTGTAAAATTTTTTTTATAATTTGCATTAAATTTCACATTGTTATTTTGTTGAATATTTTTGAAGTCATCAGCCCCTTCATCGCACGCTTCCTCCATCATTGGTATTCTATGCTTGACATGTCCAGTCCATCTCCATTTTGAAATGTTTATTATTTATATGCATGTATTTCGCCAGCTGTCGTCCTTCTTTATGCCTCTTCCTTGTACTCTAACTTATTTTTAGAAATATGTTTTGCTTTTTTGTTTGAAAAAATCCTTTTTTCGATCATGTATGTATTTACTTTTAAAGTTATGGTCTACAAAATGAATTTTCTTACAGTTTAACACTCCAGAGTACTAGTTCTAGTTGTATATTTCAGTCTTAATAAATACAAATTAACTTTAGTATACTTTTCAATTTGAATACAATAAAAGTGCAATACAAAATTTTCCAATGCATACTCACGGTAAAAAACCAGGACAATTTCGTGCGATACAAACGAGTATTTATTTATTTTTTGGTCGATTAAAACTGATCGTCCTTTTGACAATGGCTGTGTCTATCATAAGCACTGATATAAAATACAAAAAAAAGGAATAAAAGAAACTTAATTTAGTTATTAATTGATGATGGCTGTAGAAATAAAATGTATGCATATTGAAATCCTTTAAAAGGAAATCCCCTGGCAACCTGATGAATTTATTTAAGTTTAAATATTGAAATGGCATTAATTAAATTGCGACCACCCCACTGTCCCTCTCGCTACTCGTTATCACATGGTGTCTGCACACATGAAATTGGCAGGGAGTAGAAGAGCACACTCTTATGCAATCAAATAATACTTAAATTTAAATCTACAGTGACAGGAGAATCGATGGGTAGTAGTATATACTCACTCAGACTCCAGCAGCAATTTCATTCCATTTTTCATAGACTTAATCCAATCAAAACACAAAGTGGAAAAAACTCTCCGTACCCATGTATGCATAGGCACACATATACTATATTTTCTGTATTGACAAACGTTTTGATCCTCTGGAACTGAGCCAGAATACTTAATTGAAGAGCAGGCAAACGCAGGTACATTGGTACACAAAAAAAATAATAATAATAAAATTAATAATGAATAAATAAATACACACATTTTTCAATTCAAAATTAAAAAAAAAAAAATTAAAAAAGGAAATAAAATTGAAGAAATATAAAAAAAAACTTCCCTACACATAAGCATGTACACCTGAAGCACTTTCGATCAGGACACTTCATATCCCTAGTTCGGTTGTGTATGTGCTTTATTATTTAATTCAATAAGCATTCAAGTCCGTATTACGTGTCCTTTCCGGGATATTTTTTTTAAAGTGCTCCATTTTCAAATTCTCGCTTATGGATTTCCAGTAATAACCAGCAGGATGATATACGTGGGAAAACCTTGTATAATACATATATACATATAAAAACTCCCCAGCACACACATACACAGTGAAACACATGCGGACAAGAGCTATTTTGAGTTTGTGAAATATAAAAAGGAAGTGCACGACAACGAATAAAAAATGGAAACAGATTCGAGGCAGATTGTATTTATTGAAGCGTTTGATTAACCTGGAACCACGTTTCTGTTTTTTTTTTTTTTATTTCATTTATTTCCGTTCTGCCATTCAATTAATAGCTTTTAGGCAGCCTACAAAGAATATTTTTGTTTGTAAAATTTATTTGAGAACGAACAAAATAGGACGCAAATTTGCCCAAGTTTGCTTAAACGGCAATATAATATATTAATCGATTCTGAAAGATGAATATTTTGTTATAAACCCTCCCCTTAAAAATTACAAATTTTTATGTTAGAATAAATTTATGGCCAAGGATACACATTTGCAAGTTAATCACACGAACTTGCTCGTGTATATCAAAGGTATATGAAATGATATTGTGCTTGTAGTTGACAAGAATGTGGATGTAGATATCCGGTACCGAAGTAGACATTTTTTTTTTTTGACTCATTTAAAAAAGTATTGTTTGTTTTCGCCCAGCTTACACAGAGTTATAGCTAAAAGTACCTTACTTCTGAAAAGTTTGTATGAATATAACAAAATATTTTTGCTAATTATTAGTTAGGATGAAAGGTCATAAGAACCTCCTTTTTAAGAATAATAATAATAAACCGAAAACGCAATATTATTCATATTTTTAAGAAGCAACTTATATTAATTATACAAAAGTTGTCAATTCGGCATTTCACAAGATGCACTAGATACAGGTTATTGACAAGAAAAAATGTATTAGTTTAGGTTTAATCCAAAACTCGCATCATGTTTTCGTTAATTAAAAAAAATAAGTTTTCAAAATAGCTTAGGTTTGTTGTCCACTGAATTTTTAAAACAATTATAAAATGCCTGACGGAATGGAACGTACTTGCTCTTACTACTTTTTTTTTTATAGAAACGGGTAAATATATTTTAAGATTCGTTTTTTACTTAATTTCGTATATTAAGTACTTTATTTTTGTTTTTACTTTAACTATATGCCTGTAAGACCTAAGGTCTTTTAAATGCAACCTGAATTGCACGGCCCTAGTTTGGCACAGTGGATTTGAGAACCAGGTATTGACTGTCCATTTTAACGCATGGGCGGCATCCAATTAAAATTGGGGGTATAGAAAATAATGCGCCTAGCGTGGGGATCCAACCCACACGTCCTAGTTAGCAATCAAGCACTTTATTCACTGCGCCATGGCCTGGGTACCTACAAATTTTTTTTTTTATTTTTCTTCAAAAAAAATGGAATGTCAATTTTTAATGTTTAATAATAGAAATTTAAAAACATAATTTCAAAAAAAAATCCAAAAAAAAATATTTTTTTCGTAATTTTTTGTATGCAGAACTATTTATAATTCTAAGGACATCATTATATAAAAAAATTGATCGAAATCGGTAAAGCCGTTCATGAGAAAGTCGAAAATCAAAAAAAGATTGTATGGCAGGTACCGTTTATAACAATGCATCTAAAAAAATGTTTGACCAAAATGTAGACTGTACAAAAAGGAGTGCACACAAAATTTTTTTCCTTACAACCATTCTCGAGGTAATTAAGATGGTAAAAAAATTTGTATGGCAAGTACTGTTATTCTTGGAGCTAAAAAACGTTTCAAAAATCAATTTGAGACAATCCCGCCAAAATATGCTGAAGTACCAAGTCTGAAGAAAATCGCCTCAACCGCTTAGGATGTAGATCGACAGACAGACGGAATTTCGGGACCTACTTTTTGGTGTTCCCTATTATAGTAATGTCAAGTTTGATTAAAATCTTGAGTCCGATTTTTTTCCAAATGCAAAACTTGCCCTATAGTACCTATGTACATATATCGCAAGTAAAAATGTTGGCCCAAAATGTAGACTACGTACATATATAGTAGTTAAAGACGTTTTTGAGATTCTTAATTGTTTTTTTTAGTCTCAAAATTTACCCTACCTGCCATACATTTTTTTAAAGCCAAAAAAGGAAATATCATTTTTCTTAAGAACAATAAAATCAGGGGGAAAAGTTACGGTTTGGTAATTTCTTTTCGGAAAAAAAATGGTTATTTTTGGTACATCTAGTAGAAACATTCTTTTTTTTTTTTTTTTCGAGTTACTGGAAAATGGTTATTTTTTTTTTGAAATTTTCTATGAAAAAGCTCCTCAAAATTTGAAAATTTTTCAAACATTTTTTTGAGATAAGGAAAAAACATGTTTTTTTTGCTAACACTCAATGTTAGACATCACTTATTATAAGAGTTTTAATTTCTTTATGTGTATGTTATAAATAAAAAATGAGTCAATTCATTTCTTCGGAAACGTACGTTTGGAAGTTTTTAGACATTATGTTCAATACTTGAAAAAAACTGTTTTTCTAAAAAATACGTACCTCCGATACAAATTCTTCAAATAACGGCTCCAAGAATTTTGATGCAAATATGTGTGTATTCTTAAACTAGTGCAGTCCACTTGTAAGTACTAACATTTTTTATGGCGTTCTTCTTCTTATTAACGGCACTGCATAAAACTATTTTTCATATTTTTTCATGCAAATGCTCGCAATGCATATTAACATTTAAAAAAAATATTTTTTTTTTAGATTTTTAAAAAAATAAATAATTTTTCTTTTGAAAAATCGATTTTTCAAAAATGAGTCCCTGGCATGTATATTACTTACCACTGTAAATTGAGGTCCCAAAATTTTTTCTTTAAGAATGTTTAAAAAAATTTATATTTAAGAAACTATTTTTTTAAAGACCACTCCAACAATTTTTGAAATATTCGTATTTGTCCCAGAACTCAAATATCATCTTTTTCGTCTCAAACTATAACAGCTTAGAAATTTAGACAATTTTATAACTATCCATTTATTTCAATCTTATTATGTTTCATTTTTACGCATTTTGCCTTAACATACATATCTACATAAATTTTTTGGTATCAACATTACTGAATACCTATGTATGCACTATGATACCCAAGGTAGGCTTACCGATATTGGCTTTAAGCCTACCTAATGAAAATCAGACTACTTACCTTACTAATAGTGCCAATGTGTATCTATATTAAAGTTGTAAGCTACAAGATCAAGTTCGTTAGAACCAGTCGTGCATTTTATTTTATTTTTAAACAAAGTTGGCTTATGAGCTGTATTTGAAAAATTGACTTTCGAACTCAAAATTTTGAATTTTTTTTTTTTTTAATTTAAAAGTTGTATTTTTTTTTTTATTTAAAGTTAATCAGTACTATTACTACTATTCTATCAGTACTAATCACTACTATTCTTTTGAAAATACAATACCCTTCTAAATTTTTTGTTAAAAACAGAAAACCGGTAGATCAAATGTCCTGTATTTTTTGAGCAAATTAAAATTAAAACTAATTCAGTCGTTTTCGCGAAAAAAGTTTTAGAAAAAAATGCGTAACAATACCTACTATTTAAACTTTTCAGAAACTTCTTCATAAAACAATCAACTGATCCATTTTCCATAGAATCGACAAAGAAAATGGTTTTACTACAATTACCAAAAATATCCATTTTTTTACGAAAAAAATAAGAAAAAGATGCATTCCCTTTGTTAATTAAGTATTTTTACTTGCGATTATAGGTACTATAAGGCAAGTTATACCTTCGTCGAAAAAAAAAGTTTTGACATAACAATCAAACATGATATTACGACGATAGAGAAGACGAAAAAAGATGGTATACAATTTTTTTCCGTCTGTAAGTCTGTCTGTCTGTCTATTGTATTCGGCTGGGCCGAACTGCTTGAAACTTGGTATATAGAGTTTTTTAGGTATTGTACAGAGGGGAAATTGAAATTTTTTTTAGCTCAAAAAATAACGGTACCTGCCATATAACCGTTACGTTCAAACCTATATTTCTCGGAAACGGCTCTAACGATTTTGATAAAAAAAATCAGTGCGGCTTTTTAGCTACGACCAATCAAATGGTTGAAAAAAAAAATCAGAAAAATGTCTAAAAACGGTACTTTCCATAGGACCTTTTTTTTTTGCTTTCGACTATCTCATAAGCGGTTCAACCGATTCTTTCGAAATTTCACACATATATAGGTTTAGGATGCCCAAATTATACCGCGTACCAATATTTTTAATTAATATTTTTTTGTATTTTCAAAATCATTTTTAAGAAAAAAAATTAAAAAAAATTTTATTTCGAAAACTGTTCATTAAATTTTTTCAAAAATTATATTTATATGTATTTTCTGAATACCTATGAATTGGCCTTTTTGATTTTTTTTAATATTTTCAAAAAATTAAAAAAAAAAAACTTTTTTTTCTCAAAAACCGCTCCACATATTTAAAAATGTTTTTTCATAAATTCAAATTTTTCCTGGATAAAATGACGTACTTTTTTTTTAGCTCAAATTAGTTTAAGTATTTATTTCAGAATTTTGAATTATTTTTTCTCTAATTAAACCGATTTAATCTTTTGTTTTTAAGTTTATATTATTATATATTTAATATTGTCATACCAATTTATTTTAGAGCAAAATTAAAGAAATGTTGGATATATACAAAATTGAGTTAAAAATGACTTTAAAAATATATTTAGATTTTTAATAGAAATCTTTTGCATACGATGTGATCGAACATAAGAGCAAGTTCGTGCGATCCATTCGTGCATTTTATTTTGAAATAAAAAAGTTTGAGCCATTTCCGATACATTGCCGAAAAAAACAATATTTACCAAGTTTTGAGAAAATCCACCCAGCCGTCTAGGTTCAAGGGACACGGGCATACAGAATTGTGCTGTTTTCGTCTTCGATTCACTTTCAACATAATCAGCATAACTTGCATATATACATTATGTCGCAAGTAAGAAAATATACTCGTGGAAAATTTATATTAATTATAATTATATATATACATGTTTTTGTATTTAGACAGAAATTTGAAGCAAAGTATAGATATAGCACCACAAATATTGAAGTATTTTCCTCAATTTGTTTTCCATAAATTAAATACATTCAATCAACTACATTCATACGTGCGTGTACATACATATGTTGACTTAATTGTCGGTGGTACGACAATTTGGAGTCGGTTACTTCTGTCAGAGTCGGAAATTCTATGTCAAATTTCATAGATTGTATTTGGGCTGTACACAAATTCAAAACCAACACAAAATTGAAAATCTAACTGAAAGTAAAAACTAACCCCAACAAAAAACAAATAAATCCTTCGCACAATAGTCTGTTCAAAAGGTATTCCTTGACTTGACAACAACCGGCCATTGAATCATGCACTAAAAGTTTTCTGTGCAAATTGCATTTGACTACAAAAAGAATCATAGCACCTGGAAATGCGCACGTAATTTTCATCTATAACTATCTAGACATTCAAAAAAGAATAAAACCAAAATTGCACATAAAATAACATAAATCCAACTTCTTTTTTTTTTTGTATTCCAAACATTCATACCTCTAACTCTAAACACAAAAGGTTGTGATCAAGGATAAACGTGTCAAGCGGAAACAGTCAACCATTGCTCTAACACGTAGATACCGCTAAGCTTAGCATTCGTTATGTTCTATTCATTCGTTCATTCAAAAAGCAAACGGAAAAAATATATATATTTTATTTCTTTCCCAGTTTCTTTCTCTCACTCTCTTTCTCTCTTCTTTCTTTTTTACTTTTCAATTTCAGGTTGAATTTTTCTATTCAAAAGTGTTCGTAATATTCTTTAGAAAATTACTAGGTACGTGAAATGTGCAGGTGATTGCACTTGAACTTCCGTTTCACAAAAAAAAAAAAAATAGGATGTCATCTTGAAAAATGAGGGTCTTTTCTTTTCTGATGCAGAAGAAGAAAAACTAAATTTTATTTCAAAGCGGATGATTGTATCAAGTCGAACAGAAATGTAACTTAATGCAAAAGAAGTCAAGTTTAAATCAATTTTTAAATATCCGCTTTGAAATTAGATAAGCTTACTTTATTGCACATTAACACAGGCAGATGGTACTGGTAAGACGGAAATTTTTGTACCGATCTCACCGAAACACGTGAGGAAAATTGATAACATTTTACTTTAAGTCAGATATAGTTTGATCAATCTTAAGTAATTTGAAGAAGATACTTAACTCCAAGAGGGTCCATATTCATAATCCCTAGATAATCTACATTTATTGGGTTGATAAACATATATTGGAACGACGTTGACCATTCGTCATAAGCGGAAGTTTTAATTCAATATAGATGGAAAGCTACTGGAATTGTACTTGTCTACATAGGCTTTTTTTTAAGATCATCAGTTCATATGAGGATTTGCAATTTTTAATCTCCGAATATTGTCCCGTACCTTTAAAAATGTCTCCATTTCGGTGTTGATATGACGTTGCAGTCGCCAATTTTATGAAACAGCGTGTTTCTTAACCACTTCTGTAATTATTTCTAATACTCCATGGTATGGTGTTCAAGAGAGCTGTGTACACTCCGAAACTCCCGTAACGGTCTGTGGTAAAAATATTTGAGATCCAGAACAGAAACCGATTATTCTCTCTATCTGGATGCATACCATGAATTTTCCACTCTTTGCAAACTACTATATGATGCATACATTAATAAAATGTAATTCGATATCATCGCTGACCTTAAACGTTTTCGGCAATTTATAAACTTAAAAAAGAAGTCCGATGGCTATCCAGCTACCCTTGCCTATTTGGATCATTCTTCTAATGACTATAAAATTATAACTAATTTATTTCCAATTTTTTTTAGTCTCGCTTTTTCCGACGATAATTTCGAACCAGATATAAACTAATTTTCTAATTTAAATAATTGTAACCAAACGTCATTGGTATCTATCAACATTAACGTTGATGATGTGGTCCACAAGATTAACAAACTAAAAGACGATTTCTCATCGGGCCCAGACGGTTTGCCTGCAATTGTTTTAATGAAATGTGCAGCCAATTTAGCACAACCTCTTGCCACTCTTTTCCAAAAATAACTTGGTTTAGGGATTTTCCCATCAATATGGAAGGATTCTTTTATTATTCCTATCCATACAAAATGCTGTTAAGCAAATGTTTATATTTATAGACCAATCGCCAAACTGTCATGTATTCCCAAACTTTTCGAGAGTATTGTCTTCGACACAATGTACTTTCATTGTAAACCATTATTTTCCACCAACCAACATGAGTTCATTAAGGGTAAGTCTACGACCACTAACTTAACTGAATTTGTTTCATATGCCTTAAATTCTTTAGAGAAGAAAGACGAAGTTGATGTAATTGCCACGGACTTTAGCAAAGCATTTGACAAAATTTCACACAAAATTATCATTTTCAAGCTTATAGCTCTTGGATTTCCTCCTGGATTTGTTCAATGGGTGGATTCCTACCTTTCTGATCGTAAATATCGAGTCTTGTTCAGATCTTCTATATCGTATCTTTTCATTGCTACATCTGGCGTCCCACAAGGTAACCATCTGGGTCCTATTATCTTTATCTTGACAAGAAATGACGTAGAATCAGTAATAAAGGATTCTGAACTCTCCACATACGCAGACGAAATGAAAATTTTCAGAGTAATTTCTTCACCTTGTGATGTTTGGCGTCTGCAAAATGACTTGGATAATTTCTTTGTGTGGTGTCAAAACAACAATCTAGAACTTAATGTCGATAAATACCAATCAATCACATATTCTCACAAACGTTTTCATCCGACATCACGGGACTACTACATAAGCACTGACCTTGTTTCAAGACTGACACCCATTCGGGATTTGGGCGTTATCTGTGATAGTGAGCTCAATTTCAGATCTCATTATGAAAATATTATTACTAGGCCTAACTCTGCTCTTGGTTTCGTTAAGCGTTGGTCTAAGGAGTTTTCAGACCCTTTTGTTACGAAATCTCTGTACACAACCTTTGTCCGACCCTTACTCGAGTATGCTAGCCAAGTATGGTCCCCGTATCGCCTTTTTCATATTAAAAGAATCGTTTTGCTCTAAGGGACCTTCCTTGGGTTTACAATTATAACCTGCCCCCATATCAAGATCGTTTAAGGCTCATTAACTTACAATCTCTCGAAAAGCGCCGTGAGGTAGCTGATATTATGTTCGTACACCAAATTATATCTGGCCTTACTGATTCATCTACCTTACTCGCGTTAATGAGTATTAACATCTATTCAGACACTCTAAGATCAGTACCCAAATTTCATCAAGCTCCTCACAGAACTGCCTATGGTAGAAATGAACCAGTCACAAGAATGTTGAGGGAAGTAAATGCAAATTCTGATGTATTAAACTATAATCATAGCAAGATCACACAAAAAAAACTTCTACACAGTTCGTCATCTCTTTAACACTAATATAAATGTAGATAATAACAAAAAGATCTAATTTTCCAGAGAAACTGAAACTGCTAACTATTAAAACTAACAAATGCACTAACATGCTATTATTTTTAATTTTTTAAACTATTTTTTCTTATTTCTTTTATTTATAGATCTACTGATCGTATATTTTAAATTTTTTATTTTTTTTATATTTTATTTTTCAACTGCTTGCATTAAGCAGGCCCATAACCCTTCTTCTTCAATACTCGCATCGTCCATAAATACAAGTTGTTGTGTTAGGCTGGTATTGGCAAAACACAACAACTTTTAGCTAGAATTTGTGTGTGCCGATATGACTGGAAACCAGCGCGTGCGGAATCTGGGGGGACAGAGGCGTGGGATTATTTATTATTTTAAATAGTCGGGATGTCCTCTGGAGATTCTTCTGCTCAGAGTTTTTTCCTAATAACCAATACATTTTTCTGTAGTTCAAGTTCAATTCTTCTCTGTTCTTTTTGTTTTGTTGATTTTGTTTCGTTTACATAATTTGATCGCCAATGGTACGTTCAATTACTAATTTCATCGAATGCAGTTACATGATTGGTCCTAAGACACTTTCTTGTGGTACTGCAGCTTTAATGTTCTCTATACAGTTTGTGATCAAGTTATAAGTACCAAACATTGTCAAATACTTGAATATTCTAGTACATTATCAATAATATTCATAATTTGATGCACTTGGATTATCGTGGAATGTTTATTATTTATGAATCCAAGCTGATCGTTCGGAATTAAACGTCTTGTTTCTATTATTTTGCAAAGCCTGTTCAGCAGCAATTTATGGAAAACTTTTTCCATGATTGGTATAAGCGATAATGGTTTCTAAGATGTTACTTCTGCTGGAGGTCTTCTTGATATCGCCTAACATATTTTTTTGTTTGAACTCATTGGTCAAAAAAATTTTACTGCCACCTACTGCATTTAAAATACCGAATATGGAAAATTAGACGAAAAAGTCTAGTGACATTTAAGGCATTTCACATTTAGGTTGATTGTCAAGAAAAAATCCTTTTACTTGACAGTTCTTTTGAAGTTAGTCTCAAAGGCAAATTGTTGAGAATTCCAAAAAGTGTAACTAATACCTATTAATTGCTTAAGGGAGTACTAATTGATCGAAATTTCTGATCATTCACAAAAAGATGTCTGTGACTCTGATACAAAAATTGGGAACTAAAAACTAAATGGTTTCTCCAATCACAGTAACGCTCAGAGATTGAGTTTCATGGGTTGGGTTCTGATTCAACGAGCAGTACTCTTTCAACCATTTCAATTTTGTGCGATAATTTCGTCACCATATTGGACGATGTTTTCGAGATCAAAATTTAATGAGTTTATCATACACTGTGGCTGTAGTTCCACATCTGAATAACAAGAATGTGAAACTGAAGGCGAGCACTGTCGTTAGCAGACTAATATAATGGATAAGAAGTTCCAGATAATAGGTCATTAATGAAAATGAGAAAGAATGTCGGAGATAAAACGGAGCTTTGCGGCACACCAGCAATGATTTTGTGGGTTCTATTTTACTTTCTCCACAACAATTGAACGATAAGTGCAGATTACCACTATATCTTTTTCTGCGAAAGCCATAGTACCGGTTAAGCAAACACTTTTCAAGTTGGTTTGAGAAGAAAATTATTAGGAAGATTAGAAGCGCAGATGGATATTATTGGCCTGGTTCGGAATAACCACAAATCTGATACAGGGAATGTGTTCGGTTCACGTCAAATTAAACCCACAAAACTCAGATTACTCAACCAACTGTTTGGCAGAGGCTTATTTCCGAGCATGTGGGAATACAAACAACACCACTAAAAATTTTGTCGAATTTGTAAGTTCTCTCAATTTAAGTGTGCTGTACAATGAAATGTTGTCATTGAAATTTCAAGTCCAAAAACATACATTGAAAAAGTAGACTACTATGAATAATTCGCCGCAATACTTCCAAGATTACTTAGTCTCCAAAACGGCTCTAGCGAAGTCTGATAAAATGTCCTATTATAAAGTGAAGTTTGAACATATTGTACAAAAATATCCATTTCCAGGGACGAACTTCTTAACTGATTAAAACGCAGGCTCTTTGGTCTCCCAAAGGTTTATTTTTTGCACATTTTTTTCGATAGAAAAATAAAAACTTTCCTCAAAATATTGTTTGATTATGCACAATGTGTTGCCCCATTGAACTGGGCTCACTATTTCATTGAAGCATTGTGTTCGTAGATACAAAAATGTTCTTGGGGAATCTGTTGGATTAAGAATTGCAAAAAGAAATATCCAACAATTCCCTTAAAATTGTTGATTATTTCACAGCTAGTAGCCAAGGGTTAGGTAATTTGGCCTTATTCCTATACAACCTACCTTAAGTCTACAAAGTAGATAAATATATACAAATATTAGCGCAGAGATTGGGTTAAAGTTGCAATATAACAAAATATGCAAAAGAAAATTGAAACAAGAACAAAAAAAAAACGAATAAACAAAATATCTGCAGCACGCGATTCTTCTTTATTCGACCATGAACACGACCAAGACCTAGATGCATTCGAAAGGATAAAATTTGCATAAATTTCCTCCTTCCGAGTTCAGATCTCATAGGTGCATATAAAATGCAATGCGCCTATATCAAGGCACAAATGTATGCGAGAAAGAGCGCAAACAACAACAGCAAAAAAATACGTTTTTAATCGAAATGGAAAAGACAACATTGCGGGCCACCGCCGCCGCCCTTGTCCGTGGTGCACTCAATGCATTCATTTTTCTTATTAAAAAAAAAATAATATACAAATTTAAAAAAAAAAAAAAAAAGAATCGCAGCTGGGATAATGGGAATCCCATTTTATCCTTTTAACTGTGGGAGGATGAACACGAATATGAAAAAAAAAACGAACAAAGGGAGGCAAATACGAGTATCCTTACTCATTCCCTTCACACAAAGTACGATGTACACATATATGGTAAGAGTATCAACAGGATATGTACATATATGCAATTGTGTATGTGAGCGAAAAATTTATCCCGAACGTACTACGAAACTAACAATAAAAAAATCTTAATTTAGCTTTGTTTTTTTTATTATTATTATTTCTTTGAAATGGCGTTGGGTTAAGGTGGCAATACTTGATGGGTGTGTGCACCCACATTTTGGATGATTATAGGTACGTGTTGACGTTAGTTCACCAAAATGGAAGAATTCAAGCCGCGGAAGTCGCCTCTCTGAATATTAATAGTAGGTACTATGCTCTGGCAACAACGTAGCTCGTTGGTCGGATACGCTACGCACATACGATAAAATCCATTTCCCCCATTTATACCCGTACATATACTACAAGAACGTGACATGAAGAATATCCTTATGATGATCCTTTTTGCCTAGCCCAACTTCGCATACTCGTAGTGTCTCGCTAATGCGAATCCATAGTTGGGACACAAAAGCAACAATAAGCTAAGAGCATGGCTTGTTAGAATGGGATGATGATTATTCTACTGCTGCTGCTTCTGCTTCTGCTGTTGCTAGTATATTGCTGCTTTTCAACGCTCCAGCTTCTGCTCTTGCTCCTGTTCCTGCTGATGCTTTTGATGCTCCTGGTTTTGATGGAGATGCTGATGAGAATAATTATGATGATGAAATATAAGTAGAGTGCAAAAAAATATATAATACAACCAAACTGTATACGGATTAGTATGTGTTTCTGGCTGCGCGCGTGTGTGTGTGTGAATATATATTTACATTCAGAGTAATTAATGACAATGATTATGGGTTTTTATTCGTGCAATTCAAGCGGAGTCTTCTTGCAGCAGTTTTTAACTCTCTACCATCTGCTTTCCAGACCAGACCCGATGAAGTTGCAATGTTAATGCTTATTTATTGCTTTTATAGTGGACAATGTTGCCAGGCTATTTGAATTTAATTGTTTTTTGATAAGTTTTTTGATAAGTGGTTTTCTAAAAATATTAGTAATTATAATCAGCCTTATTTATAATTGCATTACAGCGAGTATATAACGCTATGCACTCCCTATAATGCCTCTGAACTCGAAAATCGCATTTATAAAACTTACGCAACGTTAAATAGAGCCATTATAGCTAAACGAGCTTATAGGTTGAAATAATTTATGTGTCTATTCTGAAAATTTTACTTCAATAATTTTTTGAAGAAGAATGAAGAAGGAGAAGACCAATATTGATCGCAATATTATTTCAGTCAAATTTTACTAAACGGAAATCTAAGATAACTCAAATGCCAAACTTATCTGAATCCAGAGCATGGCGAACATCGCCTGTAACTTTGCAGAACATCGCTGAGCCAGCTACGATTCCCATATTGCAATTTAGAAATTTTTGAAGTAAAACTTCTTTTTGCGGTTGTCAAACCGACCGACACCTGACGTGACCTGACATATTCCATGTTTGTTCGTTTTGCGGATTTCATATATGAGTGCAGATATAAAGGGTTGTACATTTTTCGGTTTCAAAAGTAAACGTAAATAAAACACATATAACATATTTTTTTTCATGATGTTCCTTTTTTATTATAAAGTTTAAGCGTTGACATTATGCGTGAAACACTACATCATTTAAATGACCACCACGCGAATTGTTGCCAGCATCGATTTTTTTTAGGTAATTTTCGACCACTTTTTGACAGATATTTGGCGGTATTTCAGCCATAACTTGACGAATGTTGGTTTTCAACTGCTCAAGAGTTAAAGGTTTATCTGCATAAACACGGTCTTTCGCGTAGCCCCACAAAAAAAAAGCCCAGCCGTGTCAAATCGCATAATCTTGGTGGCCAGTTGATATCGCCACGACGAGAAATTACGCGGCCAGGAAATGTATCTTGCAATAAAGCCATATTCGCTCGAGTTGTGTGGCATGTGGCACCGTCTTGTTGAAACCACATATTCTCCAAGTCGTATTTTTCAATAGCAGGCAAAAAAAGTCGGTTTTCATATGACCTTTACGCCCCGAATTGACAGTCGTTCCATCGTCGTTTTCGAAGAAGTAAGGTCAAATCACACCTCCGGACCAAAGAGCGCCCCAAGCAGTGACTTTTTGTGGATGTAATGGCCTCTCTTCAATTACTTGAGGATTCTCAGAACCCCAAATACGACAATATTGTTTATTAACATACCCACCGAATGAGAAATGTGCTTCGTCGCTGAAGAAAATTTTGTTCGAAAAATCGACGTCCACCGCCTGTTGTTCAAGAACCTATTCGACGTATCTACGAGGTTGTGAATAGTCAGCTGGCTTCAGTTGTTGTGTGAGCTGGACTTTTTATGGATGTAGGTGTAGATCGCAATGCAAAATACCCCATAATGTGCCGTAAGATAGTCCTTATTCCTGAGAACGACGAGGAATCGACACATTCGGGTCTTCGGCAACACTTTCACTTACAGCAGCGATATTTTCAGTGGTACGAGCGAAACGATGATGCACAGGCCTTACAATATCTGTAACCAATCCAGTCTCTTCAAATTTCTTTACAATTTTGCCAATTGCTTGCGTAGTTGGACGATTATGTAAACGATAGTCTCCTCTTAAGGCAAGATATGTGGCTGTGGCAGAATCACCATTTTTGTAGTAGATTTTAACAATTTTTATGCGTTGTGCGATAGTTAAGCGATCCATTTTCGTAAATGTCAGACTTTCAACTGAACAAAAAAATTGGTTTAACAACTTAGTTTGACAGATGTCGAATTCCAGCCCTATACTTTTGAAACCGCAAAATGGATAACCCTTTATATATGCATCTGCATTGTGTGTATTCGCTGAGGATATTTTTTGTGTTGTGGATTCTCAATTATGTTCATGTTCTCATATAGGTACCTACATGAATTGCGTGTATTCAACGAGAAATTCTTTTTTTTTCACTTTTTTTTTGTATGTTCGTTATGGATTCGCATAGATTAATGTAGTTGGTATACGCATTGTGTGTATTCGACGAGGAATTTTTTTGTTGCTTCGTTTTGTTGATAGGATTAAATTAGTGGGTATTGTGTGTAATTGACGGCGTTTTTTTTTTTGTTTGTTTTGTTGATGCTAATACATTTGTGTATATTGTGTTGTTTTAATGTGAGTAGTGCTTAAGTCGATGGACTCGTTGCCAATGCTTCAATGTATCCACTGCGTAGATTTATATATAAGGAGTAATGTTATGTAACGATGTACTGTAAAACTGCTGAACCATTAATCAAAGTTTGAACGACGCGTAGGTAACTTTTCCATAAAATTGAAATACACATATAGTCGGTATACAAGCAGAAGGCACTAAGTCATTTTTTTAGGCTTTTTGATATTATGATGCAAAGTGATCTAAAATAATGAAATCTGTGCACTGAATATACGCCGGAAGCCATTTTGACATCTAAACAAGAGTTATTTGAAGTTAAAATATGTACTTAGTCAATTAGGTAATATTTAATACTGTTAAAACGCACTAAGTTGACTTATTTAATTGAAATTTACTCAACTGTCTTACTCAAAACCCGAAAAAATACTGATTCAGCTGAAATCAAAAGTTGAAATCAACAGTGACCAGTATTAAATTGAAAATCGATTTTATTTGTATTTTCTTTGGAACCAATTTTTTATAATTTGAATTGGCCGACTTATTTCTCTAAACAGAGGACAGGGATATGCATCAACTCCTGAAATTGTCACGTAACCTTGAATTAGCACTATACTTTTGGTATAACATAGCTCCTATTAACAAATGTGTAAGAGGCTTCAGCAATTATGTAAAAAAGGCAATCAAAGAATTAAATACGTTCACAAAATAAAAGTTTTCCAGCTGATGATTTGTCTGTAGAATTTCGGAGCTTTAGGAGTGATTTTCCAATGAAATAATAATGGTGAATCACTATTAGAATAATGCAGAATTATTGCTAATTATTATCATGAACAAATAAGTAATAACTAATTCTCTAATATTCTGTAGTAAACGTAAGCTCGAAATACTGTGTGATCAATATTCTCATTATTAAATGGTTACACAAAATTTTAAGTGAACAAAAATCTGTCCTTGAAAATTATTAATGATGAGAATCACGGTCATACAGTAATTTCAAACAAAAGCAGATTTTTGAATACATAGAATTTTGAAATCCAGACATCCAATCGGCTCCCAAATTTTTTAAAAAATCTTTCTTAATATGGAATTATTTTTAAGAGGCAACGCATGTCAAAAAACTGTTTTTTAAAATTCGGTTTTTCTCTAAGCCGATTTTAGAAATCTTGCTTTATTTTATACTGTCGGAATTTTGTTTTTTCATATTTGGTTAAAACTTTTGCTAAAACATTTTAAGTCATGTCAAATTTGTATCGTACTTCTCTGTTTGTACCCTTCTCCATATGAGCTGACATAAATGAAATAGGAAATCCTTAAGATAAATAGAAGAAAAGTGTGACTCCAACAATCCGATTGAAAACCATCACTCGTTGAAAAAATGTACAAAATTCAACTTGGTGCCCATTGACCCCAAAACGCATTCTGAACCTTCTTAATCGCTTACAAAATTTATTCTACTAAATTATGCACTCAAAACCCTCTAGTAGAGTACTTTTTTTAGTTTTTTTAGTTGTTGTAAGTTTGAACTATGCCCACACTACTGTGTGGAAAGCAAAATACTTGGGTCATTATTGTTTCAAAATTGAGCTAATTATTACGATATAAACTTTTACCAGACTTGGCAACGCTGCTGCAGTCAGTACACAACTATACTATTACTACTGCACTGAGAAAAGTTATATATGTGCATCGCTGCATACTTGTATATATGCATGACCATCGTCTGGTTTTAGCTCCAGCGTGGCGTCCCACCACACTTAAAAAAATAGAAGAAGGAGCTGTTTCGAGGATTGCCGCAAATCATGGCTGAATATTTCTCTTCTCTTAAAAAAGATTTTTTCCGTTGGTTTTTTTTTTTTAATATATATTTTATGCAATTTTTCATTTGAATCCTTTACCAGCACCAGTTCGTCTACATACTAATTGTAAGGCGGCGGTGACGGCGGCGGCGGGCTCTTCGGATGGCTCCGTTAAAGGAGTTTTGCTTCGACTGTTTTTTTTTTTGTTTGGTTTGTTGGTATCCAAGGGATGACGGTTTGGTTGGGTTTGGTTATTACCTTTTACGCGAGTAAAGGAACAAATATATATTCTCCAACACAAAATTATTGCTATAATTAAAAGAAAAAGAGGCAAAAACAAAAACCATAAACACAATCTCATATATCACGGTGAACGTTATAATATGTGCAATGGTAGTTGTAGTTTTAAAGGACACTCTATATATCAACCGTATAGAGTGCATAATGTATTAAGGGATTTAAATCAATGGCGGCATCATCCTATAGAGCCGAATAGTGCTGGGACAGGGAGCACTGTACGAGTATAATATGTTTTCAAGCTAACAGAGATGCCAATATAGCGACGACGACGACGACACGAGGACGGCATGACGACGGCACGATGACGATGGTAATTTTATCGGACAGATAGACGGGGAGTTTTTATATGGCAGAAAATGGTGGTAGTAGCAATAGCAGTTGGAAAATAACCGCGGAAGCTTTATATTAATTTGTGGTCGTCTATGGGACTATTATTATTTCAAATGCGACGTATGTTCATATATGTACGTATGTGGTTCGTTTGAAGTCATTCATAAATATTCTGCTGTCTGCCGAAGTTCCTTATAGAACTTTTGTTGAGAACGTGCCGTTGTACAATCATATAATAGATTTACCATATGGAAATGGGATATGAGTTGAGTAGAGTATGTTTCTTTTAAATGCCACTTCGCTTTTTGAGCAAGGAAAACGTTCACAAGTAACAATTTTTGCTCAAGTTGATTGCACATAAAAACTTTCTTAGTGACTTTAGATTTAGACCTACCGTTACATGTACACTTCACAGTCAATTTGTAACCCGCATGATCTTTACGAAAGATTAGCATTTATTTAGTTGACTGGATTAGAGTGGATTTAATATTGAGGGAAATGTCTAAAGTTTGGCTAAATGCTGTCAATATATATTGCCAATCAAAAGTTTACACGTCTTTGCTAGATTTTTCCTAAGATCAGTTTCAATTTTGGCATAACGTAATGCGCCATTCAAGTTTGGTCACTGCATCACGAATGTATGCGGCGAGCGTAGCTATACCTTATTTGACATACGCATTCTTCTTCTTTAAGAAGATCCCTTTAAATTCTGACCTATGAGGATCGTCCTAAATCAATGAAATATCTCCAATTACTATTATCATTGGTTCTCCACCAATACTTGAATGTATTTCCATCTTGGCCCACATTACCTTAGGAAGGATTTACAATTTATTTTTCCTCAATATTAAACTAACTTAAATGTCCTTTGAAATGTTTCGGCGGGCCTACTGTACTCAGTTGTACATATTACACTTCAACTTCCAGTTTTTACTTGTGATATAGGTACTATAGGGCAAGTTTTGCATTTGGAAAAAAAAATCCAACTTGAAATTTTAATCAAACTTAACATTACGATAAAAGGGAACGCCAAAAAGTAGGTCCCGTAATTCCGTATATCTGTTGATCGATCTGAATCCTAAGCGGTTGAAGCGATTTTCTTCAGACTTGGTACTGAAGCATGTTGGGGAATTGTCTCAAATATATTTTTGAATCGTTGTCTTAGCCCCAAAAATAACGGTACTTGCCATACAAATTTTTCTACTATCTTAATTATCTCGAAAACGGCTATACGATTTTGATAAAATAAGTATATGTACTACTTTAGGTTCGGTCTACATTTTGGCCAAAAAAATGATTTACATATTTTGTTATTAGCGGTACCTGCCATACCACTATTTTATTGTTTTTCGACTTTCTCATAAACGGCTCAACGGATTTATACAGGAGCTTCTTCAAATTCTAAATAATACTGCATTCCAAAATTTTCAAAAAAATAGTTTTTTTGGATTTTTGAGAAAAAAATATTTTTTAGATAATTCAATTTTTCGAGAACGGGTGGACGATTTTGCTGAAATTTTGTTTTTAAATTTATATTTTTAAATATTTAAAATGTTTTTACCAATTTTTTTTAGAAAAAAATTAAGAATTTTTATATATAAAAAAATAAGTGAAAAACGAGTTTAAAAGTATATTTAGCCGTTTCTATTAAGAATCTTTAGTATATAATGCGATCGAACATAAGAGCAAGTACGTGCGATCCAGTCGTACATTATAAATTTTATTAAATGAAACACATACGAGCATCTACAGCTTTCAACATAAAATGAAAAAAAAAACTAAAGCTGAATACGAAATATTATTACACATACGCCCCAGTGTACGGATTATTTTAAAAAATTATTAAAATCGTATATCCCTTATATAACGATTGAATTTTTGGTAAAATTATTACCAAGAGAAATAGTTAAATGTCTACTTAAACGTACAATGTACAAAATACTTATGGCTAAAACGTATACGAGACAAAAGACGTAATAATCACATTTATAGATTGCCTAAAAAAATTATAGTAAAATGGCAAAAAGCACAATAAGCACGTTTTTTTTTTTTAAATATATATAATTCATTTTTATTTATCATTAACTTATAACTAACTTAAAGCTAAACAAAAATTCATAAAATAAGCCTACTTACAATTAACTTAATGGCCCTTTACGGGCGCTCTAAACTAAACTTAATGTCTTCGAAACTAGAAACTATTTTAATATTAATGTATTCGCGTCTTCCACAAAGTTGGTTCTCGAGTGTCGCCCTGTCCCTTTAGTTGCTTATCTACAATTCTTTTAGCTAAGCGGAACTGCCCTTCTATTCTGTATCAGCCCTGTACTGAGTAAAAATAGGAATATATTAGAAGGGTTGTATCCACTTAGCCGGAGATTCTCATAGTATTGGTGGTTGGGGTAACAAGTCCCAAAAATGAAGCTCTTTGTGGAGACATCGCTCTTGCAATGTGACCCCGAATCAGCTTCAGCTAAACATTATCTATTCTGTTTATGTTGCATCCGTTATATAGAAACTGGTTGAAATAATATCGTTTGCAATTCGACTCCGGCAAAATCTAAGATACTGCCCCTCAAACACCCAAATCATTTCCATTTGAGATGGTACAACGTTGAACCACCCAGGACATCCATAGGCAATCATCGACTTGATGAGGGCCATATAGCAAATCACTTTCACCGTGGTGTCAAGACGGCTGCTGTAAAACAACCGTTTTGTCAAGGTAAGGGCTCCCCAAGCTAGACCAGGGCAGAACATATATGTCTGTCAACCAGATGCCAAGGTATTTTACTAAACTTTTACTCGCCAGTAGATGTCCATTTGGCCCTACGAGCAGTAGCTTTGTAGTAGCAGTAGTATTTTTTTCTAAGAACGGGACCTAACAAGCATTGGGTTACACGTACTTGGTCTTATGTTCGATCACGTTGCATGAACAAAATTCTTAGTAAGCACCGGCTAAATACTCATATATTTTTAAAGTCGTTTTTACTTAATTTTTTATAAACAAAATTTTTTTTTTAATTTTGATTTTAATGACATAAGCTTAAAGACAAAATTCCAACAAAAAAAAATATTTTTTTTTCAAAAATCCAAAAGAAAATATTGTCGAAAATTTTGGTAATTTATTTTAATTTTTGATCGAAATCCATTATTTTATTTTTTGATCGAAATCCATCTAGGGGTTTATAAGAAAGTCGAAAATCAAAAAAATTATTGTATGGTAGGTACCGTTAATAACGAAATATTAACAAAATATGTTTAAAAAAAATTTTAGAATTCTTGGTAGAAAACACCCGCAATTCCGTCTGTCTTTCCTTAGAACGATGTACAGTCTAAACGGCTGAAACGATTTTCTTCAAACTTGGTATTTAAGCGTTTTTGGTGATTTTCTCAAATGGATTTTTGAATCGTTTTTTAGCCCCAAAAATAACGGTACTTGCCATACAATTTTGTCTACTGACCATATTAAATATCCCGAAAACGCATGCAACGATTTTGATAAAACAAAGTGTGTGCCCTACCTTAACTACTCGTATAGTCTACATTTTTGCCAATTTTTTTTATTAGATAGTTTTGTACCTTGCTTTTCGACTTTCTCATAAGCGGCTTTAACGGATTTTGATCAACATTTTTATATAAGAGGCCTTCGAATTATAAATAATACTGTATGCCAAAATTGTTGACAAAATATTTTTTTTTATTTTATTTGAAAAATAAAATTGAAAATTCAATATTTCAAAAATGTTTGGATGACTTTTTTTTAAATTTTGTTTTTAAATGTATATTATTAAATATTTAAGATTTCCAAATCATTTTTTTTTCTTTTTTTTTAATTTAATAAATACTGTATATAAACAATTAAGTAGCAATCTTTTACATAGGATGTTATCGAACATAAGAGTAAGTACATGCGATCCAGTCATGCATTTTATTTTAATTTTTAATTATATTTTTATATTTAGTAGTTTCTACTATAGATCTTGCGATCTGAACAATTTCTGCATCTTTTTTTCTGCAAAGGTGTTGCTTATATCCTGTGGTGTTTATTTTCGTCCAATTTCATTCCGACTTACAAAAAATAGGCCTTCTATGAATTACGTATAAGTCTATAGATAGGTACGCATTTAAGTCGAAAGTTTTGCAAATGTTTTAAAAATGCCATTACAAAAAAGACTTGAATTTTTATGATAACACTACTCTACAATTTTAGCTTTGATAAGCAATTGGCAACATGAATTTCAATAAATTTTATCATAATTTCGATAATAGACAAAACATCAAATATTAGCATTCATAATATCCACAGACCTAAAGTATAAAATCGTCATACCTGTGAAAACTAATTAATTTACTTAACAACACACTAAAGAAATGGTTCAAGGGCAAACTTAGGTTAATACTGTGCCGATACCTTCTTCTGCTTCTGATCTGATGGTTTTGGCCAGTGCTTATGGCACACAGTAGCCGGATAACTAATTGATTGGACTGCTTTTCGCTTGACATAATTAATATACTTTCTTTCGTTTTAGTCGGCAAATCAATGTAGGTAATGCCAAACACACAAGCTGATTTCGCAGAGCACATGAATAAACATTTTTTTTCAAAAGGCCGTTAAGTTTTCACCTCATCTTATTTCAGAAATTTCTGATGCGACATTGATTGAAAAAAGTTACGATTTTGTTTCAAGAAAGTGATGCTTTAGGTAAATAGATGTCCACAAATTTACGACAACGACCCCACCCGGCTTATACCACGAAATTTGTCACTATATTGAAAATCACAATCCATTAAAATAATTATGTTTATATTTTCTTTATTTTCGTATATGAAAGCTGTTCAATTAATATTGCCCAAACTAATTGGACGCAATTTGTCTTTCATAAAGAGACGTGTCTGTGGTAAAACCGCACAAAATAAAACGCAATATTTCTTCTTTACAATCATTAATTTCCTTAAATCCTAATCTTCTTCCATCATCGTTTTACGATGGTGATAGCATATCGAACGAAAATATTGAACAAAAAAAAATTAATAAATAAATAACACTTGAAGGACCTCATTCCAAATCCATCAATATTTTTGTATTAAATTATTATTATTATATGCCATTGATTAAATAAACGATAGGATCAATACAATCCATTATATCTTATCTGCCCTCTGGGAATGGGGTGCAAAATAAATTGATTCAATGCCAAAACAACTGGAACGGTTGCGGAGGATAGCCGCTGCTAGCTCTCCCCCCAATACCTTTACAAGATTTCCTATTTTTTTTATATAAAAAAATGTAATTTTTTTTATGCTTGTATCCCAAATCCCAGTCTCCGGATGCTTTTGATTCAGATTTTACTTCACTTTGTGATATAAGACACATAGAATATAATGTTCTTTCTATTAAAGATAAAAAAGGACACAAAAAGGAAGCCAAATCCTCTGTAACATTGAAGAGGCGAAAATATATCGCTCATTATTTCTTGTGTGGCCCGTTTTTCGCTCTTTATGAAATAGAGTTATGCATCAGCACGTTTTGCAATTTTACACATATATACTCGTAGCTTATACCTTACCACCTCCTCCTGTCTGCCCGCATCCCTCTATCTGTTTAGATGGTGGGCTCTATCCATCCCCATTAGAACCTCGCCTGCTTTCATCACTTCCATGTGTGTTTTACAACATCATCCTAACAAAAAATGACAACATGGGTAGTGAATGAGCCTTGGAGTTGTTCCTGCAAAAAGGCTCATAGGGGTGCTTTATCATGCCGTTTTATGATCTGCTTTCTTTTGGTCTTTCGTTTTCGTTTTTGGTGTTTTTTTTTTAAAGTCGTCATTGTTCAGTGATGTTTCTGTTGGTGTTTTTTTTTGTACTTCTTCTTAGCGTCTATCTCGGCTTTTGCCATTATTATTACTTCTCCCATGACATTCACTTACTTTTTAATGCTCCTACTATATTTATAAAATACTTAATAATACAGTGCTGTGAACACAAAAATGTGTGTGTTCCCAATTCTGGTTGATCTTTGTTTACCCTCGTATAGATCTTAGCATCACCTTCGGAAACAATAATAATTCGTATCTCAAAAAAAAAAAAACAAAATTTATAATTTTGTCAGTTAAGATCACCGAGCCGGGGTATTAGGCGACTTTATAACACATTACGCAACTATGATGTCATGGTCACATACATGGTCCTTATATTGGAACCAGATGTCACCAGATTTTGTTTTAGTTTTTACAGCAAATACTCTTTAAATTCAAAAAGAACATGCTCCGATGACTCCTCCGGAGATATTTGCGTTGGAAGGATCACTATCAGGCCACAGTGTCAATCGAAACAATTATTTCACTTCTTAATCAGTAATACCATGTCATGATGATGTGACGTGTATGTTGTTCATGTTTGATTAACAAATGTCATAGTAGAATTGACAACTGCCGCCATTTGCAAAAAATGTAGCATCTTCCGATACAGTGACAGCTTTTACACTACCTAATTATTGTAGATTGTGAACGGTCTTAAATACTCCGTCGAAATTCACGTTTTGCAAAAATCTTGAACATGTAATTACAAGCAATTTAAATACTTCACAAATATCAAAATAAAACTGTCAGCTGAAGCCATTTGCAAAAATTATAGCACATTGTATTTGACATGCAAGTGGTTTTAATAAGATATTTGATGAATCAGTTCGAAGTATTCTACATAATTGAATTCAGTTTGTCACAAAAGCAAGATTAAAGCTGCACGTAATGTTATCGCAATAATATTTATACCGAGTTTTGCTATACCACACAGACTCACTTAAAAAACGTGATACTGTGGTAGAACTTCGTTTTGTCACATCGACGCTGGCAAATACCTTATTTTGACTTCTTTGAAAAAAAAATCAAAATAAATTTTAAAAATGAATCGCTTCGTGTAAACTTGATGGAAAATGTAAGCAGACAATGTTTTTTCCAAAAATCGCGCATTAATTATTTGTTCGGACTTACATTTTTTCCACTGTTGCTACTCCAAAAATGGTCGATTGGCTGTTTCGAATAGAACTTCAAAGTATTTGTCTGTCCTCGATTACATAAGTAAGTTGAAATAGAATCGACATACATATACTCTTATAAAAGTGGTCGTTGGACCATTTGTCTAAAGTACGAGTACAAAAATGACTTACTTACGCTGCAGTTCGGGGTCAATCTGGGCCTCAACTAACAATAACAGTTGCGCACTCCAACTTGTTCCATCTCTTCTTCCACATATGCGATATTCCTCCGGATAAGACTCGAAAACTCTGCGAGTCGGAGTATCGGTACCCATGCCCTAGCCATCTAAGGGTAAATTCTTTGTTGAATCTTCTCCTTCTTAGCCTGACAACGTATACGATACCGAAGGTCCTTCGAAAAAAATGTCTCTTAAAGCGACCAAGGATATTTTCATTCGCCTTTGATAATGCCTAAGCTTCAATTCCATAAACTAGGACTGGGATGATTAAAGTTTTATACAGGGTATTCTTAGTTCTTGGTGATATGGCCTTGCTAGCTCAATTTTCAATTTATTCGTTTAGTTTCTTGACTGATGTTGTTGCTAGATGTTACAGGGGAGCCGAGATAGACCAAGTCCTTTACTACATCGAACTTATAGCTGCCTTCTGTGACGTTCTGTTCTTTTTGTCGGTGTGCCTACCCTTGCAGACATTATGTGTATATTTTGTTATGTCCTCATTGATCACAAGAACCTCATTCAACCAATGATGTCAATTTCGTTCGCGTATACAAGCAGTTGTACCAACTTCTGGAAGACTGTAACTGGTGTTGGTATGCGAGTTTCGTTCAATACATTCCAAGGCGCTGTTGAAGAGATTACAGTAGTTCGCCATGTCTATCATCTTTTTAGACATTGAAGGCTTCGGTGTATTCCATAATGACCTCTCCCTTGGCATCTTATGCAAGTGGATTAGTTCGGAAGGAATTTGGCTTTGTATTGTTTAGTTTAGTCTATGCAGATGCTGTCATTAGCGGTTCTAAGATCGATAAATACATACTGTGGGCATTAATTTGATTTTTTAAAAATCTTTTTCAGGATATGCCGTAGTGTGAAAATTTGGTGTATTGTGGACACACTGCCTTTAAAAAAACAAAAACATTTTTGTTTAATATCTTTTTCACATGCAAGGGCCTTTCCAACTTTTGGATTCCTTGGCAAAGTAACAAAAAATAGTGATATACTAAAATCACCCCACAGAGTTAAACATTAAACTTATCTATAGCCTACTACTACCTCTTCAACTAGAAAATTTAATTTAATTTCAAATTTAAAAAAAAACTAGCTGAAAGCCTGGTGGCTAGAGCTTTATAATTTAAGTTAATATGTAATGTATTATATGTTAATTATTAATAAAATAAAATAAAATACAAAATAAATACACAAAAAATATTATTAAAAAAAATTTCACAGCACTGTAGATACTTTTTTAGCCACCATCATCATTTCAGAGCTCCATATTCATCTACATCCTCTTTGGTTGGAGTTTATATACATCTACATATATATGTTACTATCGATGTTGATGTTAAATGACACTATAGGCATACCTACAACAACAACACAAAAAACATCGAGTGTCCTTATACAATACAGCAAATATGAAAAATGTAAAAAGCAGAGAAATTTTGTAATATGCCCTCAACATTACCACATGACTGCACATGACAGAAGAACTCTATACAACGCTAAAGGCCTGCCTCGGTTGTAAAAGCCAGTATACTATAGGAAGAGTAACGGTGGTATCAACATTGGGCGGCGGCTGATGTGACTCGGGCTGAGATGGCAGAAGCAGCATCAACTACCACAGCATAAAAAAAAACAGGATGTGTGATTTTCCCTAGGCGAGATTATACACTCTAGAACTGGATCTGCTAACCACTCTCTCTAAATACTCATTTCATTTTTTGATTTTTGCTCACATTTAAAAAAAAAAAAATAAGCAACAAAAACAAAATAAGGACAGTACAAGTACAAAAATATGTGGTACATATGTATGTAAACATCAACATAAACTAATATATGGACATATTTTTTTTTTACGTGTGGAGTACACAATTACGGTGGCAGCAATAGTGATCTACTTTAAGCCCACAGTTTACTCCCACTCCGCGTAACGGCAACTGCCTCACGTTTAAGTTTAACTTGGGCGTGTTAGTACGTTTGTGTGAGATAGAAAAAAAAATTAGGAATGAGGAAAATATACAATTTTACGCTGCATAAATTTATACTAGCAGATTGAGGATGACAGGATATATTGTCGTATTTTCTCACACAAAAAAAAAATAAAAGGGGAAAAGCTCAAAAAATCGTGGGCTGTCAGGCTTTCTTAGGGACTATATAGGAAGGGATTCGTTTTAAGGTGCGCGAAAATTGGTATGTTATCAATGATGAGTTACGAGTAGGTACGCAGATTTTGTAAGTGTATCAACAACATTTTCAAAGTAAATTGTCGGATTTTGATCTGATTAACAAGAAAAAAAAACAAGTCAATCTATACGATGCTTTAATATGCATGATTTTGTACTCCGAAACACTCGAGGACTTCAAGCTACCGGTACAAAAATGTAATTCTATTAAAATAAATCTGTTTACGTATTGATTATTATGTTTATTTTTGACAGCATATTCTCTTCAAACAAATATTAGTGAACTTATTTATATGTATACATCTTTCCTATCATTCTTTCTCTTCTTTAACCTTACCCTCACGCCCGTGCTGTGTTGAAACATTTAAAGGGTATTCATAATCCCTTGAGCGCGTGTAGCTTATAAAAAAAAATAAATGTAAAGGGTTATCCATTTTGCGGTTTCAAAAGTATAGGGCTGGAATTCGACATCTGTCAAACTAAGTTGTTAAACCAATTTGTTTGTTCAGTTGAAAGTCTGACATTTACGAAAATGGATCGCTTAACTATCGCACAACGCATAAAATTTGTCAAAATCTACTACAAAAATTGTGATTCTGCCACAGCCACATATCGTTCTTTAAGAGGAGATTATGGTTTACATAATCGTCCAACTACGCAAGCAATTGGAAAAATTGTGAAGAAATTTGAAGAGACTGAATTGTCTACAAATATTGTAAGGCCTGTGCATCATGGTTTCGCTCGTACCACTGAAAATATCGCTGCTGAAAGTGAAAGTGTTGCCGAAGACCTGAATGTGTCGATTCCTCGTCGTTCTCAGGAATTAGGACTGTCTTACGGCGCAATGTGGCGTATTTTGCATTTGGATCTACACCTACATCAATATAAAGTCCAGCTTACACAAAAACAGAAGCCAGCTGACCATTCACAACGTCGTAGATACGTCGAATGGGTGCTTGAACAACAGGCGGTTGACGGCGATTTTTCGAACAAAATTTTCTTCAGCGACGAAGCACATTTCTCACTCGGTGGGTATGTTAATAAATAAAATTGTCGTGTTTGGGGTTCTAAGAATCATCAAGTAATTGAAGAGAGGCCATTACATCCACAAAAAGTCACTGTTTGGGGCGCTCTTTGGTCCGGAGGTGTAATTTGACCTTACTTCTTCGAAAACGACGATGGGACGACTGTCAATTCGGAGCGTTAAGGTCATATGATAACCGACTTTTTTTTGCCTGCCATTGAAGAATACGACTTGGAGAATATGTGGTTTCAACAAGGCGGTGCCACATGCCACACAACTCGAGCGAATATGGCTTTATTGCAAGAGACATTTCCTGACCGCGTAATTTCTCGTCTTGGCGATATCAACTGGCCACCAAGATCATGCGATTTGACACCGCTTGGCTTTTTTTTGTGGGGCTACGCGAAAGACCGTGTTTATGCAGATAAACCTTTAACTGTTGAGCACTTGAAAACCAACATTCGTCAAGTTATGGCTAAGATACCGCCGAAAATTACCTAAAAAGAGTCGATGCTTGCAACAATTCGCGTGTTGGTCATTTAAATGATAAAGTGTTTCACACATAATGTCAAAGTTCAAACTTTATAATAAAAAAGAAATATCATGAAAAAAAATATCTTATATGTGTTTTATTTACGTTTACTTTTGAAACCGCAAAATGGATAACCCTTTATAATGTTTTTTTGCAGGAATGAATGCTGGCATGGCGAAGCTTCGGTAAGACACTAGTTAGCAGTCACGCAGCACTATATATCCACTACGCCATTGCCAGCTGCAATTTAAAGCAATCAAGTTTTATGCTCCTATGTACATTTCTGTGCGACCTAGATGTCCATTGAGTATTTAAGAATCACTAGACACAATCGTTGCCTACAACGAAGTCTCGCCTAACCACAAAAAAACATCTTATTCAATGAGCAAAGTTCCACGAAAAAATTCTCTACATATACTAATGTACATAAAACGAAACATCTTAGGCTATTATTAAGTTAATCTGGTTCAAGTATTTTAAGTGAGGCTATTAGCCCCTAATTATTGCTTGCCCCCTTTATTCCCGCAATGTTAAACTTAATTACTAAGGTGATTAAAATTCTTCTAAAAAAAAAAAATCATCTTAAATGAAGAACTAAAATGTTGAGTATATAACTCTGCTTCCCTTTGAGGGGTTTCTGGTAAGATTTAAAATGTTCTAAGTGTTGGCCTTTTTTAACTTAAGTTTTTTTTTTTTTATTATAAAATAAAATTCATCGTCCTAAGAAGTGATCATCTTCTCTAACGTTGAACCAAAACATCCATAAATACATATGCTATATATCATGCGTTTGAAGTGGGAATATTTTTGTGGTGTCTTTTCTGAGTTGAACATCTTTTCGAGTGAAACACAAATGTGGTTTCTTCAGCAACACACTGCATTGCCCCAATGAGGGAAAAGTCACTAAGAAGTCAGTAACTCTGTGTAACCTACTTCACCTTAAGGAACTTTGTTGTAGATATAGAAAAACTTTACATCTCTTTTCTATATATAGAGAGAGTAGAGAGTGGAGACTGCAGAAGTAGACCTTCTATCCCAACACGAGAAAAAAAAAGGCAAAAAAAAAAAATAGTTTGTTCATCTAACTTGTATGGTAAGTTATACAACTTGAGAGTAATTGCCTCGACTTTTGGGCTTTGTTTCAGTTTTGCGAATAATAATTGTGAAAGCGGTCATGTGTCAGGACATTTTGCCAAGACCTTTTGTTAAGCACGTTTACCTACATAAGTACCTTTAACTCTGGCAAACACTCTGCTGCATAGTGATAGGAAGTATGTTATAACAACCTCACAATGCCAGACCAAACCTAAGCACTCTCGCAGCCCACCACTTCAGCAATTGTATGATCTTCTAATTTAATTTTTTTAAAAGAGGGTCCTTCGTCCTCATCCCGATTTCAAAAGAAGAAGGTTACCACGACAACGAACGACCAGCAGCGTTACCTATAGAAATCCCTGTTATAACTGATGCACCAATATGGCTTTTATTACCTTCTTGGCCAAGATGTTTTATTAAAATTCAAAACAAGCAAACCAGATCCTTTTCTCTTCTCCGTTACATATAACATGTCGCATATCGTCTCTTTGTTCACACTAGAAGCGCGTGTGGGAATTAAAATGAGTTATGTTAAGGGAGTTCTAAGCTAATTATTATGAGGATTTTCATGTTCTAGATACAATTATGAATATTTTGCTGCTCGAATGGGATGACAGAAGTGTAGGTAGGTATATTAGGCGGGCGGACTTTATTATTATAAAGGGTTTTTCGATGTATTACCCTATGTGAATAAGGAAATTTTTGGAAAATTGTTCTTCGGTCATAAAATGTTAGTCTTGATGTTCTTCCCTCGAGGCGCCTTTCCTGTATTGTCAGCCACCTCCACCAACACCAGCCGCCTGGTGACTTACTAAATTAATATTTATTATGTTAATCATGCGGTGTAACGTAACATATGTCATTAGATGAAACCAAATAATAATGAATAAAAGATGGGCGGCTGGGGAGTTAGTATTAGTGTTGGTGTGAGAAGAGCTTCTTGTTTTTGATTAATTGTGTTAGGAAAGGCCTTTTACTTATTGTTTGTTTTGAAGACATTATAAGCTTTCAGGGTGATTTTTTTTTTGTATTGTTTCTGTTTGACTAATGAATAGGCGAACATAATAATTGATTAAAGGAAAAAATACTGATATACGAAACCTACTTATTAAGTTACAATGTTTTGATGATGGCAGATTGTTTTGCTAGAGAATCCGTCGAACCAGAAGAAGGTGACAACTTGTTTTGTTACATCTACTTGAATATCCTTTATCAAGACATCTGGAGACATGGTTTTTATCATAAATGGAAGTTAGAGTGACTTAACGTTTCAATTTGTCTCACAGCAACTAGAAGCTCCAAAAATTAACAAAAAATACTTCTAGATACTTGTAAATAATTAAGAAGGTTATTTATTTTATGGAAACTTTTAAAGAAAAGTGACGAAATTAATGTATGTAGCTCAAGAAATTTGTGAACTCTTCTTCCGAAAATAAAAACGCAGTTGGATAATTTAATTCCAAGAGCGGTTTAATTTGAAATTTAATTTAGACGAGGCTAGAGAAATACCAATTCAAAATAGTTATGACAGTTTTTCATCATGAAAAGTCAAAAATATTGAATGCTTTTGATTGTATAAGTCACTCCCAAGAGTTGGAGGGTCGGGGCCCTGGAAAGCAGAATGATCCATACTTACATAATAATTAACTATCAGATAAATTTGTTCGATAACAGATACAAGATCAACAAACCAAGAAACTCTCTAATCCTCAAAACCTCTGAATACTTTTAACTAATTTTTTGTAAGGAATAATTCGTTAACCATTTTTGGAAAAAACGTGCTTTTCGGCGCAAATTTCTTCGTCTATTCTAAACCAACTGATCAAATATGTGGCAGCTGATTGAACGCATCGAAGAAACTTGAACAACATATTATATGACAGAAGAAGCACCGTCGGAATCACTTTAGTCACTTACCGATAAAAATAGCTCGTGATATGTGATCGAGTATCATTTTTTCAAGGACTCCCACCATAGTAACATGTTAATAGTGACTGATAAGCGATACACAACCATTAAGTGAGAATATCATTGTCAACGTAATCGGTCAATGCGTTGATACTCTGACCTTAAATTGAGGTTAAAATATATTCAAATTATGCCATGGCAACGAACAATGTCCTTTATGTGTTGACGAGGACGTTAACACCTGTGGTGACAAAAAATTCTGTGATCAAAGCATTGACAGTGTGGTGACAGAATGGACATATATTTTAGGGTGACATCAGAGAGTCAAGGCGTTCACCGTGTAATTCTAGCTGAATCACCGAGTTTTTACTGCCGAACATTGTTCAGTTGAATCTAGCAGATATTTTAAGTTCCGTGCAACATATCATTAAGACACCAACAATGGACATTTTGAGGGGTGAGTTTCCTGGTTACCTAATGAATTTCTTTGATGATTTTCATTGGATGGCAAGATCACTCGATTTAATCGTTGTTGATTTGCTAAGAGTTTTTCGCAGATAAATGAGAACAGGCTCTAGAAGGTCTTAAAGAAAAGAGGAAAGTGAACATAATGCTCAGCTATTGAAAATAAGGAAAAAGACTTCTAAGCGGCCACCAGAAAAAACGTAACTTTTCTCAAAGAGACACTTAGGATGGATCCAATAGAAATAGCAGCTCTTCATCAACACTCCATTCAATAAGTTTCGGCAAAGCAAATAACTAAATCATCGACATTAGCAATGTGGTCAGGTAAAGCACTTCGGCCAGAATTGAACAATTTACGAGAAATGGATCTATCTTTACTTGATCAACTGTGGGCTTAACACGAATCAATCGCAAGGATTTCGAGATCATTTAGAAGAAGAGATCAAATCATCTCGTTTACCTTCACCGAGAAAATCATTTGCTTTCGAAGGAAGAATGATTTTAAAAATATGTCAACTGCTCTGACAGAAAAAATCTGGTTCTAGTGGTAATCGTCACATAGCACAAGGGGCTGCCGGAAATTACGCCAGAATTATTTTTTGAAAAAACGCAAAAAAAATTCTTCATACAACATTCTGGCCTAGAAAAAAAAACAACATTTTCTGATAGTCTTTCACAAATTGTTGGCCTTTTTTCCAGAAAAAAAATTCAGACGTTTTTTCCATTTCCTAAAATGGAAAAACGCCAGTAAAAAATGGAAAAAGAGCCAGAAAAAAAGTTCGGGGTTATGTGAAGTGTTTTTTGCAATTATGTCAAAAGCTCCGCTCCGACCATATGTACGCCGAATTTTTTGTCTTGCTTTTTAAAATTTATTGTTCACATTTGAAATCTATTTTATGTGGGGAATAAAGATTTCAAAATGTCATATGGCCCCTCCCGACCGGACGCACCACCCATCCCCTTCGTCTTGTTTGAAAATACCTTAAAATATTTTATGGATTTTTACAAAACTTTATTTGGAAATTAGGCCAGAATATACAAATTTTCTGGCCTAATTTCTATTTTGCTTTAGGGCTTTTTGGTTTTGGCTTTAGTGGTTTTACTATCAATTATTTCCACACCTAACTGGCATAATTTCCAATTATTTTCCAAAAAAATTCTGCTCTTTTTTTCCAATTTTAAGTCAGAAAAAAATTCTGGCATTTTGATCCAAAAAAAAATTCTGACGTAATTTTTCACTGGTTTAATTTTCGGGACTACTACGATGTCAACTAAACGTAAAGGCGTGCATACCAACCATTTTCAGAAAAGTCGGCCCGAAATTCTCAAAAAAATCTCTACAATTTTCCTTATGAGGAACATCATTTAATATGTGAGTCCAATAACTATCCATTCCACAGCAAACATGTTCAAATATATATATAAATCCTAAGCTTACTAATGGTGACATTCAAAAGACCTTTTCTACAATATTTTTGAACCACCTTATGTAAATTATGTTATACTGTTAATCGTTTGGAATTGGAAAGTGGTTTTACTATCAAAACCTTTCAGTATAATGAGTTCCCCCAGGGAAGTCACCTAGGACCCTTTATTTACATAAATTCTTTACTAAGTACTTTTTTCCTTTTTTTCAAATTCAAAGCTCAAATAAACTTTTTGTACTGGCATTTTATTTAAATTGCAGAAAACTGCTATTTGTAACTATTGCTGTCAAACATCCTTTTAAATGAATTAAGTGTCAATAATATCAATTTAATATCCTTAAATGTTTCATCTTCATCATGATAAAATATCCAATTTCCCAAATGTATTTCTAAAGACCTCTCTGAATCAACTTATACCATACAACCTTGGCCTAATCTCTGATAAAAGTTTGAACATCTTCTTTAACAAAAAGAAGAAGAAAAAAAACACACCATTGGATTCTCCCAACAGATTTATCTGCATAGCCAACCTTGATGATTCGGGACAGACGTAATAATAAAAAAAAACTACATAACCTAAATCTACAGAGCAACAGAAGCTATTAAAACAGCCAAAGTGAGTTACAAAGAACTATTTCCCGTTAAGAGTCACACGCCTTGCACAAACACTATAAAAACATAAAAAAAAACAAATAGATAAATGCCACGAAGTAGGTCAGTTGTAGGTATTTTGGGTGAACGCCTTGAGGGCAAAACGTATTTTAATATAACCTTAAATGTGGGTATTTTTTTTTTCTTTTTTTTTTTGTCGACGGGGGTTTGGGGTTGAATATTGAAAAAAACTTATTTGACAAACGACCACACCTTAAATATATCAATCTTGTATCGAAAATTGAATTCCAATTTGCCTAAAGCATATATCCATTAGTTCAGCAGAGAGGCCAACCCCAAAGTAATGTGATTTACCCGATAGCCTTTCATTAGGATCACATTACATAACAAACAACCCTTGGTATATGAGGACGTCTGCTCTATAAACCATGCCCTGATATCAGGAAAAAAAAACATTCAATAAAAATTTGTCTATGGACACTTATTCCAAATGAATCCATTCATCTGGAAGAACTAGCATATTTTATTTTGGTAACCCAAAACTGGGCAAATGTCCATAACTCGTCCTTTAAAAAAAATCAAACACACGCATACACACACGTTGATATAGACTTGAAGGGTCAGTCGGCAACAAATGGAAAACGTCTTCAGACCCCTTACACTCACCAAACATGGTCGAAGCATCGGACTTCGTTCCAACGATGGAGTCGGTGACGGAGATGGTGGCGCCGCGCGGTAGCATGTTTAATGTGATGATGGATTATATCTTCTTCCGACCGGCGTTGCCCAAAAGTGTTAACTCAACACAAAACTTCCGGTCAACGAAGATACGGAACCCTTGATGGCTGGCTGGCTAGTATGACTGGTGTAAGTTTTTATCTTTTTCAATGAAGCAAAGTCCTATCCGTTGCCCGATGGAGAAGATGGTGTCCTGTAGCCAAAAAGGATAATATCGAAATTCAAAGGAGTTTGAAAAGTAGAATAAAATTAAATAAATAAACGGAGTTTCTTAAAAAAAAAAAAACGAATAAGAAAAGGAAGACCTAAGAAAACCCATAAAAAAAGGAAAAAAAAACTTTCAAAAGTGACGATAATGGCGGACAATTTTCAACTTTTCGTCGCCTTCGAAATGGCCCGACGACCGAACACGAATGACCAAAAGAATAAACGAAAACGATTTTGGTGGTGTTGGCTTCCTATACGTATGTACATAGGTATGTATTTCACTTACATTCAAGTCGACCAACTTATAATAGACGAACAACTTTTCTTTTCTAGATTTTCCTTAGGAATTTTTAAGCGTTAATAGCACACCTAAAATGTTTTTCTTGTTTTTTTTTTTTCAATTATTATATTTATTTTAAAAATGCGAAGGATGTTGTTGTTAGTTTTTTTTTTGCCTGCGAAGGGATTGTGATTCGTCTCAGGGAAGTTAAAATAAATGTACTGAATTTTAAAAATCGGGGTCGCTTCTGAGTCGCTTCGTAAGAAATGAGATTTTCTGAAAGTGCTGATGGTGGATTTTTTTCGGTTGGGGGGTAAACATCACAACTTGAATATTTATCGAAGGGATCGAAGGTCGATTTGTTGAAAATTTGCCAAACCTGTTTTTGGGTAAATGTTTTCAACCCTTTTCTCCGGAATAGAGAAAACTAATGAGACTAAGCCGCCAGATTGGATGTATTAATTTGTTTTTTTTTTGTTTGTAATAAAAACAAAGTATGGAATAATATTATAAATCAGGAATTAATTAAATTTGCAACATGGAGTTCAATATAAGATTTGATTTGCCTGTGGATATAAATTAGAACAGGAGGCAAAAACTTCCTCCTGAGACGAAATACAGGAGGCCAGTTTTTATTTATTTGTTCACCTGAGAGATGGCTGTTTGGAAAGTTTAAGTCAAAATCCATGTGGTGGACGGTTTTTGAACAAACATTTTTTTGACAGATGTAATATTTTCGAGGTTATGTTGTAAAGAAGTTAAAAATGTTACCCTACCAAACAACCGGCATTCCAAATTCCACCACAAATTGAATTCATCCACAAGCTATCTGCCACTTCAACTTTTCATATAACAGTCAAGGAGCGGATATGCAGAGCATCGTCAGCAAGCAGACACGTGACCATACGAAGTATAGTGAAAGCAGAACATTGCCATCAAGTTAAGCATCACGCCATAAGGGGTACGGTGGATGAGTTTTTCTGCATATTACAGTTCACATTCACTTATTACGGAAAATGCTTCAAGAGGAGGTAACATTGGTACAGAAAAGCATTATGGACTTCTACCTTGGGTGTTGCATGTACCAATCTGGTGTACATAAGGGAAGTACTTAGAAGCACACTACTGAGTGCGTGGTGCACTAATTAGGAGTTTCATAATCCTTTGGCCTTCTGGCGTAAGCTTTGTGCCTGTTGTTTCGACCAGGACTGAGGACTCTATTTAACTAAGCTTTGTGCCTGGGTTTCGACCAGCGCCGGGGACTCTAACCCACTAAACTTTGCGCCTTTGGTTTCGATCAGGGCCGGGGACTCTATCCCACTACACTTTGTGCCTGTTGTTACTTACGACCAGGGCGGGGGACTCTATCCCACTTAACTTTGTGCCTTTGGTTTCGGACAGTGCCGGGGACTCTATCATACTAAACTTTGTGCGTTTGGTTTCAGCCGGAGCCGGGGACTCTATGCCAACCTATATTAGATCATTAGTTTATTTTTAAGGGTAACTATTGTAAAGTATATTATATATGAAATACCTTGTTATAGTATTTTTGATTGAATTTAATGTAAAATTTTAAAAATTAATAAAGATTGATATTTAACGGAGTTCTGAACTCTTCTTGCACCGAGTTTTTATAGCTTTCTTCGGTCAGACCTTGGACCTGCTAACGCTACCTCAGCTCTAAACTAAAAGGTCATCACAATGTTGTTCTCTTAAAAGTCACAGGATTATTACCTTGTTTAAATCCAACGGCGTACATCATTTTATTGAATTTCGATGTTATGGACAATTTGACGCATCGACGACTGTTGAGGATTCGTACAAAAAATTCTTTAAAAAAAAACACAAAGCATAGCTAGCTCGCGCTAACACCTGTAATATTTCATAAATGTAATATCACACGAATGGCCAAAATTAAAAAAAAAAAAAAACGGAAAAATATAATTAGGTAGAAATAAATGGACCAAACACAGAATAAAATTTTTGAGTTTGCTTAACCGTTTATGGGGGAAAAATATGTCATTTGAATTCCTGGACAAATAAGAATATTTCAAAAAAAAAAATCAAAAATCGTTCGCCCGGTTTTTTTAAAATTAATTTTTTATGTATAAAATTTTAATAACATTTTTAAGGAAAAAATTTGAATTGAAATTTGAATTGAAATTTGAAAAAATTTGAGCCAATGTAAAGTAATTATTAATATACGTGTACAATTTTAATTTCTAAAAAAAAATCATTCTATCGTTTTTGAAAAAAATGTATTTATATTTCTTATAAATCGAAAAAAAACACTGTTTTTGAAAATATGAATATGCAATATTATTTATACTTTCAGGAAGTATTTGTATTAAAAAAATAATTTTAATCGGCTTGATAAAGTCGAATATATGAAAAGTAGATACCGTTAATAGGAACAAAAAATGAAATATATTTTAGTACTTAAAAGTGAACTGCACTAATTTTTGAACACGCACATTCTTTTATAAAAATCATTTTAGTTGTTTTTTTGCGAAAAAAAATCCGTTCTTTGTTTAACATTTGTGTGGAGGGTATACCTACGGTTATTTTCTGTTTAAGTAAAAATTTTTTTTTAAGTATTCAAAATAATATCTAAAACCTACCAAGCTTCGAAAATTAAGTCGTTTTCGAGATACTGAGTTTTCAAATTAAAAAAAATGATTTCGAAAAAAATATTATGCACGACTGGATCGTATGAACTTGCTCTTGTAGCTTACAACTTTAATGTAGCTAACCATTGACGCTGTTAGTACTGTCAGTAGGTAGGTAATCTAGGCAGTCTAGTTAATAATGAAATTTAATTATGTAGATATAAATGGATGGTACACATAATACAATCTTTTTAGATTGCTTAGTTTGAGGGAAAACAAAGATGTCATTTTAATTCTTGGGCAAATCAAAATATATCAAAAAAAGTTCAAAAATCGATTGAGCGGTTTTTTAAACAAATAATTTTGTATTTATAAAATTTTGAAAATATTTTTAGAAAAAAAATTGATTGATTTTGAAGTAAATATTAATAAAATCTAATTTTTAGTGACCTTTGTATCGTTAAAGATTGACCTATGTATATGCGACTTTAGTTCCCAAAAATTAATAATATTTTTTTAAAAATTCAAAGACCAATTTTTTAAAAATTTGAGTAGCAGTTTTATTAATACTTTTTGGGAGCATTTGCATAAAAAAAATAATTCTAATCAATTCATCAAATAGTGAGAAACCAAAAATATGAAAATTGGATAAAGTTCCGTTAATAAGAATACAAAATAAATATTTTTATATCTAATTAAAAGTACACTGTTATAATTTATGAACGCACAAATTTATTATAAAAATTCTTGGAGCCATTTTCGAGAAATAAATTTTTTGTTAACGGTTTTTTTTACATTATTTGTATGGGAGCTACCGTTGTTTTTAATTTTATGAATATAGTTTTTTTTTAACTATTTAAGATAATGTCAACAAAACTATTAAATACGAAGTTTTGAAAGAATCGTGAATCAAGAATCGTTTCGAAATTTTGAGTATTCAACAACAAAATTGTTTTATTTCAAAAAAAAATTGTTTGAAAAATGTTGGCTTTGATTTGTGTTTAAGCTTCTGCATACAAAATTAAAAAAAAAATCAAATCAACGGTTTGGCAGAAAATCGAAAACCAAAAAAATGGTTCTACTAGAGATGCCAATAGAAAAACCATTTTTTCCAAAAATAAAAATATAACAAAATGTACATTTCCCTTCAATAATGCACTCATTTTTGTTTATCAAAATCGTTGGAGCCGTTTTTGGGAAAAATAAGATTTACCTTTTCTGGCAAAAAAGATATTGCAGGTACCGTTATTTTTCTTTTAAAAAAATTAAGAAAACGTGTGGGCATATTACCAAAAAAAAACAATATGTACCATGTTTAAGGCAAATCCATCCAACCGTTTTGGCTGTAGACTCGCAGACAGACAGACAGACAAACAGAATTGTGAGATCCAATTTTTTCATCAAAATCTCAAGTCCGCTGTTTTACGAATACAAAACTTGTCGTATATAGTTACCTTTATACCTACCTATACAATATCACAAGTAAAAACCTAATAACAAAATGATGTTTTTTCCGTCGGCGTTTCTATGTCACTTCAACTTTTAATTCGTCGAAAAAACTGTGATTTTTTTAAAGCACATTTCTTTTGAACACAAACAAAAATGTTGGGAAGAAAATTTGTTTGCCGGGAGAAAAATATTTGAGGTTAAAACGAATAGTGGACGCATATTTTTTTCCAACTAAAATTTCAGGGCTTAGCTGTTATTCCTGAGTATGACTTTGTTACCGATGGCCCTGATGTTCTCGATACAAACTATGAACATTTCCTGATTTCGTTTTTTCCTTCAATAGCCTGCGGGATAACAAAAAAAACTACTATCATTCATATTACAAAAATAAAAAAAAACATGATAGCTTTTATTATAACTTTCATAACCCCTTGTGATAATTTTAAACAAATATTTGCCCTTTGATTCTCATGTATTTTTCGTTTTTATTTTTTTTTCTATTTCCAGCTGGTATACACACAACGGGCCGGGTCCAATGCCAGTTCTAAGTGGCCCACGAATACGCCTACTCGGTCCAATACTAGCTATCGAAGCTGTTACAGCTGAAGATTCCGGCGTTTACAAATGCACCGCCGGAAATGTAGGCGGTGAAGCTAGCGCTGAACTACGACTAACTGTAGCCACTCCCGTGCAAGTGGAAATCTCACCGAATATCCTTAGTGTACATATGGGAGGCACAGCCGAATTTCGTTGTATTGTTACGAGTAATGGCAGTCCGGTGGGTATGCAAAATATCCTTTGGTATAAAGATGGACGACAATTGCCAACATCGGGACGCATCGAAGATACCCTTGTCGTGACAAGAGTTAGTCGTGAGAACAAGGGAATGTACCAGTGTGTAGTGCGTCGTCCTGAAGGAGATACCTTCCAGGCATCGGCTGAACTTCAACTCGGAGGTAATTATATTGATGCTTGGTAATACTATAGTTTCCACCATCTATAGAAAAATGTGGGCAGTTGTATAAATAGTCATAAGAGTCCATTTAATTGCAGTATCACCATCGGTATGGTATAGTTAGTGGTGTGCGAGAGATTAGTACGGATTTCCATAGAAATTCGTCTCTTAGCTTGTCGCCACAATTCCTCAATGCTCTACTCTGGTTTGCCATTTTGTATTGGGATAGGGACCATTATGACAATAACTATGACGACGACGATAAATAGGGCCAAAGTACGATGCTGGTGCTGTGTAATCTACAATAGCAAGCAATTTATTGCTGTCAGTTTCAATATTCTCCTCATTCATCACATTCAATATCACACCTCGTTTTATCTATACCAGCACTTTCTAGAAGGATTTTGGATTAGGCAGGCTCCATCGGTGATCCTTCGTTGGATGAATAAGGCGTATCAGAGAAGCACTGACAAAGACAGGAAAAAAATATTAGATGTGTTGTGTATGTTGTGTGGACAGAGGGCTCAATGAAAAATCACAAAAAAATCAAATTTCCCAATAAAATCAATTTATGATACCGTCACACAGTGCAGTATACGAGTACGGAAGAAGGATGGATGTGGAAATGAACATCAAGGAATCCATTTTTGTTTTGCAGATGACGGACTGATATGGTCGTCTTCACTTCATAAAACGTGTATACCTACTCTACACTGCCATACGAGTATGTAGTAATTTCATAATTCAGAGGTACCTCTTCTACCTGTCCTAAACCGTTTTATCAATGTATTTTCAATGTCTGACCTCATTTGACTCCTTCTGTTGTCTGTCAGAATGATTGCAGGACAAACGAAGATGGTTCTGAGAATTCAGAGATTTCTATTTCCTGTTGATATTTCCATCCAGCACATGGGATAGGAATTGTATAGTTTGCACTGCAGGTTTTAGTTTATTTTTGCCAGATTCACACGTACGTCAGGTACCTAGGAGGAGTTGTTTTTTTTTTTGGAGCAAAATAAAAAAGTTATCGATGTGACATGCTTTTATGAGCAAGGAAACGGATATAAAATCCCAAACCCTCCGGACAAGGTTCCTTTCGACAACAACGTTATTTGATTTTCTTTTTTGGAAAATTATCATTTTTGTGATATCTTTTTTTTTTATTTTGTCTATCTGCTCTTTGTGTCCTCGTTTATGATATTTGCTTGGGGTAAAGTGAATTTATTTAGGATACTGAGATTGCAAATGATTTGTCTGGGTATGTGTGTGTATGTAAGTATCTCGAGCAGAAGGTTTTGCGAATTTAAATTATTAAATGGATTTAAATTGGAATAATTTGGTTCGAGTTAGACATTGATTGCATTGGGTTTTCTTTCTTTTTTGCTGGAAAATCAATAGAAAATTAATAAAACCAATCAGAAGTGGGATGACCAATATTGGTTTATGATGACTATGACATGAATTTCAGAGAAGAGGTGATACAATTTGGGTTTTCATGTTAGGAGCTGGGAACTTGTGTCTTCATGGTTTATGCCAAGAGCCAAGGCCATGAAATGATGACAAAATTTACAGTTATACATGAGGTAATACAAAAGTACCAATTTCGAGGGTCTTACCCGCTTGATTTACAGAAACAAAAAAAAAATTACGAAAATCCAATATTTTATTTTATTTTTATTAATTTTTTTCACACGAAACACATACCTGCTACGACAAGTGAAAATGATGAAAATTCTTCCTCGTTTGGAGTTGGTCTTGGGTGTTGGAAAGTTAGCTTATAAAGGGTGTTTTTTAGAAGTGTAGAAATATTAAAAGAAATAAAACACAGGTAAATTGTAATAATAGCCATAAAATTGACATTATTTGAAAGATAATTCTGCGCCATTCTTATTTGAATATGATTTCTGCCATAAATAGCTACCGCAGCTGCTGGACCGGATGTAGTCCAACCATGAGGGCCAATTTTTGATCACTCTTCGCAGCATTTGTGGTAGTATACTAGCAATAATGCGTCTTATCTGGATTATCGGTTTAGACTAGCGACTTCATGTATCTATACAGCAAATTGTAATCGTACGATCTTCAAGGCCAACTCACAGGTCCAAATCGTGAAATTATGCGCACAAACGTTTTGTTAAACAAATCAATTTTGGCACTCACTGTGTGACATGCTGCGTCGTCTTTTTGAAACCACAGTAACCCCATATCAAGCCGGTTCAATTAAGGAACGAAAAAGTCATTGAACATGACTCTAAAACAATTTCCATTGACTATCGGTAACCGTCTGGCCCTCACATCAAACTGTCAATTTTGTCTGCATGTAACCGCGGTATCATCTCAATGTCTTGAAGAACATTACTTATTGACGTAGTCCTTCAAATCAGGATCAACAGCACTCGAGCACTCGTTTCGGTCCAATTTGCATGTGTTGTTCAGCCGTCAATCGGTTTATGATGAAATGGCAAACCAAACTAAAGATAAATCGCATGGCAGATGCCAAAATGGCTGTCAATGAAAACAGTGCTGCCAACCTAAAGTTGTATACCTCTAAAAATAAAACACCCTTCTTCATTGAAATGTATCAAAGACAAAAATCACCCACCCATTTTCGAAATAATGAATTAAAAAAAAATTATTTTTAATATTAAATATTAAATAATTTTTTTTTTTCAAAAATCCGAAAATAATTATTATTTGCGCTCAAGGGATTGTGAATACCCTTTATATGTTTTCAACACAGCGCGGCCATCCGGTGAAAGAAGGGAAAAAAGGATAGGAAGGATGTGTGGCGCGATGTTCTGAGACTAGAGCTGGTTGTTGTCTCAGATGTATCTCCAGGGATGGCGGCTGAACTAATGCGGAGAAAATTACCGTGTCTTATTTATTTATGTCTCTAATAACTCGCATTATTTTATTTATTTCGTTGTCATATTTATGGGTATTCTAGTTTACTCAATCACATATTGTTAGTGTTCTGCCTGAACAGCATGTAATGTAATCATTTTATGACAATATTTAGAATTGGTTTTTAATGGAATATAAGAAGACATAGACAACGGCAGGAATCGAACCTGCGACCCTCGTATTATTTAGAATTTGATGGATCCACTGTATCAACAAAAAAAAAATTGAATTTGGTGGTGAAGTTGATGATAAATTTTAAAACATTTTATGTTTTTTTAATAAAGTACACAACAAACATACTGTTTTTTTTTTATAAGAACCGTTAGAATTGTTTTCGAAATAATAAAGCATTTTAATAACAGTTGTGCGCAAATTACCGTTATTATTAAAGCTATTATAATAATTACAGAAGAATTTAGGAATTCGCCTAACAGACTTAAGAACCAATAAGTTTAAGGGGAATCGCTTTAATGGATTAGGTTGTAGAGGTAACGAAAAACGGACAGACAGGCGCTATTCAAGAAATATTTTTTTCCCATTATATCCTCGTAATGTCAAGTTTGATTAAAATCTCGCTTTAATTTTTTTTATTTTCAAATGCAAAACCTGCACATACGATTAACATGTGCGTAATTAAAAATACAAATTTTAATTCTCATACTTCAACGGTTTACCCTATAGGTACGTAAATTTATTGTCTTAAATCTTTAGCAAATGTGTGTACTGTAGGTACATGTAGATATTTAAGTATCTACCTACATACTTACATGAAAATGTATAATATCCTATGAATTCACCCTATTTAAGTCACAAAAGATACACACCAACTCAATGTAGATAACATTAAATAGCAATTTTGTCACTGACAGCAGCAACACAAAAGCTATAATCCTTTTTTTTTGGATGGTAGATATGAGAGGTACATTTACCCCTCTTCGAACTCGTTAAATAAAATACGACAACTATAAAGATTCAACTCAAATTTGATAGCACTTTTCTGTGTTTAATTAACGGTTGAATACTTCTGCCTTTCTCTCCTTACCCCCTATTTTCCGGTGATTGCACTCCCCGCAATCAGAAATAAGAAAAAAAAAATGAAGGAGGAAACTTGAATGTTATCAAAAAGAGGGAACTCCAATCCCGATGCACTACCCAATGCCAAACCCATCGTTGTTCCAACCACGAGTACTAATAAAATCTATTCAGGGAGATAATTGAAAGTCTTCATAAGTCCCAGCACGTTCACCGAACCCTCGGGAAATAATTTTAAAAAGAGTTTGTATCCTCATGGATGACATTGGCATGATGTTGTGTTCTCCATATATGTATGTTACCAATTCGATATTTAAACGTATGACATACAAATGAAATATGAAAATGTGTAAGTAAACCTGTCCCCCAGACTCCCACCCACTACCACCCGCACCAATGCTCGCAGTCTTTTCAAACAAACGTATTCGTATATTTTATTGTGAAACTTTTCCCATTGGGTTCACATGGTTGTAGCATAAATACATACATATGACATATAGTAGATTAGTATAAGGGTATACAGTACCCGAAGGGGGTTAGATAAAAATCATTTTTACAAGGCATACCCATTTGGCAGGTAGGCATGTACAAATGTACACCTATATGTACATCTGGGCGCACCTTCACCCTCATCCTCAATCTCCCATCAATCTATCAACTGTTAGTCAATTTTACCAGTTTGTTAACTCTTTAGTGAAGCGTGAATTGCTGGACGATTGGTTAATTGACTCTGATGAATGGGTTGTGGTAGGTTCAAAGTTTAATATATAAAATTATACTTTCGCATGGAGCATTGTGAGGCCGGTTGAAAGTTCGTCAGCCTTTGTATAGTGAAATATATGGTCAGAAAGTTTATATATAATAGGTACAAATAAAAATAAGGGCTTGTGTTGCCTTTGAAAATGTTTCATGGGAATGAATGGCGATGTAAAAGGACTTTAACTCATGAGTTGTTTTCGAAGTAATATACATATTTTTTTTTTATTTGCTAAGTAACTTTATGGATGCTCTTCATGTAAATGAGGTAATCACTTTAGAGGTTATAATTCATTGGGTATTAAGCTGATGAATTTATTTATTTTATTATTTCTTAAATAATCTAAATAATTATTATTATTTTTTTTTTGTAGACTTTGAAATTGTGAAAATTTTTATGAGCGAAGATACATTTTGAAATAAGAAATAATAAGCACATGCGGTTGTTAACAAAAACTTTTTATGAGTATTAAATATTATGGGCCGAATGAAAATAAAAGCCTTTAATTTTTTGTTTCTTATTTTTCACATTTGAACGAAAATATAATTTGAAGCACAGTTCACATAATATTTTTAAGTTAATATATTGCGCATGTTGTTAAAGTTCGGTTGTCCTAATTCAAAAATTCGGTTGTCATATTTGACAAAATGAGGTTTGACACATGTATTCTGATTTTTGGCAAACCAACATACAAATAGGGATGTGTCGATATTTTAGTAACCCCCAGTTTCTCAGTGGGAGTTTAAATTCAAGATCAACTCAACCTTAAACTGAGTTTAAATTTTTCATTTAATTCGTCCGGTTTCACAGTGAAATCTGATCCTCAGATCAGTTGAACTTCGTTTAACAACATTTTATGAAAAATAGTTGGCAGCATTTTTCTTACCTCGTCCTCCCTTTCTCTATCTGACACAAAAAAAACACGCGATACAACGAGAATAATAAATAAAATAATATTCAAAATCACTATAACAACTCGATAACATTTGAATGCACAATTTTGTTTTCTTCATAATATTTTCTGACAAAAAAGAACAATACAAACGCTGGACAGAAGTTTAAACGGTAGAATAATCTTGGTTAACTTAAACAACAAATTGAACTCAGTTCAAGGTTTAAACGATACTGTGAACCGAATAAATTGTTGATCTGAAGTTTAAACCAAAAGTGGAGTTTAAGCTCGCACTGTAAAACTGAGGATCAGAGTCATTCAGTAACAGCTATTAGAAAATCGAAAATACCTATTATTGTACAGGGTGCTACAAAAATAAAACGTAATAACTTTTTTTCAGTGTGAGTAATCGGATTATTTTTTTTTTTTTATTTTATAGATTTTTTAATTTAGATTTATTAAAATGAATGCTTGGGATACTGAAAAAAGGATTTGGATAATGCACCAATAAAATTCTTTGCAGTCCATCATTTCCGTCCAAAGGGAACTTAGGCTGGAGTTTGGCTGGAGTTTTTTTCTCAATATTTGACAGCAAACCTGAGAAATTTTACTGAGGAATTTTATTCATATAAATGAGACAGAAATCAGATATTTAATTTTTCTGAACTGGCCTAATAGATGACATTAAACTCAGTACTTGCGTTATTTCTGTCAAACCATATGTCAGTTTCATTTTCATTTAATAGTCTTTATTGTCATAGAGCTTGAACAATGTTAAAAAACTTGAAATTGTTGTTCTAAATTTACCGCTGCGGCGAAATGTGTGTACCATTTGAACAATATTACAGTATTTTTACAATATTTTTCAAGACTAGACGCATAAAAAGGAATGTATACCCGCTTAGGAAACTGTTGAAGAAGTTTCAAGTTTGTCCATCAGGCACTTTACAGAAAATTTTATAAGAACACTTCCTCCAAGGGTAACAAGATCCAGCTCATGCTTAAGTTGAAGCCAAAAAAAACATTGTTTATCTCGAAATGTCTGTAATTAGGTGTTGGATCCGCTGTTAACTGTCGTTACCATTGTTTGATTGCAAATGTTGTTAAATTCAATATATTGATTTAAGAAAATAGCTCTACTATGCACAATAATAAAAAATTGGTTTTTAATTTGATATGTCACTGACTTTACAAAATTGACAGATTCTACTAAAAACCATTTTCTCCGTCCTTGTTAATGTCAAGTTTGACTGAAAAATTAAATAAAACCCGTTATATAGGCTCTTTCTTCCCTATCTTGAAATTGTGCATACTTTTGAAATATTAAAGAAGTAAATTGATATTTCATTTCACTAATTAAAATTTGACGTATGGTAAATTGGTTTCAGTTCTCTTTTTAGAGGTTCGCTGCATTAAGTAATTTTATTGGCTTGACTGACAGCACCATTTAATTATTAATTGTTCTTACCAAGAGTTAATGATAATGATTGCCTTTAAAACAGACTTAAAAAAGGACAAACAAAATACTGTCAAAAAAATATTTAAGTTTGTTCACAAAGAGTTATATGATCCCTACATGTGAATAACAAAATAAATAAACCAAAAAAAACTTTTTAAGTCCTTTAACTCCCCTTTCAACTTGCACTAACCACATAATCTTGGAGATCCGCGAAGAAAACTTTCCTAATTACATCAACCTATGATAATTTACATTACATTACATTACATATTATACTACTCCGTAGATAAATCTACGAAGTGGAGACACTGAAGCACTGGCAACGAGGCCATTGGCTTATGATAATTTACATATATACATACTCGTACTGTATACAAATAAAATATTAAATTAGAAGCATCCCAAAAACAAACAAGGTTTTTGTCTTTATCTACTTAAAGTTACGCGCGTAACCTCAATAAAGTTACAGGCAAAAAAAATAGTTCGTTTTTTTTAAACTATAAATACAAAAATATTTTATCTATGCGTATAAAGCTCTTGACTTACAAAGCTACCAACCTCCGCCGCCGCCGCATTGGTGTAATAGTGGCAAGAATTTGTATTAAAGGAATAAAGTTCCATCATCTACTGTACCTACTTGTCAAGAAGTTAATTAAAAGTTATTTCGAATTTCATGCCTCAAATGATTTCAACAGATTGCATCGTTGAAGTTGTATAGTTGTAGGTATATGAATCGCTGGATTTTCCCGCAACTATGACAAACTTTAACAATTTGTCTTTTCTGCCCGTCAGAAACGGCACAAAAAACTCTTTATATACAAGATGAGCTGGGCTGGACTGTGATGACGACTTCCAGACTAAAGTTACAGGAATAGAATTTGTTTTTTTTTTATTAAAAAAAACTTACTTTCCTTAGTTGCTGGTCGCGCACTTCATTAATCACTCGTTGTTGAACACAAAGAACATGCACCACTAACCTCAAGCTCAATCCTCGCTATACAAAACCAAACTCCGAACAAACATGCCAATCCTTTTTTTTTTTGCTAAAAAGTTCTTCAGGATACCCAGTCCAGAGAATGGAGAGTTTTTTCCTGCTCTGTCGTTCGAATACGCAACTTTAATTGAATTAACTCCATTACTGCGTTACACAAACTCAATTACCAACACTGATGATGATGATGATGGCGGCCAAGTCAGCGCGGGCGACCATATCATCTAACTAGATAGTTAGCCCATCCTGTTGGGTCCGCAATACAGAGGATTCTTTTTATCTAGTTATCAACCCCATTTGGACTTAATCATTTCGCTTTTAATTGGAAATTATCCCAGCACCCAGTTGGCAACTATCCACATCTGTGTTTCTGTCTAGAGATTTCTGCACTTGTAAACCTCGGACTCACTGTATAGTAATTATATTTTAAATATTTTAAATTTTGTTCTCATTTTGTTGAAATCTACAAAAAAAAAAACAAGAAAAATAACTTTAATGCGTTTTAAATATTCATTTACAGATGCTCCACCAGTGCTGCTGTACAGCTTCATTGAACAAACTCTACAACCGGGACCGGCAGTTAGCTTGAAATGCTCGGCAGCCGGAAATCCAACACCGCAAATTTCATGGACATTGGATGGATTTCCGCTGCCATCGAATGGAAGGTAATTGAACTCGAAATGCAAATCCCTTCGTCCTTGTGCCTATAATATCTCCAACCACCCGCCGTTTCCCATCCCATATTCGCCCCGTCATTATAATCGAATTTTTATAGTTGTAATGGTAAAACACCAATACAAATCTACCAAAGGGATTGACAAAATAAAAAGAACGGTACAATCTTGTTTCGCATACAAATTCATAACAAATCCGCAATGAAACACACAAAAACAGAAAATAATTTTAATTAAAACTTATCCCTGAGTAGAAGTAAACGAGGTAATTAAAAAGTGTAAGTACCTCCATTCCAATGCGCCGCGCTCTCCACTTCACTTGAACAGGCTGGATGATGTGGGTGAAGACAAGGGTGAGAGTGAGGGTGACTTGGCAAAGCTTTTGCTATTGGGATGAATGGATTGAAATAGGTATATAGGGATAGGGCGAATGATTATGGAGGTGCATTGGAATGATACATACTTCACCAACTCTAATTTCACGTTGGTCGTTGTATAATTTCACCACCCTGCTCTCTATATCCCTACAGCCGCTTTAGTCTTTGTACACAAACAGGACTTCTGTTTGACGACTGGCTGTGTTGGTCGGTTGGTCTCGTTCTCAGTTTTGTATGCCTGATTATTCATTCATTTCATTTCATTTTATTTCATTTCGAAGCTTTAGTCTGCTTTGGAATCATTTATTAAAAAAAACACACAGAAAAACTAATAAAACAGAATGAAAGAAGAGAAAAATATCCAGCAGTGTTTGTTTGTGCATTGGTGATATCTGTATGTGAAGGGTTTTTTTTTGTTTTTGTTCGGGTTCGTTTATTTTGTATTAATAAAAACAATTTAGTGTGACCATCAGTTAAGAAAAATCACATTTTCAGAGATTTAACTGAAACAACGTGACGTGACACCATAAGCATCAACTTGAAATAAATGATTGCAAGAAATGTGGCATGTAGTATATATTTCTTTTGAAGGCCGCTTATGTCTAGATTTTTTTAAAATTTCTTTTCTGTCATAAGTTTCTGTATTTATTTTCTGTGCTCTCAGAAAAATTAAATGGAGATACGATATTCGTTCTTTCATCGTACAGAAATCTCTCGCAATACATTGAATCTTGATCATTATTTTCATTATTTTCATGTTATATCCAACATTTCATTTAAAAAAAAGCAGGTTATACCTATAAAATTAATATTGTAAAAACACCTTTTTGACCTTGATAATTATATATTTGAATTTATTAGAAAACTTTAATTAATTTCCAAAATTTAATTAATAACTTTAATAAAAGTCAAAACGCATCCGAATATAAAAAATTACATTTTGTAAATTAATTTTAATTATAAAATTCGTACGTCAAAAAGGTGGTTTTTGAATCCTAATTTTATATTTTACGGAATTTGACGCCATTTTTATCGTTTTTATTTTTAATAACACTAAAAATTAAACCTATTCTAAATTATGTAAAGCGTTAAGTGCTCCTTGGAGGAGAATGAAATTTCACGGCATATTTCTACCCACATAGTCGAAGTAATATAAATTTCAATAATAGTGTCTGCAAAAATGTCCGAAATAAATATTACTAATGGAAGCTTCTTTGGCTGAATATGTTGGTATTTTTTTTTTCACTTAGAAACAATTCAGACAGCTTTGTTAACGGTTATTAGGACCGGCTTATAATTTTCGAAGAATATTAATTCAAATAGTAATCAAAGAGTAGCAGAATTTTTAATTATTTCTAACTTAGACTTATTGAAATTTGGCGGTTGTCAAGTTTTATTGCGTATTTTGGAATGCGCGTGTTGTTTTTCACATCGATTACCTTGAAAACGATAGATCGTTTTACCAATCGCAATTCCAAAATTACAAATGTGGGCTTCGAACTCCTCCCTCATCCGGCATATTCCGCAAATTTAGCCCTCTGCAATATTACTTGTTTCAAAATAGTAAAATATGGTTTGTAGGTAAGATTTGGGTCAAATCCGCTCAAGCAAACATTTGTGTTGAAGGGCTCGAGAAATCGTATTGTGTAGAGTTCATCAAAAAAAAAAAATTGAGAAACTATCTATCGCTCTTAAAGAAGACTATGTTGAAAATTAAAATGCTTTAATCCCGGGTAGAGTGTTCCCTATTTCATTTTTCAGGGATGTATTGAGCCACCGTATTTTGCTTTACGAACTTTCGTTTTTGTTTTATTTTATTATACATTAGGGCGATAACGACATACCATACAATACAAGTGTTAAAATTAAAAATATTATATTTTCATTAAAGTTATCTGAGTACTGGAGAATTAACGAGGCTTTACATGTATCTTCATCTTTATCTGCATCGACATCTGCAAAAAAAGAGGAAACAAAATAAAAAAATCATACTTGTGCGATAGAGAGCGAAGACCAAAATGGAGATTACAGGAAGTATGAATCTGAAGATTGCAGATTATAATGAAGATGAACATGTTCACCTTCATTATAGTATTTTCATCTGCACCATAATTTGTACCGTTCAGGTAACGAATTTTCAAGTTTTTTTTACCATTTCACCTCAGTTTGAATAAAAACCACGAAAATAGCGAACATTTTCTACTCAAAAAAAACATGTGATTGTGAGATGTGTCAAGAAAGTTATAGCAGAGTTTGAGTAAGTTTTTAGTGTGTACCCTGTCTTACTTTTATGTTTGTTCCGCTATACTTTTCTTGAAGTCTGCAGATGCAGATCCATGTAAAGCCTCCTTAATGAGCTCAAAATAGACTATTTCTAAACTGTTTTTTCGGCAACTCAACTTGACCCTCAACTTAAAATAAGCAATAATTTTGTTGGACGCCTAACTGCCACACGCATTTAATCAATAATCTAACGTAGTTTTAAGTGGTGGTATATAACGAACCAGATGTCTGCAGTTCGAGTCCCAGCCTAATTCTATCTTATTCTTTCTAAAGGGATTTTATTATTTGAGTATGAAGAATGCAACCACTTAATCAAATCCAAAAATATGAAGAAAAAAAATATCTTCGTTAGTATGTTCCACATGCTGTTCACACCATTCGCAACACTACAAGATAAAAAAATGAAATCGGAAAAAAAGTGAGAAAAAAAAGAAAATTCTTGTGTGTACAGATGATTTTCCGTAACAGATTTTTCATTCAACATCGAGCCTTTGGATATGCCTTTTTTGTATTCATTTTTATTTCTCCTGTTTCATGTGATAGAGTTTGAATTTTTTTTGCTTGTATCTCTCTCAATTTCTTTCGCTTTTCGTCTGTCCCTTTTGGAATGATGTTTGTGCTTCGCTCTGCACGTTGCACTTACATTTCGTTTCGTTTTTTTTTTTTTGTTCTTCAATTCTACCACTTCAAAATGGATGAGTATTTTTCAGCTTCGATTGATATCCAAAGTTAAGCAAATAAAATAGTTGATTCTATGCTTGTTGTGTTGAGAAATGAAGAAAAAAAATGGAAAATATTTATAATACATATGGCTGTGTGTATGTATTTGAGTGTGTGGTATCTGTGTGTGTTTTATGTCCTTCTTTTTTTTGTTGTAATTGTAATAGTTTTGTACAGCTTGAGCTGTAAGTACCGGTAAATAGCTGTGCAGGGTGGTGCAAAAGTCAACAACGGGATTTAAGAAAAAGAAGTCAATTTGTCTTCACTTTTGTGGCATTTGTATGGTTTCAGTTAAACATAGACCGGATCAAGATTGATGGAAGGAGGTAATGCATTTTTTTTGTACATATTATTACGGCTGTAAGGGAACATAAAGTTTACCCTTAAGTTTTATATAGACTCTGGAAAGCTGGTATGTGGCTTTTAGTAAAAGCTAAATATTGAAAGAAAATTTGTGTATTTTTTGCATTTGTATGAAAAAAAAAACAGTATACGCCGTAGTGAATAAATAGTTAATTTTGTTAAAAACCTTATTCGTTTCACAAATAAAGATGGATTAAGCTATAGTTGTAAATTGCCAATAAAATAATACACAAATAAAATAGTTAGGTTAATATTTAAAGCATTCCAAACAGTAAGTATACGCAACAGTGGTCATATTGTATTGTACTTTTGTTTTCTCAAAAAAAAATAAGCTAAATTTCGTATTGGACCTTTATTCAATTGTCAAAAGATTTGAAGCAAAAACTGCAAATAAAGCAATTATTTAATATTTTTAATAATTATTATTACACATATTTACAAATCCCGAAGGTCAGACTTAAATATTCCCGATATTCAGCTCAAAATTAATTGCATTTATGAAATCCAATGTAGAAATTTTGGATTAGAAAGTATCTTTTACTAAAAAAAATTACTAAAGTAATGAGTTGATATTTTTTTTTTCAATTTAGTAATAGTTTCGTTTTATGTTTTTAAAGCCGATTTTTCAATGTCCAGATAAACAGATAGTTAGTTGCCAGATTAATAAATTAATTTGAACGTCACTTTTATTTCGAGTATCGAACTTTTCATAGAAATAAATTTTTGTTTTACGTTTATTTCAAAGCAAAAATTTTTCAAAGAGATTTTGGCATCGAAAATAGCTATTTATTTTATTCCTCCGCCCTAAAATGAGCAGATAACTTTATTCCTAGATTAAGTTGTATCTGACTGTTGAAAAGCTGATTTTTGATCTATCTGGAGAATATGTACTAACTGACTTACTGCCTTACTTACTATTGAAAAATTGGCCATTAATAAACTATAAAAAAACGAACATACTTTTTTTTTAATTTTCCGAGCATATATCGCTTTCAACAAAAAACAGTAGAGGTATTGCATCAATAATGGGTTCCAATAAATTATTTTCGGTTATATTGATGTTTATTAAAAACTGCTAGAAGGCAGTTATAAATGGTAAAATATCTTCTTAAAACTGGACCAATCAATATTGACACCCCTTTTTAGACAAAAATCTTTTTGAGTTCAATTTTTTTTACAGAATTTAGAGCTAACTTCATGTTCAAAAATGTACTAGACAAAGTCTCTGTCAGATCATCATACAGTTTTAGTCGTTCATGACCTTAAATGACCTTCGAAATTCGATACAAATTTATTCATTCTTTCCGCAGGTATACATAGGTACCCTGTAGTTGGCATTTAATTTTTTAATGAGAACTAGCTATAGAGTTCGAATTGAATGCAAATTTACACATTGCATTTTCTATCATCAGCAAAGAATGCTGATTCCCTGCTGATTGCTTTGAATGAATTATTTGCACAGTAGTCTGCCGTTTTTATTTTTTCATTTCCCAGCAGACTATCTACCCGCACGACAATAATAAACTATCAACCATGAAAAGGGTTATAATAGTTGTATGTAGTGGTTGTAATCTACATGCATGTAGATACATGGATTTATATTTATATTATAAACTCTTCTATTTTAATCAGGGTTAAAAGGCTAAAAATGCTATAAGATGTTCATATGACAGTTGGTTTATTTTTTTTTAATCCCAAAAAACCGATAAGTTAATTAAGTGTAAAAATTATTCATTTTGATAAATTGCAGAATTAGGAAAACTCTGAATGCCAAAGTATATCCGTGTTATAATAATTATTGTTGTGATAATTTTGAATATTTTAACACATTAGATTTTGGCAAGTGTATCTAATGAATATCTTAAAATAGATGAGTTCCAAGCTCTAAGTGTATAAACTTATGGAGCAAGTAAAAAATCGATAAAGTTACATTTTTAAGCCACGCCAATCGTGCACCTTTTAAAAATTATCTCAATAAAAAAACCTGTCTAAGGCTGTAATTAGCGCTTATACATACACATATGCTTACATTTTAAACTACATCAAGAGGACAGAATTTTATATTAAGTATGGGTAATCTACTGGAAGAAGAGGTACATGTATGGATTTTTGGGCAATTGTCCTCTCAAGCGACAAATAATAATATATTTATTTTAGGATTTGACATTTTATTGAAAAACTAATTGATGTATTAATTGTGCAATGAAGTGTATGTGAGCAAGTATTTCCATTATCACAAAGTATATACGTACATATCTAAACTATAACGAAAGGATATAAAATTAAAACTTCAAAGAACTTTCTTTTTTCCACATATAGTAGGTACCAAGTAAAAGCAATTAATTTTTTTTTAATTTTATGAAATTTAATGGGGGTGGCCATGGCGCGATCGTTGTGTGTTCGCCTGTCCACCTTATGGTCACAGGTTCATCCCTGCCGTAGTCTATATCTTCTTATTTTTCCATTAAAAACCAATTCTAAAAATAAATGTCATACAATGAGTTGCTGGTTTACTCATTGTATGCTGTTTAGGCATAGAACTAACAACATGTGATTGAGTAAAACTAGTATACCGATAAAATATGACAAAAGAATAAAAAAATTAATGCGAGTTATAAGGGATATCGATAAATAAGACACGAAAATTTCTCCGCATTAGTTCAGCCACCATCCCTGGAGATACAATCTGAGACAACAACCACCTACAGTCTCCGAATATCGCGCCACACATCTTTCCTATCATTCTTTCTCTTCCTTAACCTCACCATCACGGACGCGCTGTGTTGAAACATTTAAAGGGTATTCATAATCCCTTGAGCGCGTGTAGATTAAAAAAAAAAAAAAGAAGGCGTTTTGGCTTGGATAAGACCATTGAAATAGTAAACCCAGAATATCTTTTTAGAAAACCACGTCGAACACTTTTGGGCGGAATTTCTAAAATGAAATTTGAAAATTTCGTTTAATAGAAAGCTGCAAACGAAACTAACGAAAATGTAAGCCAACATAAAAAAATTAATACTAGTTGTTGATTTTATATTTGACATGTAGAAGCCCATAAAATTTATGTTCGTATACTAAAAGCCCTTAAACAGCAACCAATACAAAACCTAAGCCGATGGAATTTAAACGAAAAAATTGCGCTTAAATTGGTAATATTTAACCGATTTAAGGTATTCGTCTTACCTCAAACTGCAGTAAGATTCCTGCCACGAGATTCCTAGTAGAAGAAACAGCTAAATATAGTTTTATAGTAGTTTTTCATTTAATTTCTCACAAACAAAAATTCTTTGATTAATTCTTTAAAAAATAATATTGGTATGGCATTTAAAAGCATTTAAAAATATTAATTTCAAAAAATAATTTCAAACAAAAAATCGTCCACCCGTTTTCGAAATATTGAATTTTGAAAAAAAAATATTTCTTTTACAAAAATCAAAAAAAAATAATTTTTCAAAAATATTGGTATGCAGTATTATTAAGAATTCAAAGGATCTCCAATAAAACATTTTTATCGAAATCCGTGGGCCAGTTGTATGGCAAGTACCGTGACTTTTCTTTAACAAGAACATGAAAAAAATTATATAGCAAGTACCGTTATTTTTGGTGCTAACAAAACGATTAAAAATCTATTATCATCTAAGCCGCTTAAGTACAAAGTTTGAAGAAAATCACTTCCGCCGCTTATAGCCTATTCGCACCAAATCATAAACGAGATTTTACTCGTTTTCCTCAACTACTCGTTTTCCAATACATTTTTCATAAGCGACTTGTTTTGCAAAACGACTCGTTTTTAAAAAAAAAACGACTTGAAAACGAGTTTCAATTCAAAGATGAATTAAACAAACAGATCTTCCGGCAAGGGAAATTGATATGATTGTGAATAGGTCCTCAGAAAAAGAAGAACAGCTGAGTGCTTGCTGTCAAAAAAATTAATTTCAAATCTTTCAAACAATTATGGCAGTGATAAGGACATCTTTTCATATACTTATTTGTAATTAATTTTTAATGCATGAATTCTTTTTATTTATAGGAAATGCAAACCGAAAAAAAACTTAACTAATTTGGGGAAGTTCGAATGAGGAGTTCTTGATCGAACTTTGGGCTTTATATTCCGTATTAAAAGATCACCTTTGTCCACATGGCTTCTATGCATTGCACAATTTTGAACTATTATTTTTCTTTTTCTTTTCTTTATAAGTTCAATTATTATTTTTCAATGAAAAACACGATTCTTCTTTCTGGTAGATACTTCTGGCTCATAAATAAAATTGGTTAAATATTATCATAATTTATCATAATCATATTTAGTTCTGCTCTCTTTTTATGCAGCATTATAAGATTTGATTGCTTAGCATTCATGTTGTATCAACGTTTTGACAGCTTTTTTCAAAAACAACTGAAATTTCAAACCAAAACAAGTAAATGTTCGGTGTGAACGCTCTACTCGTTTTGGTAAGCGAAAAGGCTAAACTAGTTTGGTGTGAATAGGCTATTAGGCTGTAGATCGATCTACATACAGAAATAGAGAGTTAGACGGAATTGCGGGACCCACTATTTTGTGTTCTCTATTAGCATATTGTCAAGTTTGATTAAAATCTCGGGTTTGTTTTTTTACAAATGCAAAGCTTGCCGCAAGTACACATAAAAAAAGGTTTTCTTATGTGTTTCATTTTTGAAAAAAAAATTGTTTTATTCTTGTGTTGTTCTCATCTACTTTTTGATTCCAGATTTACTAAAAAAGACAACATTTGAATTCTTGGACAAATATGAACACATAGAATATCAAAAAAAATAAAATGCACGACTGAATCGTACGAATTTGCTCTTGTAGCTAACAACTTTAGTTTAAATATCACAGCTTCAACTGATATGAATATTTGGCTAATAATAATAAGTAAAAATTTGAAAAAATGCAATTATCAGTTTTATAGTTAAAACTGATGAATTAATAATAAAATAAAATGCACGACTGGATCGTACGAACTTGCTCTTGTAGCTAACAACTTTAGTGTAAGACAGTAGCTAACCACTGAAGTTGTTAGTTACCTACTAAGGTAGGTAGGTAGTCTAGTTTAGTTATCCTGTGCAGGTTTAAAGCCGAAGTAGGTAAGATTACCTTGATTCTTAGTATAATGAATTGTCGAATGCATATGATTAAAGGAATGGTGACATAGGTACCATCCAACAAATGTATATTTAAGAAGATTATAATTATGTAAATTAGGAGGGTAATATGTACCTACCTACATAGATGGCGCCTAGGTATGTAAATACATGTACATATTTATGTATATAATATACATATATATAATAATGAAAGTGAATGGTATATAGGTGGGAAAATCGTGTTTTAAACTGATAAAAAGTGCTTAAAAAAACAAAGAACGCCATTAGATGCCACGGATCAATGAAAATTTTATAAAAATGTATCTCGAAAATTGTAGGACGGTTTTTGATGAAATTCGGTTTTTCATTTTTAGTTTTTTGAAAACAAACTTTTTTTGAAATTTTGGTATGCAGTTTCGTAGAGTTTATTAATATAAAAATGACTATTAAATTTAAAATTATTTTTTTTTATTAGTTTTAAAAATATTGATTTTTCAAACAAAAAATTCAAAAATTAATTTTAATTATATAAAAATGTTATTTAAAATTTAAATACGCAGAATTAGTTTGGCTACCAAGATCTTCTCAGATATAAAATTTGACAGAAATCCAATAAACAGTTACCGAGAAAGCCAAAAATTAAAAAAACCGTTATATGAAAAGTACCGTTAATGTTAATAGACTTTTCCCGTAAGCTTGATTCATATCAAATGATAGCTCTTGCCAACAAAAAAATTCTCAAAAATGTTTATCAAAATCGTTGGAGTCGTTTTCGAGAAAAATAAGATTTTCCTTCAAGGTCATATGGCAGGTACCGTTATTTGTAGGCCTAAAAATAAAATTTCAATGTCCCCTCTGAGTAATGCCAAAATAATCACAAATACCAAATTTGAAGGTAATCGCTTAAGCCGCTTAGGCTGTAGCTCGTTATACATACAGCCGGACAGCCTGACAGACTGACAGACTGACAGACTGACAGACTGACAGACTGATAGACTGACAGAATGACAGAATGACAGATTGACAGACTGACAGACAGACATTTTTTGCCAATCACTTTTTTAGGCTTCTCTATTATCGTAATGTTACGTTTGATTGTTAGATTTTTTTTTTTTACGAATGTATAACTTGCCTTATATTACCTATAATCGCAAGTAAAAATCAAAAATCGATGGACGTGTTTTTTTTAAATAATTTTTTAAGTAGGTATAAAATTTTGAAAACATTTTTAGGAAAAAAAAATTGAAATGCTAATTTTAAGTAAATATTAATGTACGTATAAAATTCGAATTTAAAAAAAGTTCAGTGACTCGTTTTTGAACAATAGATTTTTCAAAAAAAAAATTTATTTATTTTTTAAAAATCGATTTTTTTTTTAAATTTGAATACGCAATGTTACTCATACTTTTAGCGACAATTTGTATAAGAAAATAATATTAGTCGTTTCATCCAATAGTGATAAAGTAAAAAATATGAAAAATTGCTTAACAATGTAAAATAAAATATTTTCTTAATTAAAAGTGGGCTGCACTAATTTAGGAACACACACATTTTCTTATAAAAATTCGTGGAGCCATTTTTCAAATATTTTAGGTTTTGGTTTTTGACAAAAGGGTTTTTGAGCATTGAAGAAAATTCAAAAAACTACCCAATACCATATTTCAGAAAAAATCGTTTTCGAAATATATATATTAAGTTTAGTGCTGGGCACCTGTTTAAGCTTCGTAGTATCTTTTGGATACAAAATTCAAAAAAAAAAATTACCAAAAAGTACATTTACCCTTCGTTAATTAACTGATTTTTTTTTATATACAAATCGTTAGAGACGTTTTGGGGAAAAATATGATTTACATTAATAGCTAAAAAAAAGTGAATGCAGTAAACCTTAATTTTTGATCTTAAAAAATACCTGGTTAATTTAACCCTAACAAAAGAAAACAATATGTACCAAGTTTGAATAAAATCCATCCACCCGTTGAAGCTTTAAATGCAAAAAACGTTTTGTACTTCTAACAAAATGGCAGCCAATTTACATTAGGATAAGACTGAGCGTCTTAGCTTATATTTGTTTAACAAAAAATCTATCTCGCTATGGCATAATATGCAATTTGAAAAGATATTTGCATCTTCCGTAAACCATTTCCCGTAGGGCTTATTATTGCTTCCTAAATTATGTTCCTGAAAAATACCTTATATTTAATAAATATAATTTACTTAAAGCTTATGCCATGCAAAAGGTTGAAAAAAAAAAAGAAAAAAAAATATATTATAAGCTTTAGTTCATGTTCCTTTGTCTCTAAATTCATTATGTATCAGACATAATTCCCGTTAATCTCTATAACATTGTGCTTAAAGTGTTTTCCGGATTTATGAACGCCACTTTCCGTGGATTTGTTTTTATTTTATCATTAAAGTCAAAATCCAAGTCAACCGACACATGAAAGTTGTATCTTCTTTATGTGAGTTTATGTCTTCTAATCCTATACGCCTTTCATCGAGAAATTAAGCAATAATGTTCTTCGTCTTCTTCAACAAAAAGTCCTGCGAAATTAACCGTAAATGAGTCATCGACTTTAATATAGATAATTCCTTATATGGTCTACATACCACATTGAAATCACATTATCTTCTATTGAGTCTTCAAATCGAATAAATGTCAACTGTTCAAAACTTGTTAGCCAAACATAATCACCCATCCGTGCAGTACAATCTCGTTGTTAGTTCTTTCTCCTTATGATGTGCCATGTGCCAAGTCATACTCGTAGAGGTGTCTATACGGACAACTTTTCTGCTTGATGTTTCACGCCACTCCCCCCATTCTTCTTCGTCAACATTCATTCTTTGATGGTGTATGAATGTTGTCAATTCTGTCTTTCATACAAAAAGGATGTTTATTATTTCCTTTTTCTGCCATCGTAGTTGTCAATATTTTGCACAAAGTTTCCTGCAAAACTTACCAACCAACCAACCAACTAACCAAGCGTATGTGTCCTGTGCGTTCTTGTTTTGTTCCTCAACAACGGAAAATAAAGTTTTCCCATTCCCCATTGGAAAGGTGTTTCAAAGTGTTTACAAACGTAGCCATCTATCTAAAACGCACACAAGGGACACACACTCGACAACGATTCTCATATACCTCTTTGCCCTTTATCCTGATGTTGGCGATGTCTTCGATATGTTTAAGGAAACTTTCGCCATTTACTCTATGTGTCCCCAAATTGAATCCTGAATCCACAAATGTTTTCCAAATGAGCGCAATAAATCTTTTGAGACTGGAATAAAGTTTTGGCGCTGCCTTGATTCTCCGAGACTCACAAGTAGAAAAAAAAAGTTCACCAGAAATAGAGATTCGACAATTATTATATCCTTTTGAATTTCTGACTAAATTCAAATCAGGATTGCCAGTCAATGATGTTAATTTAAAGACTAACGGGGTAAAAAAAATAAATAACTGCTTACTTTGAAAACAAATATTCGGTGACGCGACGAGATGAAGTTCGTCGATAAACTTTGGTTTGCCCAAAAACACTGCCTGTTTGTGTGTGGTATACTCTTAGAGCCCCGAAGGGTTTCAAAACGGAACTTTTCGGAGTTTTCATTAAATTTCGATTTCAATAGATTTCTGGGAGGTGGAGAGACAAAGTTTCAGCAGCAAAAGTTTACGATGTTATTGGACAACTTTTTATCCGGAGAGCCGACAATTCCCGGAAGCGTTTTGTTGTGTGCCCAACAAGGTTTTGGTTATATAGATATATAGGATGAGAAAATGGCATGCTGCCCCATTTGTTATAGTCTTTTGGGACACACTATATAATGGATTTCGTCTGTGTGTAGTGTGATTAAAAATTATGTTTAAGTATATAAAAATTCGAATCCAGTCAAGGCTTTCTGTAGTGAATAATCCCAACGTCCCAGACAAAGTTTATACGCAAGGAATTCCCCAGGAATTTAAATACTGATAAGGATATAACATTGCTTAAAGGTTGAGGCTTTATTTTAATTGGAGCTTTGGGGGATTATTTAAATAAAATAAAATTTATCAAAATTGTTAAATTTATTGTTACAATCATAGAAAGAGAAAGGAGGGAAATTTAAAATGAAATTTTCGAAATGAATACATGAAGGCAAGGAGAAGGGAAAGGGGAAACTGAATTATTGACAAGGATTTTTTTGTTCTGAAAGTTTTTCTTTTTTTTTCTAAACTTGATGTTGTTTTGATTTGTGAGGAGGAAAAAGTTGGAAACGTTTTTTTTTGTATGTCCCCAGGGTATAGCTTACAAGTTATAAAATGGTTTTCAGATTATCACTGATAGCTGCATTTAAGTTAATCATTGCTTTAGAAAGTAGCCGAGGGAGGTCTCTTAAGAGTGATGACTACGCTGGATGTGCTGACATAGAATTAGGCTGGGAGTTCTAATTTTATTGAAGAATCTTGGTAAAAAAATAATATGTTAGGGTGATTTTATTTGGTATATATTTTAGATATATACTTTTACAACAAAACCAGGGTATTAAGACACTTTTGAGCGATAATCCCGGGGTACAAAATAATCCATTTTATAATTTGACAAGACAACTGCATTTTATTAAAAGTATGATGTTAAAGATTTTGTGAAACTGATAATATCTTGTGGAGTTTAATCAAAAAATGTAATTATTTTCATTCATTAGATTTCCATCGTTCTTGTGCGTTTGATGTAACTATAACTTTCGACTACGTCTTTACTTATTTTTGCACAATAAAGAAAGGGTAGCCCTCCGAAAGATTGAAATTGGTGTAACCCTTGGAGAAATATGAAAAGGCTTAAGACAAGACTTGTGAAAATACAAAATTTCCCTAATTTTCTTATAACAAAATTGGTATGGTAATTTTAAATATTTAATATTATAAACCTAAAAACAATTTGTCAAAAATAAAATCATAAACTCGTTTTCGAAATATTGAATTTTCATATAATTTTTTATTTATTTATTTATTGCAGTTTGATAGTTCTTAGATTTACGTATTTGGTATTTAAGAGAAATAGAAAATTAAATTCTTTACAACTTCAATATAAGGCAGGTACCGTTAATAACAAATTAACGAGATAATTAAGATGGTAAAAAGAATTGTACGACAAGTACCGTTATTTTTGGGGCTAAAAAAAGACGATTCAAAAATCTATTTGAGACGCTTAATTACAAAGTTTAAAGAAAATCGCTTCAGCAATTTAGGATGTTGATCGTTCTACAGACATACAGACGGAATTGAGGGACCCACTTTTTGGTATTCTCTATCATCGTAATGTGAAGTTTGATTGAAATCTCGAGTTCGATTTTTTCCAAATGCGAAACGCGATGCTTCCAGTGATTTTTTTTTTCTTGGAGAAGCATAACGTAAACCAAAGTTGAAAATTTTATCTTAGGATTTCTACTTCACAGAGAAAATATTATTTTCTTATCCGGTGGAAACCGGTACCAAGTAGTGTGGGACACTTACCGTTTAATTTGATACGCCATTGGAGCATCCCCTTAGTAATCTTATCGACTGGATTTTGCTAATTTTGAGTAGTGTCTTTAACAAATTTATCAGGCACCAATATTGCAGTATCATCCGCAAAAGCTGGTCATGATAACGTGGTTGTTCACTGCAAGGTTGGCCCTAGTACAGTTCCTTGTATTACTCAGGCTTCTATTTTCTTATGTTCCGAGTAATTTTGGTCGCACCATACTCTAAAGAGTCGGTTCGTAATATATGATTTAAGTATTTCGTAGTACTCCAGTTCCAAGTGCGTGGAAAACATTTTCAAAGGCTTGTGCAACATCTTAGATCAGAGCAGAACATAGTAGTTTTTCTCGAAATTTGGTGCAAATATTAGAATAGAAGTTTAAGATAAAAATTAAAAGCACGACTGGATCGCACATGAATTCTCTTGTATTCGAGCGCATCGTTAGCACAACATACTTAGTACGCAGTATTATTTAGAATTTAAAGAACTTCCTGTAAAGAAATGTTGATCAAAATCCGTTGAGCCGTTAATTAAAAAGTAGAAAATAAAAAAAAACTACTGTTAATAACATTTTATATAAAATTTTCTTTTGCCAAAATGTAGACTATACCTAAACTTGTGCAGATTTTTTTATCGAAATCATTAGAGCCGATTTCGAAATTATTATGACCTTGATAAACACAAATCCGCTGCCCCGTATAGTATCCCTTCCATCGTTCTGAAGAGGTGTTCTTCAACGCTGGCAAAACCACTGCGTAAGCTTTTCCATCTGTCCTATTATACAGGTCTCTTTCCGAGTGGAAGGAAACCAGCATTTGTCCAGCCTGTCTCTAAAAAAGGCGAATCTTTTTCACCCTCTACAGTCCAATTGCATTTACGTCCCTACTTTCCAAGGTCATGTAAACGCTGATTAATTATCAGCTAAAGAACTATCTTGAAGAACGAAAGCTCCTTAACGACCGACAGTATGGCTTTTGTAGCAATAGGGCCACTGGTGATCTGATGGTACATCTCACCGAACAGTGGCACAAATCTTTACATCGTTTTGGAGAAAGTAAGATTATTGCACTTGATATTTCAGAAGCATTTGATAGAGTTTGGCATCAAGCTCTCTTATCGACAATGTGTGCATTTGGTATCGATGAATCTCTTATTCGTTGGATTAGAAATTACCTTTCGCAACGCTCAATACAAGTTGTATTGGGCGGTTTCAAGTCTGATATTCACAAAATAAATGCTGGTGTTCCCCAGGGCTCCGTACTGTCTCCGACCCTTTTTCTCATTTTTATTAATGATCTCTTATCTGGAACTTCTAATCCATTTAAATGTTTTGCTGACGATAGTACTCTCAGCTTTTCATATTCGTTTCGTTATTCAGATTCACCTCCTTGTTCTTCGGATGTGGAACTGCAGCGGCAGCGTATGATAAGCTCATTAAATTCTGATCTCGACAGCATTGTCCAATGGGGAATTAATAAGAAACCGTGTAGAATTTAATGCTTCAAAAACTCAGTGATGTCTTCTGTCGTTAAAGCAATGCCGCTATCCATGAGGGCACTTGCATTTAAGAAACCGATCAGCTGTCAGTCCTTGGCATGTGATCACAGACCATCTTTTGTTGAATGACCACATATTCGATGTCGCCAAAAACGCTGCAAAGTGTTTGGGCTTTCTTCGAAGATGCAAGAAATTCTTCTCCCCGTCTGATCTGGCTGTAAACTATAAGGCATTTATTCGTCCTAAGCTGGAGTATAACTCTCACATTTGGGCAGGAGCTCCCATAACTCACTTGAAGCTATTAGATAGAATTCAAGGCAGAGCTCTTATAATGATAGGGGATAGAACTATAATTGAAACATTTTCGTCTCTCGAACACTGGCGAAATGTTTCAGGTCTTTCATTATTTTATCGCTATTTTTATAAACAATGTTCTAGCGAAATAGCCAGTTGCATTCCTCCCCTCAAAATATTCAACTGTAATACTCACGGTTCTAAGAATGCTCATCAGTTTACCCTTGAGACCAACTTCGGACGCACTGTCAAGTACAGAGCTTCTTTCTTTAGCCGTACAACACGAATGTGGAATACTTTATCATGCTCTATTTGTTCCACTCATTTTGATATTCTGAACTTCAAAACCAATGCACATCGGTATCTCCTTCCAAATTATTCCCTATTTTCCTAACGCTCGCACTGTGCTTGAACATATTAAAGGTAGTCAAAATCCCTTTACAGCGTGCACAATTATACAAAAAAAATCACCTTGTTTTGCTACAAAAAAATTGTATGGCAGGTACCGTTAAAAAGATTTAGAAAAGCAGTCATCTAAAACGTCTACTTTCCAATTCCAAAGAAAATCGCTTAAGTGGCCTAGATAGACAAACAAACAAACGAAATTGTATCAATGTGTATCATCGTGATGTCAAATTTGATCAAAAAATCAATCTCGAGCTCGATTTTTTTTAAATGCAAAATTTTTCTTATATAGGTTGGTAGTAACTACAAGTAAACAGAGTAAGATCAATTTTGAATTCCAACATGAGATTACTTAAAACAAGTAGTATTGGCTTTTCTATTACCTACATTACTTTAAAAAAATCTCCATTTTGCGGCTTCAAAAGTAAACGTAAATAAAACACATATAAAATATTTTTTTTCATGATGTTGTTTCATTTTTATTATAAAGTTTGGACGTAGACATTATGTGTGAAACACCACACCATTTAAATAACCACCACGCGAATTGTTGCAAGCATCGATTCTTTTGAGGTAATTTTCGACCACTTTTTCACACATATTGGGCGGTATCTCAGCCATAACTTGACGAATGTTGGTTTTCAACTGCTCAAGAGTTAAAGGTTTATCTGCATAAACACGGTCCTTCGCGTAGCCCCACAAAAAAAGTCCAGCGGTCAAATCGCACGATCTTGGTGGCCAGTTGATATCGCCACGCCGAGAAATTACGCGGCCGGAAATGTCTCTTGCCATAAAGCCATATTCGCTCAAGTTGTCTGGCATGTGGCACCGTCTTGTTGAAACCACATATTCTCTAAGTCGTATTCTTCAATAGCAGGCAAAAAAAAGTCGGTTATCATATGACCATAACGCTCCGAATTGACGGTGACAGTCGTTCCATCGTCGTTTTCGAAGAAGTAAGGTCCAATCACACCTCCGGACCAAAGAGCGCCCCAAACAGTGACTTTTTGTGGATGTAATGGCCTCTCTTCAATTACTTGAGGATTCTCAGAACCCCAAATACGACAATTTTGTTTATTAACGTACCCACCGAGTGAGAAATGGGCTTCGTCGCTGAAGAAAATTTTGTTCGAAAAATCGCCGTCCACCGCCTGTTGTTCAAGCACCCATTCGACGTATCTACGATGTTGTGAATGGTCAGCTGGCTTCAGTTGTTGTGTGAGCTCAACTTAATATGGATGTAGGTGTAGATCCGAATGTAAAATACGCCATAATGTGCCGTAAGACAGTCCTAATTCCTGAGAACGACGAGGAATCGACACATTCGGGTCTTCGGCAACACTTTCACTTAAAGCAGCGATATTTTCAGTGGTACGAGCGAAACGATGATGCACATGCCTTACAATATTTGTAGCCAATTCAGTCTCTTCAAATTTCTTCACAATTTTTCCAATTGCTTGCGTAGTTGGACGATTATGTAAACCATAATCTCCTCTTAAAGCATGCTATATGGCTGTGGCAGAATCACCATTTTTGTAGTAGATTTTAACAATTTGTATGCATTGTGCGATAGTTAAGCGATCCATCAGACTGAAAAAAAAAATTGGTTTAACAACTTAGTTTGACAGATGTCGAATTCCAGCCCTATACTTTTGAAACCGCAAAATGGATAACCCTTTATATTGTATAAATCATTTACACTGAACAATTAAAACACTTTTAATTTTTAACATCTGAATTACTTACCCTAATTTGTCATTTGAGCTTTTTAAATTAATTTACATTCTTAATCTTCAATTAATTTAAGTGTATCCCTGGCCTTTTACATAAAACATATCTCCGTGAAATGTTAGACATGAGATTTATGAACGTATGAGTGTTCAAAAATACACAACCCACAATGTTCCATTTCTCTGAAAAATTAAGCATTCCTTACCCAATTTGATATGTACCTACCTCTACCTATATGCATATTACAAATTTGTTTTTTTTTTTTCAAAATGTTGTTTTATCTAATTTCTACTTTACAGAAAGGATTTCTTTACCTATAGATACTCGTACCTACCTAACATTAAAATAAAATATTTTTCTCACGTAAAAAAAGGAATAGGTAGCTAGAACCAAAAAAAAAACTAAAAAAAAAAAAACAAGACGTATCCCTAGATGAACGTAAAACTGACATAAGAAACTGTGCGATTTAAAAGCTTAAAAACCAAAGGATAACGCAACGGTGTTTGCCACTAAAAATAAATAAAAATAAATAAAAAAAAAACAAAAAAAAAACATTCACAAAATCTCCTAAAAGATTCATACACACAACGATATGTGATAAAAAGCAGTTAAGTAACAGTTTGAATTTATATGTATGTAGTACATTTTCTGTATAATAAAAAAATCGTCCTTTATTTTGTTGCAAAAGAAACAGCAAAAAAAACGATTCTACACTGTGTAGAATGTTCTTGTACGTACATCCTGCTGCTGTCGGACGACCGGAACGGTTTGCCGCCATTTTCCACTTTCGTTTGTTTTATGCATGAGCGACAAATTGAATATTCTTCGCACAGATGAAGGATATGCGCTCAAAAGTATGTACGACGTTTGAATGTTTACCCGCATATTCATACCACACATATCCTTGTTTTTCCATCTTCTCCTGCTTCTTCGAATGTTGTGTGTGTTGTTTTTTTTTCATCTTTGTTCTTCTCTCCTTTCTGTCACCGCAAATATGTGGGCTTGCAACTTTACTAACAAAAATTATCTCTTCACAGAATTGTAAAAAAAATTGTAAAAAAAACACAACCGGAATTTTCTCCATAGGAATTGAATTGTTTAAGGACATTTGTCACACACGATGTGCCTCGCTTTGTGTCGTGTGTCGCCTTGTAAAACACCAACCAAACTTACTTAAACTAGCTTCATTCTCTATTGGCAAGTTTTTTTTTTTTTTTGTGGCAGTTTGCTTGGTTTATTGAGGATGACAACGCGAATTTATGGGATAATTTGTGGCCAAGTGATAGCATCCGCAGTACTTGGTCACATCTGGAAAACTTAATGACCTCAAAGACTTTCTTTATAGTTTTAAAAGAAATATATAGAGTTGGTGTCGTTTTCAAATTTAAATAGGTACCTACTTTGAAAAAAAAAATAAGATAGAGTCAAATGAATTTAAGATAGCTGGCAACTTAACAGTTTTTGGTGGCTTTGAATTTTTTTTTCTGTGAAACCCTGATCACACTAGAGTAAGATTTTATCATTCTCGTATGGGATTTATTTCTGGGAACTATGGAGGCACTTCAATTTACATTTGTCTGATAATGTTTTCAAGTTAGAACTTCATTTCTGTGCTGTCAAAGTATTGGTTGTTTTTTTTTAGAAAAGTTTTAAGCAAAAAGAGAGTCCTTTTATCTTATTTATTGTATTTTTACTTCTGAAATAAATAGTTCAGAAGGATGAAGGATGTTATATTTAATTATTTCTAACATGTATTATCTGTCAAACGAATTGTCAGATTGTAGACTACCAATATAAATTTTATTCCACAGTTCTTGCAAATTTATAAGTTAAACAACATTACCGAATTTTTGAAATTTAGTTCAAGATTATAATTATGTGCATCGAACTTATAGCAAACTTCCTGAATATTGTATCCGAAATAATATTTCCTTTATTATTTACCGTACTTGGACAATATTTTCTCAGTAAGCTACAGATTAACACATCAATTCTGGTCTTTTTCTTGATTGATTTACGTCGTACACATTAATTTTGTTTTTGGTCGTCCCCTTTATAAAAATTAAAGAGATGTCATGGGTTGTAGGGGCTTACAATATCCAGCTCATCCTAGAATTAGATGGGTATTGTGTGGATAGAAAAGGTCAGTCAAGTTCAATCAATTCTTATTGGATTCGATGTTTTATTGAAAAAACGCAGTTGCAGGCGACTAACTATTAACTTCTACTTGCACCTTTTTCGACATTGCCAACCCAAGGAGCTTCAAAGTTTTTTTTTTCAATCTCCCGACAAAATCGAGACTTGTGTTTAATGTGAGAGATCTGTACAGCTGTATTAAGCGCACGTAAGATTTAATACGCATGCTATTTTTTGGCGGCTTTTCCGACGAAGGCTATATCGCCAGCTGTTGCACTCTAATGTGTTCAACCAGTGATTTTTTAGAAATTGTGATGAGCCCCCAATGAGCCAATCATAACAGTAGAATCTCTCGAAAAGCTGTTCCGTTTTGAAATATTTTTTTTAATAATTTCGAAATTTGTATTTAATTCGGGCGCAGGGACATAAGTCCCCGTGATATAAGTCCCAATTTTGCTTTTTGGAACTTATGTATTTTCCACATAGGTGAGACATAAGTCTCAAAAATTAATTTGCGACATACATAAATATATCCCACCTCGGTGAGACATATGTACATCCCAACTTTTGTTTGGTGTTGATGAGATAAAACTCCAAAATTTGATAAGACATAAACATGGCCATATGACACATTGCGCGCGTAAGGGGGGCATGCAACCCCGGCTACCCGCCTGCTTGACCCAATATAGGATTTGGGGTGGGTACAAGTTTGGCTATATGCAAATTTTGCTCGGAACTTTTTAAAAAGCAATCCTTCCTTATTCCTTTAATTTTCGTGCTTATACATTGCACATAATTATCTTGCTTTAAGAGTTATATTTAACAACAACCTATTATATTTCTCATAAATGTAGAAAAAAATGTTCACATATTGTAAATACGCGTCTGGGGCAATATAAAATTGCAATGCACTGCACTCAAGCATGCAAGCTTAACAAAAGCTATCATAAAACTTTTTATAAAATTGCTAAATTCTTTGTGAAAAAACCTTTGAAATAAAAATCCAATGCGTGTTCTAGACCCTTAATACTATTAAATCTCATTTTTATTTTATCTTCTAATATAGTATAGATCTCATAAGATAAAACTAAATTTTAACGGTTCACAAGCACGAAGTTACCCTTTCAATTTAAACAACAAATCTCAAATAAATACATTTTCCAGATTTATGTGAGTGCACCGGTTGTATTATAGTACAAGAGCATTAAGTTTCATTGATGATAACTTAAAAAATATACCAATCAGTTTATTAATCATTTCATTTAATTTCACTTCATCCATTCCAGTTCATTTTATTTATTTCACTTTATTTTTATTTAATTTTGTTTTATTTTTATTTTATTTTTATTTTATTTTTATTTTTATTTTTATTTTTATTTTTATTTTTATTTTTATTTTTATTTTTATTTTTATTTTTATTTTATTTTTATTTTATTTTTATTTTATTTTTATTTTATTTTTATTTTATTTTTATTTTATTTTTATTTTATTTTATTTTGTTTGATTTTATTTTATTTTACTTTATTTTATTTTATTTAATTTAATTTTATTTTATTTTATTTTATTTTATTTTATTTTATTTTATTTTATTTTATTTAACTTAATTTAATTTTATATTATTTTGTTATTTTATTTTTATTTTATTTTACTTTTATAAATAAGACTCATTGTTCAAGGGAAAAAATCGATATCGCCGCCATTTAAATATGCTGGGCCCTTCTTTCTTTATTTTAAGGAAAAACCAACTCAAAATTCAATGACTCCTTTGAGTCGAAATAAAAATTGACTAACATTAAGAGTCCGAAGGGTGTAGAAAATAAAATAAATTAAAAACAAGCAAACGTTTCATTTCATAATTTTCAAGAAATTAAAACTTACAGAAAACTATTTACTTATACATATTATACAAAAAAAAATTAAAATTAAAAAATAAAAGGAAATTACGATTCCCTGCGGTGATTTTCGAAAATGAAACAATTACAGGGCGAGCAACAGAACCAAGGATCAAAAATACACACACACATATAACGATGCCTTCGGGGAGAGAAAATCACCAATTTAAAGAATTTTCTCGAAACAATATTAAAAAAGTTTTTTTTTTTTGCTCACTTTTTTTTTATATTTTTACAACAACGTTGCTTGTCGTTTTATACACTTAATTCCCTTGTGTTAGCCTCTGTTACTATTTCTGCCAAATGTTGACGACTATACACAAGGACGATAAGGACGACGACGCGCCGGGGACATGTATTTGTTAAAATGTAAATAATTAACATTTTCATGGAAAAGCTACAAAGTTTGCATCACATCGTCGCATCGCGTCGCGCCTGGGACATCATGGTTGTGCGCTGGTGGAATATTGAGAGTGTATGGGTATATATCCTTAAGCCTTATCACTGATGCTAAATCCGGTGACTTGCCGGGATTATATTACGCGATGCACAAACCTCCATTTCCCCCATAAACAGATAAACAGGAAAACATTCCTTTGAGGGTTTCCTTGTGCATTGCTGGATTTTGCATGCTTGTACTGCTATACTGGTTGATACAAGGAGCTTTTGCTTGGCAATAAGATCTGATATTCCTGTTGCTAGGAGGTACAAAACCAACTACTTCCAATACAACCCACTGATACCTACCACACCAAAGGCAAATGACAACGATGACGGTTTACGTGTTTACCATCTTTTTTGTCCCAACAGCAAATACTGTTTGCGAAAATTCGTTTTCAGTAGTGATGCACTGTGGGGTCTGAGGGTTCGAATTGATTTTTTCTATGAAAGTCCGACTACACAGCAAAATAAGGGCAACAACTAGACCAAATTAAACATTTTTTTTTAAACATGCATTATGGTTGAAGGCAAAACATATTTTTCATATACATCCACATACTCGTACCGACTAAAAATTGCAAGACCCAAATTTAATCCAATTTAAAAATAAATGTCATGACGATGGCGAAATTTTTGTTTGCATAACTTTGCAATATAGTCTGAGAGCTCCAGAGATTATTAAATTAAGTTTAAGTAAACTTAAGTGACATTTAATAGTGTGCACTGTGAAATTGAGGCTGAAATTGACATAGGTAATACATTTTTTCTAGAACGTTTTTTTTAGATTGTACAAGCGACGATTCATATATTTTCGTCGGAAACAACTATTTGTTTCATAGAATTAGAGGATCTTCTTGACGTCACGTTTAATGTTTTTAATAAATATCTATAAAAATGTAAAGTTGGTTGGTACCTATTGAGCTCAAATTTTATCACTCTTTTTTCTGTTTTTCAAGTCAGTAGCATAATTTGTATAAAAGAAACTGTCACTCGTATGTGTATTCATATTTCGATAACGAATTTTGGCTTAATGGTCTTGTATTGGCCCAATAAAGGATACTGTACTCCTTCCGTAAGTCTCCCAGAGAATTCCGTTTTACACAGTCTTTATTCTGTCAAAACTATTGTGTAGGCTCGTAAAGCTAGCACGAATTAAATTTCCCACTTCAGAAAAAAAATCGTATGAAATAACAGTAAAGCTCCCTAGGAAATTTTATTTGAGATACCAATAAATTCCGAGGGAAAATTTTCACCATCATTAACGCTCTCTACATTGGATGGATGTAATCACCTCCGGGAAATTTTACTTCACGATAATCCCTATTATGGATGAATTCCAGGAAGATCGTTTTTTTAGTACATTCGTTAGAAGACAGATGGCTGCCAGGTGCCGGCATTCCCATTAAATTCGATAAAATAAAATAGTATTAAGTTTGTTCACAATTCGTTTTCTGCTTAAAGTTCTTGTGAACGATTATTTCAAGTTCAATTTCCAACTATTTCCACCACTTTTGTTAAATTTATTTATCGCATTCCATTTAGAAAAATGAGGTTAACAAACGGCTTTTGATTTTGTTCCATTGCAATTGAATTTAATTAATTTGTGAATCAATGGAAATCTTACTGACTTTTATAAGTTAAATGAAACGAACTGATATTTCCTATTCCAGTTGCTTTGAATTTATTCATTTAAAAATAAATCATCGGTGAGTACATTCATACAAATCCGTCGGCTGCGTAATAGATGAAAATGAAACCACCAATTTTTAATGATTCCAACTTGCCGCCACACAATTTTAAATTGAAAGTCGGCTCAGTTATAATTTTGATGGACAACCTCAATGCACCAAAACTTTATAACAAAACGCGGTTGATTGTGAAGAATCTCAAATAAAATATCATTTAAGCGACAATTTGATGGTCTATTTCCGCGGATTCCGCCAATATATCATTCGTAATTATGTGTCTTCGCTTCCGTCGCGATTTCGTTATGACAATTAATAATTCGTAATAATTAATTCGGATACAACCGATTGACCCCGCAGATTTTTCTTATAGCACACTTTTGCAAAATGACCAGAGGCTGAATTTTAGTTAGGTAAGCACCACCCCAGCAACTAATCCCATACTGAAGTTTAGAATGGAAAATTCCAAAATAAGCTGTTTTTAAGGTTTTGTGATCACAAAATTTTTTGAGGTGGTAAAGACTACGGGTTGAAGAACGTAGATATTGCTTCAAAGTTGAAATGTGATTTGTCCAACTCATATTTTGATCAAACGAAATACCTAGGTATTTAAAATCATTAACAATTTCAACATTAAAACAATTGCCACAACAGACTTTACCTTCATCAAAACGCGAAAGAGCACCACCAGCATTACATGTACAGTTTAACATTCTATAACGTTGGCAGTTTTGAGCATGGAATAATATATTTACATCTGGAATCGCTTGTGTTCTTAGATTGAAATACATCAATTTAGTTTTGTTGCTTACATTAAGTTTGTGTTTTGCAAACCAGATACGCAGTACGTGGATATCAAAATTTAGATCAGCCACAAGGCTTAGAGGGCTAGGTGAGGCATAAGGTATACCAAGATCGTCAGCAAAAGCAGTAACCTTACCAACGAATGGAAGACTGAAAAAAGAGTTTATATAGACGAGAAACAGGATAGGACCAAGGACCGACCCTTGTGGAACACCAAGGTTAGAAACCCTAGTGTTACTTAAAAAAATCTCCAATTTTCACTCTTTGGGTTCTGTCTTTCAAATAGGACACAAGCCAGTTATAAAAAAAAACCACGGAATCCGATATTATGTAATTTTTTAAGAAGAATGCTATTGTCGACTGTATCAAATGCTTTGCTTATGTCTACAAACAAACCAGCACAATATTTTTTGTCATCTAAGCCTTTATTAAATAAAGTGCAAAATTCAAGAAGAGCATCTTCAGTAGAGAGCCCTTCTCTAAAACCGAACTGCGAACTATTGAAGAAATTTATTTTGTTAAGATAACGTAACATTCTATATTTAACAGCTCTTTCAAATATTTTCCATATGGAGGATAGCAATTCAATAGGTCTATAATTATTGACTTCTTTTTTATTACCTTTTTTAAAAAGTGGAATAACGCTAGCACATTTTAATTTAAATGGAAAAACCCCAGTGCCAATGCTTAAATTAATAAGATGAGCTAGGATATCAGATACATTCAGTGCGATTTGTTTTAGAGTTTGATTTGGAATATAATCATCACCACACGAGAATGAGTTATTGGGAGAATTGATTAAGCTATATACCTCAGATCCAGTAACTGGGTCAAAAAAGAAACTACTATGATATGTGCTATCTACTAATCCAACTTCGGCTTCACATCTATTACAGAAATCAATTGAATCCGAAGTTTGACCTACAGAACCAAAAAAGTCATTGAATTGGTTAGCAACAATTAAAGGATCTTCAATTTCTACACCGTCGTTATTAAGTACAATTGAGTTGGAGATATTGGATGAATTACATTATCTCCCAATGACTCACGTACAAAGACTCCCACTCCAGCTGCAGAATATGTTTCGTTTGTATTTGAATAGAAATTATATCCATCCAATGAAAAACTATCACGTTCATAATCAAAAATCCATATTTCGGAAACAAAGATAAGATCTGGTAAGTATGCAAGAGCTTCAAGATTGCATACAAGCAAATCAAAGTTATGCCGTAAGCTACGCATATTTTGGTGAACAACAAAAAAAGAATTGCCTACATCAGGGGCCGAATTACCGCATCAGTTATCGAGTCATACGTGACTGAATTATGTAAATTTGGCTATACCGCTCACTTTATCGAGCAGTCTAGTACAATAATTTGACATTCTCTCATCAGTTATCGAACTGAATTTTATTCGTCAGATGAGAAGCCGACTGATAGAACGTATTTGATTTGAATTATACTTACGCAGAATTTGACAAAGACAGAGGATTGCTTTTGTCCCTTAGGAGTCTGCGCTCCATAGCTTCGTACATCTCATCTTCTGGTTGATGTGAATTAAATGTTACTTATTATGTATATATGTATGTACGTATAAAAATATTTTATAAATCCTCACCATCTGAATCACTTGATAAGAAGAAATAATCCATTTTTAGTGGATATTTAGAAATATCCTCAAATCCTTGCAATAAAAACTGGAAACTCGCGAAAAATTTGTTGTTTTAACAAAAAAATGAAATTTGTTTGTCCAAAAATAAATTAAATGAATACAAATTTCATCTGTCAAACAAGAAAGACTCGATAAAAATCAATAGAGACTCGATGTATTAGAATAGAATTACTACAATTTAAAATAGTTACTCGATACGTTAGTCTACGAATGCCATCATGCCAAAGTGATCACTAGTTCATTCGATAACTGATGGGATTCATTCACTCGATCACTGATGCGGTAATTCGGCCCCAGAATTACAACAAAAAATATTATCGCTTATATATCTTATAATTGAGGTTGGGTTGTTACTTATGTGATCTAGGCTTTCGAATGAATTAAACATTATCATAAGGATTTTATTTAGAAACTAAATGAAAGACAAATTAGTCTTCCAAAGACGCCAAATCATCAAACGATCTTACAGTAACAACCCTACCCTTATCTACTTTTCTTAATAAGTTTTCTTAATTTGTCTTTCTAAGACAAATGTTGGCGTGCTAGTTTTGACAACAAAAAATAACAATTTTAAACAGAATTTCAAAACAATCGTTCGCCAGTTTTCGAAATATTGAATTTTCGATTTTTTTTTTTTTTTCAAAAATTCTAAGTTATTTTTCGAAAATTTTAGTATGCAGTATTATTTAGAATTCAAAGGGTCTGTAAAAATATTTATCGAAATCCGTCCAACCATTTATGAGTAAGTGGAAAATCAAAAAATTTCTTATATGGTGTCATACCATTAATAACAAAATATGTAAAATAAATATTGAACCAAAATAAGATGGTAAACAAAATAGTATTGCCCGCACTATTATTTTTGGCGCTAAAAAAAGGATTTAAAAATCTATTTGAGACAATAACCTAAAACATTTAAGTCCCAAGTTTGAAGAAGATCGATTCAGCCATTTAGATTACAGATCTACATACACACAGATAGATGGAGTTACGGGACCCACTTTTTTCGTGTTTTCAATCACCGTAATGTCAATTTTGAATAAAATCTCGGGCTCGATCCTTTTAGCAAATGCAAAACTTTCCCTACCTATGCATTTATAAAAAAATCGAACTCGAGATTTTACTTGGCATTATTATGATAGAGAACACCAAAAAAGTGGGTCCCGCAATTCCGTCTGTCTGACTGTCTGTCTGTAGATTGATCTACAGCCTAAATAGCCTGAACTGATTTTCTTTAAGCTTGGTGCTTAGGCGTTTTAGGTTATTGTCCAAAATATATTTTTGAATCGTTGTTTTATCCCCAAAAAAACGATACTTGCCATACAAATTGTTCTACCATTTTAATTATCTCGAACACGGCTCTAACGATTTTGATAAAAAAAAAGTATGTGTACTACTTTAGGTAGGTGGTATACATGTTGGCCAAACATTTTTGTTTACATATTTTTTTATTAACGGTACCTGCCATACAACCATTTTATTGATTTTCGATCTTTTTCATAAACGGCTCAATGGATTTCGATCAAAATTTTTACTAAGGACGTCTTTTGAATTTTAAATAATAGTGCATTTCAAAATTTTCGAAAAATAGTTTTTTTTTTTGATTTTAGAAAACTCAATTTTCGAAAACGGGTGAACTAATTTTTTGTGAAATTTTCTTTTTAAATTTATATTATTAAATATTTAAAATTTGTATACAATTTTTTTTTTTTAGAAAAAGTTTAAGTATTTTTTTTATATAAAAAATTAAGTGAAAACGACTTTAAAAATATATTTAGCCGATCATATTATGAGTGCGATCCAGTCTTGCATTTTATTTTATTAATAACTACAATAGTTCAGAGAATCTTTTTCCACGATACTTAAGCTTTTTGAAATGATTAAATAGCAGTTACCGTTATTTTTGGTATCTACCCAATTGAAAGTAAAAATAAGCAAACATTCCTAACCTCGAGTACTAGGTATCTATATTATCGCCTCAAAATATTAAACCAAATGATTTTCAGTTTAAGCTCTTCGCACAATTTTTCAGCGGTACAGACCCCTCAGTGCATTTTCATATATGTAGTTAGCACTGGTTAAAGTAGGTATTGCGCTGCTATCGTTTATTTGCTAGCGCTTCTCCTGGAGCAATTTCACAGTGAAAATTCGCTTATAATTGGATTCTATGTTATTCCAGCTATGATGGTAGGGATTGCTTTTTGTTCGCAGTTTCATTCCAGACATAGTGAAAGGACAAGCGATGGATATACGGGGTGAATTGTAGCAAGACATCACAGATTCCGTTGAGTTATCTACACGTACCTATGCAGGTAAGAGGAAATTGCTCTCTGTTGAAATTCAATTTTATAAATTTCTAGAAGAACGACATTAGGTTTATTTGTGTCGTTGACTTTCGCGCTATAATGATACAAAAAGTAATCTAGTAGGTATCTACCTACCTACCTACCTAACTGGTCTTCCTATGTTAAACCCTCTTCAGCACATTTTTCGTCTAAAGACAAATGTCATGGCCCTATAGATATACCGGTACAATCTGTTGTAATGCTCTTCCGGCAAACAAACAATGTAATTACAGCTAGCAATCAGATTGAGCGAGGAGCTACATATATAAAAACAGCTATAAAAGACCTTAATCGAAATAAGTTTTACAAAACAATCTTAATTTGAGCTCAAGGATTCTGCCCTTGTTCATTTCTCGTTGTCTGTTTTCTGTTGCCACATAAATGAAAATTTCATTTCCAGACATTTAATTTGAAGATTTGACAAGCTAATTGCGAAGGTACAAGATGGCGACAAGGAGGACGAAGAAGAACGACAGCGCCAATTCTAGACAATCGAGCAACGGAATGACGAATGAATTTTACTCTGGTTAATAAATGTCAAAGTTTAGCCACCCCATTCGTCATTCAAAACAGAACGAAGGCTACAAGGAACACACACACACACTTACATATATACCGTCATAATCTCTGAATACTTACAAATCGGTTTAGACTTTCCTTTCGTTGCGTCGCGTCACTGCTTTCGGCATTCACGTCCTGGTCTTCTTCCTCATGCTCGTCATCGAAGGAGAAAAAAATTAAACAAAATCGAACATGCTTAAACGGTTCAGCTCCGATTTTTAGGTCACCTGAATACGAAATGACCATTTACCAGCTATACTACTGCCACCGCCAGTCACCCATCTACACTAAGCACATTTTATTTTGCTGGAATTTTTTATACATGGGCAGGGGCGGTGTAGCTTCGAATAAGGCCCAAATCGATTAAATTAAGGAAAAATTGCATAAGCAGTTTTATTGCCCCTTATTCGAAAGAAGTCTCAAGCTAAAAAGTAATTGCAAACAAATAATTCAAGCCGAGTAATAGGTCTGTGGGGATTTAGGGGCACACCTTTATATTTCACTCTTTCACCGACAGTTTGTATGGAAACGTCAAAACCGAATTATATCGATTTTTACTTGTGACAAGTTTTGCATTTGGAACAAAAAATCGAACTCGAGATTTTAATCAAAGTTGGCATTACGATGATAGAGAACACCAAAAAAGTGGGTCCGGCAATTCCGTATGTCTGTCTGTCTGTAGAACGATCTACAGCCTAAGCGACTGAACCAGTTTTGTTCAAACTTGGTGGTTAGGCGTTTTAGGTGATTGTCCAAAATAGATTTTTGAATAGTTGTTTTAGCCCCAAAAATAACGGTACTTGCCATACAAATTTTTCTACCATCTTAATTATCTCGAAAATGGATCTAACGATTTTGATAAAAATTGGTATGTCTACTAAGTTGAGTATGGTCTAAATTTTGGCTGAAAAAAATTTAAAAATATTTTGTTATTAACGGTACCTACAATACAACCATCTTATTGATTTTCGACTTTCTCATAAACGTCTCAACGGATTTCGATCAAAATTTGTATACAGGATCTCCTTTGAATTCTAAATGATACTGCATTTCAAAATTTTGAAAATTCAATATTTCGAAAACGGTTGGGCGATTTTTTCTGAAATTTTGGTTTTAAATTTGTATTATTAAATATTTAAATTGTTCATTCCAATTTTTTTTAGAAAAAAACTAAGAAATTTATTATAAAAAATTTAGTGAAAAACAACTTTAAAAATAATTTTAGCCGTTTCCATTAAGAATCTTTTGCATATAATGTGATCGAACATAGGAGCAAGTACGTGCGATCCAGTCGTGCATTTTATTTCTTTAACATTGATATTTAATCGAATATTTGAAGTCGAAGATTTGAAAACTCGTTATACATCTGAATTGTAGCTTTTTGTTGTCGCATTTCAAGACTTCAAAAATAATATGGGCAACGGGACATCATTCCAAGTGACGCAGAATTATGGGTTTGAATTAAAAAAGAAACATGTTTAAAATCACTTCACACAACGGGATATTGCCTTAGGATTAGAGAGCACTTCCAAATCGTTAGAAAAAATGCTGATCAAGAATTTTTCCCTATATGACAAAGTTCTGAACAAGGACATAATAAATAGGAGGTATCCTTAAGTCATAAAGTACTTTTAGATAAATTAAAGAAAATTGGGCTCAATGATCATTTTATTTCATGGATTTCTTCATATCTAACTAATAGACATTATGCTGTTGTGTTGAAAAATCATCGTTCTAGTCATTTTAAAGTTAATTCAGGTGTGTCCCAGGGGAGCCATCTTGGTCCGTTGTTGTTTGTTTTATTTATAAATGATCTCCCATCAATCCTGCAAAATTCAATGGCATTATTATACGCTGATGACGTAAAAATATTTCGAACAATAAGCTCCTTAACTTCCTTAACGAACTTCTGAAAGATGACCTTAGAAAATTTTCGGAATGGCGCAATACTAGTCGTTTGTTTTTATATAATGACAAGTGTAAAACGATGAGTTTTACACGTAAACATAGTAGTTTTAATCATGACTATGCGTTAAATTCGTCTAATTTGGAAATCTTTCTAACTTTTTGGACCTTGGCATCATTTTAGATTCTAAATTATCTTTAACGGATCACTTTAACCTTATTATTAAGAAAGCTTATAACACGCTTGATTTAATAAAGCGTTTTGGTGGGGAATTCCGAGATCCTTATGTCATTAAAACTTTTTATGTTTCATTTGTCAGATCTGTCCTTGAATATGGATACGTAGTTTGGGCACCTTATTATTCGGTTCACATAAATAGATTAGAGGGCGTTCAAAGAAAGTTCATCAGATATACTCCAAGTTTTCTTCCGTGGTCGAACAGAGTTATTTGCCCCCATACACTCATAGACTTAAACTTATAAATCTCACATCACTTTATATTTACCGAGAGTACTTGCAACTTTGTTTTATAATCAGAATTATAAGTGGATCCACATCATCTTCATTAGTTTTGAGTCGAATTAATTTCAATGCAGGCCGAGTTAGCTTAAGGGATCGATTGCCAACTCGAAGTATTCTTAGTAGATCCAACTATAGTGTAAAAAGCCCAGTAAACCAATTGATAAATATTTATAATAAAAATAATTTTCTCATAAATTCTGTTAATGACAAAATGTTAAATCTAATAGTTTTAAAAAACAATTTTTCGTGCAATATATTAACACCTAACTTTTGTGTATAGATATTCATGTTTTGTATACAATTCATTATTTATGTTTAAGCAATAATTGTGATGTAACATTAGCACTTAACGTCTTCAAATAAATAAAAGGGCTGCTTACACGTTACACCAACCCCAGTGCCCATCTTTGAGCCATATCGTTGTAAATAGCAATTTTTTATCAAAGAAACATGTTGTAGGGGATATGGTTAGAGTTAATCGACTCCTGTTTTGTTTTAATAATTACTTATCAATAATATAATCAAAAATATGCATCATCATCAAGAAAAGAACTCGAAAAATTGTGGTTATTTTTTTTTTTGTATAGTGACGTTTAATTGACTATTCTATCTTGTGCTGACATTTCTCTTCTAATTTGTTCTGCCCTGGGCTGGTATATTCTGATCTTTTTTAAAGCATCTTACATCTGACTCATGTGTAGGGTCCTTTATACTAAGCTTATTATTTATGTCGGCAACATGTTCAGTTCATTTATATTTTTTTTTATAAATTCTGTTTTAATATTTCATATGTTAGTTGACAAATCCAGCCGTTGGTGTCAGTCAGGCAAGGCTGCAATCTGAAATTGTTAACCGAATACTGTGTCTTTCGGGACAGATGGATAGAGATTTGCAATTTGGAGGTCGAGCAACTTAATTGGATGTAGCTTTTCTCCCTTTCTCACTCTCTATATACGAATGCCTGTATAATATAGGTGGCTTGTGTGTATGAGTTCAGAGAGGTGAAGGTGGTAGCTGGTAAGTATTTGATGTGGTGTAGTAGTGGAGCGATTTATGAGAGCGCATATAGGGATAGTGATATTTGAATTCTCCATAAATCAGTGTGTTTGTGTGTGTGTGCGAATGATGAATTAATGATGTTCATCGTTCGGGGAATTTTTGGGTGAATAAATTATTGAAGTTTCAATCGGGCTTAACCGGGTTTAGGTAACATTACACAGAAACATCTAATTAATGAGAAAACTTTAGTACTTAAATCAATTAAAGTACTAGAATTACAAAACTTTGAAACAGTGTATGGGAAGTCACATTGCGGAGAGAGAGAGATAGGTAGGATAAGTCCATATTGAATGATTTTGCAAATGGCGTTTTTTTCAGCAGGTCAATGATCTGAGGTAATTCTTAATTATCATTGTGCAGCAGAAATAATTAATGCGAGAATGAATAGAGAACGGGAAGAGACCCTCATTATCATTAAAATACAAAACACAAGAGAAATCAAACATTCAAATACGATTCAGATTACACAAATATTTAATTAAGCTTAAGATACAATAACAATCGCTACAAATATAATTCCAGAACAAAGAGTGTACACGAATCAGCGGAAATACCTATTAATATTTTTTTTATCAAGAAATGTTTTCGGATTCAAAAGGAATCTGAAATACGGGTGATTTTTTTGCTACTTGGTTTTTGACGTTTATATTTTTGACAGATCACACATGACAAATTCCACGAACATTTGACATTTCGATTCAGTATTGTTTGCCATTTCATCATGAATAGACTTACGCCTGAACAACGTTTGCAAATTATTGAAATTTATTATCAAAATTCGTGCTCTGTGAAAAATGTGTTTCGCAAGCTACGTCCGTTTCAGCGACGAGGCTCATTTTTGGCTAAATGGATACGTGAATAAGCAGAATTGCCGTATTTGGACTGAAGAGCAGCCAGAGGCAATTCAGCAGCTACCAATGCATCCCGAAAAATGCACTGTTTGGTGAGGTTTATGGGCAGGCGGTATCATTGGGCCGTACTTCTTCAAGGACGATGAAGGCCGCAGGGTTACGGTCAATGGAGAAAGGTACCGTTCGATGATAACAGATTTTTTTTTGCCGAAAATGCAAGAATTGAACTCGGTCGACATGTGGCTCCAACAGGACGGTGCCACATGCCACACTGCACGCGAAACCATGCATCAATTGAGAGGCGAATTTGGTGAGCAGTTGATCTCACGTTTTGGCGCAGTCAATTGGCCACCAAGATCATGTGATTTGACCCCGTTAGACTATTTTTTGTGGGGCTATGTTTAGTCTATTGTCTATGGGGACAAGCCAAACACGATTGCTGCCTTGGAAGCCAACATTGAACGTGTCATTGGTGAGATTCCGGCCGAAATGTGTGAAAAAGTTTGCCAAAATTGGACCTTCAGAATGGACCATCTGAAGCGTAGCCGCGGGTAACATTTAAGTGAAATTATTTTTAAAAAGTAAATGGCAGAAATTGGTTTATCGATCCAAATAAAAATTTCATTCACTTTTTACAAGTTTCTGTGTTTTTTTGAATTTTCAAAAACCAAGCTCTTAAAAAATCACCGTTTACAAGGACTATTGTACGATATACTTCGAAGGTTGGGGTTAACAAGCTTTTATAAATTTAGATGAAATAAAATGGCATTTAAAAATTCTACAAATATTTTTCTTCTTTGTGTCCTTTTTTAGTTCAAAATTTTTCACTGCACAGTATTGTTGCATTTAGCATACTAGTAAAACAGTGCAACCGTTCCTTCGCAGTTTAAAAATCAAATATTTGAGTAAAAATGAGTTCTTTTTACTGAAGTATATTTAGGTTAAATGTACTACATAGAATTTTACCAGCTTCTTTTTACTTGAAATATAAGTAAATTGGGAAGAGTGTGACTAGAAGTAACAGTCGAAAATAGCACTCTTCCCATTTGAATTTAAAATCGGGAAAAATGTTCGTATTGTTTATAGCTACCGGCGTATTTACAGATTGAACCACGGCGCGCGTGAGAAGTCCTACAGGTGATGCCAAAAATAAGCATGTTTGTAACTTCAAATTTGGTGTGTTACATCTTTCCGCTCGGTTACCTGAATCTGTGGGAGTGATTTCGTGAAGTGTTTAACAGTGTTACAGTAGGTAAAATTGCGTAAAAACAGGAAGTGTAACATCTGCCCTGCAATCTGTTGAAGTGGTTTCGTAGTTGAACACAAATAAGTGGGTCCCGCAATTCCGCCTGACATAATCGATGTTTCTTTGGTTGTATGTCACACAGAATTTTTAAAAATCGTTTCGAATAAATAATACATAAAATAATTTCTTAATTTTTTTTTTTTTGGTTAGAACTTAGTTACTTACTCACTTTTTGTGTACGCAGGCACAGTGTACGTGTACACGGGTACTTACGATTTCGGTCCCACGATTTTCAAAAAAAAAATTGAAACGGAAAACAAAACATTAAACAAATGAGTGACATATGATACTAAGAATTTTTGCTGGATTCTGACGTAAGTGCATTTCTAGCTTGCTGTCTGCTTGTGAGCACTTTACTTCTTAAAAAACATATGTTCGATCACACCTTAAGCACACGATTCCTAGTAAAAAGCTAAATATAATTTAGCTTAACTTAATTTTTTATACACAAAATTTCTGATTTTTTTTATCAAAAAAATGTCGGCCTTATAATGTTAAGTATTTAACAATTTATATTTAAAAACAGATATTTAAAAAAAAATCTAACCAGTTTTTGAAATACTGAATTTTCAAAAAAAAAATATTTATTTTTTCAAAAATCCAAAATTTTGGTACACAGAATTATTTATATTTCGAAGGACCTCCTATATATAATAATTTTGATCGAAATCGGTCGAGGCGTTTATAAGAAAGTCGAAAATCAAAAAAAATTGTTTGTATGGCAGATAGGTAGGTACCTACCGTTAATAAAAAAATATGGACAAAAAATTCTTGGCGAAAATTATTTTCTAAATTTATTGTGACGGCCTTTGTTCAAGTCGTACAGAAGTTTTCATTAGAAATTAAATATTTATTTACACTTTTCCACCACTTTCCTGTACTCAGGTAAAACAATTTAATAAATAAGTATGCAACGAACACTCAAGAGTATGCAATTCTAATTCCTTTTATATATTTCATTAAATTATCCAATGCACAAACCATTTTCTTTTTGCAGCAATAGATGACGCTATTGTATGTGTGTATTTAGTTTGCATTTTTATTTATTGTTTTATACAATTTCTGTGTAGTATATTTAAATAATTTTGGCATTCTGCACATATATGCAAAAAATTCTTCCGTTTAATATTTAATGCCCCTCCGGTTTTTGTGGGCCGCGAAAAGTGTACCACAAAAAATATGTTCGCCGTTTTATTATATGATGTTTATTATAATTATGTTTAAATATATAGGTATGTAACCGGATAGTAGATATCTTGAATTTGCACGAGACTGGAGAAATGTCAATTTCTATCAATAAAAGTATGGATTACCTCGCTCCCCGTGCCCTTGATAGGGTCACGAAGAGCTTGAAAAAGTTGCACAAGTATAAAGTCCTTCTGACTCTGTGTCTGTGGGCCACATAAATAGGATTTGGATAAACAAAAGTGTTATCAATTGTCTTCTCTAGAGTCACTATCATAGAATGTAGGCTCATTTTTTTAGTACCAAGGTAATTGGGAGTTAGATGATAATGAGTTCATGTGAGATGAAAATATATCTATATCTAAATTATATTCAAGTTTCGAAATCGAGCTAAGCCCGTTAACACAAAAGATCTAAAAGATATAGAATAAAAATGGTCAATAACTTAAAAAACCGTAAAATTATAGATCTCAAAGGATTATCTAAACATTAAATGTATAGGTATTTTCTCTGATTTAGAATTTAATAGTTCCGAACATAACCAAGCTCTTCAAAGTTCATATAAAAATCTCCATCGAACATTATCAAATGAACCACAAACCAAGCTATGTGCACTTCTTCCGCATTGATTTTGGACAATAAAAACCTCATTCCATTCCAAGTCCAGTTATAGTAACATAAAAATAAACAGAAACAATTCAATCATCTTTATAGCTAAAACCAACGAAACTATACTAGCTCAATAAAGTTCCTCTTGATAGACTTCTACTCGTACTTCTGTACTTAGAAGTCCAAAAAAAAATCCAAACATCAAATAAAAGACTTATAAGTACGTAGGCATCCATTATGCTATGTGGGTATAGCAAACTAAACTTTCTCGTTGGTTTCCCTTCCTTTTAAGCTATAAGGTAGGTTATTTCATCATAACAGAAAATAATAAAACTTCGTTATAGGTACATCCTCGTTACATCCTCGCGCAAGCTATAATTGTATTATTTCCTTCTCTCCGATATGGCGATGATGGAAGATCCATCTCGTTGGTGCTCTAACTCGTATAGCAAGGCTAAAATCAACTTGAAAATTGTAAGCTTAAACGGAAAGTTTCTCCATTTTAAAAGTTTTTCGGTTTTTGGTTTTTTTTTGTTCGTTTATATGTATGTGTGTTTTGTTTCTTTCTTTATTTAGTGCTCCTTCATCAAATCCGCACAAGTTTGGTAATAACCGAAAATTGCTCAACTCTCAAGCCATTATCCTAGAAATATACACTCTTCTATATACCTACACAACCACCACAAAGAAGCACTCGTTATGATCCGTCATTTCTTTATAGCTTCATAGTTTGGATTGGTGTTATATGTGTATAAACATATAATATAGAAATGGTCTCTGCAATTGCAAGACGTGCATGCAAACCCCTACACTTTACAATTCTGGAGTTGTACAGCTTTTCTCTCGATTAAAGTAATTGAAACTTTTATCCCGATTCCCGACACTTTTGTCAGCAAAACAAAGAATCGAATATAAGGATGTTTGGTTTGTTGTTGGGATATCGACGGGGATGGAGAAGCCTTCCATCAAGATGAAGATGGTGTCTTTATTCGCATTCAACAGAGATGTTTAAGTTAAATACTTCAGCATACACTCTTCTTATATGTACAACACACACATTCACTCAACATCATATATTCAATAAGTCGTAGCACGTATTTCGTTTGGTATTTAAACATTTATCCAAAGCCCGAAAACTGTGTCTTAATCTCTTAAAATAGAATTTCTTGCCCTTGCCTCCAGGAACTCTAGGTACCTACTGCTACCTACTGAGCTAATATTGCTTCTCAAACTGACAGTATAAAGATGCATTCTCTATGAAATGCAATCAACTAGAAAATTACACGGTTTAAGTGAAAAACTTTGAGAAGGAAACTCATTTACTTGTGAAAAAGGATTAGCTGCATACTCTTCAAAAAGTTTTCAGTCATCGTTTATCGCAAAGAGTTGGTAATATGTTAAGTCAAAATAGAAATACTATACAGTAGTGGCCAGATAAACCTACCATTCTTCTTAGTATAGTTGTGCATTATGGTTGGTTATTTGTTTTTCTTGTAATCACGCTCAAACGGTTGGACGGATTCTAGTGAAATTTTTAATTAAAAAAGAAGTCGTTGAAAAGGACTAAGATAGACCTTTATTTACTACAAATAATACTAATAATTGCAAATATTGTAGACACTGAAACTGATCCATCTCGATATAAAGGGTAGACTTTTTCAAATAAAATAGTTCTTAATTTGTGAGTGTTAATTTCCAATTTAAAAAAATAAAAAAAGTGACGGTAATCTTTATTTGGACCTACACATTGTTTTCTGTTTATTGACCCAACACCACTGACCGATTATTGGTTATAAATATTGACACAATTATTCCACTCTCTTGCCGAATACAGCGCTACATTGCTTGTCTCTGTTTGTTTCTATACTGCAGCTAAATAGTTCACAAATGTCAAATATGATTGACGTACGATGCCATTTGCCAAATATATAACATCTTCCCATACAAAGATTAATTTTGCGCCAATTAGCATTAGCGTGCAATTGTGCCTTTGGAAAAATAGTCTTTGAATTTTAGTGCCATTTTTTAGTTTGTCAAAATATTATTATGAAACTATTATTTTCAGTGATACACTACTGCCAAAACTTCAAGACATCTGCTGCCGAAATGGACACATAATTTAAAAAGAGAAATTTTATATGGAAAAATAAATAGAATACTACTTTCATACGAGAGTGATTTTTATACAATATTAACATGCGATATTGCAATACTTAGGCCTGATTTACACGACTGCCAAATTGGCAGTATTACTGTCAAAATCTTGGCACCATTCTTACTTGCGATTATAAGTACTAAAAGGCAAGTTATGTATTCGTTAAAAAAAAAATTCTAGCAATCAAATATGACATTACGATCATAGAGAACACCAAAAAATTGGGTCCCTCACTTCCGTCTGTCTGTCTGTCTGTCCTCGAGTCTGCAGCATAAACGGTTCGGTGGATTTGCTTCAAACTTGGTACATATTGTTTTTTCGGTAATATGCCCACACGTTTTTTATGTTTTTTTGAGAGGACAAATAACAGTAGCTCCCATACATTTTTTTGCCAAAAACAAAATTCTTATTTTTCTCAAAAACGGCTTCAACGATTTTCATAAAAAAAATCAGTTCATTACCGAAAGGAGAGGGTACCTTTTGATAATTTTTTTTGTGAAAAATTTGTTATTTTTGGTACCTCTAGTAGAGCCCTCTTTTGGTTTTCGGTTTTCTCGGAAACGGTTAATTTAATTTTTTTGAAATTTTTTACGCAGAAGCTCCTATTGAATTTAAACACTACTTTTTACCAAAATTTTTCGAACATTTTTTTTTTTTGGAAATTAATTTTTTTTTTGAAAACTCAAAATATCGAAAATGACTTAATAGATTTTTCAAAACTTCGTATTGTTGCTTTTTTGACATCATCTTGAATAGTTAAAAAAAACTATTTTTCTAAAATAAAAAACAAAGATACCTCCTATACCAATGTTAAAAAAACATTAAGAAAAAAAATTATTTCTTAAATTAGTACAGTTCACTTTTAATTATAAAAATATTTTGTTTGCGTATTTATTAACGGTACATCCCATAGAAGCACTTTTCGTATTTTCGACTTTCTCAATATTGGATAAACCGATTAAAATATTTTTTTTTAAACAAATGCTGCCTAAAAATGTTAATAAGACTGCATACTCAAGTTTTCAAAAAAGAAGTGTTTCGATTTTTAAAAAATAAATATTTTTTTTTTTTGAAAAGTCGATTTTTCAAAAACCAGTCACAGAATTTTTTTGGCTATATCAACAGAAGTTCTTAAGTCAATCTGCTCAGATTTTGTTGCTTTTCCCAGTTGCTCCAATTATAATGCGATGTCGACCTTTATTAAAAAGCCAACAAATGAAAAATTCATAAAAGTTATTTATTTTAATTATTTTTGAACAAAAATATTTAAACTTTTTGGTGAATCTATTTGCCATACAAAATTAAATGAGCACTAAATAACATTGAATTCAAATGATTCTAAACTCAAAGTTTGTTTGGTTTTATGGATATAAAATGCACGACTGGATCACACGTACTTGATCTTATATTCGATCACATCATACTAACAAAATTCTTATAATTGAACGGAAGAATATATTTTTAAAGTCGTTTTTTTAACAATATTTCCTAAATTTTTTTCAAAAAAAAAATTGGAATTCCAATAGCATTTAATAATATTTATAAACTTAAAAACATAATTTTCATACAAATCTTTCATCCGAATTCAAAATATTGAATTTTCAAAAAAAAAATATTTTTTTTCAAAAATTCAAAAATCCAAAAATTTTGTATGGAGTATTACACGTATTTACAATTTGATGAACCTTTCATATAAAAAATTTCATCGAAATGCGTCAAGCCGATTATGAGAATGTCAAAAAATGGTTGTATGGCAGGTACAGTTAATAGCAAAATATGTAAAAAAAAACCTTTTGGACCATAAAACCAGGGCGTGTTTTTGCATTTGGGAATAATAAAAAGAACATTGAAAAATTCCGTCTGTCTGTTTGTCTGAACAACAATCTCAGCGTTTTTGGTGATAGTCTCAAATTTATATAAATTTATATAAAAAATGTATGTGCACTACTTTAGGTGTAGTCTACATTTTGGCTAAACATATTTTTTTTTACATATTTTGTTATTATAACCGTACCTGCCAGACAACAATTTTTTTTTATTTTTCACTTCTCATAAACAGCTATACGGATTTCGATCAAAATTTCAATATAATAGGTTCTTCGAATTCGAAATACATATGTAATACCAAAATTTACGAAAAATAGTTTTTGGATTTTTGAAAAAGAAATACACATGTTTTTTTTTTTGAAAATTCAATGTGTTTTTCGAAAATGTGTATACGATTGTTTTTTTGGAATTATGTTTTTAAATTTACTTTGCTAAATATTTATAATTGTCATACCAATATTTTGGTAACTTGGGTTAGGTTAACTATGGTTCAAGGTTAAAGCATACGATAAGAACTCAATACATGCTTGAACTATTGTCGAAACTCAGTTAATTCAGTTAAAATTACTTTATCACGGATCAAGTATTTGTATTGGCAATCATTTTGCCGACACATGATATACCTACCACACTTGCGGCAAGAGATTAAAATGGGATGGAACATGGAAATAATATTTAATCAGTTGGGCTTCTTAATTGTCACACTGATAGAAAATTTCAAACATTTATATGTAAAAGCGTAATTTGTCGGTGAAAATAAATCTTCTATCGGATTAGGTATTATTTATAACTAAGAATTAGGGACAGGTGGCACTTAGTGTGACCAAACGAAAGTATTTCGTATGGGGTTTCTTCTATGATCTCATTTTTATATTCTCATTTTTACTTGCGATATAGGTACTATAGGGCAAGTTTTGCATTTGGAAAAAAAATCGAACTCGAGATTTTAATCAAAGTTGACATAAAGATGATAGAGAACACCAAAAAGATGGGTTCGACAATTCCGTCTATCTGTCTGTCTGTCTGTAGAACGATCTACAGCATAAGCGGCTGAACCGATTTTGTTCAAATTTGGTAGTTAGCCGATTTAGATTATTGTCCAAAATATATTTTTGAATCGTTTTAGCCCCAAAAATAACGGTACTTGTCATACAAATTTGTCTACCATCTTAATTATCTCGAAAGCGGCTCCAACGATTTTAATAAAAATGTGTGTGAGTAATGCCTTGAGTATGGTCTACATTTTGGGCGAAAAAATGTTAAAATATTTTGTTATTAACGGTACGTGTCATAAGCGGCTGAACGAATTTCGATCAAAATTTTTATACAGGATTTCCTTCGAATTCTCAATAATACCGTATTTCAAAATTTTCGAAAAATTGTTTTTTTGGATTTTTGAAAAAAAAACATTTTTTTTTTGTTTGAAAATTCAATATTTTGAAAACGGGTGGACGATTTTTTCTGAAATTTTGTTTTTAAATTTATCTTATTAAATATTTAAAATTTTCATACCAATTTTTTTTTAGAAAAAATTTAAGAAGTTTTATATATAAAAAATTAAGTGAAAAACGACTTTAAGAATACATTTAGCCGTTTCCATTAAGAATCTTTTGCATATAATGTGATCGAACATAGGAGCAAGTACGTGCGATCCAGTCGTGCATTTTATTTAACACCATTTTGATTTTTTTTAAATTCTTATGTGGTATCACGATATGTGCTAGAATATTGGAATTTTGTGAGTAATTTAATCTAGACTTTACTGTATGTTCTTTGTTGAAAAGGTAAGAAGTGGCTGTGAATTCGACTTACTTTCGCCTCCGGTACACGAGTGTTTACGGATACGAGTATAGGTAGGACGCATTATAGCCATCATCATGTTAAATGTCCTTGCTTTGCCAAAACATTGGGCAATAAACTTATTCGGCCGGAATAACTTTTTAGCCCTCATAAAATGAGTAAATATTTCAAAAACGATGTACATTAGCCGCACATGCAAAGACTATACCTACCTACATACTATATGCATACAATATAGGTAGGTACCTATATATGGACAAAAGGGTCTAGAAAATGACGAACCCTTATACCTAGAGATAAACTTTGTTTTACTGTCTGACATATGCGAAGCTTATTTAGAAGAGTGGAAAGGTGGGTTTTCTGTTTTGTTAAGAAATAATAGTCCGAGAGTGCGGGAGTACCTACATATCTGCCACTCTCTTATGCTCTTGCGGTAGCTTGAAGGCCATTTTTGGCAGATGAGTGAGTCGCTTATATTACACACAAAATTTTAGAGGATAACGTTGGAAAGGTGTCTGTATTAGATGCCTACTTAGCAGTCCATAAACCTGCGATGGGTTCACTTATGATTATGTAGCTACTCAAATATTGCGGCGAAAGGATACTTGCGGGGATCCGGAGCCAAAGTCATAAACGCACACAAGGAATTTTATGCTCCCTCTGGAGGTGGGCGGACGGACGAGTCATCATCACGGACACAACTACCATTAAGATGTCGGGCAAGGGGGTTGGAAAAAATCATAAGGGCAAATAGCCAATTAGGCCAAATGGGGTAATTACTGTAAATTACTTTATTTACTGCCAAAATCGCATAACATAGGGTTATACACGACATCGACAGTTGGAAAAGGACCCGAGTGTAATCATTATCATCAAGTTCAATGGATTTGAAATAATTTTTATTCTTTCTGTTCACCTCGTTCGTCCTTTTGAATACTAGTCGTCCTATCATACCGGACGTCAACCATATATCCTCTCGCTCACATATGGACTTGCGATACTCTTATAAGGGTCTTTTGTTTATTTCAGGAAAAACTTGTCCAACATTTCCACGTTTACCGTCCTGATTGGAATTTAGTGTCACCCTTTATTTATGTATGTGTATACAGTATAAACACATATGTATATATGCACGTTTCTAATAAACAACATTATATTGATATTTTGTTAATTAGTTTCTTTTGGATGGATGTACAATGGAGGTACTTAATGTACATTTATTATTTTTGCTCAAGTCCATTCGAACATTTGCTTTTCTATTGGCTAATTGCTATTTGCGTATGTTTAATCGTCCGCATGGTGATGAAGGTTTATTGGTTTGTTTTGACAAGTTAATGTGACTTTTTATGTTATAATGATGTTTTTCAGGGATTGACTTTTCGATGGCTTATGGTAGGTACCTATAGAATGTTCAGGATATTGTGTTTTTTTATGAGTTTCGGATAATTAGTTTTTTTTTTTATACTTCTTTCAATTACATCTATACGTGCATATGTGTATGGGTGGAGTTGTTAAGTTTGTTTAAAAACATTTTTCTTTTTTTTAATGTATGGTATTAAAATTGCGGTTTACTTATATATTAAAACTCTTATTTGCTGCTCAGTGTGCGCGTTAAAAAATATTGAGTGTTTTTTTTTAGAAAATTTAATGTCATTCAAGTCAACAAAAACTTAGGAAGCTCGGAAAAATCCAAATTGAATTCTTGGAAGAAGTTAAAATAAAAGGTGACAAAGTAAAAGTAGGAAGCGTCCACAATGAGAAATTTCATTTTCAGAGGCGGACTGACACACTAGGTAGGCAGGACATTGGATAGCGGGCTTCCGTCGAGAAATTTTGTTCTTATCAGCTGAAGTGTTTATTAAAAAATATTCTCATAAAAGTGGCCTATCGATAGGTCCCAATTGTAATTATAGAAAATACCTCTAGGGAACTTCACAGAAATTCAAATTCAATCTCTATAGAGGATAATAAAAACAGAAGATTTTTAATGCTTAACAATAGATTTCCAAGAACTTAGCTGCAGCATTTTGAGTTAAGTATTCTGATTAAAACTTTGTCTTAAGGAGTGCCCCAGTAAATATTGAGATATGTTGTGATCAAGGTATACCTCTACTGGGCCCCATATCAAACATAAAGCTACTGAGACCCTATGGGCTGGGCCCGTGATCCTAAATGCGTTCTTGTTACTAAAAACTGATCGTATTTTTCACTTAAGGAATTAAGGAGGCTTTACATGGATCTGCATCTGCAGACTTGAAGAAAAGTAGATCGGGACCATAATATAAAACAAACATAAAAGTAAGACAGGGTACACAATAATATCTTACTCGTACTCTGTTATAACTTTCTTGACACATCTCACAATCACATGTTCTTAGCGTTCAGGTATGTAGTCTTGAGAATAAAGTCTTCGCTATTTTCGTTGTTTTTAAGCAAACTGAGGTGAAATGGTAAACAAAAACTTGAAAATTCGTTGCCTGAAGGGAACAAATTATGGTGCAGATGAAAATGCTATAATGAAGATGAACATGTTCATCTTCACTATAATCTGCAATATTCAGATTCATAGTTCCTATAATCTTCATACATGAAGATGATCTCCATTTTGGTCTTCGCTCTCTATCGCACAAGTATGATTTTCTTATTTTGTTTCCTCATTTTTTGCAGACGCCGGCCGATGCAGATGAAGATACATGTAAAGCCTCATTTAGGGTTGGTGACATTTTCCCCAAGACATAATCCCCAAATCCAAAATCCCCAAATTGAAATCCACAGCATCAAAATCCGCAAAGAAAGAATCCCCGGGGCAAAAATCCCCCATGCTAATATCCCCAAAACAAGAATCATTCGCTGAAATCGTGCGCGCGAATTCATCGCATGATTCACTACTTGAACATATTTGTTTTTAATTTATATTGCATGAAATGTAATCCAAAGAGTAAATACAATTTTTTTTATTTTAAGAAAACAAATACATAGTCATAATATAAGTAATTAATTTGTTAAAATACTGCAAACAAAATAAGTTTCTCTTACCCCCAGTTCAGTCAGATCAACAATTTAAACCTTGAACCAATTTTTAATTTAAGTTAACCGAGATTATTCTTCTGTTTAAACTTCAGTTCAGCGTTTGTATTGTTTTTTTTTTTTCAGAAAATATTATGAACAAAATAAAATTGTGTACTCAAATGTTATCGAATTGCTAAAGTGATTTTGAAAATTATTTCATTTATTATTCTCGTTGTTTCCCGTGTTTTTTTTTGTGTCAGAGAGATAAAAGGGAGGACGAGGCATGAAAAATGCTGCCAACTATTTTTCATATAATATAGTTAAACGAAGTTCAACTGATCTGAAGATCAGATGTCACTGTGAAACCAGACGAATTAAACCAAAAATTTAAACTCAGTTTAAGGTTCAGTTTAAACTCGCACTGTGAAACTGGTGGTTAAAGTCTTAAATAAAACGGAAGGAAAAAATTCACAATAAAGTTTCACTACGCTCTACGCACCATGAAAACGAAAGTCAGACTGAAAAGTCCATGTATAAATAGTAATTGATAGTTTAGAAACTGTTACTTGTTATCACTAATTACTAATTAGTATCACAAAAGAGAATTCGATTAGATTTTTTTTTTAGAACTAAGTGCACATAATGAAGATGTGCATTAACCAGACACTGGGGATTTGGGGATTTTGGAAAGAAAAATTGTTTCGTTGGGGATTTTGTCCATGTATTTTATGTCTGTGGGGATATTGGCTAGTTGGATTTTATTTTTTGGGGACTTTGTTCGATGGGGATTTTTTGTGGGGGGATTTCGTACGACACGAAAAGAATTCTACCATAAAATACCCTCATTTCTATAGACCTAGCCATAAGGTTTTATTTGCGATATAGGTACTATAGGGCATGTCTTGTATTGGGAAAAATTCGAACTCGAGATCTTTCTTAATCAAACTTGACATTGCGATGATATATAGAACACGAAAGAGTGGGTCCCGTAGGTTCCTCTGTCCGTAGGCCAATCTACAGCCTAAGCCGCTGAAGCAATTTTCTCCAAACTTGGTACTTAAGCCTTTTAGTGAATTGGTTCAGTTCTTTTTCCTAATGTTTTTTGGTCCCACAAACAACGGTACCTGCCATACAATTTCTGGTTTCAATAATTGTAAATCATAATTAAAAACGGCTCACCTGATTCTGCTAAAACAAAAAAAATAGGTGCTCTATAATGAGCTTAGTCTACACTTTGGTTAAAAAAGAAATGTTTGCACAAAATGTTATTAAGAGTAGGTACCTGCCATGGAACCGTTTTTTTTTTTGTCATTTTCGATTATCTCATTAAAGGCTCAACGGATTTCGATCAAAACTTGTGTACAAAAGGTCCTTCAAATTTAATATAATACTGCAGACTAAAATTTTCGAAAAATATATTTTTGGATTTTGAAAAAAAAAACATTTTTTATGTTCTTGAAAATTCATATTTCGAAAATGAAAATGGGTGTACAATTATTTTTGATATTATGTTGGTAAATTTATATTGTTAAATACTTTAAATTGTCGTACTAATTTTTATGTAGAAAAAAATTTTGTATATAAAAAATTAAGTAAAAAACTACCTTAGGAATATATTTAGCTTTTTCTACTAAAAATTTTGATCGAAAATAAAAGAAATTACGTACGATCCAGTCGTGCATTTTATTTTAAGTAAAAGTGGGTGTCAATGGCGCAGTGGATACAGTGCTTGATTGCTAACTTAGACGTAGGTGCATTCTTTTCTATATCTCCAATTTTGATTGGATGCTGCCCATGTGTTAAAATGAGACCGTCAATACCTGGTTCTCAAATCCACTGTGCAAAACTAGTGTCGTGCAATTCAGGTTGCATTTAAAAGACCTTAGGTCTTACAGGCATATAGTCTTACTTACTTACTTAAGTGGCGCTACAGTCCGGAATGAACCTGGGCCTCAACCAACATGCCTCTCCAATTAGCCCGGTCCTTAGCTAACTGCCTCCAGTTGCGCACTCCAAGTTGGTTGAGGTCGGTTTCTACTTGTGCGCGCCACTTAAGGCGAGGTCTTCCTCTACTGCGTCCGACGTCTGGCCGGTGATCGAAGACTCTGCGAGCCGGAGTATTGGTGTCCATTCGTTCTACATGTCCTAGCCATCTTAAACGTCCAATGCGGAGTTTTTTGACCAGGGGCATGTCGCTGTACAGCTCGTATAGTTCTTGGTTGAATCTTCGTCTCCATAGCCCGTCAACGCAAACGGGACCGAAGATTTTTCGAAGAATTTTCCTCTCGAATCTACCAAGGATTTCTTCATCCGCTTTTGATACGGTCCAGGTTTCAGCGCCGTAGAGCAGGACTGGGATGATCAGGGTCTTATATAGGATCTCCTTAGTAGTTCGAGTGAGGGCTTTACTACTAAATTGCCTTCTTAGCCCGAAAAAACAGCGGTTGGCAAGAGTAATTCTTCGTTTAATTTCTGACGAGATGTTGTTGTCAGAGTTAATAGCGGAGCCGAGGTAGACAAAGTCCCGCACTACCTCAAAGTTATATCTGTCAATGGTGACGTTCTGTCCAATTCGTCGATGTTGTGAGTCCTTTCGTGATGACAGCATATACTTAGTCTTACCCTCATTTACTGCTAAACCCATTTTCGCCGCTTCCTTCTCTATTCTAGCAAACGTGGCTATGACATCACGTTGAGTCCTACCAATGATGTCAATATCGTCAGCGTATGCTAGTAGTTGCACCGACTTTTGGAAAATTGTGCCTCTGGTGTTGGCTTTGGAGTTTTGCACAATCCTCTCAAGAATCAGATTAAAGAAGTCACATGACAGCGCATCGCCTTGCCTAAATCCTTTTTTGGTATCGAATGTGTCGGTGAGGTCGTTTCCGACCCTGATGGAGCAGCGAGAATTTTCTATCGTCATCCTACACAAACGGACGAGTTTGGGCGGTATACCAAAACTAGACATGTCTCTGTACAGTTCGTCTCTATAAATGCTGTCATATGCGGCTTTGAAATCGATGAATAGGTGGTGGGTATCGATTTGGACTTCTTGAGTTTTTTCCAGGATCTGCCGGAGTGTGAAAATTTGATCGGCTGTGGACTTTCCTGGCCTAAAACCACACTGATAAGGGCCAATCAGGTTGTTGGTAAACGGTTTCAGGCGTTCACATATTACGGCAGATAGGATCTTGTAGGCGATGTTGAGGAGACTTATGCCTCTGTAGTTGGCGCAGTTCAGAGGGTCTCCTTTCTTGTGGATCGGGCAAACGATGCTGAGGTTCCATTCTTCAGGCATATTTTCATCTGACCAGATTTGGTTTATGAGTTGGTGGATGTTACTTACCAAGTCATCTCCGCCGGCCTTATAAAGCTCAGCGGGAAGGCCGTCATTTCCGGCAGCCTTATTAAGCTTGAGTTTAGATATTGCTATCCTCACTTCACTCAGGTCGGGTGGTTGGCAGTTTTCGCTGTCGTTGCCAATATTGAATGGTTCGTTCTGCCTGACAGTGGAATGTTGTTCGTCATCGCCGTTTAACAGTCTGCAGAAGTCGTTTTTCCATATCCTCAGCATCGACTGTGTCTCAACTACAATATTTCCTTGTTCATCTCGACAGGATTCTGTTCGAGCCTTGTATCCTTGGCTTTGACGTTTTACACTCTGGTAAAACTTGCGAACATCGTTCCTGGAGTGGCACCTCTCTATATCCTCGATCGCGCGCTTTTCTTGCTCTTTTTTCTTCTTGTTGAAAAGCCGATGTTCTTCCCTTCTTCTTTGCCTATAGAACTCAATGGCAGCTCTCGTCTTCACCTGCAGCGTAGCCTTGTAGGCCTCGTTCTTGGCTGCGAGCATCTGTCGGCATTCCTCATCAAACCAGGGGTTTCTTGCTGGTGGGCGCGAGAAACCTAGCACATCAGTTGCGGCTGATCTAATGGCCTGTTGGCATCGTTGTCATTGCTCTTCGACATTCGATGCTGGTGGTATGGTGTTAATCGAGAGGTTAAGGGATACGCGTTGTGCGAAGGTCTTGGCGGTCTCTTGCGATTTCAGTCTTCCGACATTAAATTTTTTCACAGTATTTCTGGATTGTTGTGGTGTGGTGGATATCCGCATTCTTACCTTGGCTGCTACAAGGTAGTGATCCGAGTCGATGTTAGCTCCTCGGAATGTTCGGACATCCAAAATACTGGATGCGTGCCTCTTATCTATCGCAATGTGATCAATTTGGTTGACCGTTCGTTGATCTGGAGACCGCCATGTCCCCTTATGGATATCGAGGTGAGGAAACCGTGTGCTGGCTATAGTGGCATTTCGTTCCGTAGCGAAATCAATTAGCCTAAGTCCGTTACCAGACGTGTTGTCGTGTAGGCTATGTTTTCCGACAATACTTCTAAAGATGTCTTCTCTTCCTACCTTTGCGTTAAAATCTCCCAGCACGATTTTAACATCGTACTTCGGTAGTCGCTCATAGGTTTTGTCAAGGAGCTCGTAGAAGCAATCCTTAGCTATGTCATCTTTTTCTTCCGTCGGAGCGTGAGCGCATATAAGGCTTATGTTGGCGAATTTGGCCTTGATGCGGATTGTTACTATGCGTTCGCTAATGTCTTCGAAACATAAGACTTCTTGCCTAAGTCTGGCACTTATAACAAATCCGCATCCGAATAGTCGCTGTTTCTGCTCACTATAACACGGTCCGTAGTAGATGTCACAGTTTTGCATTCTCTTTTTGCCCGGCCCATCCCATCGTATTTCCTGGATGGCAGTAATGTCTGCTTTGTAGCAGTTTAGGGCTTCCGCTAGTTGTTCGCCTGCACCTCTCCTGTTTAATGTTCTCACATTCCAGGTGCAGATACGAACGTCGTTGTCCTTTTTTCGTTTAGCAGGGTCGTCAACAATAAAATCAGTCCTTTCCGAGGCTATTGGTTGCTTCGTAACAATATTTTTTTTCTGTGGGTGGGTAGTTAACCCAAAGCACAACCCCCAACCTGGAGGGCCAGTTCCAATTTATTAGATACCCCTAGGACACGGGGCCATCAGTATCCACTACGGGATTGAGCGCTGCCGTTGGCCTTTCGGTTCATCCGCCACCATCTCTGTTCAAGGGGCCTGACTAACCCTTGAAATTCCTAGACAACCTGTTGTCCGAATATGTCAGAGCAGCTCATCTAGGTTCGCCTGGGACAGCAGGCCGGGTATTCATCCGTGCCGTTCTCACCAGGGTGTTTATAGTGTTGCTGTTTTTCGTCGTGTTATCAACACTCGCACTTATCGTTTAGCAAGTCAAATCCGGTTGGATGAGACCAGTACCCGATGGTTACCACTTGGAGGTAAAAATTAGCACATTTGATGTGTAGTCAGAGTTGCAACACTGGGCATTGCCAAGTTAACGCCAATCAGAGTCTACCCTCGTTCTACAACACCCAACCATCACAGGCATATAGTCGTTTTATGTTAAAAAATTTTTATTGAAATCAAATTGGCTTCCAAATCTTATATTTCAAGTCACAAAATTCGGTTAATATGTATGGTCATTTTGATGATGACTATGACGATGACGGTCGTCAATAATCTATAATGATCGATTCTTGCATTATCTCGAGATATTTCTATATGCATCTGAAATCATTCGAATAATTTCCATGTACGTGTAGGTTCGAATTTGAATTGAGAACTTTGTATCTGTAGAATTCATCATTCGAATGAATAAGTAGAATAGTAATAATAATAATTCGAAATGCAGGTAGTGTATCTGAGATTTTTTTTATATGGAATCATAATTCCAATTTGCTTACTCTTTCATAATTTCACTCGAATACTAATATCTCGATTATTTAAGTTATTCGATTATGCTCATCACTACGAATGACACTAACATTGGCGAACCTTAAACTGAAAATATAGTTTATTTTATTTAATTACATACTTCAAACTGAACTGTATCTGTATTTAGTTATACGTTCAATTTTACCACATCCTTAAATTAACAGGACGCTATAGAAAAGTATATCTAAAAAAGCTTAGTTTATTTTATTTAAATGTTATTATTTAAAAAGAGCTCATATCATAGAAACCACCAGTGAAAGTGATCAAATTACATTGCGACAATAAGGTGTTAAATTAACACATCATTAGGGTATAGGTGCACTTTTACCATAATTATTTTTCGTCCATCTATAAAAGGCACTCTAATTAATACTGCTTCCATGTACATAATGCAGTTTATGTTAACAAGATTGATACACCCATTTCTACATTTGATATTCTTGACATGTAAAAGCATAGCAAGGACATATTCCTGTTAAATATATACACATTACATATCACATATATATAGTGTATACCCTTGTGTCATCATCATGTAATCAAAAACCCAACTCACGTATATTTATCTGCGGTGACATATACATATGTATGTATATATTATTGGTAATTAATTATAGCTACACCTCCATTTGGCCATTATTCCATATTCATGTATATCACTTGGGGGCCCTTTATGCTCCTTGGTCTATATCAGGATTTCAGAAGAGATACCCTTACTAATGAAGCTGCTTATATAACACTATGTATATACTGTATAGAGAATAAAAGTTTCACTTCCATGCGAATAACGACCAACGCGCAAATGATACACCATCTCCCACTTGTGTAATGTAAACGAATTTCATTATTCACTCACACTGATAATTTTGAAAATAATTTCTCAGAGGACGAACTTCGTCCGTTTGTCCTTGGTCATCCTTTCTGGATTAGGTTTTTGATTTTTTGTTTGGTTTGCTGTGTGGTTTTCGGAACTTCGCTGTCGCCGATCGTTTGGGCCTTTTTCTTGTGGACCTTATCTCAAACGTTTCATATGTGGAATGAAGCTACAATTTGTATTTGTTAAAATTTGTTTGGCCATGCTATAAATCGCAGTCATCCACCCTTCTCCCACAGGACATGGACATGGAATCTAGTGCCAGCTTCTTTTTAAACAAAAACACTAACAAACCTAAACAACATGACACATCCACTAACTATGCGGATTCTTTGAACAGAAGCAATTTATATCCTTTGTATGGCATGCCTATATAAGAGTAGAGTATATATGTATGTATCTTTGAGACTGTTCCACAACACTATATGGAGTACTTGCCTTGCATTCCAATGTTGATTGGGAATGTGTGATGTTGCTATGTGAAGGCCGATTTGTCGGTCGTTCGTCCTGTTTCATATACATGCCGGCCGGTCTGTCCGACCATCGCATCGCAAAAGAAGGTCGATCTAAACTTTGCAGTGCCAATGGGAGATTTTCTTTTGAGTTGAATTTTGTATATATGAATGAGCTCGCTCTATATCCCATTCACATTCTCATTTTAAGCTTCAATTTGTAGCTATGCACAGATTGGGCACAGGGACACAGGGCTCCTCTCTATCTTCTTTATAACATATTTCTGAGCTCTGATGCAACACCCAAAGTGCAGTTGACCTAATTTTTGTGAGTGATTTGAGAATTCTACAAAAAGGACATTGCGCAAAGCTGACAGTTGAAGAATAAGCAAACAAAAAAAGATAAATCTTTGCCCATCAGTATGTGCAGTGTTTCAACAAAAAAAAAAAATAGATAACAAAAAATATCTAGACGAACTAAAGGATTGTTGAATTAGGAACTTAGCTGAGGAACTAAAGTCTCAAATTGATTTAAGTTTGATTGCATCAACCAGAATATAAGTGTCATGAATAAAGTGAGAGGTGTTTCAATCTAAAACTGTTTTTTTTTTTCTTTTAAATAAAAAAAAGGATTTAAAACTTTTGTTCAGCTCTTTTCATTCATTCCCTCTGTTCCTTTTTTCTAATCTGACTGATTGGGGAGTTTTCAAAAGCTCCAACATTAATTGATTTCAAATCAATGCAGAGCAATTCATTTGGATTATATGAAGCTCAAGCAGCGCAAATACAAATCAGCGCTATACTATAGGTGCACGAGGAACCACACATTCGAAATAAATATCCTTGCTTGATTATTTACCCATCATTCAAATGCTAAAGCTTTTCTATAGTGATTAAAGGATTGAAGAACAGCTCCATAATAACGTTTTCCCTTTTCACTCAGGGAATTTATATATGCATATAATATATTTTTTTTCAGATTTGATTTTATTTGAATTTTCAGTCGTCAGTATTTTTTTTTTTTGTTTTATTCAAATGGATCGGTCCTTAATGAGAAAATGTTCTTAGGAATGGGAATGAATATTGAAATAAGAAAACCATAAAAAAAATGCTTCGTCACTTAAATCTCGCATAGAAGTAGGACAAGGAAAGCCGCTGGGGATGATACTATATATTCTTCTTAAACTGTGGGAATTTTTTTTCCCTAAGACACAGATTTATGCGTTGGCTTGGTATGGAGGTGTATTGTCCTTGTGAAGAAGAGCAAATCTTTTTTCAGGGCATTTTTTTAAAATAAAAAAATATATATATAAGTGCTAATCTTGAGGATAGAATATTAAAGTGAGAAGTTTATATAACAAAAAACTAATAACTTGAAGGATATTGTAAACAACAAATTATTATTTTTCATTTGTTTTAATATGATTTTCGAGGGGCAAAAGTTGATCGAATTAATTCGAAGATATTAAGTGGATTAGTGTAATTTAATTTCTGTTTTAATCAAATTGAACCTGAAATTTTTGGATTTTGGTGGACATTTATGTTGATGCCGTTAACATAAAGAATTATACATTTCATCTTTACTTTTTTCGAGAATTTGTTACCTTTGTGTAGGGATGTATATCTTCAATTAAATGTTGGCTTCCAATGTATCCATTGTCGTTGATGTTTCAGAGAGCAGATTAGAGGCAGTTAAAATAATCAAGCGTCCTTTTTTGTCAAATTATGCATTCATGGCATATTTTCTTCAATAAGTTGATTGCATCTACTTCTATACATTCATGCCATTCAATCTGGCAAGGAAAATATCATTAAATATTTCTAACTATTGGGAATGCCGTTGACCGAAACATGCTGATTATCCTGAATTTGAAACAAAATATCGTTCGCACATATCAATTTTTATGTTTTGTGAACAAAATTCAAATGGTGTTTCGATAATCACGGGTGAATTATTTTTGCTGCAATGCGACAGTCTTGCTTATTGACACCTAAACCAACCTAGGTTGGTTTAGCCAAATATGAGCTTTAATGTTGAATACAATTCTTAGCTGAAACAGAAAATCCCGCATGAAATTTAATTTAGAGCCCATTCACTTACATTTTGATGCAAATTATGTTTATTCGGTTTCAATTTTTCACTAACTGGATTTTGTAACAGATTTTCTATATAATTATTTAGATACCCAACTTTATATAATATGTGAAGCAAATAGCCGCCATTTTTAACTAGGCAAACAAGTAGATTCTTGCCAATCAAGCAAGACCACGGACCCGAATTTCTCGGTTCACTTTGGAATCCAAAAAAACTGAGTGTCTCACGCATATTAACACATTTTCTGTGTACGCATGTACAAAGGAGAACTAGAATCGAGATTATTTTTTTTATGTACCGAAAAATAGAGAGAGTAGTCGATATTCGAGTGGGGAGTATTTTTATGGAATAGAAATCAAGAAACATGGATAGACACAGTTATTGTTTTTTTCAAACAAGCAACAAGGAAATTTGTATTTTCAAGGAAAACCAAAATACATAATAACAAACGTAAATAGTTTATAAAATAATATTTTAAAATGAGAAAACCGGATTATTATCAAATAAACAAAGGAGTGTTTAATATTTGTAAAAGAGCATAGAGCATGTTTCTCATTAGATTAGTTCATTTTTTTTTGGATCCGTTTTGAATTCCATTTAGGATCCGTTTTCGCTGAGTAGGGTGAAATAGAAAACTCTCTCTCTCACAATACATGCACATAATAGCTAATTTGATACGATTTGGAATCATTTCGGGTCCGTTTTAGAGTTCATTTATGAAGTTGTATCGGATCTAAAACAGAGTCGCTTGCTTGAAGGGTCATTTTAAATTTCTGTCAGTTTATTTTGTTGTTATAGTTTTCAGGCAATTTGAGGATTTCACACTGTATAGGCAAATGTATATGCATATGTATGATGTACTTCCATCATTTTTATTCTGTGTATTTGCGGCGATTTTTTGTTTGTTTTATTCGTTGATGCTCTTACAGTAGTGTCTAATGTTTTGTATTAATGTGTGTAATGTTTAAGTCGATGGGCTCGTTGCCAGTACTTCAGTGTATCTTCTTCGTAGATTTATATATACGGAGAAGTAAAATGTGTAATGTAATGTGTAATTGCTAAACAATGAATCAAGATTCGAACGACCGACGCAACGGTGCCGTTTCTACAATTGTAAGATAGAGTCGTTATGGGTGATGTATTTATGCAAGTACGGGGCTGGTATCAACAAATGTCAACTTCGTTCTTCTTTTACCGGTTTCCATAAAATTGAAATACATTATATTGTAGCTGACTTAGAATTATGTAAGAAAAATTTGTTTCAAATTAAAGAAGTTTTACTTCTGGCGCTTGTATATTACGTATACTACTTTTAATGTACGCCTTTTCTAAATTGTGTAATAGAATTTAATCACCGAGCTAAGAACTTCGATCAATTAACCAACTCCGCAAACGTTGTTCTATACAACTTTTTTGGGTTTTCGCGGAAGTTTTTCAGCACGGTAAAAATATATTTTCGGATTATTCCGCATTTCCGGTGAGTAGATAGATAGGTACATATTTTTTATTGCAATACATTTAAATTTACATAATTATATAAACAAAAAATTATTTTATCATGGCATTTGCCGTCTGCCAGATTGACAATTCAGAACAATTTATGTATTAAGCCATTTAAAAATATTGTGAAATTAAACAATTTAATTTAAAAAAATTAACAAAAGGAAAATCAAAAGTTTTCATTCATTATAGCAGTCCTATACGTTTATGCTATTTTGCAGTAATCGTAGAGTTTGATGACTACATCCATTTCGTTCAACCTACGAACAACTTGTTCCTCCGATAAAATGTCACTCGATTGGTAGTTGTTCACTACGAAGTCTTACCATTGTAGCAATCACGTGTGCATTGTAGGAATCACAAAAGTAGTTGTTTGCAGCCAGGTTATTATTTAGCCTACTGTACGGCGTTGTTCTGAATATGGAGCCAGAAGCTTCAGCTCTATATTCAGTATTACATCTTTCATCAACCCTTGATATGACGTCATAAAATAGGGCCTAACTGGTTGATAAATCTTCTATATTTAAATTAAAATGTGTATGACATCCTTGTGCAAGACATAACCATTCTCTGTACCAGCTATTACCATCTTGTATAGCTTTAATAGCTCCTTTTCTAACGAGCCGCGATGTTGAAGACGCTAAGTAAATAATCCGCTTGGAGCTTTAATGTTTTTATAAATAGAGGCGAGAGTCCAGTTTCAAGCATAATAACGTAGTTGGCGTGTTCTGATGTAAGTCAAAAATTGTCTTTACATAAAATATTAGGAGTTTTTCAACCGTGTTGAACTTTCTACATCCCCATAATTGCGCACCCTACAAAAGTATACTCCCAGCTACTGCCTCAAGCACCTTGAATTTACTGCTGTGCGATATATTTTTATTGTTAAATATTCTTTTCCAAGATATACTGATAGCAGTTTTCGCCTTTTGCAGTTTCTCCTTAAAATGTTTCTCCATATTTAAGTTTTTTGTTATATTAATGCCAAGATACCTGGTATTCGTTTACGCATTCTATGTTTTCTTCATTGTAATTTCATTTTTCATTTACCGCATTACGCCCACCACCCTTTCTCAATATCATTACCTTTGATTTTTCGATGTTTACTATAAGGTTCCATAGCTTATAGTAATGATATGATTGTTTATCATGAGCTATAGGGTTTCTGGGGAATACGCAAACATGACTACATCATCAGCAAACAACAGTGATTTAATATGCACTCCAGCGAACTCAACTCCACCAGGAAGATAGTCTACAAGGTCATCTATGAAGAGTGCAAACAAGGTGGGGCTTAGTGTACAACCTTGCCTTACTCCTGTTGAGGTTGCGAACCAATCAGAGAGTTCTGTTCCCGTCCATACTGCAGCCTTTGTTCCTTTTTAGAGATCTTCAAGAACGCGTCCAAGCTTCAGTGATAAACCCAGTCTATATAGTTTATACAGCAACGCACCTCAATCGATTGTATCGAAAGCCGTTTAAAAATCGATGAAGAATACATACAGTTATTTACCTTGATTCAAAAGTTGTCCGCTAGGCTGTTGAGTATGAAGATGTTGCCGTTAGTAGAGTATCCTGCTCTAAAACCAGCTTGAAATTCTTTCAGCAGCTTTTGTGATTTTATCCAATTAAGAAGTCGCTTATGCAACATCGTTGTAAACATCTTATAAGTTACGTTTAGAAACGAGATTCCTCTGTAGTTAACTGCATCCAGTAGCGATCCTTTTTTGTGTATTGGGAATATAATGGCATCCCGAAATTCTTCTGGAGAGTAATCTCCCTCTAGTATTCTATTTGAAAGTCTTAAAATGTGATCTTTGAGTGTGACGGTTTCATATGTATAGCACTCAATTGGAATACCATTCGCACCGGCAGCTTTTCCATCTTTAAGGGTCACGAGATTTTCCTGTAACTCGGCCATAGAGAAAGCAGAATCAAGAATTTCGTTGGTAAAACCAGGTATCCCAAAGTGCCGCTTAGGTGTTTCCGGATTTAGCAGATTCTTGAAATAGGAGAGTAATACGTCCACGTTTAATTTTGTGTGAATAGTTATTGTCTCCCATTCAACTCCCAGGCCAATTTCCAAAAGTCAGTAGCGTTTTTACAGGATGCCAGTCTTCTTGCTTGCAGTTCCGCATAAATTTTTTTTTTTGGTTCTACAAAGATCTTTAAATTTTCTGTTGGCCTTAGTGTAGAAATCCTTTAAAAGTCCTTGGGAAGAATTGCGATAAATTCTCAGCCATGTAAAAGATGCCTCGCGAGCTTTTTGACATTCTTTATGAAACTATGGTTCTTGTCCTGTCTGGCACCTTTTTAAGTTGTATACTTGTTGAGGGTAGGAAGTCTTTACAATTTGCGCTAGCAATGAAAAGTCTACATTTTGTTGAGCTTGTAATTGCAAATCCAGATTATGCCTATACTCGTAGGCATTTGCATTTGTCCAGTTGAGTTTGGAAAGTATACCTGTGACTTCATCATGCGATTGACCAAAAAGTTGAATTGTAGTTGTTACACTACCGGAAGATGGTCTGAAAATGGAACTTCCTTAATCTCAAAATCTTTTACAAATTGTTCCCTATCTTCTCCTATGATGGCATAATCAATCACTGATGTGCCTTGACCTCCAACAAACGTAAAATGTCCTGATGCATCGCCCACACTGGTTCCGTTAAGAATACGCAGACCAAAAGAATCACAAAGATCTAGCAATTTTGTTCCTCTTGCATTACAACACGTATCTTTTGATTTTCTACCACATCCTCTCATCTCATTCATCGCGCCTGGTTCAATACCAACTCTGGCATTCAAATCACCAATTATCATCACATCGGTAGAGCTAATAAAGTTGGGTATCTCAAATAATTTCTCGAACTCATCGTTCCAATTATTACAATTTAAATACATTGGCAGTATCAAAAGATGTTTGTTGTTAATTTTTAATTCTGCGAGCAAAATATGATTGTATGTTCGAAACGCGCATTTTACACTTAATTTTTTCTTGAATCCAAAAAAGCACCCTCCGCTGGCTCTCCATCGGGAGTGATTTCGCGTCGCAGGAATCCACTTAAAGGTATGATCTAATATTTTGTTTTCAATACTTGTAAAATTATCTTCCGTTGTGAAGGTTTCATATCTAAGTCGTTGACAAACTTATAAAAGTTAATAAATAGAGATTTATTACTCAAACCTGATACATAGTACGACAAAATCTTAAAACATTCAGTTTTCCGTTTAATACATTTATTACTATATTACTTTTGGATTATCAGACGGCATTTTTACTAAGCACTACTCTTTCTAGTCCTACCGCTACCGCTAACACTGGATTCTGGGTGTTGAACTGCATTACCTGCATTGTTGGGTTGTGAAGTTTCTGACATCTGACTGCTTCACTGCAATCTGTCATATACTATGTTTATATGGAGAATTGAATCGGAATTGAATCAGGGTTTAGGTCTGTGTATACTTGAATCGGATTAAAATAGGATTACTCGATCAGATCCCACTAGAAGAGCTGAATCGAATTGAAAATGTATTTATATACCTGAATCGAGGAATTGAGGATTCGAATTCACATCTGATTCTTGGTGTGTGTGTGCACCAATTGTGTTTTTTTTTGTTCAGTGGGTTTCCGTTTTCTTTGTATTTTTTTCTGTTGCATGTTTTTGTTCTTTATTCTGCAAACTCAAATTGTCACTTCGATTACATTTTAATTCAATCTTCCGATCCCATGAGGACATATACCTGAATCGAAATGTCAATTCGATTCGATTCCTCAATTCACTCATATAAACGGGGTAATAATCTTGTTGAACACGAGTGACCCGCCAACATCGTTGCATTTAATGGTGATGTTATGATCCAGATAAAATGTTTTATTTTCTATTATAAGTGTTTGTCCACGAAATAATACCTTAATGTTTTTGTTCTCAGCATAAATGTTTGCTTTTATTTGTGATAAGTGCTTACGTTTTTCTCTAGCCGCTTTGGTGTAATCCCGGTGCATAGCGATCCCTGTGCCGCGCAATTTAAAGGCCGACTTGAGTATACGCGGGACATTATCACTTTTTGCATTTCAACGATGATATCTGCAATTTGGTTGTTTCTGGATCGAATGATCTTTGTTTTCGTTATGGCTGCTGGGTTATTTTCTTGTAGAAGATCCAGACAGACACTTCTAGCTTTCTCCATTGCATGGTGATCGTCATCTTGCGTTGGAATATGTAATACCAAATTGTTTTCGTTGGCTTTCTCTTCAAGCAAATCAATTTGTTCTCAACATGTTGCGGCTTAACCTGAAGAGTCTCATTAGCACGCTCAAGTGAATCCATTTTTGACTTAACTTCCACTAAGTCAGATTTTGTTGGAAGATTCTTGAGTCGGTCATCAAGCAATGCAGCCAGTGAGGATTCCAGAGTTTATAAATCTACCAGTTGCATATTCCTGATGTTAGAAGCATTTGTTCAAAGCTGAGAGTGGTTCCGGCGAAAGGGAAGAGCACGGTCTTTTTGACACTTGCCTGTGTGTTGTTTTTACTGTTCTCGTAGAACTGTTGGTTATTGTTGTTGCTTATGTTGCAAGTAAACCATTTTTGGGTATCGTGTTATTTTTATTCGGCGGAGTTCTTTGTATGCCAAACATTTTATACGAAGATTTTAAGATACTGTACTAAGTAAAATTTCAGCTCACCTTAGAGTAAATGACTTCCGTGCGATTTATTTGTTAATTTCACTTAACAAAAGACTTCTTAGTATTAAATAATTGGATTTCTATCAGAGCTTAAATACAATGTCAACCAGACCTTACGAACCAGAGTTGCCAATCCATTTCCGGGAGTAAAAGAATTTTCTAAAAAAAATCGACCCAAGCGCCATCTAGACGGCAATTTAAGTAGCCTGAATTCGTCCCTAACATGAACTATCTTCCAGTAAGAGTTCCGTTAAATCCGGCTCTGTTATTTCCGAGATTAGCCGGACAAACAGACAGACAATATTATAAGTGCATATTAATGACATATTGTACTTAATACACGAGTTAAATATAACCCCCTAATAAATCGTGTTTCTGAAGATGGTTGTATGGATTTAGTTATTTTTGACTACAACTATCTCAGATTTTTAAGATTTGCTTGTTACGTTTCTGAAGTATCTTCAAATGTCATCATGATGAATTGCAACGACTGCTGAATATAAATGACAATTAAATTAACAGATGTAAAAAAACAATACATACAGGGAGGAATACTTTTTCGTTTATTGTAGAGATCATTTCGAAACCATCGCAGAACTTCTACAGAGTTTATATTCAGAATTCAACTAGCACATTTTTTAGATGTATCTAATATAAATGAAATGTTCATACACAAACGTTAGATTTATAAAAGCGAAAATAGCTACCGTCGAATTCCTTACAACTATTTGCAATCAATTTGTTCCAATTTTAGTTTTTGGAAACAAGTTGAAAAAAAACTTGTTTTTGTAATTGTGAGCGCTAATTGATAGTTTAATTTAATTAAAATTTTAATTTAACGTAAAAGATGCCAAATACTTAAAAAATCGACATTTTTTGGTTGAAAGGAATTCCACATAAGTCTTGCCCAACCATATTTAAACAATAACTAGTTAGACAAATACTGTCAAATAGTGTACTTATTACATGCTACTAATTGTTTTAGGTAAAAAAAAACATAACGTCTGGATGTGCGTCTGCCAGAGCCTAAAATAGTAAACCGATTTACTTAAAGTTTCGTACATAGAATTCGATGTGATTGGTGGAGGAAAATTTGAACTAATTGTTATCGAAAATGTCATTTAGGATTTTGATTAATTTCTTAAAAATCTGCATTTCATTTTTTATTTACTTGTGATATAGTTACTATAGTGAGCAAGTTTTCCATTTGGAAAGAAATCGAACTCAAAATTTTGATCAAACTTGACATTAATGATTGAGACCACCAAAAAAGTGGGTCCCGCAATTCTGTCTATCTGCGGTTTATCTACTGCCTATCTGCATGTGTGCCGATCTACAGCCTAAGCGAATGAATCGATTTTCTTCAAACTTTGTACTTTGCCCCGAATTATTTTTTTAAAAATTTTGCTTAGCCCCAAAAATTACGGTACGTGACGTACATTTTTTTTTGGAGCAAAAAAGGTTAATCTTCATTACCTCGAAAACTCTAAACTTCTTGATAAAAAAAATAGGGACTATTTTAAATATAGTCTACATTGGATCTACATTTTTTTACATTATATGTTTTAAGAGTAAGTACCTGCTATGAAAATGTTTTTTTTTTTTTAATTTTATCTTCGACCTTCTCACTATCGAAGCAACGATATTTATTTTACAAGCTTTCTGCTTCAGGAATCTCTACAAAAATGATAACTATTATCAAAGCACTTTACATGAATACGTCTGCTGCGCTTTGGGATGGTCAAGGCTTGTCAGATTTCTTCTGCACCGAAAAAGGAGTCAAACAAGGTTGTGTCTTGAGTGCACTGCTTTTCGTTCTGTATCTAAATGATCTGCACGTTAATCTACCCTTTGGGTTAACTATCAATGGTCTCGGAATTAATGACCTATTATATGCCGACGACATTGTGTTGCTTTCCGATAATCCTTCCAAGCTACAAGAACTTATTGACAGCTTTAAATTATACTGCATCAAGTGGAATCTTGAAGTAAATCTTGGAAAATCTGAAATAGTCATTTTTCGAAACGGAGGACGTAGAGCTGCGTGTGAGAAATGGTTTTTCAACGGCACGGAGATTACTGTATCAAACCATTATAAATATCTGGGAGTTGTTTTCAACTACAATATGTCTTGGAACGAACATTTAAATAATAGACTTGCATCCTCAAAAAATTCCATAAACGCTACATGGTCCAAGCTGCTTAGAAATAAATCAGTTCAACACTCAACAAAATTTAAAATTCACGATGCTGCAACGAGATCTATAATGTTGTACTGTGCTCAAGTTTGGGGATATAGAGAACACACACAAGTTGAAAAGTTGCAACGATTTTTCATTAAAAGATGTTTTCTCCTACCAGAAACAACACCAAACTATGCCTTACATATTGAAACTGGACTTCCTAAAGCTTTTTTAACGACCCTAGACATGCATTTTTCATTTATACGGAAAACACTGCATCTTCCAAACGGCAGGCTACCAAGAATCTTGTCAGAAGCTATAATTAGTAAGAAGATATTCTGGGCCAAGGAATGGCTGGATCTTTTTCATTTCACGTCAATGGACTTTTCTTTCACCACAAATTTAAATGATTGGCAAGAACTGCATAAGATCCTCTTGTCTAAGCTGAAGGAAAAACATTGGAATAGTTTTATCAGCAAAGCCAATCAGTCCCAATTCCATGATGATTACTGTAATCTGCTTTACTCTGAAGTACCAAACTACTTTCATGACTCAAACCCTCGAGATATGATTTCCCTTATCCTAAAACCCGCTGTGGACTTCTAAGTCTAAATGGAAGATCCTTCCAAAGAGATACAAATGGTTTATGCACACTTTGCAATTTAGACGCCTCTGAAAATACCTATCACTTCGTTGGAATCTGCCCAATCTTCAAAATGTATAGAAGGATATTTCTTGGAAATGACGTGCTTTCACGCACACAATTTTTAAACGTTTAAAATGGCAGCTGCTACTTTAATCTCTATAAGTTTTTAAAAGCGTCACTGAAGTATCGCTACCTTATATTAAATGAATTTTCATAATAATTTTTTTGTTCAAATCACTAATTTGCTTATCGTCAAATTTAAAACCTGACAGGCAACTTTATGTTATTGTCATAATTAATTTTTATACCAGTATATAAAATGTGTTTGTTAAACCTTTTAATGAAATAAAATTATATATCTATCTATCTATCTATCTATCGAAGCAACGGATTTCATGCAAAATTTTTATGGAGGAAGTCCTTCATATTCCAAATTAAAATGCACCAAATATTTTCGAAAAATAATTTTTTGGATTTTTGAAAAAAATCAATTTTTTTAATTCAGTATTTCGACAAAAATGGATGATTTTCTTTAAATATTGTTAAATGCTTAATATTGACATAGAAAAATTTAAAGAATTTTTGTACATAAAAAAATTAAAAATATATTTTTAGCTGTTTCTTCTAAGAATCTTGTGCATACAAATATATAATATTAATTTTTTTCCAAGTATACATAATGTATGTATGTACATATGTATCGTTAATAGCTAACATATTGATATGAAACATTAGCTTGGTACACCAAGTGTTTTAGAAAATATTTTTAAAAATATTCATAATCGGCATGTACGTCTTCAATCCTTAGTCATTATATAGCCTCGAATCTCAAAAGAAAGTTTGCTGTTTTATTGATAGTTCCATAGTTCTGCTGGTGATAAAATATTGCGGATTGACTTTGCGCTTTGCTCTCTGGATTTATAGCCGGTGATGGAGGAGTCTACTTCTATAACTATTTATTTTTTTGTTTGTTTTTTTTTAATCCAACAACATTATGTACTTATATTCTATATAGAGATGGGTATGCTGACATATTTTTTTCATAGTAGAGTTGACACAATAATATCCCCTTTTACTCTTTTCCAAAAAAAAAAATAGTGTTTTATACACATTTTTACATATATGTACATAATTTATATCTGTCCTTAAATTGATATCCTTAATTATCTGATTTTTTTCTTTCTTGTGTATCTTCCTTTCAAATACAGATTTATGATCGGACAATACATCACTGTCCATGGCGATGTAATTAGTCACGTTAATATTAGCCATGTTATGGTGGAGGATGGCGGCGAATACTCATGCTATGGAGAGAATCGAGCTGGAAAAGTCTACCATTCTGCACGACTCAATATTTATGGTACGTAATTTTTTGGAGAAAATATCAATTTTTTGCACACCCGCTTTGAAATGTTGTCCTTTATTTTATTTATTTTCTTTTTTTTTTTGTTTCTTTTTTATTTATTGTATGTAATTTTTTTGTGTACTCTCTTGAGTGTCAGAAGCAATGTTCCAATCCAATACCAAACAAAACCAACATAACACAGCATCACATTGTGGATTATTGTACGCCAATGAAATGAACGGTTGGGATTTTCATCCTTTCGCTCTCACCCCTTCCAAGCTGGACCATGGATGCTGGGGTTTCGGTTTTTTGCCATGGCAGCTACTTCCGGTCTCGCGATATGTATATGCGGTTTCGCGTGATGATGGCAATGATGTTTTGCCGGTGAGGCGTTGGCGTTGCATAATGGTGGCAAACACATATAAAAATTATTATTATGAAGAGCGGTTGAATTTTCTTCGTTTTGATTTTCAATTAATTTTTTTTCTTGTTTTATTATTCTATTAATTTACATTAAATTCCTTTTAATTGAAAAATTCGCTACCCACTTATAGAAGTACCTAGAAAACGAATGGTTATGGGAAGAAGATTATACTCGTACAACAAATTGAAGCATAACAGACATACCTAACCTACCTCCATTATGTAGCTACTGCAATTTCATTTGTATTTGCTGGGCATGCTGTGACATTTCCATGCATGTGTGTGTCTGTTTAGATTATGGATATCAATGTGGGTTTCCGGTGCGGAACGGCTTATTGCATTGTGTCCTACCAGAAAAAAAAAAAACAGAAATAGTCAGGGGCTTGAATTTTAAAATCTCACCGCTCACCCAGCTATCGTGCAGGAAAGGAACTTCACAAAAAAAAGCAAAGATATGCGGCGATTGGAATGTAAACGAATGGCTGCTGTTGAACATGGTCATGTATTGTATATGTATGTATGTATGCCTAGTATGGATATTCTGACTGCGTCAGAGTGTCATGCGGTCTATACAGCACATTGACGTTATACTGACCTACATAGATACGGCATCCATATCGTATTTCTGAATACATTTCTCATCGCTGGCCGGCCGCCACCACATACCCCCATCTACAAATTCGTGTGTTCGTTGAATTGAATAACAACTTCATTTTCATCCTTTGTATGTTGGCAGGGGAGGGCGTGAAGGTATAGGTACAAAAAAAAATATTTTCGATTGAGCGGACATGGTGGATAGCACCTATCTGAGCCCTAGCTTAAACCTGCTCCCGGGCCTGGAGCTATAGATCCCGCCTGATCCGCCTACATGTAAATAATATATATGGTACATTTTCAAAGGTTTGGGTGATTCTCATAAATGATAAATTATTAGATTTCAATTTGAATGCAATAACATTGGGTCAGGACCGGAATGGGTACATACATATATCCTACAGCAAAAACGGAAGTCAAAGAAAAAAATATAAAAAAAAAAACAATTATGGTGAGCTGTCATTTTCATGAAAACATGCAGAAGACAGTTACAAAACGGAATGGGCCTGTTCGTTGCGGTAGTTGGCACGGTCGCAAAATGTAGGTTTCATATACTTACGTCATACGGATGCAGATCCGTTCATGCGACGCAATCAACGGATGTAATTGAAGTTTTCGAATTAAGCTTTCGCAATTTAATTCAAATTAAATCCGGAATAAATAATATGTACAAGGAAATGATATAAAGTGTGGAAGGGATAACTACTAAGTGAGTTAGTGCGAGAGACAGAGAGAATAGTATACTTGACCGATAAAATGGGGGAAATTCAATTGACAGAGAAATATGACTATATGGTATACACGCATATAGCATTTTCATTTAATGCTAAGTTAACCACCATTTAAATGCATTTTGATTTCAATCTATAATGGGCATCGATGGGAATTCCAGTTCAATAAGCACTGGATTAAGCATTTAGGTTAAGCACTCTGCAAAATATCGTGGGATTTGTGCTATTGCACAGGAGTCATCAATGTCTCTAATTCGGTGTTAGGGAATTCGAGGAATTATTGCATTTGATAAAATTTCCCATAAATCCGAGTGCGTGATATTGAGGAGTTTCAGCTTTTTGATGAGTCCATCATTTGTGGTGTGGTTGGGACGTCGCTATATGTAGCTACCTAATAACTTTTCAGGAATTATGGATTTTATTGTCCAATCAGACAACACAATGTGATGCATTTTTTTAATTTAAGAATTGGTCCCTTGAGTAAGTTGGCCCTTGAATCAGATTATAAATAGATTGTGTGGTAAGCAAATGTTCATAATGTTACTCTTTCCAAAAGATTTCACAGCCAATGACATACCATTGTCCATAGATTCAGGTTTTAGGAACATATGATATTAGATTCATTAATATTAGATTCATTTATGACTTTCAAGGACTATTGAAAATCGTATACCAATTTTTCTCGCTAAACGAATAAATGAAAACAAGTGCAATTTCGAAACGTACCGTTTTGAGCCATAATCAACCCTTCATACAGAATTGTATTCTTCTTACTCGATATGGCTTAAAATCTGTGACATGCTTGTACGAATTCACTATATCCATCTGTTATTCTGTCCTAGGGCTAAGATATCTAGATTGTGCCAGAATAATCAATATTTGGCATACATACCCTGTGAGTGATTCACCGGCAGTTGTTAACCAGTTTCTCAAAAAGACGGCGAGACATTGCACAATGAGATCATTCGGCAAAATTAGGCATGCCGTGATGAACAAGAAAAAGAACAGTTCAACATTACCTCTAGCATTTTCCGTGCTTTAGTCAGTTGCTTGCTAACATTTTTGGTTTACGTCTGCTTAACTCTGTTTTCTACCATCGGTTTAAAGCAGTCTATACCACCATTAGCTGTGTATCCGCAGGGTGTTCGCGTGTCTGAATTGGATACATACGTCTGGAAAGGCCAATTAACTACCTCGCTTCAAAATAAGGTTGCTGTTAAACTGGTTCCAAACAGAAAGAGGAAGCTGAATAGTTATCTAGGGAAGATGAAAGCTTCCAGCCACGGAAAACACAGTATGCCGTGCAGGCAGTCTAATTTACTAGCAACTCACCAAGTTTGGTGCATTGAAGGAGGTTCAGGGAGCTGATAATATCAGATCATGGCAATACTCACACACCCACTGCGACATATCTACCTTCTTAAAACCATTCAATACCTTATGGTCACGCGAGCTATATTATCAAAATGCCGCAACAAAACCCGAACTCTGAATTTGTTCCCAACACAACGAGCTCCGAACACTCTGATTTGTTTTTTAAACACACTTCAGGTCTCAGCTGTCATTAATTGACAATCTGTTTATTTATTTCCGTTTAATAGCAACATTCATTTAAAAAATGGCTGCCAACTTGTTCCACCATTTTAAATACATCGAGTATTTTTTTTACATTTCCCTCTTGACACCCATTATTGACATACTAGATATGGACTGCTAGTTGTTATTCCATTGGCGTACTAGATATGGACTGCTAGTTGTGATTAATTTCCATACAATATTTGCAAAAAATATAGTTCCCTGCTTTCAGCGACTATTCCAGGCCAAGGGGCGAAAAGACAAATTGAGCACCATCTGTGGTCGATATTACCTTTCTACAAATTTTAGGCAAAGAAACTAGAGCTGTCTATTGGCACATAGTATAAGAAGCCCTGCCATCTAGTGTTTGTTAGAAAGTTAACAATTGATATAGTGCTGGGGGACAATAAGAAAAATTCCTTTTTCTTTTAGCTTATATCTAAAAGATTGCTCTTAGAGTTACATTCAAAATAAATGCAATACATTTTAACCCTGCAAGTTGTTGGTCACGTGACAAATATTCAAATGCAAGTTTTTTTATTTAAACTTATATTACGCCGTATTTAGCGTTAAATTTTATAAAATTTATTCGTTTCGTTTTTATCATATTGTTTTCATATTGTACAAAAAATTACCAAAATCTGGCAGACGGCTTTTAAATTCATAGTTATATATGATTGAAAAACCTTAATAATTGTAAAAGTATGATTTAAAAAAAATAAATCAAATTATCTATCTATCTTATTCTTTTGTCGAAAAGTTGAAACAAAAAATGAAATGTAATTTCAACTTATATTACGCAGTGTGTGTTAAATTTTATTCGTTTAGTCGAAAAGTAAAAAAAAACTAAATTGATATTTGATCTAGCTTTAATCGTATTTCGTTCATCCGCAAAGAACAATATAGTTGCTTATTGTTTTCTGTAGAAAATAGAGAAAGGGAAATTTTTGGATTCGTGTAGGGATTTCCTTGAAAAAAAATCCCTCAAGCACTGGTTTGACTTGATAATATTCTTGACTACCGCCAGGACTGAAATGGTCGCTGGTGATGCTTTTTCCAAAAGGAACCATCGTGAAGTTGGCTCCCAGCAGTCCATATCTAGTATGTCAATGCCCATGACACCGGAGGAAATTGCCCCAAAATTTTTTTTTTTGAAAAAAATTCCAGAATTTTTGTCTGGCTCAAAATTGAAAAAAAGGGCAATATTTTTTTGAAATATTGGAAATTATGACTGATAGGTGTGGAAAAAGAGCCTGAAAGCAAAATGGACATTTAGCCAGAAAATTTGTATATTATGGCCTAATTTCAAAATAACGTCTTAGAAAAAAGTTATAAAACGTTTTAAGGTATTTTAAAACAAGACGATTGGACCATGCAACCCCCTGCTTGGCCCAATACAGAATTTGGGGTGGCTACAAATTTGGGTATATGCAAATTTTTGTTGCAACTTTTTAAAAACAAATTATCAAATCCAAAAAAAAAATTGCATATACCCAAACTTGTACCCACCCCAAATCCTATATTGGGTCAAGCAGGGTTATTGCAGGGGCCAGCATGCCCTCCCTTACGCCCCGAGCTTTTTGTACGCATTGAACCTAATTGCAAAGAACACTTCACACAATCAAGAAATTTATTTCTGGCTTTTTTCCAATTTTTTTTTCTTAGGAAAAAGGGCCGGAAATTTTAGGGAGATTATCAGAAAACTTGGGCTTTTTTCATAGGAAAAAAGACCAGAATTCTGAATGAAGAATTTTTTTGGCGTTTTTTCCACAAAATATTCTGACACAATTTCCAGTAGCCTAGCCCTGATCCACAGCCCGGGCGAAAGCATCAATGTTAAGTCAAAATTGTTATACAATTGAAAAAACTTACAAAACAAAAATATGAATCTCAATATTGAAGTACGTATTTCAATTTTATTGCAAAAATTTGACTCGAAAGAATTACAAACAAATACCAGAACTACCAAGTCATAAAATGCATAGGTTTACTATTACACACACTATTTTATAAACCTTAGTACGTAATGTACTTCATGATATTTTACTTGATCTTAAGGTCAAATATTGGTTACGTGCAAAAAAAAACAAACTGCACTTACAGGGCAAACGAATGGATCAATTTGCTGCAAATAATGAACTTTGGGTTCCGAGAGGAGGAGGAAGTCTTGTTTTAGCAGAGTTTGATATTGTTTTTTTTTTGTAATTTTCTCGAGTTTTGTGTAGCTTTTCTTACCCAGAAAAATTCACATGCATCTACAAATGTGTGAGATAATATTCTCTTGTTCCTTTTGTATAGTCTTTATACTCAGGAACAAGTCCGTGTCATCTAGTTGGGTATTTTGTTGGAATTTTTTGGTTTAGGCTCCTGTTGAGATTTTTAAAAAATCAAATACAACTGAAAAACTATCAGAGTGTATTCAATTTGGATAAAAGGAGTGTAAGACAGAAATGCTCTATCACCTTTACCCATGGATGATGATGATGTTAAGGATGATGACGTTGCTGCCATTTGATGGTCCACTGAAGAAAGAAAGTATACGAAACACACCGTTACTGGTGTGCAGACTTACATATTCCAATTGAAACGGCTCTTCACTCTGATTTAGCTAGAAGAGTGTTCTTTAGCGTATTCAAAGTCTGTATACACCTTTATATAAACTAACATCACTACAAATAATTAGGAATCTTTTTTTTTTGGCAGGATGGAGACGAGCGATACAGCATTCCATCATCATAAAATTCTCCATGTGGGAGATATGTACAAGGAATCCTCAAGGATTCACTTTATCAAGTTTGGAAGAGCACATATATGTACCTAGTATTTTCCTTCCCTCGTGGGTGTATAATATCTTCTCGTTTGAGTAGTAGCTAGACAAAACCAAGTCCTGTGCCATTGCAACGTGCATGTGTGTTTATTAATGCACATTTCATATCCATAAGCGGGATTCTTAATTTTGTTCGTTCCCCGTTTTGTGGAATTTAAATTGTAAATCTAAATGCAAATGCAAATCTCGTTCCTTTTATATTCATAGGCATGTATCAGTATCCAACATAGAACAGGATGTTGGTTGTTATGTAGCCAAAAGGATGTAAAATGTTCTGGTGCAGAATTCTGTCTTTATTTATTTTATTTTTTTTTAATTTTTGAAATTCTTTCGTTTTTGGCTGTCGACTGCAGAGTGTGTTTAATTTCCTTATTCCTCGGCCAGGATATGTTTTTTTTTTTGTAGCATTTTTTTTCCTTTCCAACAAAAAACACACAATATAGATACATACATATATGTATAACCCTGTTCTAGCCCAACAATCTCACTGCATAAACATTTTTTATGTGTGAAGCTCAAATATTGTTATAACCTATACTATATATAATAGGTATGTGGCCATGTGTGATTTTTATTTGTTGTTGTTTTTTTTAGGACTCCCGTATATTCGTTTAATCCCTAAAGTCACTGCAGTGGCTGGAGAGACATTAAATTTGAAATGTCCTGTGGCCGGATACCCCATCGAGGAGATTCACTGGGAGCGTAGCGGCAGAGAATTACCTGATGATATACGGCAGAGGGTGCAGCCGGATGGATCTTTGGTCATAAGTCCGGTCCAGAAGAACGCAGATTCGGGCGTTTACACATGCTGGGCACGTAATAAACAAGGACATAGTGCGCGCAGGAGTGGCGAAGTCACCGTTATAGGTTAGTATAATCACACCTTTTGTTTTATCTATATATGCATACATACATTATATATACACAGACAACACATAGTATGTGTGGTTTATACAATATGTGCACATATGTACACAAATAAAGCAGACTTAGTTATAAGTCCTAGTTACATATTGTTCTGTGTGTGTAAACACTAAAAATTTAATTAATTGAAATTAATTTTTACAGTAATTTGCAGTTTGCGGCCAAAGAGGATATGAGCGTGTTATAATTATTTATAGTTTTTTTTTTAACTTTTGCAATGGCGAGCATTGACATTTACATGTGTTTTTCTTTTTTTTTTATTTATTTAGGTGGAACAGTGGAGAATTTTAATATAAGTGTAGAGATTTTTTATTAAAAAAATTGTGAAATGTTTGTTTTAACTCATATCCGAATTCTCTGGAGTTCTTTCCAGTTATGCGCCCTAATGTAGAAAACCATGTGATAAATTTATAGATCGTCGACACTGTATCTCTGTACAGGGCCGACTTAGGATGGTGTGCTTTTTACGCTGGCCGGACGGCACGCTAGGGCGCTGACTCATCGAAATATGAAATACAAATATATTTTATGTATAGATACAATTTCATTTAATGTTATAAAATGAGCATCATAATCTAACCAAGGTTATAGCGCATTCCACGCAAATATAATAAAGAGATGGGGAATTTCAGCCATCAAACCTATTTGCCTATATAATTTAAAGCCCATCATGTTTCCGTGGTGAATTTCATATTTTCCTTACATGTGTACTATGTACTTGTTTAACCTGTCAGACTGGTTTGACAGATCAATTTTCTATCCTTGTCCATTGAAGAGAGTAATTCGGAATAAATCCAAAAAACTCAAATAATAGGTTCTGCAACCATAAACCAAAAAAAAAAACATTGAAATTAAATATTTGACATTGAAATACCTAATTCGTATTTCACCAAAATAAATTTCACCAATAAAATTTTTCGAGAAAAAAAAAATCAACAAGATTAATAGAAATCACGGTGCTCACTTAATAAGCCTAAAAAATAATCACTCACTAATACTTTGAACACAATGAAAATTAAGAAATGATGCAGGATATTCAATTTTCTTGGAAAATTTCCAGAATTTTGCTCTTTGCCGAACGCAATCATGATCGTTTTACTGATATCATAATCAGTTATCGTACACGGGCGCACAAACTGCTAGCGGTGGCCCTGTACTGTTCTCTTCACTTATACCAGCTTTTTCCGCCGAAATAGGTTTAAGGGGATTGTCGCAAATGTTTCGAGGAATCTTATGCTTAAGGTATAAAACGCAATCTTTTTTAATAAATGGTTTATTCTCTAAAAAAAAAAAATTCGATAAATACATAAATATATTACATTATCGTCAATCAAAGAAACTTAATATTTTGTATTAGCTTAGATCTCAATTGCAAGCGAACATTGAGTAAATACAAATTAAATAGACGAAATTGTACGGCTATGCTATCGCAAAGATGTCATAACAATAGAGTGTATTCCTACACTATGTAGCCGCGAATTTTGACGTTTCATAACGATTTTAAAGTTCTGTTTGACAACTTGAATTCGGAGTAGAAGCCATCTCCTATAATAACACTTTAACAGGGACAAATGTATCGAAACTGTTAGGTATTGATTGACTGCTTTGTTTTACATACGATAAAAGCCATGTGTATCGAAATTTGGAAAGCTTGCAATCGATATTTTTGAAGTGTGTATAAAATTTATCGAAATAAATTAGGCAAAGTCAGCAGAAAGACTGATTGAAGAGAAAATAAAGATCTGAAATTGATTTCTCTCTTATTTTTTTTCCACTACCAAATTTAATCAATAAAACTCGATTTGCTAAATCACTTTTAAGAGAGGAGACCACTTTAAAGTGGATATCGACTCTTGGCAATTTTAAACGATATAAAGTGCACTTTAACGCTAAAGTACTCGTCTAATTTTGAAAGTCGATAAACGCTTCTTTATATATGAAAAGTATACTTAATACAGTTCACAATTAGTTGCTTTACAACAAAAAAAATAACCAAACTGTTTTCAGAAATTTAATATTTTGAGCTTCTACTCGTAACAATGCATCAACATTTTAAATGTGATCTATTCATTTAGTCGTAAAAAACGACTACGTTAACTAGAGCCGGTTTTATTCCTTATTTCCCTAACATTGAAAGTACTCTATTAAGGGAAAGACGACTCTAATTAAAAAAGTCGTTTATTTTGGAACCCCTAACTTTTTTGGTAATTCTAAACATTTTAAACAACTCTCCTTAACGTAGTTTTTTGAGGCGATCTGAAAAAGTTTCATATGACCGCGCATATTTTTGACAGATATAGAAATCAAACAGAACCAGAATTAAACATAAGAACAAGAAACATATTAATTTCAAATTAAAATAAAATGCGTTTGGCTTTGTGTGTTTACTTCTGAGAATTTGGATTGTGAAAAGGCAAAAAACTTAAGACTCGGCTAGTGTTCTCACTATAAAATCGTGAAGAAAAGAAAATCCATGCCTCTCAACTCAAATTGACAACAAATTTCTATGTAGTCTCTTGGCGAGGAATCATTCTGTGCATAGTGTGTTGCCTGTAAAATTCCATGAACTACTAAAATATTGAAATAAAAGGCACGTCTCTTCCTAAAAAATGTAAGGTCCAAAGACTTGCAGTTCTAGCAATTTTTTACTATGGTTCTCATATATTAAGTTTTTCAATTCAAAAATTTTAGAACAGATTTGATAGAATTTTATATATTTTTTGGCTTTTTAAAAAGCTTAGAATCTTTAAATATATTATAATTTAATTCTTTTAAAACCATTTTTCTTTAATGTTTTGTTATGAAATGTAAAACGTCAACTGGATAGAATATATTTTGAAAAAGAGAGATGAATTTTCTGACGTTAAGTTATAATTTTTGTAGTTTAAAATTTTTAAAACGTCAATTCTCATTTTAAAACTCAATTTAAGAGTCGACTCCCATTTTAAAACTGATTTAGAATAGGTTTTAAATGTTGCGCTATTTTGTGCTTTATTTCTTAAGAGTTGGTTCTTTCTGAGATTTACTCAGCTTTTTAAAGAGCCTGTTTTCCTCTCTCGAAGGAAATAATTGACACATTGAATTGCAAGAACAACTAATTCCCTTAGTTTTTATTCTGAAGAAAATTTGTAAAAAAGCCCCATTGTTATCGATAATTTGTATGGAAAAGCAATTTTTTCTGTAAATAGTTTTCCCAAGTAGTTTTTTTCGTTCGACTGCGCTGGCGCAAAAAAAAACAGCCATTACTTAGGTAACCTGCAGCTTAATGACGCCTTTCTTTGCTTAAATTGATGATATTTTTTTTCATTGAATTCTATACAATTGCCCTAGAATTAAATATTTCTAGCTTTACTGATGTTTAAAGTTAAGGCTAAGTTACAAACAAAAACCTACGATTTGCATAAATTCTTGCCTGATTTATTTTGCATCCTATGTATATATGGTCTATCTGAATATCTGTCAACATGCATATTACGTACATACGTGTTATAGAAAATATGTAATAACATATGATTGAAAAATCGACACACACAAAAATTCCAATATACAAAACCAAAATCAAATTCAGACAGAAAACGAAACCCATTTCCATATCCAACCCCTGTCAATGACTACAGTGAGTGTTGATAAAACAAGGATTTAATATTTTCCTTTTTTTTGCATAATGGTCGACTTCTGGCTGTGACAATATAAGCGGGAACATTTTTTTATTTTGTAATCTGTGCCAAATCAAAAGTGCGCGCTCTTCGAGCAAACAAATGTTTGATGTCATAATATCCCTGGGTAAAATGTAATTTGACTTCCGGTCTATTTGTTATCGGAAGGAATTTATAGAAGGAACTATCTAATGATATTACAAATCAAACAACATGGAATTTCCCAATATTTCATCCGATTTCCATTGGAATTTGATTAGTGTATTCGTTCGAAGAGTTTAAGGTTGTAATAAGTACCTAACTTTTTTAGATTAATTGAATATTATTTGGGTCAATTATTGTGGAAATAACGAAAGGGCTTGCCTTCAAAGATAGGACCTAAGATATCGAAATATGTATGTATATGTTCGTTTGCATATTCAATTTCCAAAATTAAGAAAAAGAACTCACAGAGTGTAAAGGCTTTTGTTTTTTATTCTTACTTCCTAGAAAGGAAGACAACTAGTTTTGATATTTACCAATACAAACAAGAAACTCGATATCGTTACCTACTTCGACAATTGCCTCAAACCCTTTTCAAACGATAATTTATCCTATTTATGTCGTTAAAGCAATTGCTATTGAATGACATTTTATTAAAGTTTATTCTGGTGAAGCCCTCCACTCAGGTAGGTATTATAGAAGCTAAATTCCTTTGTTATTGCAACTTCAAAGAAATTCTTGTTATGAAAAGTGACTACTTGCCACATAGCAATAGCTCTATCTTCTTCTGAACAATAAATACACCACAACTTATATCTCTTATGGTTATGGTATAAAAGATTGTTATTTCACCTCGGTAAGAACAAAACAGATTAAGTAAATCTCTAGGTTTGATGATGTTCGAGTTAAGACAAAAGGATAGGCGTTGATTTTCTTAGAACTTGAGCTAAAGATATTAACATTTTTCTTAAGCTTTGCACTTGATAATAAATCAACTGCTTTGCACAATTGCCGATGTGGTATAATTGTATCATTTTCACTAGAAAATTTTAATCTTCTGCTAAGTACAATGTGGGACAAAAGTAATCATCCAATTTAGTTTTTGAATTATTTTTTTATTAAATAAAAATGTGACGGTAATCTTTATTTGGACCTGTACAATTTTTTTCTTCTAAGTGGAAAATATGATCCGCCAAGTGGATGCCACCATTAATGATACGTATTTGTGCCCGTTTTATCGCATATTCCATGAGAAAGATTTACGAATTTTCTCATTTAGGATTTCGATTGTTTGAGGCTTGTTGCCATAAGAGTAGCCCAAAGAAGTCTGGGATGTTTAAATCGAACGATCGTGCTGGCCATGCCAAATCGCCAAAACGGGGATTTTACGCGACCGGAAAACGCTTCCTTCGCAATATCCATTGTTACTCGTGCTATATGTACGGTTGCACCCTCATTCATAGATTTTACACTTTTTTCTATTGTTTAGGACAGCTTCACGTCAAGTATGACAAAGTGCGTCGTAAAATTTCCAACCCAACTTAATTGCAACTATGTACCTATGTATGGTGCCAACAACATAAGATATCCTTATCGTTTGGATGTTCTATAGGCTTACATAATAATTTCGTCCAATTTTAATTGGAAAAGGTAGGTACCTTCTCAATAAACAGACAAAGAGCCCTAAAGCTTCTGATATTCATCTAGATCTCAAACACAACAAAAAACAAAAAAAAAAACTATTCCTCCAGTGAATAAATGTTAAGGCCTTTGAGGAAAACATTTGCGTGGCGGCAGGTATTGCATGTCTGTGCCGTGCCTTTTGTATCTTATTCCTGAAATACCTCTAAGGTTATCATGGGAATTGATGATGGTTCGTCTACTACTGCAGCAAAGTAATATAATCAAAAAGCCAAGGTAAATCTACAAGCTTCTTTTGTCTTATAGTCTCGTTATATGTATACTATATATACCCGTAGTCGTATATACTATGTACTTTCATTCGGCGCGCCATTCGTATCGTATTCGCAATGTAATATGAAATAGGACTTTAGAAGGATGCATACTCGTATATCATACATACATTTTAAATGCCATAAAAGCAATGCCATCACATCAACTATACATCCCCGAGGTCTGTTGCACCTATGTACGAGTATGTATTCCTACCTATTAAGGTATGTGTATATAATCTTCGTTAAGTTTATGCAAACTAGGATACCCAAGTGCATCGTCCTTTATTTCTTCTTTCATTTCGACATTCATTCGCGACTGCAAGAAGAGGAAAAAGAAAAATTATGAACAATTTTTTTTGTATGTATCATTCAGTGATGAAGTCAAAAAAGAGGCCGGCCGGTTAAATAGCACTCAAGTGCAAAACAAAATTCCAAACTTAACAAAAAAAAAAATTTACCCCAGTATTTTTTTGAAAATTATTAGGTAGATTTTGATGATGTTTTTTATAACTGTTTCGAGAATATATGTACATCAGTTAACGATAAAGTGGAGTTTGAAAATTGAACATGATAGAGCAAATGTTCTTTTTTTAAATTAAAGAATGTCTCCATTTATAATAATTGTTCGGTGTGTTTCCATAAAATCTATTTGAAGAGCAAGTTCTTTTACATCATATTACATTTAAACATAAATAAATAAACATTTCCATACAACCTACGAATTGACATTTTACAATTTGACATTTGGTGCACACGCCTTTTTTATTTGTCGAGAAAGAGGTTTTATGATTGATAATAGGGTGTGTTCCCGTACTCCCTGCATTCATGCGAAAATCTACAAATTTCTACGAAAAACTGTCAAATCCTGTTCTATAGTTTTTCACAGAAGAGAGTGCTGATGAAGATTTCCCGAGGCTTAGAATTTTAGTCCAAGAAAATTCTTTGAATAAAATTATAAGAATGTCAGATGAAAGAGAACAAAACAATACCAGAGCTGTCAGATTTGTCATTAAAAAAGTTTAAAAAAATCAAAATCAGCAATTGGTCGGATTTATGTTTGTAATAAATTAAAATTAGAGGAGGTAAATTAGTTATTTAAAAACGAAAGCTTTTCCAAAATACACTTATATTTGCGTGCGTTCCCGTACTTTTCTAAAATTTTGTGGATCTCTGAGAGAGTTTTTCCCGCACTTTTGAAAAAATGACAACTTGTGCATTTTTATTCTCAAAGTACGTGTGAACACAGCTAATAATTTCTGATTTTGAGGTTAGTAGAGCGCGAAGAATTTATTCGTTGAATTGTGGATGGTATGTGAAAAAAAACAAAACGAATACATTTTGACAGTTCGTAATAATCAAATTGCAATTTGCGACCACCAAATTATTTTATGTTTATTTATCTTAGTAAATAAACATTAATATAAATTATTATTTGTGAATTTATTTGTTCATCGATCGTTGGTCGCTCTCAGGTGAATAGACCTTTAAAAACACGATGTCACTTCTTTGACGGTTTCGAATTGTCAAAAATGAATAAATAGTTAATTTTCAGAATTGCGAATTTAGGTTTGGAAGTTCGCAACAGATATGTAAGGTTTGTTCGATTTTCACACTGGGTCGAACTTAAAAGTTTAATTTTTGTTATGGCCTTTTCGATTGGCCGTCCGGAACAAGTTTCTCAATAAAACGCCCGGAAACAATTTGACTGATTCTGAATTGTATGTATCACTGTGTTTGTAAAATTAAATTAAACTATAGATCACATCGGCTAAAAAGAATTTCCAAAACACTTGATTTCAATTTAGATACATATTTTCTTTTATTAATAATAATAATTATAACTTGTTTCTTTTTATGTTATTTTACCAGAAAAAAAGTTTAAATTCAATAAACACATCGAAATTACACAACAAATCAACGCGATGATTTTAACATTTTAATTATGTGAGTGTATAAGTGATTCTGTTTTCGATTCTGAAATGAAATCCAGAATCGTTTTCTGCTCTGTTTAGCGTAACAACTGTCATTTTGTGGGGATCAGAACAGTTCCGGACGGCCAATCGAAAAGGCCATTAGATTCAAGCTTTGCGTAAACACACCCCAAAGTTATTACACAGAAGACATTTTCAGAGCTGTCAAATGTCGAATTGCAAATGTCGTCGCCAAGGTTGGTGAAAAGAAAATGTATTCCAAAAAAATCACTGAGAGGTTGCTTTTTATACTCATAAAATAAATGCTGCAGTATAATATCCAAGGAAACATGCGAAAATAAAATAAATTCTCCAAATGTCAACATATCAAAGATGTCTAAGGTATAAAAGCCCTTAAATGTTCGATTTTATATCAAAACCCGACAGGTAATTTAGTTTTTTGACAGTTTATTGAAATGCACTGACATGCTTCCGAGCACACTTGGGCCAAATTAGTTAGTCGTGAATTTTATCTGTGCACACACCAAATCGGGTACACATACAACACAAAATCGGGTACACATACATAATCGTATTTTTTGGGATTTCGCAAGGGTGATATTCAATTTCTTATTTGCAGATAACGTTAACACTGTTAAAATGTATTCACTCGTATTTTAAAGGTGAATAATTTTTTTTCACGGAAAATCATTCACGCTAGCCGAATTGGGTTATTATTGTGATTAATTGTTCAAAATGCTAAAGTGAAAAAAATGTTAATTAATAACTTTCTTAAAAAGATTTAAGTAAGTTGTAAGTAGTCAAGCACTTTTCGTTACAAAAGATAGAAGATTAATGACAAACAAAAAATTAATTCCGGATTTACTCGAGTGACAAATTGCCATAAATTAATGTCATTAAACTGGCAAAATAATGGTAAAATCAAATCATTAATGATAAGTATTTACACGGGGCAAAATAACGACTTTTCGATTGATAATGACAATCTGGCACTAAAGAATGAGCAAGTTCATTCTCCTCGCGGTATGACATTATTTTCAAAATGATGTCACTATGCATTTATATGACACCATTTTAATGGCAGTGTTCCCTGCCGTTTTTTTAATGACTAAAATAATGAGAAATTTTCAAACCATTTACACGATTTTGTCATTAATGTCAATAAAATGGAAGAAATAAAGGCAATTTGTCACTCGTGTAAATCCGGCCTAAGTAGGTTTATTAAATCTGCACCTGAGTATGAATACAGATATCATACAGAAAAATTAATATGCAAGAATATTTATGCACGAATCCACGTTAAAAGTCGAGGGGGTAAAAATTAAATAAAAACTTAATTTTTATATTTTTTTCTTAGTTTTTGTTTTTTTCTTGTTCTTTGTTTTGTGTTTTTGTTTTTATTTTACCCTTCGAGGGAGTAAAAGAAAATAACGAATAATAAAATAATTAAAAATGCAATGATGAAATGCCGGGTATGGAGAGAAAGAACAAAGATGAATGGAGGGACACGGCGAGCAAGGGGCAGGATTGTTCAGCCAACAAGGCGATATGAAAGCTTCAAGCAATTCTTCCCTTTTTTTTAACTTCAAGAACTTGCTATATATATATACATAATAGTACACACAAGCCAAATGGATAAAAGCCGAATCAAATAAAACTTTTTTCCAACTCTATGTCTTTGTTTTTTTTTTTTTGTTTTCTATTTTAGTATTTACATAGTTTGATAGGTCCAGTTCTAGTTCGCTTTTGGTTTATTCGGTTTCATTTGTTTGACTTGGTCTTGGTTCTTTCAAGGAGTTGGTTGTTCTCGTCGTCGGCTATACGAGAAACAATATTTTTTCCTTCAACAAAAACTAAAATAAAAACAAAGAAATGGGAAAAAGATGCCAAAAAAATAAGAGAGAGGGAAGCGAAACGAAAATTGTGCAACTACTTTACAAAATGATTTTTATTTTTTCGCATTTAAGATGCATCCAAGTGGGTTCTTATTCTTTAGCGGTAAGATTCTTTTCCGGATATACAGATAAGGCAAACAAAAAAAAGTTGAATACATTGGATTGCGGATTTAAGCGTCTTGAGTCGGTTACCGATGACGAGTGGTATTTTGGAAAAAAAAGCTACTTTTGTCTTTCCAAAAAGTCTTCCCACCATCACCGCAGCCAGACGACGGGCGTCGGCTTCCACCCCCGGATCTAAAACCCCGAAACCGACACAAACGAATTGGAGATTCCTTTTTTAGATCCCAAAAATCCCTATATAATATGTGTGCGCAAGGACTTCCTCTAGCACTTCTACCTCTTGACTTGAATATTTTTACAACGAACTTCGGTGTCTTGCTGAAGTGTAAATTATGCAGTCTCACGACACTGTTGGCTGGCTAGATTGCATCATTGTAACACAATAACTAACCGCAAGCGGAAATTCCGGCGGCGAAGGAAATAGAGAAAATGGCTGGTTGTGGTGCGGGCCTGGGCTGTACAATATGTATGTGTGCGCTGGAAATGTGTTTCTTCGAATATTTGAATATGGAAATGACAGGAAATGAAAGAATTTCCTTTTTCTTCGTATCATAATAGTGGAATCAGCAGAAGCTGAAGCAAAAGCAGTGTATGATGGTTGATGGTGGCTTTGCTATAGGAAATCGCTCAAAGAAGGGAACAACCATGAATATTATTATTTGTCGTGTGCGATAAGTGCTGGCTAAGGAGAGATGACGGCATATATGTATGTAACGTTATGAATATAGAAAGAAAAATGAAAGGGTTTTTGCGATGGGTTCTTGTATGGAAATAATTTCCGTCTGTGGTGTTAAACGTTTCAACAAAAGTGTGTACATTTTTTTATAACAAGTGAGCAGAATCATTTTGAAAAAAAAAAACAACTGAGGAAGTTATGGAAATTTAATTTAGTCTTGAAGTTTGTTGTCTTAAACCTGCATACAATTAAATTCCGTTTCAAAAAGGTGACCTGGGAAAATATAGTTGTATGTCTGGCCACGAGGTGAGAAAAGTTTCGATGACGTCTAGGAATAACGAGTGTTTCGAAATTATAAAATTGAATCATTCAATTTTAATACTTTGTGACTTCTAGATTTAAACTACGAGTATATTCTTTCACGGGAAACACAATTGTCCGACTCGATACTCAAATGATTCGTTTTTAATAAAAAAAAATAAATCGCAGCTCAGTATAATTACGTGTGATTCCTGTGAGCGTTTTTTCCGTCTATTTTCTTGAAAATGAAGTCTGAGATACAAAAGTTCTACTTTTTTTCATCTAATGAGTATTCTCTATAGGGACACATATATATAGGTACGCGTACATAGCATTTCCGCAATGCCAAAACGTCAAATCAAAGTCACCTTCAACCTCAAATATCTAGTCGTCCCGCTTGCACAAAATTATTTTTGATAAACGTCAAATGATTTTTCTTCAAATGCATTTGACGTCTTCGAACAAGACCAAACGTCAAAACGAGTTTTATTCTTTATAACAAATGTTTTTTTTCACCAAAATTCTAATCGCAAATCTTTCTGAGGCGCTTATTACGAATATTTGCGTTTTTAATTAACATTGGCCTCATTCAATATGTAAAGCTATCCGGATAGGTTGGTGTTATTGTATTCCCATGTGAGAACACAGCTAATAGTTCTGTTATTGAATGAGATTCTTTCTAATGCTTTGAGCCTGTGTTTGGTTTTTGCACCGCAGCGCAGGTGATGTTTCGAACGTGTGACTTTTGCAAACTGTGTTATCGAAAACAATGCTTATTCAGATTAATTCATGTTTTCATTTTGAATGAAAAAAAAGTGAATTTATAGAGTGCTCATTAAACAATATTTCTTGTGAGAAAAAGCTATTACTATTAATAGCTTGAAAAATATTTTGGAAGCTCTTCACCATCCATTGGAACCATTATTAAATTTCTGTGGGGTCGTTCAAGCCCAAGTGACGCCGAATTTTCTGGTCGTCCAATTGAGATCACCACACCAGAAATTGTCGACAAAATCCATGACGAGTGAAAGTGTGCCAGCCTAAAGAAGCCCACAGGCTTAGCAGATGGCTGATTTCGATTTTACATAAATGCTTGGACATGAAAAAGCTTTCCGAAAGATTAGCGCCGCGTTTGCTCATAATCGTCAAGAAACTAATGCATTTGACGACTTTAAAGGTGTACTTAACTATGTTCCAGGAAAAATCAACTAAGTTTTTGCACCATTTTGTAGTCGTGGATGAAACCTAGACTCAACACATCATACCAGAAACCAAGAAACTGTCAAAACAATGGGCTTAGCCTAATGAATCGAAGCCGAAGAAGGCTAAGGTGGGTTTGGCAGCAAAGAAGGCAATGTAGGCAGTTTTTTTTTGGATACGCGCGGTATTACTCACATGCTTCTATTTCGAATTGGGGAAACATTTGATGATGTGCATCGAGCTAGAAATAGTCTATGTTCAAAAATAAAATGTTTTTATTCCGAAAAGAGCGTTACTTATTTAATTTTTCACGGACTTATTCACTCACTTTAATATGTGTGATCTATCAAAGAAAATCTGCCCACGTTCTTTATTAACATTGAACACTTTAGAGCTTAAAGTTTTAACGTCTTTTGTTTTTTTTAACGTAGTGTCCGAAAGAAAAACAGATTAAAAGAACATGGTTGCCACTGCGAAAATTTACCCGATTCTAAAAACCTCTCAAATGGGAAGAATTTTTTTGAATGTCTACATATGTACTATATATTTCTATATCATTTTTAAATAATCTCCACTGTTCCACATAATCCAGGTATTCCTCATATAAGGTATATTAGACTCACAGTCATGGTCAAAAGTATTTTTATTTCAATCTCCAGCAATAAATTTCACCAAAAACAAACCAAAAAAAAAAAACAAAATTCAAATTACATTCCAGTTCCACCGAAATTGAGTCCATTTCAAACATCAATACTTCAACTTAATATGGGAGATCGTGCCTCTTTGACATGTTCCGTTGTCAAAGGTGATCTGCCAATAACAATAACCTGGCGCAAGGACAATCGCCTCATCGATCCATCGCAGCATATGTCGGTGAAGCAAGTCGATCAATACAATAGTATATTAGTGATAGAAAATTTGGCTTCCGATCACACTGGCAACTACTCGTGCGTAGTTCGAAACCTTGCTGCCGAAGTGGAAAATTCACAGGCTCTTCTGGTCAATGGTAACGAGACATGGATAACTTCTTCTTCATTCTACTACTCCATTAACACACACTCGTCATAATTTTGTCATTTTTTTTTTTTTTTTAACAATACACACTTTAAAAACAAACAAACAATTAGGATGTTATTTTATTTTAATTCTTAGTTTAACTTTATATTTGTATAGTTTAGTTTATGAAACTTTTTTTAGAGTTTTACTGTTGAAAGTTTTATTTTTCTTTAGAGAAAAATATATATATTTATGATTTGTTTTCCCATATTCTTTATAAATATAAATATTTCATTTAGAGAGAATGCTATTTTCTTCTACTCCTATATAATATAAATAAATACATATATTTCATTCTCTTCTATATTTCACCCTTTTGATATTTTCACAAGAAAAATGATTGTGTGTTCTTTGGAAACGTTTTCTTCTTAAGTAAAAATTACAAAAAAAAATTATTATAAATAAATTAAAATATTTAATTTACTGTGTATGTTTCAAGTGTGGAGATATTTAGTAGATGACTTAAGTTTTATTTTTATTTTTAAATTTAATTGTTTTGTTTACAATTTTAAAGTTTGTATAAGAGTATCTAATGTAAATATATAAATATTTTAAATAATTTACTTCAATTACAACTGCAACTTTCTGGATGGGATAAAAAAAATTCGCACGAAATATAGGAATGGAATATGAAAAAAAATGAAAAAAAAACTAAAACTAAATAATAAATGTCACCAACACGGAAATGAGAAAGCAATAATGAATGAAAAAAAAAAACGAAATACAATTTCTCTTTTTTCTCTTTTTGAATGTGTTGTTGATGATGATGATGATGATGATAAAATATTGATGATGATGATGATGATGAATCCTTGTTGTGTTTATGTTTGTATTTTGTTTTTATTTCAATTTGTGTTATCCGTTTGTTTTGTCTTGTATTCCATTACAGTACCTCCTATTATAGAGCCATTTTCATTCCAAGACGGACTGGCTGAGGGTATGCGAACGCGTACTGTTTGTGGGGTATCTAGGGGTGATCCTCCTCTAACCTTACGTTGGCTCAAGGATGGTGAGCCATTGCCCGCACTCTTGGGCGCCAATGTAACAATGTTAGATCAATATTCCTCACTCCTTAGTATTCCCTCCTTATCGGCGACACATTCCGGCGAATACACATGTGTGGCTACTAATCCAGCAGCCGAAATCAAATACACAGCTCAGCTGCAGGTTAAAGGTATAGTATATGCAAAAAAATAACAAAACAAAAAACACCTCAAAAATACACAAAAACAAAAAAAAACTATGACACTCCAACCCCTATACATGTATACTCATACCTCAACCTCACTACACCTTACAATAAATCACATTAAAATAATTAACACACTAAGAAAGGGAATCAAATTGATTTGAAATTATTTTATTTCAAAATCCAGCTTCTTATTCTCCTAAACCCAGGTTTTTTTTTAATTTTTTTTTTTTGATCTCAACATTGTCCTCTGTACTTTTTATTTCTTATTGAATTTTTATACGGAAAAATTAAAAACATATAATGCTTCTTATATAATTATACCTCTCTCAACAAGAAATTGAGATTTTATTTATTATTTTTGAATAAAAAAAAACCAAAACTAATTTTTGAATAAACGTGAACAGAAAAAAATTAAAATTTAAACTTATATATATAAAAAATGTGTCCTCCCCATCCCAGTTGCTTTGGCACGCAGTGGGTTTTTGCGGCAGATCACCAGGTAACCTATTTGCACTGCTTACATTTTTTTAAGTTATTAATTTGAAATTATTATTTTTTTTTATTTATTTTTTTTTTCTTTTCAACAACTTGTGTTTTTTATTAAAACATGTATCTATTAACCAGTTGAATATTAAATTTAAAAAAAATATTTATGTGATCTTTCAACATTTGGCACTTTGCATCAAATTTACATACATTTTACATCTTGTAAAAATTTGAATATTTTGCCATGTTGCCATATATTAACGTCCGGCGTTGGCTGAAAAAGAAAATCCATATGGCACAAGAAAAATAAAAAAACGCTCATTAGCTGGTTTGCCTCATTTTATGACGTTAGTTACGCGTCATAACGAGGTCAAGAAAAATCACATTAGAAGTAAGACTGTCCGGTGTTCAAAAGTGTTCAAAAAGCAGGACAAAACTTTAGTTTTGAAAAATTAAACACCATTATATTTTTCAAAAAAAAAAAAAAAAACAATTATAAAATTTAGTCACAAAAATCAAAAAAATTATAACTTATCAATAAAAACAAACGGTAAGTGTTTGTAAATTCATAATATAATAGTACCATGAATACTAACAGTAAAATTAATATAAGTATAAGATTTGTTGTACATTCTTTTTGTTCGACTTGACTTATTGAACTCTCGTTTTACTTTTAGATACCAGCGTAGTTATTGGAGCATATTCATAGTCGCTGATAAGCCCAGGTTTTACTAAACTACAGTTTAAGATTATTTTGGCTCAATGAATACAGACCGATTTTACTTACAAATTGTTGGTTTTATATTTTTATAAGATTATTAACTTGTTTTACTAGACAAATGGTTTCAAATATTTTGGAATGATAAGCTTAACAAAATAGAATCAACGTCCGAAAATTCAACTAAACTTAGGTTTTTAACTCAGACACAGTTTAAAAATGACTATGAATACGCCCCATTTTGTTTTGTTAACAAAAAAATGACAAAAGACAAATAGCAGTACAAATCATAAGTTGACAGATGAAAGATAAATTTAACGCGTGAAGTGATGTGTACAAAGTTCGAATTTATTTTGATATAATCGACTCAGTTATTTTATAGAAAGATAATGCTTTGAGCATAATAATAGTTGCGTTTTATTATCTACGGGTCTGGATATAGGTTATTTTTTAACACGTATTATGAAAACAACACGAGATCCAGGTTTCTATCGGGGTTTTTATCTGGGTTTGCAAATATTAGTATTAAATCGGCGAACCGAGTGTACATATAAGTACATAACCCAGATCGTTTTATTTTTACGGGGTGAACCATATGGGTTATTGGCGATAATAAAACACGGGTAGTGACACACTGAACGATGTTGAATCTGCAACTTTTTTAACGAACATTTTAACTACAACAACTTAAACCCATTGACGGAATTAAATTATTTGAGATTAAAAATACTGCTTGCCTTTAATAAAAAATAAAAAAACCAAAATGGTTAAAGTATTGTTACGGCCTTAAACTAAAATGGGTCGAACAAAATATGATATTAAGACAAGAAATAAGGCTTGATTTTTTTTAAATATTTCAAACCCTTATATTATACGAAGTGACGCAAAAGTTATCACCCTATTACCTTCCAATAGAGAAAGACAAATGGCTGCAAATGTCAGTTCGACTTTGACATTTGTGAAATAAGAATAGTCACGTTGAAAATACACAGGTGACTCTAGTCAACTATGTTCATTGAGAGCAAATTTAAGTTGACTTTTCACATATCACCTTTGTCAAACTTAAAACTTTATTTCAAAAATTTACCTTAAGTTTTGTTATGATATAAAATAAATTATACAAATGTATAACCGTTCGATAAGCGTTTCAAGACTTCTTCGCAATCCTCGATATTTATAAAAAATCCGTTTGATTTATTTGAGAGAAATATAAGTTTTAAATAATTGAATGTACAAACAATTTATTTAAGCTAACTAAAAGCTGCTAATTCTGACAGAAATGAACTTGACTTAAAATTAAGTAAGATATTTATTGAGCAGCTTTCCAGCATAAAAGTTACCTTAATTGCAAAGAATTAATTTGACAGCTGACACAAAATAGAAACGTGCCTTACTTTCTGAGAGTGATCGCTAGCAGTACTACTCAAAAAAAAAACTGAATAATTGTTTCGACTGATATTTGCCGCCATTGCCATTTGCCAACATATTCAACAATATATTGACCAGATGCAAGCTTTCTCGAAATAAAGCTAAAATTAGCCTACTTTCTGGCCAAATTTTCACTACTTAACCTCAATTGAAAAAATGTAATAGCATAATTCTTTTAATACTCTCATGACCGGTGTTTCAGTGCGTGATCATTCTAATTTCAGAGTTAACTCCTGAAAAAAAGTTTGTTTCTAGTAAAATTACATCCCGAGTTAACTCGATCAGTTCGTAGAATTTGCTATGGTTTAACTGATATTATGTCGCACATCGATTTCGATAGAATTTTGACATTTACAAGTTAAAGTTAAACCTCTTCTGGTCTAGTTAACTCGAGGTTGATTTATTTTTGAGGATTTAATATTGGTTTAATTTAGAGTTAACCCAGCAACTGAAAAAACTAACCATAGACTTTTCAAATACCTACTTAGTATAAGCTTATTGAAGCTTCAAAATGAAATCATTGAATGTAATGACCACACTGTTAGAAACTTATACTATAAGTTATTTTTAATGTCACCCTTACCCTAAACGACCAGCTAATTAGTACAATTGGAACATTTTATTTCAGTCTCCGATATTTCTATAGTCAAGCGAAGGAAATATTAATTCTTCATTTTTATTAGTTCTCTTTAAAAAATCAGCTCAACTTCTTGCTAAAATTAAATTAAATTAAATAATATGATTTTATAAATTACGGCCAGATATATTTCGAACTGGTGCCACCCTGATGTACAGGCACACGAGAAAGTAAATTTCTTTTTTTTTTGTGTGTTTTTCATTTTTACTCTTCGGCTATTGAAATAATAATTTGCGCCATAAACTTCGACTGTCGTCACCAACATTGTGCAAAAATATTTCCATTTTATTGAAAGCTATATCAGTAACAATGATTTTTCTCACAGCATCGCATCGCTATAGAGAACAAAAAACTTCATCTCAGCAATAAGCGCGTGATCATGAAAGGAATATCATTATTATTCCCAACCATCGCAGTTAAAGTTTATTTCATTTTTTTTTATTCGTCCTGGTTTTCTCGCTTCATTGTATGCCACAATATCGTGGCGTTGTCCCAAGTGTCATCGCAGTCAAGGCTTTTGATTAAACCACTAAATCAAATGTTATACTTCCCCCCCATCCGCCATCTTTCATCCGAAACACTATAGCTCCCCTACAATCATCCTAAATATGCCATTTTATATAAATTTCTCCATCAATAAATATTTAATTGGTCAAATTAAAATGGCTGCCATTTGCAGCAGCACCAGCCGAGTCCCAGCTGGATGCAAGAATATCAACAACAACTGGCTATGGGTTTTGAAGTGGCTGTTGTTGGGGAATGAGTAGAATACCTATAGATGTGCCATCAAAAACAGATTATATTTTCTGGCTTTTATCAATAAGCTTTATTGTTTGTTAGTTGCGATGCATAATATTAATGTATGTATAAAATATTATTATTATCATGTGATGATGGTGAAAAGGGAGTTATTGCCACCAGTCATAAAGAATTGCACAGAAATTAGGTCAATGAGATATACAGTGCATACGTACTGATGAGGTACAGGGAAGAATTTCCAATGATTTAATAAAGGCGCATGTCGTTAAACATGAATTTCCGTTAGTTTGGAAATCTTAATTCAAATCTAAGAAAATTATATTCCCACAAAAGTGACGCCAAAAGAACTGTCAAGAAAAAAATTTTGGAAACTGAATTTCTAGAGTACTTAGAAGTTGAGAACTTCGATTTTTGCTTAAGCTTAATAGTCTAAACTCTAGAACATCAAATAGGCTATACTTTATAATAAGCGACAAAAAAATTAATTCCTGATTTCATTGGCCTACTGTGATTTACCGCATTCCGGCCCTGATGTTTTGCACTTGTTTCAAGAGTTGTTGAAAAATATGATATTATATTCCTGTTTAATTATTAAAATGTATGTCGTCTCACTCCTCATACACGGCAATATTCATACATAACAATATACACATATGTAGGTATACAAAAAAAGAAAGCTTCGTCAACAACAGGATGTTGTTATTGACTATTTATTGCAATTTCCGAATTAAAAACCATTTATGCGAGGTAATTTCAATTTAATAATAATAAAAAAAAAACTTAAAATCAAACACTGAGAGGAAAAAAATTAATGAGAAAAAAGACATTTTCTGTATAATTATTTGGTAATTAAATATTATTAATAAATAAATTTGTAACTTAATTCATGTGTAGAAAACAGATATACATAATTTGTATATTTATTGTTTCTATACATATGCAATATGCAAACAGAACGGAAATAAGGTTTTGGTTCTCATGTTTTAATGGATAAAAACCGCAGGAAACAATAGGTATGTGTATGTGTGTTTATTTTTAGTTATATTCTTACAGCATAGAACTATACACAATAAAGGGATATTTTGTTTATTTTAAGGTGTGTCCACACCAAAGAAATATTTCAGGAAACAATGTTTAAAAATCGATTATGAAATGTTTCGCATTTGCTTAAAAACATATCTGAAACACTTTAGTAACATTTAAGAAATATTTTTTTTGGTGTGGAAGTTTTGAGAAACGTTTCAAAAATGCTTATTTGTTTACCATTTTATGTGTTCAGTTTTGTGCTTGAAGATGGATCGTAAAGAAATTGCACCTTGTTTTATCATTTGAAAAAAAACTTCACACTTAGCGATATTTTTATTTACATATATGAATGAAGAATCGCTCATTCACTCACTCTGTCTCTCTATCTTCGCAGATGCTTGAAAAACAAAAAAAGTTTTCCGTTCGAAATAGGAAAACAGAGAAACATTGCATAAGCATTTCAGAAATGTTTCTTTATTTCTATGAAATGTTTCAAAAATGTTTCTTTGGTCTGGAAACACCTTATAATGAATTTTTAGTTAGTGTGCGAAATATGTCACCCTAACAGAACAAGCTATGTCGATGAAAGGCAATAATTGCTTTCCATTTCCGAGGCCATATATTTCAAAATTTTAAAATGGCTTCCCATCAATATAACTGGCTTCCCGTTATCTTAAAATAGTGCCGTGCGTGAAACAATTTACTGACTGAAATAAAACGAAAACAAATAAATAAATGTGCCTACAAAATACAATATACCTACATTAAAAATTAGTGAGCTTAAATTAATAAAAATAGAAACAATAAAGTTTATTTAAATTCAAATTGACAGCAATGAAATGATCTCCTAATACTTGGAGCAAATTCCTAAAAGCAAATCTTGCGCATAATATGCTAAGCAAACTGTCCCTAAACGCAAACAGAAAAATCTTTTCTAAGCACACTGTCCCAAAACGCAGTTCACTCTTTTTTCTTGCGCAAACTTATTGCAATTGTGCAGGTTTTAAACTTGTGTTGCGCAATTAACTTACTCTTAAATTTCTATCGGGTTCGTTGATTTGCTTAGCATGAGACTTGCTTTGCAAATCTTGCGTTTAGGAATTTGGCCTTGTATTGCCATTGCCTCAAATATTGCAAGTGGATCCACAGTGTTGACTCGAAAAAATTACTACAAAGCCTGTCAAAGTGAAGGAGAAAAACTTCCCCAACATTGAAAAAGTTGTAAATTTTTAACACACGAATTTCTGTGGACAACTAGTTTTTGTTGCTATTTCTTTGTGTTAGTGATGGACAAATTGAAAGAAATGAGAACTCGAGCGAGATGTTCATTTATTTGTGACTAGAATGAAATTCTTGTATTGAATCAACTTCAATAAATCAAATTAAAGATAAACAGGAATGTCTGGCATTACACGTTGAATCTAGATGCATGCGACTTTTCGAACAACGTATAAGTGCAAGACAGAAAAAATTCGAAAATGGGACGTCAAATTGTTGCAACGAAAACTTACCCACGCGACTCACGGCAGTTTTGTTCGTCTCATATTTTCGATTTTTTTTCTCTCTTACACTTACGTTGTTCGAAAAGTCGCATGCATCTAGTTTCGACGTGTAACCCGACAATATAGAAAGATACACAGTAAGCAAAATCATTCTTGTTCCGCATTAGAAGTTAGTTTTTCTTCAATATACTAAAACGTGGTTTACACCATATTTACATACATATTTACCCATCTTTAAAAAAAGGGAAATTGATATATGGGCGATGTCAAAAATGACTTTTCTGTATCAATTTCGTGTAGAATCTATACAAACTTTAAACACGTTTAGCTTGTATTTCTGCTATGCAACGTCACATAAGATAATGAATAACATTGCCTTTGGAGAAATTATATACAGAACATTGCCTTATGTACTCGCTATGATGCCGTAATGAAAGAGGATATACAAATTTAGTTACCTAGTTATAACATATTTAATAGTATTTTTAAGAATCCTTGCATTGACAAGTCTAAAACTTTATATGTGTAGGTAATTCAAGAATAAACACCACATATTAAAGTCTTAATTTGCATTCATTAACTCGTTGATAGAATTAAATATTTAACTATGGTCGTTTGTTGAAATTGAAGTAATTTGGCGTGCGTATTGGCCATTTGTTGTAAGTAAAAATGTGTGTTTGTTAATTATTTCAATTCAAAATTATACACCTAAAGTTTGCTCATTATCACCCTAAGTCAGTTGATGGTCGTTAGATCTGAGAAGTATAGAATTTCGAAACAGATTTAAGAATACATAGGAAATCGGAGTAAAATCGCTTAAAAAAGGTTTTGCTTGCTAAAAAATACTACACATATATTTAAGTATGTACTTACATACATACCTATAACATACCGAACTAAAAATATTCGTTTGCAAATAATTTTTAAGATATGGTTAGACCCAAGCCATTATACTGCAAATTACTGTTTTGCCCCGGGCGGCTAATATCCTAGCTACGCCACTACTTATGTACGTCATCGGCAAAATGGCCGCTGGGGTTATTTGGGCTAAAATAAATTAATATAGTTAATGCGGGCGTTCACTCATTTGTTCTCGGATACCAAGCTATGGGAGTATATCTGTGGACGAATCAGATAGGTTAGCTGAAAGCTGTCAAAAAATCAAAGCAAAACGCATGCCAATGAATTTTGCAGTCAGCTGGTTCTATACATTTGTTCTCGGATATCTAGTTATTCCAAATTTTTTGGGATAACTGAAGATAGCTTTCATGAGAGCAGCTGTTTGTTCATCAGATGTGGTTTTGCACGCATTACAACAACAGAAAGTTATTCCAGATTTCTGAGAATAATTGAGTGAACGTCCCCAATGGCAAATATATCGTCGTTGTCAAAAAAATTACGAAGCGATGATGCTGCCGTCATAAAATTTGTATTTTTTCAACACTCCAAGTTTTATTTGTCACATTACAGCATAACTTTGATGGTTATTGACAATAACTGTCTTGCTTACAGTGTTGCCAATAAACCTCTGTTGATAGAAAAAAATATATGAAAATATGATGTAGTAAAGTGCCAAAAGTTCATTTGTTGTAAAAAAATTTCAACAAAGAAAGCAATCAAATTAAAAAAAAAGTTCAAATTTATATTGAAATCCGTGAAGTTTTTTATCTTAAACTACATAATTAATTATTCATACTTTGGTTTAATCCACACAAAAAAATAAATATAAATATACTGACTAAAAGAATCAACACAGCAATAGTATACATGTGTAATTTTGTTTAATTATTGATTTTATTATTTTTTTAATTTCTTAAACTTTTTTATTTTATTTATTTTTGTTGAAAAAAAAAACAATTATTTACAAATTACTTTTATGTTAAAGTGAATTTTTGTTTGCAACCTTATAAGCTTTATGCATGATCTGTGTAATTTTTAGATATCCATATAGAACCTACCAAGTACCGCTATCGCAAAAAACTAACAACTACCGGAGTAGATCCAGACTAAGAAAAAAAACTATACCAAAAATCTATCCCTTATCATCGTTGAGTTCTACTTCTGAGCTTGTGACATCTCATACAATCTTTTCTACATGCTCGTCCTTCTCTGCTTCTTTTTAAACCAAAAAAAATCCGCTTAAATCTATAAGTCGCCTTTTGAAAGTTAGAAAAGCAATTTTTTGTGCTTAAATATTGTTTTTTGAAAGAAATCGATTCTATTCCTAACACACAACAATAAAATAGAATCCTTTCTGAAAAAATATTATAATACCATCCGCCTTTATTTTCTATCTACTGCTGAATACCATCATACTCGTAATTGTTGTATTGATCGAACCAATATACCAAAACTATCTGCCTCTACTTTTTAAACTACCAAAATAAAATATCTCTGTTTTGAAAGCTTCGCAATCCCCCGCCAGTGTTTGTACATATTATTATAATACCTTAAAACTGTATATATTTAATTTGTTTTATTTCTCTCTTATTTTGAACTTCTAATTTAATTGTAAATTTTAGATTTAAAAAAATGCCTCTTGGTTTTTTTTTTTGTTTTGTGTAATTCTTCTATTTGAATGGCTTGACTCTCAAAGGCATGCAGAAATTTTTTTAATTAGTTTCTTGCACTGATACTCTTTTCTTTGCCAATGAATTACATTTTTTTCTCTCATCTGCAACCCTAGTTAGTTATAATTACACGATTTTTACTTAATTTGTGTTGGTTTTGTATTTTTATGCTTTTCAATCAAAATTTTTTAATTGGAAAAGAAAACTATGGCAACAAAAATATTTTTTTTTGTTTTTTTTATTATTTTTGTGAAATGCCATTGTGTGCAAGGATTTTTTTTGTATTTTTGAATTTTTTTTATTTCTGAACCTAACTTGAGAAACTTTTTCTTTGCAAATTCAAAGTAAATTAATTTAAAATAAAAAAAAAATATAATAATATTAATAAGCTTTTATCCTTGATGCTTATATATATATATGACCAGCTGTAGCTTAGTTAATTTTGTTTGTTATCCTGTAAAAAATTGCTTATTTATTAAGACATAATCCTGCTTAGCGAAGTGTCGATTGAATAGTTGGATTAGTAGAAAAATTATGTGCGTTTTTATATGTACCTATAGTTTTTTTTAAATATCATTTTGGCTTTTTCATCTGATTTAACTATTCAAATTGACCAGTTTTGCTGAATCGTTACAGTGGTGATCAAGTATATTTTTTAAATGCTTTATTGCTTTGTAAATCAATGCATGTGATGTCCCTCTCTCCTCTGTCAAGACAAATATTTTACACGAAAAAACGGTGATGAAACTATTTGTAAACATGTATGTAAAAATATGTGATGTTGAATCAAATTTTAGGTATAAAAATATGAATAAATTTTATATTTAAGCTTAGAAAATTCTTACTATAATTAAAATGGTTTTCGAAAAAAAAAACAAATAATTAGCTAGGTTTATTTCTCTTGAGTATTTTTTTTTGAAAATTAAGATTTACAGATCATAAAATATTATTATTTATAGAAATACGTGTAAGTCCAAGACCCTATATTTTCATAGTGAGCTTAAATTTATATAGAGCCTAATGAGTATTAATACATTTTTTTCAAAGCTAGTTAAATAAAGTGTTTTTTAATGAAGACCAAAAAAAAAGACGTTTTCAAATTGTTCTTCAAAATAAAAATTCCAGTGTTATCAGTGCAGCCATTCAAGCGTTAGTACTGTAACAAGTCAACATTTTCTAATTTAGTACTGAGCTGAAAAATAATTAAATAATTTTTTTTGATTTAAACACACAAAATTAGAATTTCATCTTCAACAATTAATAGCACTGTTTTACAAATCAAAGAATTTGTTCTCAATTCTTGGAATATGCTAAAGCTTTATATAATGAACCTTGGAACAGTGTTTTTAATTTTGTTGTTGCAGTCTTATCCGTAAAATCAGCAAGTTTTCGCAAATTCTTTTATGTATGTAGATTATCACTATTTAAAAAATATAGGACTAGACCAAAAATGCTTCCTTTCCGACTACCACCATTAATTTCATTGCATAAATCATTTTATACTGAAACTTATACAAAATTCAAAAAATATATATATATTCATATAACGTAAGGTTCCCGGCTGTAGTATAAATGTACACACATTATGTTCATATGAATATATCCTAAAATATGGAGTATTAGCTTAAGCTCGAAATAGAATTGAAAGCTTGGCAGTAGGGAGCTTTCTTTTATGAAAGTCTATATTTTAGTGGTAAATCTATTAACTGCTGTAAGTGCTGCAGTGTTATTTATTTCTAAAAACAAAATTGATAACCAGACGAACGGAAAAAATTTAGTATCCTACATAAAATTATATTTATACGAAGATTTTAGATACCTTTTTCAAAAAGTAAATTGAAAAAAATACGTTTGTTTTTTTAATAAATTGATAAATATTATTTTTTAATGTATTCATAATTAATAATATATAATTTTTTTTAAATTAAGAGCTAATTTGTATCAAAATAATAAATCGTTAAGGCATTATAAGTTCTTCATTTCAATCTTTCAAAACCTACCTCCCCGAAAAATTATCTGTTTTTGAAGATAACCTTGAGATTCATATTACATAAAGTTTAAATTTTTCGGAACTTACCGCGTTAAATGTTAGAAATATTTTCAATTTCTTTTTCCCGACGTTTCGAAGAAGTTTCAAACTTCGTGGTCACGGGATGAGTCTCACCTAAAATCTCAAACTGTGAGATTTTTAAATTTTCTTTTTTTTTCTTTGATAAGATTTGTACACCCGTATTAAAAACACCATTTAGTTAAGGTTTATCTTTAACTCGTGGCTTAAGTGCGATATGTTATTATAAAAAAAATCTCTGCTATTTGACATTTTAATCTTAATTCGTTCTTACCTAGCAAAGAAGTTGGTTTAGCGAAGGAATAAAGAATTGGCATTTGAGAACAATTTACAGTACCATAGATTTAAAAAGATAGAGTCAATATTTATTGTATTCAATTTTCTTTGTGAATTTTTAGACGGACTCATTATTTTTCTTAATCAAAAATTTAAACTCTCGGATTAACTTCAATTATATGGTTTAGTAAAGTTGTGGATTATAGGTGGACTTACATGTTCCTTTTACGACTGGCAGAGTATATTTCGAATTTTCATTTCACCGATTAAATATTTAAAAATACTTAAAAATTAGCCATTTCCAATATTTATATAGATTTTTAGATTAAATTTATTAAAAAACTAAAATAAGATAAAAGTAAAATTAAAATCACTTAAGAATATTAAAATACTTCTAGTTAAAACCCAATATGTACCAGAATTACTGTCACATTTTTGTTGAGTTTTTTATACAAAATTTAAAAACTTTAAAATTAAAAAAAAAAAATAAAATAATGAATGTAGGATAGTAGGTACATATTAAAATCGCAGCAGCCTTAGTTCTAGAATTACAAAGGACAGCTCATTTTTTTTATTTTAACTATATGCCTGTAAGACCTAAGGTCTTTGAAATGCAACCTGAATTGCACGGCACTAGTTTGGCACAGTGGATTTGAGAACCAGGTATTGACTGTCTCATTTTTAACCCATGGGCGGTATCCAATTAAAATTGGAGGTATAAAAAACAATGCGCCTAGCGTGGGTATCGAATCCAAACGTCTAAGTTAGCAATCAAGCACTTTATCCACTGCGCCATTGCCACCAAATATAAGCTAACTATAAATATTAAAAAAAAAAATAAAAATATCACCACTGTATATATAAAATAAAAATATTAATAACACAAAATATAAAATATGTCTCATCACAAAATACAAAAAGAAATGTTCACTCTACGTAATGTAAAATAATGTTAGCATTTTTTTTAAATACATTTCTTTGTTATCTACCTATATTTTTATAATAAATCGTTGCACACAGTTTTTATTTTTAATTTTGTGTAAAATAATTTTAAATATATAAATATTTTTGCAATAAAAATCAATCCAATTGGACTTAATTACTCTGGTTTGTTTGTTCCGTTTTTTTTTTTTTTTTTTTTTTGATCGAATTATGAAACATGTTTTTTGTTTTGCATAAAAATATAAATATTCATTATGACCTAGATATGTGATAATTAATATAAAATTAACATCAAATTTCCAACAACCCCCGCCCTTAAATATTTTAATTCCTCTTTTACTCACTCAAGCCTTGTATTTTCTATTCCCACTTCAAAAAAAAATAAAATGAAATACAAAAAAAAAAAAAAAAAAAAAACAACAGTTCCGCCACGATGGATTGTCGAACCAGCCGACGTAAATGTAGAACGAAATCGACATATAATGTTGCACTGCCAGGCACAGGGTGTCCCTACCCCGAGCATTGTATGGAAAAAAGCGACAGGTACGGGTGAGAGATGCTTTCCGGTCCAACGGATCTACAAAATTATATCATGTTGCATACATTGTTCTCTGCTTTTTGTGTGTTGCGCATACAGGTAGCAAATCGGGGGAATACGAGGAAGTAAGGGAGCGGCCATTCACCAAATTACTCGGAAATGGGTCGCTGTTGCTGCAACACGTAAAGGAGGACCGTGAGGGGTTCTACTTGTGTCAGGCGAACAATGGCATCGGCACTGGTATTGGAAAGGTCATTCAGCTTAAAGTTAATTGTGAGTGCCCAATGCGAGAAGGACACCTCTTTGTGTCGTGTTCGATGTGATGGTATGTTTTTTTTTTTTTTGTATTGCAGCTTCTCCGTATTTTTCGTCGACATCGAGGTCGGTGACAGTGAAAAAGGGTGATACTGCTTTGCTGCAGTGCTCGGTCAGTGGGGATAAGCCAATCAATATTGTTTGGATGAGGTCCGGAAAGAATACCCTAAATCCGTCGACAAACTACAAGTGAGTTTTGTTTGCAACCTATATATGGTAGCCTTGTAATTTAATCGGTTGCATGAGTTACAGAATTTCGGTGAAGCAGGAAGCTACTCCAGACGGGGTGTCGGCTGAGTTGCAAATCCGCAGTGTCGAGGCAAGTGACAGTGGACCGTATTTCTGCCGTGCCAGTAATTTGTATGGCAATGACCAGCAATTGGTTCAGTTACAAGTCCAAGAGCCACCCCAAGCCCCCACTGTTTTAGAGGCAGCCATGGTATCCAGTAGATCGGTGAATTTAAAATGGCAGCCCAGGAATACAAATACAGCCGAGGTGTCAAAGTACATTGTGGAATTTAAGGAACTAGACCGTAAGTGTGAGTTTGGTATGAGCGATTGAAAGCTTATTGATTATAAATCTTTATTTCAGCCCTTTTCATAGAGCAATGGCAGCAAATGGAAGTCACAGACCCACCGCAGTTTACGGCATTGATTGAGAATTTGAAACCAGCGACGCGTTATTCCTTCCGTATAATTGCCGAGGGAACTGCTGGTCGTAGTGCTCCAAGTCAAGAGTTAACAATAAAAACCGAACCACAAAGGCCAGCGGGACCACCACTGAATCTGTCAGTAAGACCATTATCGTCCACTGAACTTCTAGTGAGTTGGGTTGCTCCACTTGTGGAGTTACGCCATGGCGATATTCAAGGATACAATGTCGGATATAAGCTCTCAAGCTCGGGTAGCTCATCATTTAACTTCACTTCAGTTTCTGGCGATGGGGAGGGTGGAACAGGGGAACTGCTGTTGGGTGGACTTCAAAAATATGCACGGTACAATATTGTTATCCAGGCATTCAATCAGGTCGGACCGGGACCTCTTTCTGAACCGGTCTCCGCACAAACGATGGAAGATGGTAAGTTAGTTTTGTTTTTTTTTTTAACTGAACATTGCTCATTCATGATTTTGAATTATAGTTCCTAGCCGCCCACCGGATGATATTCGCTGTGCGGCGCTAACTTCTCAATCACTTCAAGTTTCTTGGCAACCACCGCCAATTTACCACACCAATGGACTACTTCAAGGTTACAAGCTTCTATTCGAGCCAATCCTAGATGATTTTTCGCCATCGAAAGACGAGGTGGATAGTCGTAAAACAACTGCCCTGACCACAGTCTTAACAGGTCTCAGGAAATACACCAACTACAGCATACAAGTTCTAGCCCACACAAGAATGGGCGATGGAAGTCTATCGAATCCACTTTACTGCCACACCGAAGAAGATGCCCCCGAAGCACCTGCCGATATCAAAGTTGTTGTGAGCTCACCACAGTCCTTATATGTATCGTGGCTGCCACCAATCCAGCCCAATGGCGTTATAACTAAGTTCAATCTCTATACAAGAGTGGTAAACGGACGGGAAGAATTGAACAATGAAAAACGGAGTCTACCCTCGCAACAGGCCAATTACGAAGCCAAAAACCTGCATCCTCACATCGAATATCAATTTTGGGTTACTGCTTCAACTCGAGTGGGAGAGGGTAAGAGCTCTCGCGTGGCATCACAAGTAACTACAAACAGAGTTCCTGCACGAATAGTGTCATTTGGAGGTCCAATTGTCCGTCCATGGCGTTCGACTGTCACCCTACCCTGCACAGCTGTGGGAAAACCCAAACGCGAATGGTACAAGTCAGATGCACCTCTCAGACAAGGTGGACTCCATAATTCACAGCTTCTTGACTCAGGTGATCTGATAATATCCAACCTCCAGGTGGGTGATAGTGGCAACTATAGCTGTCAAGTTGACAATGGTATCGGCACCGATCGCCTCACGCACGTACTAATTGTGCAAGTTCCTCCATCGTCTCCAGTTTTGTACGTTACAAGTGCCACTTCCAGTAGTATCTTAATGCACTGGAAATGTGGATTTAATGGAAACGCTCCGATTACCGGTTACACACTATACTATAGACGTTCTGTGGGAAATCTGGAAGAAATGCATTTATCAAGACACGCTTCCAGTCACGAGCTGAAAGGCCTTGTTTGTGGAAGTACATATCAGATACATTTAACTGCGCACAATAAAGTCGGTACATCACCGGCCAGCATAACACTGCACGTTCGAACTCAGGGCCAATCGCCAGGCATGCCATCAACTGCCAATTTACTATCCCCGAACTCTACTTCGGTTGCTATAAGACTGCACACCTGGCCGGATAATGGCTGTCCTATGTTATACTTCGTATTGCAATACAGACCTGTATCGGATGGAATCGAAAAAGACTGGATATTAGGTAAGTCTTTGATTTCTTTTCATAATTTTCTTATAAACTCATTATTTATTCAAAGACATATACGTACCTACATGCAGGAAATCATTTTTCAATTTTAAATTATATTTACACATTTTTGAGGGTAAAATAAGCAAACAATCAATTTATATTTGTATTCCACTGTTCCACTACAGACCAAAATTTTAATAATTTACCAAAATTTTAATAATTTATTTTTTTTACAACAGACTGTGAACACACCTTTACTAATCTGTATCAACACTGAAGCAAATGTCAAAATCTGTTTCACATTTGTTCTGAATAAGGCTTAAGTTTGTGTTAAAAAAACCTTACACCCTTGTATTTTTCTGTTACAATAGGGTTCGGGTATTGTAAAAGTGTAAAAGTGTAAGATTTTGACAGTCAGTATATTTTGTTGTTGTAGTGCAAAAAAATGCTACACTTTTACAATTTTACAATGATACAAGACCAGCTACATCGGATCGTGAATACCCCCATAGATAATAAAATAATAACACTTTTTTGTGTGGAGCTGTCAGCGACACGTCTAACCAATTCTGTCAAGAACCTACATGTTTACAATGTTTCGCTACAGATTTTGTTTTCTAAAAAAAATGCTTACCCACGAATAAATATTTTAAAAATATATATATTTTTATACCGAAAGACAAAGTTTTAGTTTAAATATTATATGAGAAGCCTTTTAACGTAAATTGAAATATGCTTGTCGGATCCAGGGTTTACTAAAGAAGCAATAGAACTTTAGTGTATTTGAGGTTATTCACAATTCTGTTAATTTAATTTATTTCAATTTTGAATACAATCTTAGTGCTTTTTTTTGTTTGTTTTTGGTCTACACACACTCTGGTTCTGTGTTTTCTTATTATAGGTGTTCGAGATTTAAATATACCTCTTTTGGCTGTTTTGGTCGTAATGTATTTTTAATGAAACAATTTCATTTCCTTTCCCGACGTTTCGACGGAGGTTGCCGTCTTCTTCAGGGGATCTTTTATTAACAAAAATAAAAAGAACATATTATACACATAAGAACATTTAGTGTAAAATTTTGGTAAACTTACATTTAGTACGTATCACAGATAAACATAAATAATACAATAAAAGACAAATATAAAGCAATGATAAAAAAAAACACTTCGATTGAAGTTTAGTCGGCTTTAAATTGTCACGGATTCTGCTTAGTCACCAAAGAGCAGTAAACTGATAAAATGATCTGGCTGTCTTGTTTTCGATTCATATTGTTTTTGTTGTTAATAATATGAAGCGTTTCAAGAGTATACCGCTTGGAGACATGTTTCTCTCTTTCCAGGATTTCCACTCTGTCAAAATCTGGTTTGTGTCCATGCTCAATGAAGTGTAAGGCCAATGCTGTCTTCCCAGTACTTTTTAAATTAATGTCGGATTTGTGGTTGGACATTCGTTGACGAAGAAGTTGTTTCCTTGTACCGATATAGGAAAGATTGCAATTTTCTTCCGCATTGCCAAGACAGTTAATTTTATAGACTACGTCTGTGCACTTATCCTTTTCCGTTTTTGTTTTCATGTTGGTGAAAAGAGGTGCTAGCATCCTATTGGATTTATACGCTAAACTGACGTCATTAGTACTATTTTTTACCGTCTCTTTAAAGTTTTCTGACAGTTTGGGAACATAAACTATACTCTTATAAATACCTTTCTCTTTTTGCAAAAAATAAGCGTTCTGTGTTTTCTTTTAAACGTTTAACTATTACGCCCCGTTACGTCCCAAAAAAAATTACAAATTGCCAGAAAAGGTAGCTTTTGTGCATCTAAGACTTGTTAAATCATCTGCAGAAATCGGCCGATACATGTCTATTATTGGCGTTAATATGAACTTTTTTTTCAAAAGGGCGTGTCCGGAGGCGAATGTTATCTGGAATCATATCTCATACAATTTTTTTTATCATGAAAGAAAATTTCATTAAATTCGTGCAGATATTATCCGCAACTCAATCAAAAATTCAATAAACAACAAAATTTTAAAAAAAAGGGTATGGGCTAAGGGCTAAAAATAGGATTATCTGTAAATTTTTCTTTACTGGAACCACTGTGTATTGGTCACAATACTGCTAGATTAGGACTTGCAACGAGAACGTGACGAGCACCCAAGACGAGACCAGATTGTTGGTACCGAAATTCGCCGAGAGTCTCGCTGGTCCCGATGGTCTCGGTGGTTTAGTTTCGGGTTTTATAGAAGAAATATTATTTTATTTAATTATTTTTCAGTACTCATGTTCAATTTTTACTTGCGATTATAGGTACCTTCTATAAGGCTAGTTATGCATTCGTTGAAAGAAAAAAGTTTTGATATAACCATGTATAGACACATACAACATGTGACGAATTGCTTCAAACTTGGTATATAGAGTTTCTTAGGTATTGTATAGAGGGGAAATTAAAATTTTTATTTTCGCTCAAAAAATAACGGTACCTACCATATTACCGTTACGTTAAAGCCTACTTTTCTTTAGAACGGTTCTAACGATTTTTATTTAAAAAAATAGTGCAGCTTTTTATGGTTGAAAAAACAATTTAAAATGTCTAAGAACAGTACTTTCCATAGGACCGTTTATTTTGCTTTCGACTATCTCATAAATGGCTTAACCGATTCTTTCGAAATTTCACACTTATATACATACATATGTATACCCATTTTTTTGTATTAATTTGTAAAAGCATTTTAAAAAATTATATTTTGCAAACTTAATTTTTTTTTTCAAAATTTGCTGATTTTTTTTTTTTTTGAAAAATGTTTTCAACAAGTTTTTAAGAAAAAACCTTTTTTCTCGAAAATCGCTCCACAGATTTTAAAATTTTTTTTCTCAAAAATTCAAATTTATTCAGGAAATAAAATAGCGTACATTTTTGAGCTCAAATTAGTTTGAGTATTTATTTCAGAATTTTGATTTTTTTTCTTTGATTAAATCTTTTGTTTTTAAGTTTATATTATTATATATTTAATATTGTCATACCAATTTATTTTAGAACAAAATTTAAAAAAAAATTCTATATATACAAAATTGAGTTAAAAATGACTTTAAAAATATATTTAGATTTTTAATAGAAATCTTTTGCATACGATGTGATCGATCATAAGAGCGAGTTCGTGCGATATTCACAATATTTTTTGCGAAATAGGCTATGCGCATAGTACATAGTTATACACAGTTAGGCGCACTGCGAAAATACAGTGAAAAATATGTAAGAAATCGCTTGTTTTTCAGACTCCGTTTCCCCCTCCGGAAAAAGTTGACTTTAACACTTTTTTAGGTGACAATTGGAAAAATATATTATCGAAACGTCAAAATATAGTTTGTTGTCTACGTATCAAGCCATGTCAAAATCCATTAAAGGATGGCTCCGATTTAAATGGATTATAAAACCTCTTCAAAATTCGAATTTTACCTCGGAAAACTCTAAATTTTTCCAATTTTATTCTTTGCTCCGGAAAAAGTTGATTTTAAGCATATTGAGGGACTTTTGGAAACAAAATAAACCAAATGTCCAAGGGATGGCTTCGATTTAAAAACTCTATTGAAAATCTCTTGTTGTTTGAGACCGAAGCCCATCCTGGGCTCTGAGCGCCATCTAAAGTAATGTAAGTAAGTAAGTATTAAAAAATCTCTACAAAAACACGCGTCTTAAATTCCATCTTTTTACTACCAAAAACACAAAAGAAACCAAGACTAAGGATGAGACCAAGACCGATACCGAGACGAGACTACACATTAAAATTTTCACAAAAAAAGGCGGGACCAAGATCGAGCCGAGACTTGGTTAGGCGAGACCGAAACGAGACTGAAATTTTTCGATTTTGACGATACCGAGACGAGACGTAGAAAAGCCTCACCTGGTCTTTTCACGCTGCCAGCCCTATGCAAATTTCTTCCACTTTTTCCATGATCAGGCCCAAGCACATGAACGCGTTTTCCGGAAGTTACTAATAATACCCGTTTTTTTTTCAGTTTCCTTTTCCTTATTCCTTTTTCCATCTTTACCACTCGTCGCAACCTTCTTGCCAAACAGCAAACACGTCGTATGATATATGTATATTTTAGGGAGATATCGTAGAAACATTCCCCAAATCTTAGCGTTGTTAACAATACTCTGGCAATGAAAATTTGGTAACATTTCACTTTGTGGTCCCTGTTTGCCCATAATTAATTAAGATAATTTATATTGTAAATTTCATGTCACCAACTACCATAACTCATGATTTAAAGTTCTCTGAAGCAACTTGATCAAACAATACTAAATATTCATATAGCCTCCTCGTAGGTATAGGAATATTATAAATCTTTGAATTTATATCTTCTTGCGTCATGTTCATTGACCTGTTTGTATTTGATTCATAGTATTTCCGGTTACAAAATACACATCCATGCAAATATCTTCATAACAATACTTCTTGTTTTTCTTTCATTTCGACCCCTTGTACCTTGTAATGTATGTAGGTATATATGAATAAGGAGTCCCATCCTTGTGAAATTCATTCACCTAATTACCCTTTCGTACATGATTCTATTTCATTCAACCATTATTATCTTATAATGCTGCATCATGAAAAACATTTTTTTTTTCTATTTAAAACAATATCCTCTTATCTTCCTTTTCTTATGATGTTGCTGTTGCTGCTGTATCATGCTTCATGTAGTGTCAAATGCACTTAAACCACAACGAAGATTCACAATTTCTGGATTAAACCCATCGACTCTATATCAAATGAAAATGGAAGCCCACAACGTTGCCGGAGTATCGAATGCGGACTTTACATTTGTCACCTTGACCAAAGACGGTGACCCACCACCACCCGAGATAGTGCAACGAGGTCATCGCTCCAATGTATTCTATGGTAACATCAATCTACTGATTCCGAGCATAGCTGCAGTCTCGGGAATGATTTGCACCATAGCGCTTGTAGTTATATGCTACCGGCATAGTAAGTTTGAAGAGGACCCTTTCTCTTTTGATATTGTACGTATGAGTAATTTTTTTTTATTTTAATGGTCTCGTCCCGCCAATAGAACAAAGCAATCGACTACAAAAGGAGTCCTTGGAAAATCGACAGAACAACGAAGCTGCACAGCGTGAACGCTACTATGCAACGATTCATAAAGTGTCCCTGCAGAACAATGAGAAAATTCCTGGTAAATTAAAAAAAAAAAAATATGAATATGAATTTGCAAAACAATCACACTGAATCCCAATTGATGCATATTGCACATAAATTATTATATGTAAAGGAACGCATGGCGCGCGCGTTCATAAAGTAATTGCCCTAGGGCTTGTATGCGGGCCTAACAACAACTTACTGCTTACTATACCTATGTCCTTTACTAACAGCATATCTCTCAGCTAGCTTTTCATTTTTAATTTTTTTGTTGTTTTCCTCTTTTTTTATATTTTCCAACAGAGACATCTGAAGACATCTCGCCTTATGCAACTTTCCAATTGTCTGAGGCCAGCACTCTAGCGCAGCCCCATCACACCGGACCTGCCAACACCTTGCTGCATTCGTTCATGTACCATGAGCGGGCCCTTGCTGAGGGTTGCTCGTCACCACCACCACCCGCGGTACTTAAATCAACCACCCGACACAATTCCTCGTCCTCACCATATTACAATATCGTGCGTTATACCGTTGTTTTCGGTTTGAGTTAATTTTTTTGTATTATTCTACTACTATTTTGCTCTCATTCATTCGTAATTGGCCGCTTCATTATTATGTGACTTTCAAATTGTTTTGTTCGTATATTGTACAATTATCTCTCATCTCTCAGCAGTCAGCCAGTACTTGAAGAGCAGTTCCTGAACTGATGCTTGATGCTAGTAGTTGGGTTGGAGAGTAGCGAGCCCTTGGTATTATATACACTGCGGTTTATTTGGTTAGATGACTTTGGAATAATGGGACTTTTTTTTTATTTATTTTGCATGTTGTAAGTTTGGACAAATTTCGCATACATGGAATTGTTTTTTTTGATCATATTAGGCGTTTTTCTTTTTTCGTTCAGAGCAGAGCACTGAACAGAGTTCGAACACATAGATTATGCACTGAACTTGTTCCAAACAGAGCGAGCTCTGAACACTGATATATTTTTAAAACACACTTGAACCACACAAATCAGAATACATTTTCATTTTAACCATAAAAAGCAATATAACACAAAGCTTACCCTTTTTTGTACACAGATCAACACCAGATACAATCAACAAGCGATCAACTTCTTTCGCCAACTTAGTAGTATCTGATTATTTTTTTCTTCACATTTTCCTTCTTCACACACATGGCATTTGGTGCATTCAGCAATTTAATCACATGCTCAATCAATTATGTTCGAGCACGTCGACTGCGATCTGCACACGTTCAGAACGAAAACTGAAACACACGTTTTGAGACTTGCATGCTCTGAGTTAAAAAGAAACACAAACAAATCAGACTCTGCTCTGAACTAAAAAAGAAAAACGCCTATTGAGAAGAAGGAGGCCAAATCTGGGAAACACATACATGACTTGAGGGAGCATGTGGAGTCGAAGTTAGTCAAGTTTTGATTTGAATCACCGTACATATTTTAATTAGCTGTCAAAAAACTGTCACATACTAAAAACAAAATGGTAAAAAACAGCTCCAGCTATTTTTTATGACAATCTTTTGATAAATTAGGCTGCATATTTACGATTACAACAATGTTGCTTAGGAGTTTATTGCGTTTATGTTTAATGTTTAAATTAGGTCTCTAACTTATGAGTTTTTGAAATTTAAGAATTTCGCTACTATACTCGCCTGATATGGATCATTTTTTTTATCCTTTAACCAAAAACGTGATTTCATTTGCAAAAAAAAATCAATTCAAACAAGGAAGCCAACCTTAATAACAAAACCTGTTAAATGGAAATTAACCCTAGTTAATTAAGAAAACGTGCAGTTTTTGAAATTTAAGGATTTCGCTACTATACTCGCCTGATATGGATCATTTTTTTTTTTGATCCTTTAACCAAAAACGTGATTTCATTTGCAAAAAAAAAATCAATTCAAACAAGGAAGCCAACCTTAATAACAAAACCTGTTAAATGGAAATTAACCCTAGTGAATTAAGAAAACGTGCAGATTTTTTTTCAACAATTAAACATATAATAAGATACCTATTTAAGAAAATGTATTTCCCGTATTTCACAACACAAAATATGACCATGTGAACCTTAATGCGAAGTATACTTTTTTGTAAGCAATTTACATATTTGAATACAACAATTTATGACAAATACATTTTATGTGAGCCCAACCAAATAAGCCGCAGTGTATTTATTTTATTTTGTTATTAAATCCGCCACTGAATGGCGCGTGGTTTTTATTATTATTTTTTTATTTTTTTCTATTATTCCCTTTCGATATAATACATATTTTTTTTTTATTTATGCGTCGCTTATTTTGTAGTATTTAATTGGTACTTTTTGAATAGGTCCACTCATATACTAAATGACTTCTTTTGTTATTTCCCTCTTAATATTTATATAGACTTCGAAAAACCGCAGAAGGCATTCACGAAAAACTGAACCTGAAAGTGAGGAATCTGAATCGGATCCAGACCAATTGACATCGAGTCGAACGGAGTCATCAAATCAGCATGAGGCCAAAATAAAGCACAGTAAGTTAAAGCGTATATTAAGCATTTAAGAACAAAAATTAAACACAAACAAAAGCATGTTGGTACGTGAGTGAATGTAAGGATTTTGTTAATAGAAATTAACAAAGGATTTCGACTTAAAAAAATATATAGGGTTCGAGGTGATTTGTGTGGAAAAGTTTAAATTATTCTCTTTGAAAATATTCAGAAGGTTAAACAATACAGGAACGGATATATAATTTTGAAATAGGGAAATTTTGTTGGTTACAACAATTTGGGCATATATTTCAAAAATCATTCAGGGAATTCAACTTAGAAAGCTCAAGCCCATTGAGTACTATTTAGGAATTAAATTAAACAAACTAATTTATTTTCGGTTTCCTTACTTCTCCTTTTAATTGATTTTCGTTGGTGGCTTCAAAATAGTGTGAATGTACCTTAATTTTTGCAAATGGCGTCAAACTTCATTCTTCTTTTACATTTATATTATGCCGAATACCACAATTATAATTCATAAAAGATTTTTTGGCAGCTTAAACTTTTGTATGAAAATTCATAACAGAATAAAAGATTTCGCCGAATAGGCCTAATTGTAAGGCAAAGCAAGAACTACGATTTATTAACAGTTCTTATTTTTTTAAACCAATCTCCGGTTTGTTGTTAACACAATAGTTTTGTTCAGTGGCCTGTTTTGAACTGTTCTGGACCGAAAAGTGAGGAAGTCTCTGTTTTTATTTGCTCTGATTTCAGAGTAAATTGAGCTTAAATAAATAACATCAAACTGATTCCTGGACAACTGTCAAAATCATTTGTTTTGTTCTGCTTATAGATATCATGTTGCTATGTGCTTACTTTGTGGTTTGTGGTTAGGGTTAATCGACTCCTCTTTTCTTTTAAGAATTATTTTTTAGAAAAAAGATCAAAAATTTAAATTTTTAACGAGAAAAAACTCACAAAAATTCTAAAATTTTGTTGTTTGACAAGTGACGTTTAATTGAATATCCTATCTTGTTCTGAGTTGAATGAATATAGCTAATGGGAATCATGCTCATCGTTTTCCTGTGGTATAGGATACACCATATTTAAACTTGGTCCAATATAGCTCTGACAAGAAGGGCCAAAATACCTAAATGCAAAATTTGGAATCCAAATACCAGAGGTGACTTGAAATAATACATTTCACAATAAACATTTCCTTTACCTTGATGCTTCTTTCTTAAAGGCATTGCTCAATAACACAAGTCAAATTTTTTCGAATAAAAAAACCCTCAAAAAACTAAAAATGATCCTTTTTAACAAAATCACTGACAAGCAAATTGTGATTGTTTAGGAAAAGTTTCACTTAGCATGTTTTGCGCAAAATTTGCCTTTGTGGCGGATGACATGCCCACACACACAATTTGGCATCAACAGACGTTCTTTGTCGATTTTTCGGTAGAAGCACGGAATCCCATATTCTACTTTAGTGGTTATCTGTATACACAATGTGTCCGATCTTGGGTCAAGAAGAATCCACAAGAAATGCAATAACATATATAGCATCCCCTCAAAGTGATAAAGCATACCACCTAACCTAAACACATGCCTACCCTTAGCCTTAAAAATTAAGTTATACCAAACCCTTATCTTTGGACATTACCTTTACCTTCTTTGCATTTGGTATAACAACCTATATGGATAATGTACCTATGTATATTTTCTTTATTCATTCCAGCCCAGCACTAAACATTTCATAATTTTTTTTTTTATTTTGATCTCACCTACTTTTCTTTTATGTTTAATGTCATATTTACAGGTATCATCTACCATGGAGCACAATCAAGCACATCCTCCGATCTCTCACCAATGTCCGAACAAAAATCATTGCCACGTCGCGGCAGATCAAGGTATCATCAACAATATCATTTTACGACAAACACCACACCCAGACACACAAAAACCACCAATCCGAATAATAACAAACAAATTTTATCACCACGTAGTAATAACAATTTAAAATTGTCCAACACGTTCAAGTCTCAGGACTCCATACAGTGTAATATCTCGACATTAGTCAAATCACCAATAACACCAAAGCCCGGTGGAGGAGGAGGTGGTAATCTGCCACCGCCACTGCCACCAATGCTGCTTGCCCCAAAGCCATCATCGACCAAAATCGATTTGTTAGATAGTAATAATCCAGCTTCCCAATTCCGACCCATTCCCCATAAAACAATCCCATCCAACACAGACACAATCCTCAATCCTTCCACGGCACCATTGTCGTCGAAATTCTTTTCTGCGACAACGTTGCAAAAATAAGAAGACCCTAGGCACATTAAATATTTGTTTTGTTGGTTACTATCCTTGTGATGATCACCACATCTTCTTACTCTCAATCTGTCAAACCTACATAAAGTTATTAACGATTGCCATCAGGTGCGGGCTGGGCCCCGGGGATCCTGTTAGGATAAATAGTATATTTTTCGTTCTATGTTAATACTTACGGTTTCTGTAGCATCATTTTAGGATCATTCATTATGAATCAGTCCAAGACATATAAATTTAAAAGAAAAAAAAACACACTGCCATCTTAAAATGTTAAAATTCAAAAAAAAAAAACAAAAAGATGTTGAGTTGATATATGAGAGATATACTGTGCTGCTTATCCCGAACAGGGGAGGAGCCATGCGAGCACTACTTCCTTTGCAATTACAAGAGAATCTCGCCAGCGGCATCGGAGCTGGCAGTGGCTTCCATCAGATACCAATCGAAGGAAGCACTCCCGATAGGCCGGAGCTTTCGGAAGCCGAATGCGATATTGATACCTTGAAGAAGCTGAAGTTGGGTTTGCGATCATCTTTATGGTCGCGACCATCATCCACAGTCAGCAGTGTTATCCAACAACAGCAACAACAACAGCACTATCATCCACAGCAGCACCATCCACCGCCATTACAACAACAACAACAACACCAACAACAGCAACAACAACACCAGCAGCTTCAAGAGCAACAACAGCTGGGATTACCTGCAAAACGTCACTCCGATTATTCGATAGCGGTGTGAGATACGAACAAAGCTTTAATTTTTCAAGCCGAAGTATAAAAGGCAAATTTTTTAAAGTATTTTCTTTTATTTTTTAAATTTTGTTTTGTTGATATTTTAAGGACGGGGATCGGATGACCGGATTAGTGCAATAAGAGTATCACAGACTTGTCAAAAGCTTTATCAGATTTCAAGGTCTTTTAAATGACCATTCCATTATAAAAGAAAACTTTCCTTTGACACATTTGAAATGCGGTTGGCGAGTTAAAATTTGTATGATCATCAATCTTTTTTGACAAGTGAATATACCTTGACAGATGATTTGATTGATAGAAATTTAAATCTTATTTCATCATGATTAATTAAGATCAACCACAAGATTTATATATCTCCTATAAATATTGAAGTTTACAAAACAAATTTAAATCTCCTAAAATGAATATTCCAAATATTTTTCATTTATATTATCATAGGTTCTATTATAGTTGTAGAACTCCAACTAACCATTTCCCACATCAAAATGAACAAATTCGTCGGACTAGTGAATTTTTCACTCAGCTCAGCAAATGAATCACCATCTGCATTTTGCATGGTGCTATCAAATTTAATCTACTTTTTAATCTTTTGAAGCGGTGAAAACACTATTTCAGATTTAAGCAATCTACCAGCAATTTAACTTCTGGTGGCTTTATGTATTAACTATTATTATCTAATTATAGATTTAATGAAAATAATAGGTTTGTTCGGTTTCAACTGCTTCAGGACGCACTGGGTAATGTCAGTAAATTTTAACCAATTATCAAAAAACTATAAATCGAATATTGATTTACATCGCGTACCACAGAGCTTAAAGTTTAACATCTTTTATTAATTTAGGTAGCTAAATTTGTTGCGAAATCTCGATTTCTAACACATTCAATTTCCGCCCAATTGTGATAAAAATAATGGTTGTGTTCTTTGAGATCTTTTCAAACTAAACATACAACATCTGTCATAACGCCCAGTTTTTAGGTTGCTGTACTAAACAACATACAAAATATTTTCTGAAATTATTTTGACAAGTCCCCGATGCCAGCTTCTAATTAACGTTCTTAAAATAATGTTTCTCTAACGTCATTTGATTTCATCTGTTTTTAATAATTACTTCACTTATGTCTGTCTCTCTCTCTCTCTCACATCATTACCATCATCATAAAAATTTAAAAAAAAAATAACAGAATATTTGGCAACTTTTTTTGGGACAAGAAAGATTCAAAATTTTTCGACAATCATTTTCACCTCAAAACAATAAACTCACCAGCAGCAAATCAAAAAAAAATAACATTCAAACTAACACCACAACACATAATTCACAATCCTCCATTTCCCCTCACTATCCCTCGCGTGTCCCTAGAAGTCCTTCCATTATTCCACCATCACCAAAAAAAGGTAAAAAAACATCCTCCAAAAAATCTACTTTTTGAAAAATAAAAAATAATAATAAAAAAGAATATAATAAAACTTTAACTGAACTGATTTATGCAAGTAACTATGTATCTTTTTCTAATGTATATTTATATTTTTTTATACACATTCCAATGTAAATTTTTGGTCTATCCAAAGTAAACTAGTAACATTTAAACAAAAAATGAAACGAAACCAAAAAAAAAGATAGCAACAACAAACAATGACAACAAATAAAACAAAAATTGCAGAGAAAATTTAAATTAAAAAGAAAACTTAAATCAAATAAAATTTAGTTATATAGAATAAATATTAAAATAAAAAAATTGTTAGTTTCTTGTTTAAATAAATAAAAAAATATAAATAGATATACAAAACAAAAAAATGAAAATCATTGCCAAAACAAAACAAAAAATAAGTTATAAACTATAAAAGCAAAATGTAGTAAAGTAAATTTAATAACAATAAATTAATGATATGTGTAATACAAAAAAAAAACAACAAAAAATCAACTGAATGTTACAAAATACAAGCAAAATATAAATAAAACCAAAAAAATCATTTTTAACGTAAAATAGGAATTAAACAAAAAGAAAAAAATAGTTTTTCACACGTTTCGGAAACCATGTGCCAAAATTTAAAATTAAATTAACAAACAAAAAATAAACAAAATAACTTACAAAATATTTTTTTTTATAAAAATTTCTAGTTATACTCTCGATTTTTATTAACACAAATTATATAATAAATATATATATATACATATATATTTCTATATATTCAAAATTAGTATTACATAAATAAAAAATAAAAAAAAATAACTAGAAGACAAAGAACAAAACATTTTTTACAAAATTCAATGTAAGTGAATACAATGAATAAGAGAACAATTGAAGAACTCGTAAATCAAAATAAAATATATTGTTTCATAGAATGTGTTAGAAAAGTTTTAAGATAAAGGGGAATTTATTCATAGATGCCAAATTTTTGTCTTGAAAAAAAAAACTTTTAAAGCGATCGGTTGTTTAATAAATTGAATTTGAAAATCTTACAGTTTACTTGAAGAAAAATCAAAAAAGTTTTAAAAGGACTTAAACTGAATTTTCCTTCTAAGTCACATTAAAATTTAGGTTCTCATATGGATGGTCGTGACTACTAGGAAGTTAAACAAAAACCATTTGTGAAAACAACAAAACCAAATTGTAAATAACATAATTTATTATATTCAATTATTAAAAGAAGCGTATGTACATTGATATGTAACTACACAACCTATCTACAGATCTCTTTTTTAAATCTCTGAAACAAAACCCAGAATGGTCAAACTCAAACCAAATTTAGATATTTTTTGGGACACGTTATGCCGGATTTACACGACTGCCAAATTGGCAGTATTACTGTCAAAATCTTTGCATTATTGTTTTGTCGTGTAAATCGTCAAAACTGTGGCAATATATTTTTCATTAAAAAACTGCCCCCCAGAATTATTGTTATTGAATTGTGGCATTATACTGACATCGTATAAATTCAGTGCTGACAACAATTTTTCAAATAATGACAATTGATTTGGTATGCTTTTTGTTTTGATTTTTTGACAGCCTTCAGCTAACCTATCTGATTCGTCCACAGATATACTCCGATAGCTTGGTATCCAAATTAACTTATCTAATAAGTGAGTAAACGCCCGCAATGATATGACATCTATATTTCCGAATCAATAGTTTCGGACAACGACATATTTTGCGATGTCAACATTTATGTTTTTTCAATATCGCTCATCCCTACACGACATTGTTGTTAACATTGAATTTAAGTTTGACATTTGGAGTGCGAATGTAGAAAAGATAAGAAAGAAGAACTATTATTTGATAGCAATCGAACTTGACGTTGCTGGTTTAATCTGTATCACGCATTTCCATACTAAGGCCGTGTGTGAATTGCGTTAAAATGTTGGTTTAATTTTCTACCTTGGTTAAATTTTGAAGTTTGCTTTGTGGTGGGATCAAATTTAGCTTTTTGCTGTGTGAATTGCGTTAAAAGGGATTTATTAAAACTTATTAAATTATTTTGGCTAAATTTCCTTCAAGACTTAAGAAATTTCCCCAAAAAACAATTTTTTTTGTTGTTGTTCAAGTTAATTAATTTCTTTCCCAAAATCTGACTTAGAAGATATAAAGTTAATAATTTGGCACGAAAAAAGTAACGAATTCTCAGTTTTACTAATATGTTTCGGTTTTACATCGTTAATTTAATATTTTAAAACAACAATTTCAAATCTTTTCAAAACAATTCCCATTATGGTTAGATTGTTGATTTAGTATGTAAACACTAGTTTTCATAGCTGAAGAATTTCACAAGCTGACAAATCAATCTATTTGTATTCAATTTGCAAAATGAAATACAATGAGTATTTTAATTAATTATTTTATATTTGTTAACATATCAACGGATTATATTGTGTTTTTTTCCTCTTGAGACCCTACACAAACAAAAATATTAATGTAATTTTATTTTTCAATTGAATAAATTAAAACTTACATTGGTTTCCCAGTAGATCTGGACTTTTTGGAATTCATCTTTCTTTTCGGTTATCGTTTACAGTTTCAAATTACTCTATCTTGAGAAACGTTAAATTTTAACGCAAATTTAGCCTGCTCCACAGCTGCCTACATTTTAACCTATTTTATTCACCACGCTTTATTTACATTTTAACGCAATTCACACACGGCCTAACTATTGATAATATGTTCGCTCCGACAAAAAGTATTCTATGAAGAACCATAAACGCTAATGGAATAATGTCGTTTTTATTTGGCAAACCGGAATACTTCTGGACTCTTCTAAGAGTGTTCACTTGGGAAAAAAGTGACAGTTTTGATTCTGAAAAGAAGAGAATTTTGCTTCTGAGGCTCAATTCTGCAGGCATGAATGCTTTTCCGTTCAAAACATGTGTTCACCCTCAAAATATGAGTGAATAAATTTTCCTATCTGTGTACACGTTATCTGTCAAAGAAAAATTAATTGCACCCTTGTGGAATGGCAAATATGTATGTGTATCGGATTTTTTGTGCACACAGAGAAAATTGACGTTTGCGGAATTTGGCCCATGGATTTGAAATCGGAATCGAAGCAAGAAGCACGTAAACAATTATTTTTACATACCTTATAATTAAAATTCAGAATCAAAAAAAAGTGCAGTCCGAATTGCCAAATAAAAACGCCATAAGTTGTTGTTTCTTCTTTCATTTAATTCACTTCGGGCTTCAAAAAAAATGCATATAATTGTGACAGTACTGGTATTGACAATTTAAAAATGTAAGATAAACTTTTAGATAACTCATTTCTTTTACAAAAAATTAAATGTACATAGCTATATTTGAACCTTAAATCAATATACATAATTCGCATTTCACATAATTATGTACACATAATAATATGTATTCTTTTCATGGTAGCAATTGAGAAAAATCAGTTAATGAACCGTGATTTTCTTTTATTTTTTTTCAAATTATTATCCGTTAAAAAGTGAGGAGGCCAATTAATTGTTGTATGTCCTCAGTGTCTAACAGGAAAACTGACAATAAATCTTGCTAAATAATCCTGTTTCTGTTCATATTATTGAGTCTTCTGCAATCTGACATGTCTTATAAAAAATTTATTTCAACAACTGATTGCATTCTTGAATTTGCTTTGATATAGTTATGTCGTTTTTATTTGGCAATCCGGAAGCCATCCGGTTTCTTCTGAAAGCGTTCACTTGGGAAAAATGACACTTCTAATTCTGAAAAGAAGAGAATTTTGCTTCTGGATTTGAAATCAGAATCAGAACCAGAAGCACTCATACATTTATATACTTGAACGTCAAAATCGACTGTTGTCATTTCTGGTATGATAATTGTGCAACAAACATTTATTTTGATTTTGAATACTCTGACGTACACAATTATTTTCATACATACCACCTCATTAAAATTCAGAATCGTCAGAATCACACAAAAGTGTTCAGTTGGGATTCCGGATCGGAGAACAATTCCGGATTGCCAAATAAAAACGCCATTAATTTTGTTTGTTTTTTTGTACGATTTTAGTGGAGTGAATTTGAATGGCAAAAAATGCTGTTATTTAGAATTTACTTATTATCCCCTTTCCACTAAGAAAACTACTACTAAAGTGATTTGCTTAGAAAAAAAAATATAGAAAATTGAAAGCTTGGGGAACTAATTTTGTGTACTAATGTAGATTCTTCTCAAAACCAATTGAATTGGCATATTTTTTTAATCTATTTGAATTAAAAGTATTTTATTTTTAACAATTTTTTGTATTTTGTCTATGTATGTAAATAAAAAAATCAAATTTAGTAGAAAAAAAAAATAGAAAAGTTTATGCATTTATTTATTATTTACTAGCAATTTAGTTTTGATTGCGTTAACTAGAAATTTAACAACAAAAGAAAAACATTGAAATCAATAAAATGGAGAATGGAAATGTTAATTTAAATAATTAGAAATACAAAAATAAAAAATTATAATCAAATCTTAAAAGTTATTATTGGCAAAACAAAAAATTGCCTATAAGAAAATTTTATATATTAAAATATATCTATATATTGAAAATATTTGTATAGTATAAATGACCTATTTCTTAAAATAATTTTACTATACAATAAAAAAACAAGAACAAAAAATGATGTAAATGTTATCAAAAAAAAAAAACAAAACAAAAAAATACATAAATATAATTTAAGGACTAAATTGTTCCATAAGATAATAAAACATACAAATTATTATTGTCTCTCTGAAGTAAAAACAAAAATAGATTTTTATTTTTTTTTCTCTCAAGGATGAATATATTTCAACAAACAAAAAATAATACAAAACAGAAATGTGCTTATATGTAGTTAAATGGCCAAATTTTAAGAAATTTTATTAAAATTTCCTCAAAAAACTAAGAAAACTGCAACTCTGTAAAACTCATTCTAAGAAAACTGAATATCTACTGATTTGATTTATAGTTTCTTAACAAAAAATTATGTTTTTTTTTCTTCTTAACCAACTATTCAAAATAATAATATATATAAGTACATAGTGTTTTTGTTTTTTTTTATTAATTAATACCATTCTTATTTAAAAATAAAATATAACTGCAAAACACTTAAACATTTTTGGCCAATAACTGCTAACCGACCATAATTTTGAACACAAATTATTCACCTCTAAGAAATTTAATAAGCATCAAAAGAACTTAAGAAAACGCATTTATTTATGATTAATATTAGAAACAATAAACTTTAATTCCAAAAACAAAAATAATAATTATGTAAGTATTATATTATGTTGATACCAACAAAAATAGAAAACAAATTTGTTCTTCCATTTTTTATTCAGGTTAAAAAAGTTTTATCCCAAAATATTATAAGAATTTCTTTTTGTATAAATAAAATATTTCTTTGTATTTATATATATGTATGTATTAAAATATAACTTGTTAATTGTTTTTATTTTTAATTTTTATACATAAATAAAAATAATTACAAAAAAAATTAAAGAAACACAAAACCGATGAAGTTAAACAATTGTAAAATTATAGAAAAAAAAAACAAAACTAATTTACTATATAATTAACAACTTAATTAACACATCGAAGAGTACGAATTTATAATCCAACAACAAAATTGATTAAAAACCAATAAAAATGATTTAGTATTATTATACAGATACACGAAACAACACACACACACACACATTACAATCAAAATGAAAAAACAAAAACTTAAATGATTAAAATTACTATTAATGATAATAACAATAAAAGTGAAAATGAAAACAACCTCAGAAAAATAAATTAAAATAAGAAAGTGTTTTATTTCATGAAATATCTTGACTTAACTGACTTACAAGTAAATACTCATGTAGTTTAAGGATAAGAATATCAATTTGAAAGTTTGTATGAGGATTTAACAATATAAATTTAAAAAAAATCGTCTACCCGTTTTAGAAATATTGAATTTTCAAAATAAAAAATGTTTTTTTTTTTGAAAAATCAAAAAAAACTATTTTTCCCAAATGCTGATATGCAGTATTAATTATATACTTAGAATTCGAAGGATCTGCTATATAGCCGGTTATGGGAAATACGAAAGTGAACAAAGTTATTGTATGGCAGGTACCATTAATAACAATATATATGAAAAATAACTCTTCCGAGTGTCAGAAAAGTATTTGAAAAGATTATTAATAGGGCTCTGTTCAAGTGGGCGGAGGACAACAATATCATACCGGATAATCAGTTCGGTTTCAAGGCGGGACATGACACAATTCATGCCGCGTTTGAACTGGTTTATGATATCCAATGGAACAAACCCAAAAAGCAGTGTACTGGTGATTGTGTTGTGGATTTGAAAAAAAAAAAAACATGAAGGATTCAACAGGAGACATTTTTGAAATATTGGAATTTTTGGGCAAAACAATGCCGATCGGGTCAATTATCTGATACGTAAAACAAACGTCATTGTATGCTTCATTTTTTTTTTGTTCCGCAACGGATTCTTCGGGAACAAAATGAGTTCCAAACGGAACTGACTTTCGTTTCGGAAATTTTCGGAATGGATACCTTGATAGGGCTGATATTTCATACAGTAGAGGATTAATCGAATCTTAGTTTTCCTCGGCTGATATTATTGTTAAGGTAGTCGAGAATTTGGACACCAATGTGCTCCGCTCTTTTACACACGTTTATAATTTGTGAAAGTACTAGTCGCGGAATCTTTTCTCCGCCCATTGCCATTACTCTGACAACTTACAATTTAAATGCAATTTAAGTGTGTTCAAAAATAATAGTGCTATACCTTCCAGCCTATAGCCCAACTATGTAGTTCGATTCTACAATAAAGTTGTTCGAATTCGAAATATTTCAACTTGCCAATTCTTTAGTAAATGAAAAGAACAGAGTTAATTTGCGAAGAGTCGAATACGAGAACAGTGGATGTTACTTTCCAATACAGTATCACTTAAAAATAGCATGGAAAACAACTTTCGAATAGATGCGAAGGTATAATGAAGTTGTATAGTAGGGCCCCTGAAAGTACCTTTAACAAAAAAACGAAGGAACTTTTTCGCAGTTTCAAACCAAACTCATGAATTATTTCAATCGGTTCTTCTTCAAACGTCAGTCCACTTTGAACATGAGATATATTTTCCTCTTACCCTTTCAGACGATCTGGAGAAAACATCCTTCCTTGACTCCAATCGAAGTATCAATTTCGTCTTAAAGAAACATACTGATTAATGTCAGGATACAGTTCAACTGAGTTCATTTAGTTCAAGACACGAAGACGTTTGTCAAAATATGTACATCACAAGCTTTATTCTTTAAAACTTAAAGCGTATTATTACTTTTACAAATTAACACAACAAACAAACCAAGCTTCATAAGCCTTTCAACTGGATCAAAAATCCTGCATTGGGATGAATACACTCCCTCTTCGACTTAACTAAATTATAAGCGTCTTGAAACGCATAACCACATTTGGTGATCAAATATCCTATAACTAAACTAGCAGATCGTGATACTCCAGCATTGCAATGCACCAGAATTGTTCCTCCAACTTTTCGAGTTTCATCAATAAATTTACACGCTAAAGGCAGGACTTCCCGATTCAAATCGGTCTCTGGCAAATCCAAGCATTCAATAAACTTCACAGTCACAGCAGAATCAATTGGAGGACTTGGTATTCCAACAGATAAGATATGTGTTATTTTGTATTTTTGGATGTTTTCAACATTCACAGAATCCTGAGAGCCGAGATATAAGAAATCATCTAAAATACAAGCTGGAATGAGGTCAGGTTTAGTATCCACAACAAAACCATATGAGTTTTTTTCCAGCAATCGTCTATGCATGTGACCTTTGGAGGAGGATTCGATGTATTTGCATCCGCCTGCTGTAGTGATTGTGGTACTAGTTGGCTTGAGCTTGTCTTTCTTTGATTTCAGTTGTTCCAGAAGACTCATGATGGGAGGATTCCTCTTTGACAGCTTCTTTAAAGATGAAATCAGTTTCGTCGTAGTGCACTTTGCACAGATAAAGACCAAATGGCGGAGCTACTACTGCCTTTGGGTGCCAACTTTCCTTTGAAGGAATCGTTAGCATTTCATAAACATCCCTGAGAGTGATTCTATCATAGGCAACTGACACCAGACATCCAACAATGCGACGAACCTGACAAAATTACGTATTCTGTTGGTAGAAGTTTTACCAATTTAAGAAAAAACAAAACTTACTTGCTTGTATAAAAACGATCTGCCAGAAATTTCTAGATCCCAGTAGTTGTACAATGATTCGGCGCGATTTGCATCCAGATGAACAGCCAAAGATCTGCCTGGATAAACTTTGATATCAGAAATCGATCTGATAGAGAACATAGGTCCTTGCTGGAAAGAAAAACTTATATGAACCTACGAAATAAATGTAGTTTCAAGGCTTGATACATTGCTCTGTTTGGTGGTACTCATAAAAGTTCGAAAATCATGTTGTCCTTTAAAGAGCTCTGCCGCCTCCTTGAACTTTTCAATGTCGAAATTGTGACCTCTAAAACAAAAGCAACCATGTTCATTAAACATTCTGCAGATTCGGAGGTTAAACTTACTGCAAGAAGAAGCACCTTTTATACTCATCGACTGGGATAAAGTTTTGATAGTTTTTGTTTTTTATTTTGTCATCAGGAGACCCGTTTTTGGCGACAGCCAACCGATATAAATATGTTCTCCCTTTTGCCTGGTAGCGGCTGTGAAATGTGTTCGGAACAAGTCTCGTCCTGATGACCCGTATTGGAAGACCGTGTTTGTCCAAGGTTCGATTAAGAACACCGGTCATAACATGCTCGTTGTATGGAGCCCCATCATATTTTTCTAGATCCACATGGATTGATGACTGCAGAGCATGAACCCCAGAATCTGTTCTGCAAATCTTAATAAAATGAGTAATAAGCGATGGTGATGGTTGTGGACTTTTTTACCGACTAGACAGATACGTTTCTATAGGATTAACAGGCCGGAATACTTGCAGGGCTAGTTCTATACACCCCTGGATAGTGGATGTGTTTATTTGTGGGACTCCTTTATGTACGACTTTTTGGATGCCACTGTGTGAAAGTCATTAGGCCGATTTCTAACGAAATAATGAAATGGTTTACTTGCCTAAATCTTGTACCAATATACGAAATATCTAACAAATATCTATTCATAATTTGCTCTTGTGATTTTAAAATAAATATAAATCTGAACCCAAACTAACCCAGCCCACCATGCGCCATAAGACGAGTTGTCTATTGTCAATCGTCTGTGAACTGTCAAGTCCAAATTTTTGACATTTTATTTTGAGAGCTGCTGATAAGTTTGAGAAGCATACACTTAAGCATAGTACACACTGATCTCTATAAAACACTGGATAGTGTATTCTCTACAAAATATAACAGTTTTTTTGACTTCATTTGAATTTGACAGTAGCACCATTGCAATTGCCTATCTCGTTTTTTTATAAAAAGAGAGAAAGAAATGGATTGCACTCCTTTTCAAAAAAACAAATTGAAAAACAATTTATTTTTATTGTCAGTATCAATCAATATAATAAGAACTACAAACAATTCAGAAAAGGAAAGACGGAAGACGGAACCTGGACAATCGGATCTCGCAAGAGATTATATCAATCAAGACGAGGGAGGAATTGATATTGAAACTGCAAAGAAGTCCTTAGTGAAGAGGATACATTCAATAAGAACGTTTAAAGGAAATTGTCAAAGATGAAGATGAAGTCGACGACTTTGGTAGTGATGAACACGATCAACATGATGTCGATTTGTCATGTTTGCCGAATGCAGATAAGATTTAGAAGAAGACGACAAACAAGATGAACCAGGTCACAAGAACATGAAAGATATTGCAGAAAAATTATCAAGTTCAAGTTCTTTTACAAATGGAAGTCAATATTGTGTGTAATTTAAATTTTATATTTTTTTGCAGAAGGTGCCCTTGGTATGGTTGATTAAATTAATTTAATTTCAAGCAGAAGCAACCATCTTGAAATGTAACTTTGGCAACAAAAATGTTATACTTTAATACTGACATGGACCCTCTACAATTATTACAGTTTTCTATTGGGGTCGATTTTTTGTGTGAATACATTATCCAGTGTATTATAGAGATCAGTGATAGTACACAATTAAGAATCCTGAGTGACATTCTTGAAGGGCGTCGGTTCTGGCTTAAAAGTTTCAAAAACATTTTTATTAGTTTTGGACGACAGATTTAATTTATTTGATTTAGCGCATTAGAATTCGTTTTAACTATAATTTTGTTCCTTCATCAAAAAAAATTGTTTTAGTTACCAATGTAAGTATGTGATGTACTCTTTTTATATTCAATAAAATCAGTTCTTAATTTGTTCAATTTTGATTAAAAATAACTGGTTTTCGATGTTTGGATTTTTCAAGACCATGGGGAAGAAAATTATGTTGAAGAAAGATGCATTTATCATATGCCCATACGTGCCACCATTAACAACTCGGATGAAATCGATTTTTTTGACGAGAACATTCATCGAAGTGCTTCATTTAGCAGCAGATGATTTGCAGTATCCACATCTAAGGTAAAAACACGTCTGCAATTAATTTTTTTTCTTTTCAATTTTAATCTTTGGAAGAACAACAATTGCTTATATTGCTGCGCTTAGTGGCATGTGGAAATATGCAGCTGACTGTTGCTGGTTTTGTACTTGTGTCGTGTACCATCATTAATACCCAATGGTGGGGGGCTTTACTGCGCCACCTCTACAGATATGTAATTTTAGTGCCTTCGATTTTATACCTTAGAAGTCGATTTACATAGGATAGGTTATATGCACATATCAATATTTTTAGGTAATGGCGTAGCTATTTCGTTTTTTTTTTCTTATAAGCAAATGAAGAATCACTGATGATGAACAGATACCTCTTGCTCATTTATTTGCCTTATTGTGGACATTCACTCAATTATTTTCAGCAATCTGGAATAACTTTCTGTTTTTGTAATGCGTGCAAAACCACATCTGATGAAAAAACAGCTGCTCTCATGAAAGCTATCTTGAGTTATCCCAAAAAAATTGGAATAACTAGCTATCCGAGAACAAATGTATAGAACCAGCTGACTGCAAAATTCGTTGCTATGCGTTTTGCTTTGATTTTTTGACAGCTTTCAGCTAACCTATCTGATTCGACCACAGATATACCCCGATAGCTTGGTATCCGAGATTACATATATAATAAGTGAGTGATCGCCCGCATTTTTAATTCCAAGTTGTTAAATTATGTTCTTACCGCTGAACGCGTTCATTTGATTTTCTTCGAAAATCATAATTCTCATAACCTGAACGCTCTCATATAAAAACAATTTGACAATCCAATTGTCAAATAATTTTGAAAAAAAAATTTAAGAACTGAACAGGCCGGTTAAAGTTTTAAGAAAAGACAAAATATCTCAAGAAACGTAAAGCAAAAGCTAAAATTTAATCACATTCTCCCAGCGACATTCTAGATAATAATAAAAAGCCGACAAAGATCAAAATGGCCGCAAACGAATCACTACAAACAGTGAAAGATGACGAGAAAGAGGTTAACGAATGGGTCCGTTTCGGCTTGAGATTAGGTGTCAGTGCTGCCCTACATCCAATTGAATATTCCAAAACCCTAATTCAAGTTTAGTTCCTCGTAAATGTTTGCTTGCATTTAAAGTTAACTTAAGTGTTCTCCTTACAGCTAGGATATGAACCTATTGCTCCTCAACCAGGAACGTCTTTTCTTGGCAAACCCGTCATGTTCCTCCCGAATATAATACAATACGGTAAGTACTAAACAAATCCCACCAGTTTGTGTTGTCAGTTATATTGCAAATGCAAATAATCTCAATTAGCTGGTTACATAAGACGAATGGATGGCTTCTTAGGGATGTACCGCGGTTTGACACCCAAGTTGGTGGGTAATATTTTGTCGTCGATTTGCAGTGAGCGGGTCGCCGTCAAACTTGGCCTACCACCACAGAAATACGATGAAACCATATCGGAAATTTCTCTAGACTCGAAATGGGATGAAGTATACTTCGATGAGGATCTGTATGCGTAACATATTTGTGGCGCGAAACAATTGACTAATCTTCTACTCTAGCTACTTGGATGAATTCAAGAAAGCTCTGAAACGGGACGTGGTCCTCACTGTCAGTGGTTTGATTGTGTCCCACCCATTCCATGTGATATCGGTGAGAATGATGGCTCAATTCATCGGAAAGGAATCAGTGTACCGGTCGATTTTTGGTTCGATCAAGGAAATCTTTCGCAACGATGGTATATTTGGATTCTTCTCTGGAATTGTGCCGAAGTTGCTGTGTGATGTAGCTTGCCTAGTACTGACAAGCACAACCGTCTATATGGTGACCAGATATGTGCTTAAAGATAGGATTTCGAGAACGTATGCTGCCGGAGGATGCCAGGTAATTCTGCGGTTTGATTTTTAGATCTATAAATTAACGGTTATTATTTCTTAAGTTCATGTTTTCCTCTATTCTGTATCCCTTGCAAGTGGTGTCTACGTGCATGATTGTCACAGGATCAAGGTAAATAGCTAAATCTCTCCTAACATCTACTATAGTGCTTTATTCCAGAATAATGGCTGGCCGTCCACCAATTATGCCCGAATACGCTGGGTGGAGAGACTGTTGGAACGACTTACAGGCTCGAGGCGAGCTTAAACGGGGAAGCTCAGTATTTTGGAGGTAAAAACACTACTTAATCAATGGCTTAGTGTGTTTTTTCTCTTTTAATAAAATTTCATTTCAGATGCGTTAATCAATCTGGTTCGGTGAGACGTCAAGGCACCGGCATGGCTCCACTTCCAATTATAACTAAGTACTACAACTGATCACAGCAAATGTATTGCATTTATTAAATTGTTGATTGAATAGTTTCGTTCCAAATAATGCGTGTGAACTATTCAATAATTTATTACAATTTTTTGTTCTTTCCTTGAAAATCCGATGACTTTATTCTTTCATGTTGAGTGACGAAATTATGAATTTCTCATGCATGTTTGTCTCATTAAAAAAAATGTAAAGAATATTGAATATGGCTAATTTTTTTGTTGGCATTGTCTTTCGATCGAGGGTTTTTTAAGATAATGATTTACATACTATCTATAATATAGGATAAGTGTGCGTGAACTCGTGCAGGTCACTCAAATTTATATGAAAATTAACCCAATCTACCATTTCGGAAATTGGAGTTCCTTGTTGAAATACTTGTACCGATTATACCTGAAAATTTATAAAAGTTCTTATTCCTGTACAAAGTACTATTTATGGTGGCGAATTGGAAGTTTTGCCTTCGCATTAACGTTTTCTCTACATAAATCGAACCTTTGACGGCTTAAAGGTTTCGGTAAGGGAAATATATTTTTGTTCTGCGTTTTTATTGACATAAAAATGAGTTAAATTTAATTGTTAATTAAGAAAATGGTTTGCAAAAGAAGTATAAATAAAATCACATCAAACGTTTTTCCTCAGAATTTACTTGGGAAACAAAGAAAATATGTATTTGGAACGTATTAAAAACATGTTTCAAATAAATGGAGGGTACTCGTTCTGTAAAACGTAAATGATAGCTATAATTAATGGGATCTATCAGTAAACTCCCGGAGTTTTTGTTTCCAGTGAACATTTTTATTCCGTGGAAATTTTGTCTGCTATCGTGAATTGCCAACGAAATAAATTTACATACTAGACAAAAAATCGTATGAAATGACGGTAAAACTCCTTGGGAAAGTTTATCCCCGATGCCATAATAAACTCGCCGAGATGAACTTTTGAGCATCATTCATGTTCACTTCATTCGAATGAGAGACACATTTCCAGGGAAATTTTTTTCCACGATAACACCCAATATAAATTGATCAATAACGACCTTAACCGATTTCACCACAGAGCCAGTTAACTGTTAAGTGGAAATCCTCGATGAAAACTTCAGATTCATTTTTGAACTAAAAATGCAATCCAAATTTGTTCCGGCGTTAAGATAATAAATTATAAATACTGATAAATTAATTTTATATTTTTTCACATGGTTTAAAAAAGTGCTTGATATTGTATTTAATTTAATTTGGAATTATTTAAAAATTCAAAAACCTTAATAATCAACAGTTTCGAACTCGTTGTAACTACAAAATATTTAATGCAGTCTTATAAAAATACTTATACAAAATTTTAATATCCGTTTGTTCAGATTTAAATTAATAAACTACTCTTTATGAAGTTGGGGGAATCCAACAAAACGTAGGGAAAATTATAAAATATTTTTTTTTATTTGTGTGTAAACAATATAACCCTCCCTAATATCAACAAAAATTATTAACACCAACAAAGTTGGTCAATAAATTTATTATAATGTACTCTAATTAGAGAGCACAATAGTAAATTTTAAAATTGATTGGGATACCCTCATCAAGGCACACAATCAAAGCAGCACAACAGTCGAAGGTAGTTCAAAAGAAGATATCGAATACAAACCCATTCTCCGTTTATTCCAAAATCGGACCCCGGGACTGATTTCATTTACGAATTTGGTCACCGCTGAACTGGCGTACAATATTAAAAGGCATTTTCCAGTGAATATTTTGGTTCAAAAGACGCGACTGGAAAGTAATGCAAGTTTTTAATCTATTAAACAAAAATGTCTACTGAGTCCCGATTAAGATAACTTTTTCATGGAAAGTAATTGGAAAGCTAGTCAAGAAATATCTCCCATTATTTGTTGTCAAGTTTATTTATGTAAGTCGAAATGATTGGTTGATTGTTTATTATCAGTAATTTCTTATTTTTTTCTGCTTGATGTCACCTCGAAAATTAATTGTCTCAATAAATAATGATAATTGTTCAGTATTGACAGTGCCAGTTTTTCTTTTCACCCCAAAAAGAAGAAAATGGAATAATTGGCACGTGGAAACGCACTTATATAAAACATAAGATCAATGTTCAATTGGTATAAAATGATAGTTATTTTTCTTGAAAGAAGAGAAATTTACATTCTGGATTTTAAGTCATAATTAAAACCAGAAGCTCGCAGAAACTCAAACCAACTATGTGGTTTTCCATAGGTACAAGATTTTATTTATTTTTGATACAAACCTGTCAAAAAATTATTTGTACCTACGTGATTCTGAATAAAAATTCACAGATCCGTATTTTTTGGTAAATCTACTAACACTACTACAATTAAAAGCACTACCTCAAAAAACTCATTTCAAAACGCGTTCCATTCCAATGGAAAATCCCAAAAATATCAAACTTTTGTTTACTTATAGCAAGTTTCATTCAAATTTCAAAGGTCTCCTCTCAAAATCGAGATTTGATCTTTTCAATTAAACTTTTTTTCCAGATTTAATGGTAGGGTTGGTGAATAACTGACGCACACATTCCTAAAAAAAAAACATATCTTCATCATTAGATGACGAGGAAGACGAAGCTATTGAAAACTCCACTGAATTTATACAATATAAATTATTAACTACTTCATCCAATATTTCTTTATTTTGTAGCACGGATTGGCACAATTTCACAACAAATTAATTAAATATTTTCCATTTAATGTTTAACAGAAAAGACGTTTTACATGTATGTGTGCATTCAGATCAAATCTGCCAACCCATCATAGATCAGATCTTTCGTATTAAGATTTGATGTAGATTTACTCTTTTTGTTGGAATGAAACTTTCAAAATTCAAAAAGATTAAATCTTTTGTCAGAAAGAACAGATCTTTTCTTGAATAAAACTGGTTATTACTTGGTTTTCTTCTTTCGTTGCTGTCATTTTTTTGCTTTCATATGAGAGGGTTATTCCGAGAAAATTCTTTTCATTCCTTGTTTAACATGGAATAAAAAGAATGCATTCCAAACCTTCCGGAATCAATAAAGAAACAACAAAATAGTTTATCCGGTATATTCCATGAAATAAAGAAACGCAAAACTGATATTCCAAATATTCTGGACATACCACATACCAGAATGAATAAAGAAACACTCTCGTTGTCCGCATTGTTTACAAAATAAAAAGGCTAAAAATTGGCTTTTGACATTCCTTCTGTTCACATATGCAATGTACATACTTAAATTAAACTTCGAATCGAGGATCTAGTATTTACTTGTACGATTGGCATCCCCATATCCCGTATCGAAGAGTTCATGCGCATTAAAATGGATTGCGCATTGCGCAAAAACAATTATATTTTTCTTTCTCTTTCTAATTTCGACATTTGAACAACAACACTAATAGCGTTTTTATTTGGCAATCCGGAATTCTTCTTCGATCCCGGATCCCAACTGAACACTTTTGTGTGATTCTGTCGATTCTGAATTTGAATGAGATTGTATGTGTCAAAATAATTGCTTACGTGCGAATATTCAAATTAAAAAAAAATATTTGTTCCACAATTATGGTACAAAAAATGAAAACAGTCGAGTTTGACGTTCAAGTATATGAATGTGCGAGACATTCTGGTTCTGATTATGATCTGATCTGAATCGAGAGCAGATTTCTCTTCTTTTCAGAATTAGAACTGTCATTTTTTCCTAAGTGAACGCTTTCAGAGGAGTCCGCAAGGCTTCTAGATTGCCAAATAAAGATATAATTGGATGTAGAAAATTTAAGTTATTTCGTGAAAAGATTTCACTTTTATATCATGTTAAAATTTTTCATGACAAATTAAAACAAAAAACAATTGCACTTCATTAGCTTTCATGAAACTACAGACATGTTAATTGTATAATAAATTCATTGATCCTCCACAATAACTAAAGTCGAGGTGTACCTATGTATATTAGTTGCTCGAGTATAAACGTCGTGTCTGCACTCTGATCAAATTAGTTGTAAACACATTCCAGAGAAAAACTCAAACTTTTAAATAAACATTTTATTTAAGAGAAAATTCGGAAAATCTTCAAATCAATCTATTTTCTCCCAAGCAGAAAGGCATATACATATGTATGTAGGTACAGGCTCCTTAGAAAATACCTCTAATTTTCCAAGCAGTCTCTATCCAAAAGATCACCGAAGAAGATCTTTAATTCCATAATATAACGGTCCCGTGCGTTTTCGTTTCGTTATTAAAACAAAGTTGTCTAAATACCCTGTCGTTTATACGACATCTTTATTTTAAACTTAAATTTAAAAAAAAATTAAGTGCGAAAGTACGAAAAGTGATTACCTAAATGGCGCGATCGATATAAAAATAAACAAGTGAAAGTTAGTTATTTGTTTTGTTTATTATTTTATTAAAAAAAAACGTTCATTTTGTTTAGTTTTTCTTTGTTTTTTTTTTTGTATACCAAAAATAAATTAATGGAAATCATGTGACCTCTTGCCATATGATTATACACTTCTGGTGTCTAGCATTGGTGTCTATGGATTCCGTCAGACCTATATTATACCTATAAATGCTCTCTCTCTCTCTCTCTCTTCAACATGCTGATGCTGAGTTGTGTGGCGCTTTTCTTAAAATATCTCACTAACTTTAGACAGCTTAAGGAGAACATATCTGTGAAAATAAATCTGAAAAGTGATTGACTTGACATGGATTTTTGATGTACTATGTATAGTATATACATTATACATATACATTAGTATATACATAGCTTTTGTTTTCTATAAAACATTGAATCAGCTTTAACTTTAGACAATCTGTCACCGGAGTTTTTCTCATTAATTTTTGAAAATTCGTGTGGCAAGGCAAGGGCTTTGAACTTTAAATTACATGGTTTATTTTTTTTTATTTAAAAAAAGCTGGTGTACAATTTTAAGAACCTAACTCTTCAAGTATTTTTGTGTTTTGATTAAAAACAAAGTTGTACATAAGTGATGGAAAATAGTTTTGAGTTCAAATGGAAGCAGTTTTAAGTGAATTAATTTATTTGCCCAGCTCATTTTCGGACTTTTAAACAGCTGATACCGCTAGCTGGTTCACAGACACAAATATGCTCCAATACCATAGCAAATAAGAATCAATCTGAAAACGTATTCGATTCGTTACGAAAAAAAATCAATTTATAGATTAAAGTACAAATTTACCAAACTAAAACCCCATCAGTAAAGTTATAAAGTTAGTGGTAGATAATTATCAGCTGATAATTCTGACACAAATATTTTTCAATTATTTCAATAAAATTGAATTTGAATTGAGAATTTGATTGAATTTGAGAATTTGATGCGCAATTTGATGTTTTTCGTTGTAAACGATATTAGAGTATATTCGTTTCTATGAAACGATTAGTCGTCAAAAACTAGTGTTGGTAAAAATGGGGGTAGATTGAGAATACAATTCAGAATCAAAAAGAATATAATTTTGTTTGCCCAATGTAAAGATTTAATTGCCAAAATCCGTGTTATGACAAATTTGTGTCAAAAATGAATTCAGTTCTTGTATCAATGGAAAACCACATAAGACGAACAGAAAACGATCTTGGTTTAATTTCAGAATCGAAACCAGAGGCAATAATATTCTCACATAGTTAAAATGTCAAAAACCTAAGTTTGATGTATTTGAGCTTATTTTTGGTAATTTTTTGACAGTTGGCCAATCAGGGACTAGAAACTTGATTTATTTTGAAGTCGCCTAAATCTTCTGCACGTGGCCGTTATTGTGTTCGAAAAGTAATTCTGACATTTTAACAAAGTTGCCCACATGGGAACTATACGTTGTGACCATGTATTTTTCTTCTTCCCCGTTTTGTTCGACAAGATACATTACCATGTATTTATTTCGCAAAAAAAACTTTCCTTCGTTTTCAAAATTAAAAATTACATAAAACAACATTTTTGTGAAACAAGTTATTGTTTTGCTGCCAATTATCACCTAGAGTAAGGTTTAGAATTATTTGTTCAACATTTAATTTCGATGGAAGGAAAACTTCATGTTTTTCAATGGACAGAAATAGAAAGAATTAATCATTGCTTGCATTTTCTGTTCCATGTAAAAAAATAACATCTATTATATTTACATCAATTTGGCCGCCTTTTGCGGATCAAAAGATTTTCATATATGAATTCCAGGCATATTAATTAAAAATGCACCCACATACGTTTTGGAAAACAACCAACAATAGGATCTTTCTTTAAATAAATATTTAATATTTTCAAAAATACTCGTACCTAGAAATGTTTTGACTGCAACACGTGTGTGTTGTATTTTTTGAAAATATTTGTAGACAAGTTTTAGACACATATTTATATTTTTATACGACATTCAGATGCATCGGTGAGACGTTATGATTATTTTTCAAAAAGAAAAACAAAGAAAAAATTAAATAAAGATATTTTTCGAAGCGATATTCGAATTAAGGCTGTGCGTGGTTGGGTGGACTGTGGAGCAACGACGGACGCCGACGGTGATGGTGATGGTGTGTGCTGTCTTATAGAAAAATAATTAAAATAAAAAAGAAATTTAAACAAACGTCGATAAAATATGTCTGGACGTAGGGGACATTCACTTCCGCCACAAATTATGGAAAAACCATCTCGGGGTCGGTGTGTCACAGCTATTTGCTTTTCGTGGAAAGTTCTAACGTGTATTGTATCGCACGTAACACTCATTTCACTTGTTGTTGGATATTGCGTAGGAGGAGCATATCTGTTTTCGTTTTTGGAACAGCCACATGAAGCCAATGTAAGATTTTATTAAAATTACTTTTATATACATTTAACTAAAAAATATAAAAACATTGCTAAGGAATCTGGTTCACTGTGACGTATACGTACTATTTTGTTTGTATTATATCTACTTTCTTTTCAGTTTTACTGCGTATCGTAAAGTTTTTCGACGACGTTTGCAATTTTTTAAATAGCCATTTTTCTTAACATTGTTTCATCAAAACGAGAAGCACTCAAACACGCACCTATTTAATGTCAAACACGAATTAAATATCAATAACAATGTTGTGTAGGGATGAGTGATATTGAAAAGCATCGATGTCAAAATCGAACAATAAATTATCGAATCAGAAATATCAATGTTTTCTTGATTCTGAATTTGAATGCGAGTGTATGTGTGAGGCGAAAAAAAACAAAGCAATGAAATAAAAACATAGGAATGGGCGATGTTCATCGATATTGGCAAAATATCGATGTTAGACGAAAAAAATATCGATGTTTTAACATCTATGTTGAAGCATGTGAAATTATCGATATTAAGTTTCAACAAGTAAAAGAACCTGATATCTTTTATTGATGACCTTATATAAAGGCTATAGACCGCACTCGACGGAAATGCCCTTCAGCGAAACTATTTATGTCAAATTGTGTAAAGTTCAATTGTCGCTTAGTGCGATATATATAGCTCATACACACGTATAGTGCTCTAGCTTCGGAACTTAATTATTTCAATTAAATAGAGCATATTTTTAACTTTTAGGAATGACAGAAAATTATTACTTTTGTGAAATCATTTGTTAATATTTGCGATTGTAAAATTTATATAGAATTTATCAAAAACTGCTCAAACAATTTTGATTAAATTGTGCACCTGTAGTATTAAAAGCAATAGGAATGAAACAATTTCTATTTAAATTCAATTATTTTCACAGAAATTAATCTAATTTTTGTTAACGTCTTAAAATATAAATTTGTATATTTCTAGGTTAAGAAAGGCATAAGAAACATGCGTTTGAATATCACCGATTCAATATGGAAAATGACCGAAGCTGAAATTTATCTCGAAGAAGATGTTTGGACAAATAAAGTGAAAGAACAACTTGCTACATTGGAGAAACAAATATTAACAGCAATGAAAACACACGGCTGGGATGGAAATGAGGACACCGAACAATCACAATGGACATTTGCCGGAGCATTATTTTATTCGATTATCGTTATAACAACAATTGGTATGTTCGAAATTTATATCTACAATTTTCTTAAAAATATAAACTTATTATTATTACAAATTTTATTTTTTATAAAAAAAAACTTAACTAAAAACTCTTAACTTTTACACGATATAATCCTTAATTTCTAAAGAAACACACCACACTGTTATTCTACTCGTATGCTTTTTTGTGTTTATGTAATTTAGTTTCAGAAGGCTTTAGTTGTGAGCTTCTCGCATTGGAGGCTTTTCCTTCGGCTGTGAGAGCACTGTTTGTATTGTCAGTGCCATTTTTGCTCAAATCTTCATAGTCATCAGAAGCAGGGGATGATGCTTGTCCGCCTGCATTGCTGTTGTATGGTGTCACGCCATATGGGTTTCCAGCGTGATGAGGATGCGCAAAAGGTTCTCCGAATGGGTATTGTCCCGCCCCAGGATACGGGTAGGGATATTGTCCAGGGAATTGTCCCGGGAATTGTCCTTGTTGTCCTATGTATTGTCCTATTTGAGGTTGACCACCTACTTGAGGATAGCCGCCTCCTCCTGGAAATTGACCTGGAAATCCGCCTTGAGACGGGAATCCGCCTTGAGACGGGAATACGCCTTGAGACGGGAAACCGCCTTGAGCGGGATACCCTCCAGCTTGTTGAGGATAAGGTAGTCCTCCAAAAACTTGTTGTGGGAAACCTCCCTGTCCCTGAAAACCTCCCGGGTAACCACCGCCTTGTGGTCTCCCTCCGTATCCTGGTCCTGTTTGGGGATAGCCTTGTATAGATCCTTGATTAGGGTAACCAGCCTGATTAGGGAATCCATTATTAGAAGGCTGTGGATATCCACCTGGAAAACCACCCCCTGCTCCGGGAAATCCCTGCTGCCCACCAGGATAAGGAAACCCACTGTTTGGATTACCTTGAGGTACATTCAGACCTGGTTGTGGTCCAAATCCTGGAGGATAATTACTAGGAGGTGCCCCTCCTTGTCCGAACGGAGAGAATCCAAAATTTGGTGGACCGTTATAGTTTCTTAAATCATCTGGATTCAAAAAGTCTTCCTGGGATGTCTGCCCTGGAGGTGGTCTTCGAGTCGTTGGCTCACGATCTTTTTCACGGGAATAGAAATTGTCATACTTAGGCGCTTCATCATTACTAAACGCTCGTTGGCTCCGATGTCCTTTTCCCCAAACCCATCGATTTTCTTCTGCTTTTGCACTGGCAATCACAACTAACACTGCAATCCAAATCCACTGCATTATCTAAGGAAAAAAATTGTTTCATATTAATATTTCAATCAAAATTTGAATAAACGGATAAAATATTTGTTCTGTTCAACTTCCACATAAATTAAAACCAAAGAAATATTTCACTTTAATACCATGTACTAAATTAAAAAAAATAGACTTGATATTCTATTGATTCACCTTATAGTTTAATCGAATGTGTAGCAATTTGAATAATCCAATTAAAAAAAAAAAACAACAGATGATGGTTTTATTGCTGCGAGTTAGATGTATCAACTCCAAGAGACTTTGTTGAAATAACTTCAGCAGTTAGTATCGCAGCTTCTTTTATAACTTTACTTTTGTTCTGTGATTAACTTACTATACCTTTAGCACACGACGCAACTTCTGAGTGGGCGACACACGATAGTTCAATGGAACATCTTAGAGCATTTCATTTCTGGCCCACACTGACCCACATCCGCAAGTACTACCGAATGGAAGAATTTAAATGACAAAAGGTGTGTACTCTATTGTTGAGAAGAACCAAATAAATCAATGTCGATTTAATTGCGATCTGGATAATTATAATATGTTAAAAAATTAAGTGAAAATCAACTATGGAATGCTTTAGTGATTACAATGAAAGTGTAGATATGCATCTTCGTTAAAATCAAATTTCAAATTTGGTAATGAACCGTTTGACTATCTATTATTTGCTCAACTTGATCGAACATTTCTTGCCACATATATGATCTATATGCAATGACAAATAAATTAAAAGACTAGATATATACCTAGTATTCAGAACCAAGGTTTCTAAAAACAAAACATATTTTTTAGTTAAAAAAAAAACACAGTCAGTCAACTAATCATAATAACAAATTAAAAGATAAGACTTATATAATTAGTGTTTAAGTAATAAGAACGTATCAAATTATGTGTCGAAATTCGAAAAGAAGACGTTATTTCAGTTGACGAATTATTTTGGTCTAAGAGTAATAATCTGCCTGCCTTACTTAACCTAATAAGCCACCGTGATAACCAAGAGCGCCTTTTTTTGTCAATTTAAATTCAATTAATGAATTTAATCTGTCAATTTACTTGTCAAAATTGTGTGTTCTGCAAAGAAAAGACCAGATAATTTATTAAATTATTTGTTCTATGACTAAAACCCTTTTCGGAAAATGATAAAACTTCTTCATAATGCTTCTATGTTTCATAAGGTTGTTCAAAACAGTTTATACAGTATTTTTTCCAGGAAAAGTGTAAGCGAGTGAGAAATTTCACAGCGTCAACTGATATGAATATTTGGCTAATAATAATAAGTAAAAATTTGAAAAAATGCAATTATCAGTTTTATAGTTAAAACTGATGAATTAATAATAAAATAAAATGCACGACTGTATCGTACGAACTTGCTCTTGTAGCTAACAACTTAAGACAGTAGCTAACCACTGAAGTTGTTAGTAGGTATAGGTAGTCTAGTTTAGTTATCCTGTGCAGGTTTAAAGCCGAAGTAGGTAAGATTATCCTGATTTTTAGTAAAATGAATTGTCGAATGCACATGATTAAAGGAATGGTGACATAGATACCATCCTACAAATGTATATTTAAAAAGATTTTAATTATGTAAATTAGGAGGGTAATGTGTACCTACATTTATAGATGGCGCCTAGGTATGTAAATATATGTACATATTTATGTATGTTTTTCATTTTTAGTTTTTTGAAAACAAACTTGTTTTGAAATTTTGGTATGCAGTTTTGTAGAGTTTATTAATATACATATGACTATAAAATTTAAAATTATTTTTTTTGATTAGTTTTAAAAATATTGATTTTTCAAAAAAAAATTCAAAAAAAAACAAGCAGAATTAGTTTGGCTACTTAGATCTTCTCAGATATAAAATTTGACAGAAATCCAATGAACAGTTACCGAAAAAGCCAAAAATTTTTAGAACCGTTATATGAAAAGTACCGTTAATAGACCTTTCCGGTAAACTTGATTCATATCAAATGATAGCTATTACCAACAAAAAATTCTCAAAAATTTTTATCAAAATCGTTGGAGCCCTTTTCGAGAAAAATAAGATTTTCCTTCAAGGTCATATGGCAGGTACCGTTATTCTTAGGCTTAAAAATAAAATTTCAATTTCCCCTCTGAGGAATGCCAAAATAATCACAAATACCAACCTTGAGGGTAATCGCTTAAGCCGTTTAGGCTGTAGCTCGTTATACATACAGACGGACAGACTGACAGACAGACAGACATTTTTTGCCGATCACTTTTTTAGACTTCTCTATTATCGTAATGTCATGTTTGATTGTTAGAATTTTATTTTTCTTACGAATGCATAACTTGCCTTATACTATAGTACATATAATCGCAAGTAAAAATATAAAAAATTACAATGACAGTTTAATTTTGCGTCATTTTTCGTAAAATGTCATGCTGTTTTATGATAACTTTGCTAGCAAAATATATTTAAGTCTGATACCGAGCTAAGTTTTATTTTAGTGTGAATTTGAGTGATTTTCAATTCCAAGTCGTTCACGTACTCATAAATTTGACATAAGAGAATGCTTACGAGAGAGTAAAAAAAATGTCCAATACCTGTGATTTTCATTCCAAGAAATTTTTTCGAATAGAAAATTAAAGTACCTACAGCAAAACAAACGCAGTTAGGATGGCAGTCAATTGAATATTTTTAGGTTTGATTCCGTACTTTCTGCACAGAAACTCCAAAAATGTCAAATCTCGTAGAGTGAGGATGAAATAATTTTCTCAGAAAGTATACACACATCGCAGCGCAAAAGTACTGGAACAATTTTAACCTCCAGAAATTAAATTCAAATAAATACAAAACAAAATTCAAGTTTAAAATGATACACTAATGGTACACTAAAAGTCACTTGCACTTGGCAGCATATGTTCTATTTTTTTTTGATTGCTTACAGATACTTTGCTGATCCATTTTTACATGCGATATACATAGGTACTAAAGATATTGTTTGGCGTAGGTCTAAATAGGTATAGTATAGTCTACATTTTGGTTATTAACAGTATCGGCCATAGAAGCATTTTTAACATTTTTGATTTGCTCATGAACGGCTCTACGGATTTCTATCAAAATTTATATAAAAGAGGAACTTCAAGATTTAAATAATATTATGCACCAAAATTTTCAAAAAATACTCTTTTGGATCTTTAAAAAAAAAATTATTTTTTTCGAATTTCAATAATTCGAAATTGTTTATTTTTCTTTTCAAATAATGTTTTAAAAAATATGTACTCTTAAGAAGTTTAATATAAAAAAAATATATATATGTGTGTATATTTAAAAGAAATCAAATAAAAAAATGTATATTATTTGCTTCCACAACATCGCGTATTTATAAAATGTTTTCGTTTAGAGATCAATGATGTTTTGGAAGAACGAATTTCACGCTTTTTGCTTAAGTCAAGAGGTGATTCTGCTGATTTTAAACTACAAATCTACAAAAAATTAAAGTAAGATATATTTCGTAAGTTGTACACGGGCTTAATGAATAATGACGATGACTTAAGTCGTTTTTCATTGAAGAAAAGATATCTGGTTTTTGCGAAAACATTTTGCCGTATAGCATTTTTCTTATTTATAAAATAAAAACAATTTTAAATTAGATATGAAAACGAAAGAGCAGATCTCTCTAGCTTTTGGGAGATTTGATCTGCATCGAGTTTTAAAAAGTTTTTATCTAATTTCTTATGATGACTTACGATAACGTGCTCTATTTATTTTACAGCAACTATGCTGAAAATGTTTGAGATTTCATAGAAAAATTACATTTGCCACATTTACAGGATTGGAACACTGCATTATAATCGTGCAAAAAGTCCAATGTCTGACATTTTTTGTGTCATAAAAAATGTTGCAAAATGCAAGTGACGTTTAATTATACCAATGCCTTGGCAAAGTATAGGTACATAAAATACATAGTGTGTAATGTTACAAATATTGTGGATACACAATTTAACTCTGGAATTTTCGTCAGTAAAAAAAATTCTGAAAAAGCACATATATTTGAAACGTAATAACATCTTAAAATGTCAGTTATTGTTACGAAGTATTTTAGTATCCACATGAAAACAACTAAAATTTGACACCTACACACATTTTATAGAGTTCGCAAACTCTTGCAATCAACACAATAATTTAGTGTAAACAAATTCCGTGGTAATCAAATATAAAAACTCAAGTAATACTTAAAACGAAATTACTCTGGGTGATTTACTCAAAACAAATTAAATAAATTCCCCTTAACTTATTACTAACGGAAAATCACCTATACATAGGTATACATATATACGATTATACTTGTTTTATTCGTAATTCACTTGGTTTAATGATTGATATAAAATGAATAATTAAATTTTGTCATTCAACCCAAGTCAAATCTTGTGGTTAATGGGAGCACGTATCATGAAATTCGTACAAAGAATCTTCTGATTCACTGTACGAGTAGTAGAAGTAGACTCATTTTGATTTTCTAAAAACAACCTTAAAAACTTTCAGTTGATGCAGAAAAAAATATTAAATGTTGAACTTCCGCCCGGAGAGTACATATATTTATCAACAAAGCCAGATAAAACGGCAAATAATGTTTTGCATACTAATTTGGAAAACCGACTTGAGAAGTTTAAGGTTCGTCAAACATGGGCACAAAAAATATGATTCAATTCTTAATTTGTTTTATTTTTTTGTTTTGGTGAAAAAAATTAACAGAATCACAATCTCTTCTCATCACAATTAATTGTTAGTAAACAGCGCATAAAACATTCCCATTGAAGTTTTAACAGCAGCCGATCGGCCTCAAAAAGTCCATCTGGCATTTAGCTCGACATTTTGACGAAACAATCAAATTAAGATGCATTTGTTATTCACGACATTTTCTTCATCATCAACAATAACAAGTCAGGGGGTTATAAAAATAAGAAACCTCATCAAAAGTAGCAGAAATCGCAACTTAAGTTCCATATTATGCTGATGGATGCTTTCGAAAAGACATGCCACCCAACTGTGACGTTGATGCAATATTGCAACTTTAAAGACCAATGGATAACTTATTGCAGTCAAAATGGTCTATGATGTTCTTTTGTCTTCTTGCAGAGTGCATATGGGAAAAATTGCGTTTCATGCTCAAATAAGTACAGTAACGACCACTTGCTGTTTGATTGCAAAACTGTAGGCGTACCATGTGTCTGTGTCGGTCTTTATGTCAGTTCACAAAAAAATTAAAAACAAAAGATTTAGCGGAAGAATGTATTACCCAGTAACCTTGTCTAAAATAGGTTTTTTTGGTGTTTGCCAATCCAAAAAAGGAAATTGCTCTTGCGTAAAGTTCAATGCTAGTTAGTGTCATTGAACGGATTTCGGAAATTTGATTGTGGCTTTTGGTGGAAATAAAAATATTCTGGTTATAACTATTTTATTCGATGAGTAAAAAATCGTACTTGCGTAAAGATTTCAGATTGATGATATAGTTCCTTAATTTGTGTTAAAGCTTACCTACTGATGAAATCTACAGTTATTTTAGAAATATTTCAAAGTCGTATTTCATATTTTCTAGCACCATTCAGACTATAAAAGGTCGAAAGAAGGAAAAACTTACCCAAATAGCATACATAAAAAATTTCCCCTGGGAAAAAATAGGGAAAAAATTTTATTGCGATTCAAATGAAGAAAAACCGCTAAAATTTGAATCGTACAAATATTTTTTTTTTATTCATAAACACAACAGAAGTTGATATTGATAAATAATAAAATTCTGTAGACTCTGGCGGTAAGCTGATTAACGTCTCACGATAGATTCGATTATTTTCAATTTTTGTTGAAGAACTTTATTTATATTTTTTTTTTCATTAGACAATTATTGTAATCTTGTCCAGAGAAATTTATGCGCTGCCTGGGAAATTATTTTATTCTCGCGTGGGCGCTATCTTCTGTGAAAAAAAACAGAAGAGAGACGAGAAAAGAATTTGACTGTTCATCATATAAGAATTCGTAGATTTTTACCAAATATTTTTTAACAAAGCTTATAGAGATTTTGATTATCTATCTTAAACACAAACCTCTATTAATTTTATTTGTAAATATTTGAATCAAGTTTAATTTCATTTCCAACGATCTGTATAATTATTTACTTTTAAAGGATATGGACATATTTCTCCTCGAACAGAATGGGGAAAGGTTTGCACGATATTTTACGCCATTGTTGGAATACCATTGATGTTGCTGTGCCTGTCTAATATTGGTGATGTTATGGCAACATCATTTCGGTAAACAAAAATATATCCTATCATACAACTTAACTATGACTATAAACGTTAATATGTATTTCAGATTTACCTATTGGCGAGTCTGTTGTTATGTCTGTAGCCGAGAACCCCGTCGCAATCGCAGGTCAAGAGCTCGATCACGAGCTTCAAGTTATCGGTATTCAACACGATCACAACCACCTCCGTTTCGCAGAGGTATGAAAATATATCCACGCTCAGCCGACTCAGGTTTCGGAACCTACGAGACAGGTCTGTCGCATGCCTATTCTGATCCTGAGTTAAGAACAATTGGCAAAATGGAGAATGTACGCGATTTCTATCGAGGTGGATCACATCAGCCACAAAACAGTATGCACCATCACCATCAGCACCCGCAGAACCACCCAGGTCGAGGACCACCGACTCGGGATAACCGGGCAAGTCGACAGACAGTATATGAAGAACAAGAATATGATCACCGAGGATCCATGAACAGAAACTCGCGCTTTAGCAATCGACAGAGAACTCGAGATCGTATGCGTGATCGACATACAGTAGAGCGAGAACGTAACATCGGAAGATCAAGACAGCAATTCGATTCGACAGAAGATTTTGAGCTGCCGCCGCACAAACGAGCCCAGAGTGTTAGATCGATGCGCGTTCCAAATAGCAATCCACGGGAAATGAACAGAAACTATTCACAAACCCTTCCGGCAAATACACGGGGCCGGTCAATTCTAAATGCTCCTAAGATTCGAGCCAAATCGGTTGATCCTCGTTCGTCGGCTCATTATGAAGATGTCGATGATGAAGTTATACGAAATACTCCAATTCTTTGTAATCGTTATGCAATTGATGAACTTGATCGAAGATTATCCAACGAACAAAGGCACCATAAAAGTTCTCCTCGCTCACAATCAATGCCTAGACACCCCAAGAGCAACATGGATCAACCAATCCATATTCCCGGAACTCCACACAGTCAGAGGCGTGGAAGTCTGAATGCGCCAATTCCATCAAGATATGGCAACCGATTAGAACTGCCAGACCCTAATCCAATGCCAAGGAACAACAATAAACATCAGCAGCGTCGACCATCGCGATACGAAGATTTCGAAGAAGATTTCGAAGACTTCGATGGTTCGTACGATGATCTTCCAACGCATGCGCCACGTGAACGAGATCGAAGGCCTCGTCGTGAAAGACAAGGTAGGCACAATTGAATATATCACCGATACGTTTGTTTTTGTTGATTTAAATTAACAGTTTGAAGTATTGTTTTTACAGAACCTTTACCACCTTCGCCTAGAATTATGTCACCAATGGGCTTTGCAATCCGTCGACAGACTAGAGCACGGCCAATATACGATGACGAAGATTCGTATTTTGAAGAGGAATGGGATAATTATGGTGATATCTCACCCAAAGATAGACCCGTTCCAATATGGCTGTGCGTATTTCTTGTCATCAGTTATATTATAGCTGGAGCATTTCTCTTTCATCAGTGGGAGGGTTGGACTTTCCTAGATTCGGCATATTTTTGCTTCATAACCCTAACAACTATTGGTAAGCTACATCTAGTGTTGATTCAACACACAATCAATTTGATATTTTTAATTCAAAGGCTTTGGAGATTATGTGCCCGCTAGAGGAGTTAAAGAAAACTCACGTGAATCAATTGCTCTCTGTTCATTGTATTTACTTTTTGGAATTGCTCTTCTTGCTATGAGCTTTAATTTAGTACAAGAAGAATTTATAGCTAATGTCAAAGAAGTTGCTAGACGACTCGGCATTCTAAAGGAGGAAGAAGATGATGATGACTAAACATTGTGTATTTTCTGTTGAAAACATTTTCTCTTATATTCATTCCGAGATCATTAGAAATTTGAAATAAATTTAATAATTTGTTGACGACACCATATTGAATTAGAAATATTGCTAACAAATACCAGGTGGTATTAAAAACTAATAACCCTATTGGAAGAAGCTAAAATGTTGTTACTAATGATTTGTATATACATACATATGTACATACATTCCTAGGTTATATATACAAAACCCAATGACGGAAGATGTCAATCGTTATTTTATTATAGCGATTCATGACTTATTGAGGTGTTTTGTGTATCTGTCTACTTCACATATATTAAAGTAGAATTGCCATTTGGCGCCATTTTTAAGAATTATAGCATATTTCCATAGGATCATTAATTTTGCTCCACCTGGTATCTAAAAAAAATATCTAAAAATTGAAATTACTCGAGGATTTGGTTTATGTCAACAAGGAGTTGTATCAGTCAAAAAACACTTGTCCAAGAAAACTGTTGATCCGTCGATTTGTTTCCAATCATAAAGTATAGCTTAGAAGTTGCCATAACTGTCAGTAACGAATTTTTAAGTTGGTGCGCATTTCTTTTCCAGCCAAAATCACATTACGAATTTTAAGGTGTGCACGGTCTGGTTTGTGATAGATAACAAATGATTATGAAGACATATAATTTTATCGGTATTATTTTCATGGCATTAGTCATTGCAAATAACTTTTAGTCACTCCCAATATTTTAAAAATTGGAAAAAGTACCTTAAGCGGGTATTTATGGCAATACTATAAACATAAATACAGTGTTGCGAATTTATTTAATAAAGCAAATAGTTAATCTGCATTTGAATTTTTTACTCAAAATTAATTGAAGCTCTTACGGGTTTTTTAATCTATTACTTTTTTTTTAATTTAAGATCAGTGAATTTAGACTTTAAAAAAAAATAATTAGAAATTAATTTTACCCAAATTTGGATTATAAATTCTTTAATTTTATCAATCATTCATCATTATTAACTTTTGAACTAAACGTGGACTTAAGCTTACAAAGACCTTAATCTTTTGCAACCCAGGACCAAATTAGTTCCCGTAGAAAAGTAGTTTGTATACCAATAATATACATATTCTAAGTATTAATATTTACATACTCTTTTATTATAAATTAATATTTAAAAAATCAGCATTTCTTGGCAACCCCTAGCTACGGCCATGAATAATACCTACTTAGATAAACTTGAAATGTAAAATTACATCTCCAAATATACTAACAAATAGCTTCTTTTACCTCAACTAATTTTGAACTTTTGTCTCGATCAGAAGATCAAATTGTGACGATTTCATCTAATTTTTTTTAAAACCATTTCCAATAAATCATAAAAAGTGGGCAGATTTTACTAAATCAATTTTTGTTATTTTTTTGTCTTGTTTTTTAAAATAAACTCTGAAAAATTCTTAAAAAATGTTTGGATCTTACTTAAAACGTTCACCTAAAAAGATGATAAAAGTGGGCGTGGCAATGGGGGAAATTTTCTAAAGTCAATTCCTTTTTTTTTCTTCATACAAATAAACTCTGAAATTGTTTTGCAAATAATTTGAGTCGTGTTCAAGAAATAGAGGCATTTCCAAGAAACCCTGAAATAAAAAGTGGGCGTGGTAAAAATCCATAATACGTAATATCCCGAAAATTCTAAAACCCAGAAAAACCGAATATTAATTAGAAACAAGATCATGAAGTCATATTTTGATTAGATTTTTCATGGGATTTGTTTTTAATAATAACCAAAAACACCCTGTAATTCAAATAAACGATTTTTATTTAAATTTTTTATTATAAGCAAATACCATAAACGTATCTGTATTATCCTTATCTTAATTGTTTGTCAGTTCATATTACGAATGAAACATCTCACTATCTTTACAAAAAAAAGGTATCTTACCCATTAAAGACCTGTTGCTGATTTTTTAAATACCAAGGCAGTACATTGCGGTATGTCTCATTGTAATAATCATTATCAAGAAATTGTTGTTAATTACTCAAAACGTACACAAATAACAGTTTGTCGAGAGATATGATTTTTGGTTTTCATAAAAAAAAAATAAAATAAATAAAATCTTCTGACAAAACAACTCTTTTTATCACCTTTTGTTCTCACCTAAATATCTTATTGAATCTACTGTGATCTTGTTATCTTAACTTGAAAGTTATTTGTAAATTGAAATAACTGTGAATTAGATTTCTGTTAGATATAAAATCTTTTATGAACAAAACGGTGCTCTATTGCAACTAAGAAATACATTATTTAATAATTATCGCAGATACGAGTAGTAAACCAAACCTAAAACACAGAAACCGTTTCGGTCGTTTTTGTTAAAGCATCATGAAATTATTTTGCATTACGTTAGTTTTAGCCTTAAGTCAATATAATATCTTCGCCGCCGAGGAGCCATGCTGCGAAGACTATTGTCTAGGGAAAGATACTGAGCGACTACAGACCCGAAGATTCACTTCGAAGACTGCCTACCAATTTGTTAGGGGTAACGACTTGGACTTAGGTTTTCAAATACCAAGTAAGATGGATAATTTAATTTCATTTAAATTTCTGACCTGATTTTATTTTTATGAACATAGATTGTTCTGCTACAAAAATTTGGATAATGAGCCGACATGGAACTAGACTGCCCTATCGAGATACCATACTAAATGCGCCCAAACTTGAAGAGGTAAGAAATGTTTAAGGTTCTTTTTTAGTCTTGCACAAAAAACTATCCGGGGAAAAATTTTATCTGGAAACTTAAACATGATCCAGTAACTACGTTTTTACATTTTTCTTCAAGAATATTGTCAAACACTAAAGTGCCTACATATTCTGTCAGTTTAATTTTTTCTTACTGAACGCAAATGAGTCAACCCGTCAGACACATGTTTTTTTTTTTAATCAAGTCATGTGACTTGACTCTATGCTCTCTATGATAGATGAAATTTATGAATTTGATTTTGAGCTTTAAACAGATGAGCCGTCTTTTTTTTTAAATTCGGTTAAGCAAACAAAGTTACAAAATTAGGCTACAGTCTTAGCCTAATCTTTTTTTATTTTTAAAAGTAAATATTCTTCAATGTACAATGTACACATCATCTTTTCCTATGACCACCTAGGTTTCTACAGGTGTTTCAGCTTGAAACATCCGCTGCTACTCGTGTACCGTGGCAAACGTCTTGTTGCTGATAAATTTTAAATGATTTGAATCGAACTCAAGTTGAGGTTTTGATTATCAACACCGAATCGAAAGATTTAATTGCAACGGAATCGAAATTTATTTGAAATACTGTCATCTCGATTATTTAATTCCTTGATCCATCAGGTCTATATGTGTTAATTTGAATCGATGCAGCTCCCAAAATTGAAACAGTTCGACGAATTCTATTTCAACTTTTTCGGCATATAAATCAAGAAATAAACAAAAATACTTAAATTGTTTCAAAATTATTACTTCATGTCTGTATTCACAGTACAAAAATAAAACATAATTTAAATAAATGTAGAAGTCTTGAGCGAAGATAACCGATATTTTCAGGAAGTGATTTAAGGAAATATACATTGACATAACGTCCTCTAGTGTATAACAAGACGTTCAACAGCAATTTGTGTCCAAAATACATTCTATATGTTATTAACAAAATATTTACAAACATTTTAACAGATTTAATAAAATGACCCCTTATCAATTTAATAACATAATTTTCGTAACATGAACCTAAGTTTAAAGTAGGATTTACTAACTATTTCTTAGTTTTAAAGACTTTTAAACTAATCGGTATATGTTATGTACTTCATATAGGACAAGTTTTGAATTTAAACAAAAATTGAAATCGAGATTTTGATCAAACATTACATTACGATGCTTGGGAACACGAAAAAAGTGAGTCCATTAATTCCCTCTGTCGACCTACGGCCTATAAGCTACTGTAGCAATTGCCTTCAAACTTGGTATTTATAAGCGCCTTATTTTTTAAATATTTTAATTAGACACAAAACTAACGATATTTAGAACATACAATTTGTTTTATAAATCTTAATTATCTCAAAAGCTGCTTTAACGACTTTGAAAACAATAATTCTGCATCAGCGTACTATTTCAGGTCATATGTATGTACATTGTTACGTTTTGGTCAACAATTTGTAAATAAGATGTTTTGCAAGAGAACCATAATATTTTTGATTTTCGACTTTCCCAATAACGGCTCAATGGATCATAATTTATGTATATACAAAACGTCCTTCAAAATTTGAACATAAATAACTGCATACCAAAATTTTCGAAAAAAAAAATTTGTTTGGTTTAAAAAAATGTTTTTTTTTTTTGGAAATTCAATATTTGAAAAACGGGTGTGGCCTTTTTTATTTAGCTATTTCTACTAAGAAGAAGGAGGGACCAGATGTAAACGGTGATTTTTTAAGAGCTTGGTTTTTGAAAATTCCAAAAAAACACAGAAACTTGTAAAAAGTGAATGAAATTTTTATTTGGATCGATAAATCAATTTCTGCCATTTACTTTTTAAAAATAATTTCACTTAAATGTTGCCCGTGGCTACGCTTCAGGTGGTCCATTCTGAAGGTCCAATTTTGGCAAACTTTTTCACAAATTTCGGCCGGAATCTCACCAATGACGCGTTCAATGTTGGCTTCCAAGGCAGCAATCGTGTTTGGCTTGTCCCCATAGACAATAGACTTAACATAGCCCCACAAAAAATAGTCTAACGGGGTCAAATCACATGATCTTGGTGGCCAATTGACTGCGCCAAAACGTGAGATCAACTGCTCACCAAATTCGCCTCTCAATTGATGCATGGTTTCGCGTGCAGTGTGGCATGTGGCACCGTCCTGTTGGAACCACATGTCGACCGAGTTCAATTCTTGCATTTTCGGCAAAAAAAAATCTGTTATCATCGAACGGTACCTTTCTCCATTGACCGTAACCCTGCGGCCTTCATCGTCCTTGAAGAAGTACGGCCCAATGATGCCGCCTGCCCATAAGCCGCACCAAACAGTGCATTTTTCGGGATGCATTGGTAGCTGCTGAATTGCCTCTGGCTGCTCTTCACTCCAAATACGGCAATTCTGCTTATTCACGTATCTATTTAGCCAAAAATGAGCCTCGTCGCTGAAACGGACGTAGCTTGCGAAACACATTTTTCACAGAGCACGAATTTTGATAATAAATTTCAATAATTTGCAAACGTTGTTCAGCCGTAAGTCTATTCATGATGAAATGGCAAACAATACTGAATCGAAATGTCAAATGTTCGTGGAATTTGTCATGTGCGATCTGTCAAAAATATAAACGTCAAAAACCAAGTAGCAAAAAAATCACCCGTTACATTCATATTTTAATAAAAATAAGAGTACATACGCATGAATAATTTATTTTGACATTAGCACTTTATAACTATATTGGCTAGAAAATGTCTATATTCTATAAGAATTTGCATACCGGCAACATATGTATGTCCCTATGCACTGAGACAGTTGGTGCAAAAAACAAATGTGGAATTCTTTTCAACCAAAAATCCGATTTATTTTAGTAGATTTGCGATTTTTCTTAGACGTAAAATTCATGCCTGAATTGAGCTCCCTTGATCTTATGTTAGATCATTTTGCAAGCAAAAATTCTTAATAGATATAGACAAAGAATATAAGTCTTACTCGTTTTTGCCCTGCGTTCTTACCGTCTGATTTCAGGAATTAATATCAATTTATCCAAACAAAATTTAAAATATCGTTGAATTAGTTAATTAATCATAATTTTTGTTTTATTTTATTTGAAATTTCGTTAAAATTTTTACACAAAAATTTGGTACATACATATGTAGGTACAAGCTTTTTGTAGGTACAAATGTGAATAATATAAATTTTAAGTCGTACATCCTTTTTCGAAATTCTGAATTTGCAAACAAAATTTTATTTTTTTATCTTAAATGTATACAAATTTTGATCAAAATCGATAGGGCCATTAATGAGAAAGAAGCAAATCGAAAAAAAACGCTTCTATGTCAGGTATCGTTAATAACATTAATGTAAACTTTTTTTGGTAGCTTAAACAGGAAGTTGGAAAAAAAAAACTTATGCGTCGAGGTAAGTACATACAGACACACGGAATTGGCCCAACTTATTCGTGTTTTCCATCAACGTAATCCAAAGTTGACAAAAAAAAACCCAGAGTTTAGTTTTGTCTGCCAAGTGCACAACTTGCCCAATATTTGCAGCTATGTAATTTTTATTGGAAATGGAAATGACACTGGTGATTTCCGACCGGTACTGTATGATGTTTACGTTAACTTCCCGAAATGAAGAATAAAACGGGAAACATATTCCAGATGACATTTTGTTTAAAGAGGATGCGACCACAATCCATTATTCCCGCACCTTTTTCAATAAAACAAATTAAATAAAAAAACATTTTTTTTGTACAATGTGTAAGTAGGTGCCGTTTTGAACAACATCTATATGTAGAATTTTTTCAATACAGTCAGCACCAACGCACCGGCAGTAGAAACTGGCCAAACATATACCTTACGATTATATCATATGCGTTTAAAAAAAGTTAGAAAGTGGCTTTTAGTATTTCTGTTTTAATTTTTTTTAAAGCAAAATAATGTTTGGTAACTAGAAATTTTCACAAATTTTCCCAAACTCGTTTTTTTCCTATGGGCTTTGACAGCAAAATGTAAAAAAAATTTTACAAATTCGTACGAATTTTCACGTTACCAAATACATAGTTTCAAAACTAGAGCTTGGGTCAAAGCATGACAATTTAACCCAATTTTATTTTTGTTATTAATTTTCTTAATACCATTTAATAAATAACTTAACCCCCTTTAGATCAAGACAAAAATATTAACCAACTATTTAACTCTACAAACAAAACCGGACACTGGAGCTTTGTGTATGGAGGATTTTCTATCAATTCAATCATGGAAGTTCAATGCAAGTATTAAACCGGAAATGGCACGTTTGTTAACATTCCAGGTGAGAAAATTTTTTAAAAGTTCGAATTGTGTTTTGATTTTCATATTTTCCTGTTTAAATCAAATAACACAACTTCTTAACGAGGACCCATTTATTTATTTCAGGGCTGGGAAGATTTAAAGTATTTGGCAACAACTTATCAGCAAATTTTCCCCAATATACTCCCAAAAAAATATGATTCTGAAAAATTTGTGGTATGGTGCCATAAAATATTTTCTTTTTAAATTTTGTTTAATTTTTCTTTGCCATACAAGTTCCATCATACTCAAAACCAAAGAGCTGAAGAAAGTTTCAAAGCTTTTTCTGAAGGTCTTTTTGGACCAAATGCCTATCAAAATATTGACAGGGGCATAGTACCGGAAATTAATGACACTCTTTTACGAGGATATTTAAGCTGTCCGATTTGGAAAGAAAATAATTGGAAAATTTATAACACAAAGGAAACTGAATACTATAAGTTCAGGGAAACAGATCTTATGAAGAAAACTATTTCGGATATTTCTAGAAGACTTGGGTAAGATAAATCAATTGTTTTTGTCGACTTGTATTACTTAACATTGCATTATTATTTATTCGTTGAAAATATTTTTAATAAAAGTTTTTTGTTGGTTTTCTTTTAAGATTTCAGAATTCACTTGACTTTAAGGAAATCGAACTTATGTGGGATATATGCCGCTTAGAACAAGCTTGGCATGTTAATCGATCGAGTGTATGGTGTTCAGTAAGTGCAAACTTGTGTTTAAACATTTTAGATTAATTTAATTATAAATCTATTTAATAGGCTTTCACACCTACTCAATTAATTGTTTTGGAATATCTCGACGATCTTAAGTTTTTCCAAAATTCCGGTTATGGGCATGACATAAACTCCCGAGTTTCCTGTAACCTTGCCAAAGATATGCTTCAAAAGCTGAATAGCGATGATGATGCAGATGCGGTTGCATATTTTGCACATTCTAACACAATTGAAACTTTAATCACATCTCTTGGAATTAACAAAGATAGTGTTCCACCTACTGCTGATAATTTTGAATCAATGGCCGATCGAAAGTGGAAGACTAGTGTAATCAATCCGTTTGCCTCTAATTTGGTAGCAGTCAAATTTCAGTAAGTTTTTTTTCTAAATCTTAAACTTAACTCATATAATGTATTTAAAGGTGTTCATCAGAAAATTCCAATGAGTCAAATGAAAAAGCAATGTTTTTCCTAAATCAAAGACGTGTAGATTTAGATTGGTGCAGCCAAGGGCTTTGTAAATGGGCAAATGTATTGAAACAATACGATCATATTTACAAAGCCAATTGTACTGAATACTTCTGCAGTAAAAGTACAAACCACAATAATGCAGAGAAAATTACAGTTGTTGGTTTAACTATGTTATCATTTATGTTCGTTGTAGTAGTTTTATTAATTTAATTTAATAAAACCCAAGAAGAATAAAATTTATTTCTCTTTAATATTTAAAAAAATAAATATAAAATATATTATAATTAAGAAAAACTAAATAAAATTTCATTATAATTATAAATGTATTTTTATGATTCTTTTTGGAAATGTTTTCGTTTTTCGAACAAAGGAGACGTGAAAGTTTGATTTGGAATTTATTTGTTTTCGGAATTTAATTGTCATTTTAAACGATTATTTGTGTAAGCTTATGTCGTGGTGGGGGATAGGGTATTTAAAACAGCAGAACAAATTTCTAGAGAATATAACATCATCATCAAAGCAAAACCAATCTCTACAATTCAAAATTTAAAATTTATCGGTCGCACATCTTACAGCATACAATTCAGTCTATGTCGAAAATATGAGAGCTGTAGTGTGGCCAAGTATCATTTGATCTCTATTCGTCATTCTTCAAAGAATGTTGCCAAACACTTGTATTGGGTAATCTAGACAAATGAGGCCTCCTTTTCTAATAAACCATTCCTAATTAAAAAATAAACTTGATTTTTCACCATTTATTTTAAATACACTTTTAAGTACACTAAGAAATCCTTAATGTTGTGCCCTTTATTATTTTATGGGATAAAGACGCAGTTTTTCAGTTAACCCTGAGCTAAATTAACCCCGAGTTAACTAGAAAGCAGTTTTAAAATATTAAATATTTCTTTCAAATGTCAAAATTGTACGGAAATCTGTGTGCGGCACAATGGAAATTGTCATTTTACTATCGAAAAAGAGATGGCGGCACTATCGAAATTCGCCTTTCAATAGATTTGTACATCGACATTTGGATCAAGCGTCTTTTCTAAATAATTACTCAGATAATGCAGAGTTAAGGCTCAACTAAAACACAAAAGTGAGAAATACACACATACTTCCACGACCTAGTTGCGAAAAAGCAATCGAAAATGGAGGCTGTGGTGGGATTCAAACAAACGCATAAAAGAAATGATCTTGTCAATTAAAAGGTTTGCTCGCTTAAATTTGCTTTCATCAGAGGCATCTAGCAGTGATTTCGTCATCAGACTTAAACTAATTTTCTTTAACAAAAATATTGTAAATTAATTTTTATAATGATTGATAATTAACCATCGTTTTTTTCTGTTTAAAATTAAATGGGCACATTAAATCAACAATAAATACTCGTATCGAAACAATAATTGTGAAAATAAAAAGTGCATTTTATTTTTTTTTGTTACAAATAAAAACTTAAATTCTTATTTAAGTAAAGATTGTTTTTGGTTGTAATCGTTGTAAAAAATAAACTATTTTGTTTAGAATTTTTTTGATTGTAGGTACTCAAAATATTAGTTTAACATTCTATTGTTTAAAGCAGTCATAAAAGTTACAAAAAATACAAAACATGAAACACCCACTATTTTCATTGAGTCCAAAAACTAGAACTTTGATTTGGCATGTAAAAAAAAGGAAACTTAAAACAGTATTTAAGTCTAATAAATTAAGTAAACTATGGCAGCGACTAGGAAGGACAACAATGATAGTAAAGACGATATACTTGAAGCACCCGATTGGCAAAACATTTCCGCGCAATTTCCGTTGTAGAAATCGTTATAGTGTTTCATGACACTCGACCAATCACACAATCCCACACTGCACCAACTGAGAGTAACTGCTTTTTGATTTAGAAGGAATAGAACCTTTTCAGTATCCATTCCATCGGCAGGACAGCTAAAAAAACAAAGAAATTATAATCATTCATTTTTAAATGCATTTTATTTTTTAGAAAACTAACTCGTATTTAATTGCAACCAAATTTGAAGCAAATGGATCAATTTTACTAATTCTCCATTCGCGATTGTCCATGCTTTCGTAGTTGTTAGCTGTCAAAGCTTCTTCGTCCTTGTACCAACCAAGAGCTGTGATCATTGTCTGAATTAAAGTTGAATGGGCAAATGATGTTATTGCGTTAGGCTGAGTTTTGCTATTGAGATGGAATAGCATGTCCTTAATGATTTCGCATGGCAATTTGGAGTTGATTGAATTTCCATATCCTGACTTTTTGTAGTACCTTAGATCATCGTAGTATTCTAAGACTTTAAGTTGTGCCCGAGTGAAAGCCTATAGACGAATAAATTTAATACGATTATTATTTTTTTAAATTTAAATTTAAATTTAAAATTGACGCACACCACACCATGCACTGGTACGATCGACATTCCAAGCTTGTTCATAGCGACACATGTCCCACATCAATTCAATATCTTTGAACTCTAAAGAGTAAAGGAATCTAGAAAATATGAATATTAAATAGTTTTTTTTTAATAACAAAAAAAAGTAACAATTACCCTAGCCTTGCGGATATATCAGCAACTGTTTTATTCATTAAAGCCGATATTTTAAACATTTCAAATTCAGTGCCTTCCTTTTGGCTGTTGTTTTCCTCCCATTTAGGACAATAGTCATAGGGCCTCAATAAAGTATCATTTGCATTTGGTTTCGTTACATGTATGGTTTGCCAAACATTTGGACCGAAAAGACCCTCTGCGTATGCCTTGAAACTTTCTTCTGTCCTTTGAATATCAGTATGACGGAACTATTTGGTTTGAAGTTTCAAATTTAAAAAAAAATATGCTAAATTTTTGTTTTTCGCTTACCAAAAAGTTTTGAGATCTATAATCTTTGGTAAGGATATTTGGATAATACCGTTGGTAGATCTTTGCCAATTGTTTCATATCTTCCCAACCCTGCAATGAAAGAATTAGAAATTCAACAGAAGGCATTCAATTTTGACTTGGAAATGTTTTCAAAAGCAAAGTGCTTTTCTGTTTGAATTTGTGTACTTATTGCGAGTAAAGCTAGGGTAAGTTTTGCATTTGAAAAAAATAACGAGCTCGAGATCAAATTGTAGGTCCCGAAATTCCGCTACAAACTGTAGCTAATTTCTTCAAACTTGTTACTCAAACGTTTTAGGAGTTTGTTTCTAAAGTTTATATAATATATTTTGTTATTAACGGTATCTGCTATATAATCCTTTTTTGATTTGATATTCGACTTTCTCATAAACGACTCAACGGATTTCGATAAACAAATTTACATAGGTCAATCGAATTCTAAATAATACTGCATATCAAAATTTTTGAAAAATAATTTTTTGGTTTTTTAAAAACAAAAATCATTTTTTTTTGTTTCTTTTTTGAAAAACTCAATATTTCGGAAAGGGTGGATGATTTTTTGTTTAATTCTGTTTTTGAATCCATATTGTTAAATACTTTAAATTATCATAGCAACATTTTTTTATACAAAAAAAAATTAATAAATTTTGTATAAAAAAAATTAATTAAAAAACTACTTTAAAAATATATTTAGCCTTTTCTGCTAAGAATCTTGTACTTACGATGTGATCGAACATTAGAGAAAGTACATGCGATCCAGTCGTACTTTATTATCGTTTTTTAAACGTTAGACATGACTTAGCTACTCATATTAGGAGAAATGTAGTAAACATTGATAAGAAACATATAACCAAACAAAAAACGTGGTAATTTAGCTGTCGTATTGCATTGCAACTAAAAATTTAAGCGGATTGTAAGAAGGTGTTCTTTTTATAATAAACGGTGATTTTTTAAGAGCTTGGTTTTTGAAAGTTCAAAAAAACACAGAAACTTGTAAAAAGTAAATGAAATTTTTATTTGGATCGATAAATCAATTTCTGCCATTTACTTTTTAAAAATAATTTCACTTAAATGTTGCCCGCGGCTACGCTTCAGGTGGTCCATTCTGAAGGTCTAATTTTGGCAAACTTTTTCACACATTTCGGCCGGAATCTCACCAATGACGCGTTCAATGTTGGCTTCCAAGGCAGCAATCGTGTTTGGCTTGTCCCCATAGACAATAGACTTAACATAGCCCCACAAAAAATAGTCTAACGGGGTCAAATCACATGATCTTGGTGGCCAATTGACTGCGCCAAAACGTGAGATCAACTGCTCACCAAATTCGCCTCTCAATTGATGCATGGTTTCGCGTGCAGTGTGGCATGTGGCACCGTCCTGTTGGAACCACATGTCGACCGAGTTCAATTCTTGCATTTTCGGCAAAAAAAATCTGTTATCATCGAACGGTACCTTTCTCCATTGACCGTAACCCTGCAGCCTTCATCGTCCTTGAAGAAGTACGGCCCAATGATGCCGCCTGCACATAAACCGCACCAAACAGTGCATTTTTCGGGATGCATTGGTAGCTGCTGAATTGCCTCTGGCTGCTCTTCACTCCAAATACGGCAATTCTGCTTATTCACGTATCCATTTAGCCAAAAATGGTGGGTCGATTATGACGACCATAAAACGGACGTAGCTTGCGAAACACATTTTTCACAGAGCACGAATTTTGATAATAAATTTCAATAATTTGCAAGCGTTGTTCAGGCGTAAGTCTATTCATGATGAAATGGCAAACAATACTGAATCGAAATGTCAAATGTTCGTGGAATTTGTCATGTGTGATCTGTCAAAAATATAAACGTCAAAAACCAAGTAGCAAACAAATCACCCTCATTCTATATACTACTAAAATTATTGATTTTGATTTAAAAAATTAAATACACCGTTGGATACGTACTTACTCTTATGTTTGATCACATCATAAGCATAAGATTCTTAGTAGAAACATTAAAAAATATATTTTTAATGACGTGTTTTACCTAGTTGTTTTATAAAAAAAAAAACAATATAAATCTAAAAATAGAATTTTAAAAAAATCGTCTACCCGTTCTCGAAATATAAAATTTAAAAAAAATATATTTTTTTTTTTTCAAATCCAAAAAACTAAATTTATATTTATATTTCTTATATTTCTAAAATTTTGGTACGCGGTATTATTAAGAATTCGAAAAATAGAAATCCGTGGAGCCGCTTATGAGAAAGTCGAAAATCAAAAAAAGGTTGTCTGGCAAGTACATACCGTTAATAACAAAATATGTAAAAAAAATGTTGCACTAAAATATAGACTATACCCATAGTAGTGCACATACCTTTGTTTATCAAAATCTTTAATGCCGTTTTCGAGATAATTTTGATGGTAGACAAAATTTTATTGCAAGTAACGATTATTTTGAGGACTAAAAAAACGATTCAAAAATCAAATTGAGACAATCACCTAAAATGCTTAAGTACCAAGTTTAAAAAAACATCACTTCAGTCGTTTAGGCTGTAGATCGATCCACAGACAGACATGAGGAATTGCGGGACAAACTTTGTGTTCTCCATCATCGTAATGTCAAGTTTGATAAAAAGCTCGAATTCGATTATTTATTCAAATGCAAAGCTTGCCCTATAGTTCCCACATACACATATCGCAAGTAAAAATCTTTGCGAGTGTTTATAAGATATTTCGGATCGAAGTATTCCATTTTCAATATGGTTTTTATTTTACCTGTGCAGTCAACATATTTTCCTTTTCCGGTGTTATACTCGTATTAAACTTCCATGTTTGTATAGAAAACAAATCTTCCATACATAAGGCACCAGTGTCTGGTTTTGTTTTAAGAACTTTATAATTATTTACTATTTTACTCCGCAACTACAAATAAAAAAAGCATCAATATTTGTGTATAAAAAAGAACAATTTATCTATAATGCCAATTAAAATGTTACCTCTTCAAGATGACCTGCTTTTTCTATCGTTTTTGCTGATGGTAACCTTGTGCCATGTCTGCTGAGTGTCCAAATTTTTGTTGGTGAGCAATCTAATATTATTTTTTTATTAATTAATTTTGTTCTATAATTAGATATTCATTTATTTTCTTACTTGGGAGAATAGTTCGTTCGATATCATTGCCTTTTGCTAATAAATAGGCAGTTTTTGATGTGAATCGAAGAGTTTGAGGCCGATCTTTATCAGTTCCAAAGCAGTATTCTTCGCAACATTGTTGTTGTTGTTGTTGTGCGTAAACTTCGTATTGGTATAAAGCTAGTATCACTGTTATCCAAAGCACTTTCATTTCTAAAAAAAAAAATAATGAAATATTACTATTTATTTTCTAACATTTTATGTTAAAATTATTGTTAGCCAGAGTTTACGCAATAATACGCATGAAATTGATTTTTTACCAAAATCGGGGATGCCATTTTTGATGGTGGTATGACAGGTACCAATTTGTTTGGGCTATGATAGTTAAGAAGTGCTGTTTTATCCTCTTAACGATAAAGTATGTGTTTCCCTTTTGTGAAAAATATCTACCTTTTGTGATGGAGGAGTATCTAATTTTATTCGCTGTGTATTTCCATTGTCACACCCGTTAAAAAGCTCAACACCTAATTTGCATTTATTCACATATCAAAAATCATATTTATATGTGTGTATAAATTTAGGTACCTGTACTTCCGAAAAAACGCCAGTTTTGCGATGCTATAGACAACGCCAATAAGTATATTATTTTGTTTTTCTTTTTTTTTTTAATAAATTGATTAATTCAATTTCAATTAACCTCACCCAAGCCAAAGAATTGACAGTGGCTTGGCGCTTACCTTTTTTTCTTTTAAAAACAAAGTAAGGAAACGTTGGAACCATTTTTGTGATGAAATGATAAATAAAATTTTCTCTGAACGCGAGCCGGTAGAACTTTAATTTTCATTAGTATTTCTCAAGCATTTAGCTTATTACGTACAATGGTTTCAATAAAAAGAATTATAAAACAACTATAGTACGTCAGTATGTCTGTTCTACAAAAAATAGAGGAGTTAAATAATTAAGAAAATAATTCCACGCAGTCAGCAATTGAATTATCAACTTTATTATTACTATCAATACATGAGCTTGATGGTTTTTACGAGTATATTATCTTTTTAATTCCGCCTCATTTCCTTTTGTAATAATTATTATTATCTCTGTATCAATTGGATAGCATTTAATATAATTCATGATCAAGTTCAGGAAATACATCGATGAATAGGCAAACAAAGTATTGAATTTCATATTTAGATGTGTGATCACAATTTAAGGGTTTATAACGGGTGTTTTTTGCCCACCAATGCCTCCAAACATCGGTCTTTGACGACCGATGGCATTACCATTAACGAAGGATGTTACCGATCGACTATATAATTTTTAATTTCCCAAATTTAGTGATACAAAACGTGAACAACATGTAGTTTCCACAACAGAGCTCTACGAGTCACACAACAATTGTTATAACTAATACTCGTCCATTTTGACATTTCATACACATTACTTTCTACAATGTCGAAAACTACGAATGTCAACGAAAAACTGTCAAATTCTTTCCCCCTAGCGCTTGCGAATTAGTAAAATATGTCCATGAGATGCGAATTGTCCAAGAAATGTGTTTGGACAAAATTATGAAAACATTACAAATGAAGATAAAAAGAAAAAAAAGTTGCGAGGCGTGTTAATAGGTTTTATCGTTAAACTTCAATAGGTTTTCTTAGCAACCCCAAGAGTTTTCAAGAAACCTGGGTCTTCGGTTCTCAAAAATAATGTTATGTGTTGGAAAAGCAAGGTATGTCCTCGAATAATTAAAACTTACAATATGTTTAATTTTAATTCTTTATTGCATTAGTGCAAAAACACAATCTTCGACTTCAAAGATTTTTATTTCCGTGTATGAAATTAAATTCCAGCATTTTAATATCCATTTGAAAAATAACAAATTTCTTACAAAACGCTAATCCGCAAAACAATAGCTTCAGATTAGGAATGGTTGAAAACAAAAAACAATCGATGTTGTAGAAATCAATTAGGGAAATTCGTTAAAAAATATCGATGTTACTAATTCGATAGTTATTAACATCGATGATGAGTGATCAATGTTAACATTAATGTTTTCTCAATATCGCTCATCACTACTTTAGATCTCATGTCACTTTGACAGTTTATTTGTTTAACTTAACTCGCTCCAGCTCAAAACATTCAGGATTACCCCCGGTCCCAACTTTCGAATCGATAAAAGCAGTCGATAAATAAAAAAAATAAGTTTGTGTTGTTGTTAAGATGCCAAAATGACTGTTTTCAATTTATCGCCTTCCATTGCAAAATCCCAGTCAAACAAATTAAAAATTTAAGGTATCGCCACAACTTACAGAAACCCATTTTTTCAGAGGCGTTAAATGAGGAAATGTTATCGCCTGAGTTACAGAACATGGGCCCGGGATTAGTTCTAGTTTTTCAAATAACCCTAGAGTGACTTCAGGGATCAACGAACAAACACATTACAACATCTTAAAATAATCAAATTTATCGTGTGGAAAGACTTTTTCACTACTAACTTTTTTAAACATTTTCAAGAATATGTATTTGTTTTGACGTTTCAAAAATTACTAAAATGTTAGTTTAATACTTTTCTGATACTTTTTCGCTCCCTAAAAGAGTTTTAGCAGCACTTTTCAAGAAATGACAGTCTGTGCATTTTTGTGTAATGTGTACGGGAACATAGCTAATCCCTGATTTAGGTTAATCCCGAGCGAAAAATATATTCGTTGAAGTGTGGATCGTATAGGCTATAGAGGTGACAGTTCGTAACAATCCGATTGCAATTCACGACAACCAATTTGTTTTATCAAATTTATCTTATTTTTAAAATTAGATAATTTTTGTTTTAAATCCAATTTATTCGTTTACTTGTCGCTTGTGGGCGCTCAGCTCAAGTAAGAATTTATAAACCGTACAGTCGTGCGTTGTGGATCGAAAAACAATAAAAATAAATTTGGTTCGCAACTATTTTAAAATAAATATGCAAAAGTCGCCACCTACCGGAAGTAACATTTTGTAGATTCTAAAATGAGCATGAATACTTATCATTTCTTCAAAAAACATTCATTAAAATCAGAAAAAAAACAGGGAAACGCTTTTATCTAAAAATATGAAAACTTTATAGACACGTCATTTCAAGTTAACACGGTAGTTTAATATATTAAAAAGGATATTTCATTGGTTCTTTGTCATATCTTAACCATATTTTCCACAGCAGTTGTGCGTCTTTAATAATTATGTTTCATGATACTTTATTGTCAACATAATTATTTTTGTCAGGATAATATAACTATGCCTAATGATAGAATACCCCTTTTGTTAGTTCTAACAAATTTTGTAGTAATTTTTGGCCCTTCTATCTTCACTCTATTAATACTCTATTGTTCACATGATATCTAGATTAATGACATAATTAATGAATAACATTGTCCAACCCTCTTTCTCTTTTTAGACTCATCGTTTAAGCAGAAGCACATTATTAATTGGCTTAAACATATCAATTAAATCCCACACAACAAAGTACCTTTGTCAACAAAATATGAAGATTCTCATAAATTTTGGTGTTTTTTTTACGGAATTAAAAAAATCCACTAACTACAGGCCAAAAACCTTTTTAGAAGTGTCATAAATCATATGTATGGTCGTTAAAGATTTTTTTTTTATTAATTTAAATAAAACTTTTAGACCAATTTAAGTCCCAACACTTGGGATTTCCAAACCTCCTAAAAGAGCTTCTCCTAATTAAGTAATTAAATCTAATGGCTCCAATCAAGCCATGCTAAAAAAATACTACAAATTACACCTATCCAAAACCTATAACTTTGCGAATGAAAACGAATCGATAGTTTAGGATGACCAACAGATCCTCACTTATACGAGCAGACAAAAATAGAGTCTTAACATATAAGCTCCATGCAGTGTGAATATTTTTTTTTTTAAATCCTCCTACTTATGTATAATGTAGGTCACCAACTTTAACCCACCAGGACTGCTTTGCTGATTTAACTATCTCATGTTCCGTGCCAGGGAATTAATAAATGGTCACGTCGTTGTAGATAAAAGCGAAGGTCATCATTATATACATTTATAGTGTAAAGCATATAGCGTGCGCCTTCCTTGAAATTATTTATCGGTTGTTATACGCGCGGTCAGTGATGTTGTTCTTGTTACGATGTATATACGGTTGACTTCTTTTTGTGGGCTTGGTCGAGGGTTTTGTTTTTCTATACCTACTCCGAATGATGCACACACATATGATTCACTATGAGTTCCACGTGAAATCTATTATGTCAGGCCAACTAGGACATCGGGGAATGGGTAATTTCTTTCTTTTTGCAACATTGTTTTGCTTCTATTGAATTTCTAATCCACAAACTACCTATTACATGAAAATAATGACTGCCGTGTAGACACATGACCTAAATTGAAAAAAAGTTTATTTAAGGATAAATTATTTATTCCTCACGGCGCGCGGCGGACAGTGTGTAATTTTGTCAATCTGGCGGATACTTTGGTATCATATGAAAGGTAAACCCTCCGGCAATAGAATGGCACACACAAAAACAAAAAATTGTGTTTGCTAGCAACAGATTTAGCCCTAGACTTAGTTCTATAAATCTAGCCCTAGATTTAGCTCTATAAATCTAGCCCTAGATTTAACCCTAGACTTAGCTATATAAATCTAGCCTAGACTTAGCTATATAAATCTAGCCCTAGATTTAGCACTATAAATCTAGCCCTAGATTTGGCCCTAGATTTAGCCCTAGACTCTATAAATCTAGCCCTAGATTTAGCTCTATAAATCTAGCCCTAGATTTAGCACTATAAATCTAGCCCTAGATTTAGCTCTATAATTCTAGCCCTCAAGAATTCGGTCTGGCAGACACAGACAATGTCTCTAGAGTGCTTTAAGCGTATGTGAGCTCAATAAGTAGCAAATTACTGAAAAGGTGTGATCGAAGGGGGCGAAATCTGGAAAAAAAATGAAAAAGCCAATGAAATATGGTGGCATAAGGAAGCCAATCTACCAAAAAGTATTATAGAAAGTGTTCCATAAACCAGTTCGGGTCCAATAGGGGGATACCCCCTAAGCTATAGGTATTCGATGAATGCACACTTAGGGTCCAAAAAAGTAAAATTAAGGAATTGGTTGGCTCCAATTCCAACTCCAAGTGAAATCGCACTTATGAAATAAATATATGAGATCAGCTGGGAAAAGAGATACAGCTAATTTAATGAAGCAGCTTGCAAATTGTTCTCCTCAAAGAGCCACAGAAATCAAGAAGCAAGATTAAGCCAAGAAAAGGGGGAAAAAATCTCACCCGAAGAAGCCCTTGTGCTCGTGCTATGCGACAGCTGCTGAAAAGCTTAATGCTAATGTTTACCTGATATATTACCTAATGCAAGAATCCAAAAAAATAATTATTCGACAGAAGAAGCATTAACTGTCTGCACAAATAAAATTGCAATCATTGCTGGATTTAACAGTGAAACTAATCTCCTAGACTAAATGCCGTAAACGCTAATGATGGCAACACTCAAGGAAAGTTTTTTCGAAATCCAGAAATAACAGGGCTAAATATTGACTTAGTCAACAAAACAAAGAGTATATGCGTTTTCGAGATCATTTTAGTCGAAATTCTTCACGACAAAACTCGAATCGAGATGTGGTAAACATTTTTTTACTTTTCTCGGATCCATATCTTTCGATCCGTAGTACAAAGCTTTGTAGAAAATGAAGCCTACTTGCCCTAGAATTTATTGCATTAATAAAAGCTACAGATTTGTAAACCTCAAGCTCGGATGAAGAAGATTAATAAATCAACTAATAAATCAATAAATCAGAAAAAAACAATGTCTTTTTAGGCTATTATTGAAATAAAAACAAATTTGAATAAAGTATTTAATTACAATGTTTTAGGGCACTTTCAAAGTGCCGTATTATTACTTGCGATATACATACATAGGTACTATAGGGCAAGTTTTGCATTTGGAAAAGAAAATCGAACTCTAGATTTCAATCGAAGTTGACATTACGAAGATAGAGAGCACCAAAAAACGTGGGTCCCGCAATTCCGTCTGTCTGTCTGTCTGTAGAACGATCTACAGCCTAAACGGCTAAACCGATTTTGTTCAAACTTTGTGATTAGGCGTTTTAGGTGATTGTGCAAAATAGATTTTTGAATCGTTGTTTTAGCCCCAAAAATAACGGTACTTTCCATACAAATTTTTCTACCATCTTAATTATCTCGAAAACGCCTTTGATAAAAATTAATGTGTGTACTACTGTGGTTATGGTCTACATTTTGGTCAAACATTTTTTTTTTAATATTTTGTTATTAACGGTAGGGGTGACCGGGGCTAGTTGTCCTCAGGGGCATGTAGACTAACTACGCATAACTTCAAACCTACACAATTGTATGCATGTTTTTTGTTGCCCTTGTATTAACCACAGCTATCTGCATAGCCTCACATTGTCTTTCGTGAGGAGTGTATGTAGTTCGAGAGTTATTGGGAAAAAACTATTTTTTTCATTTATAAGTAAATTTTTTGTTTTCATTTGTTTTGCTTTTTTCGGTGCATCTTATGTGTCTGGCGGAGACTTTTTTGTTGCATACATACAATATGTGTGTCTGACTTTGCGTGTTTGTTCTTTTAATTCTATATATTAATTCCCCGTTACCGAAAAATTGACTTTCAGTGCCACAAGATCATTCGGAGTTAGTTGACTCATTTTTGTTGGGGTAAGTTGTCTCATGATTTGCTCGTGTGATTAACAGCAAAAAGAACTTTTGTAAGAAAAATATCCTGAGGCACTGCATGGAGCAATCTCTAATGGGCCGTGCTCATCTATACTAATCGAGGAAATAGTATGGTACCTATACTATTTCTATTCTACACTATTTCTGTTGCTCATTACAGTAGTGGGTTTAATTACGAAACCCCGTGAATGAAAACATTTATCCTGATTCAGAGCTTATGGGCTATTTTGCATCTGACAGGTATTACAAAATATCTAGCAATCAATGTATTTCTGAGCAGCAATTTTATTTTTTTTTTGCAAAATTTCAGTTTCATATTCCAAACACTCAACATTATAGCATAGCCAACTTGCCCCATAGTGTTGGTCATCTTACCCCTGTGCTGGGGCTAATTGACTCACGAGTGGTCATATGGTAAAATTAAAAAAAAAAACAATACTTATCTATAATATATTTTAATGGAAGCATTTTATTTAGAAAAAACAAACGAATGCTTTCTTTATGGGAGTTTAAATTTTATTGATACCTATCTTAGTTTTTTTTTTTATATAAAAAGAATAGTAAATTATGAGTCTACGTGCCCCGGTCTCCCCTAACTGTCATACAACCATTTTATTGATTTTCGACTTTCTCACAAAGGGCTTAACGGATTGCGATCAAAATTTGTATGCGGGAGCTCCTTCGAATTTTACATAATACTGCATTTCAAAATTTTTGAAAAATATTTTTTTGGATTTTTGAAAAAAAAATATTTTTTTGAAAATTCAATATTTCGAAAACGGGTTTCGACAACTCAGACTCTGATCTGAACTAAAAACGAAAAAAACCCTATTGACATTTTACACACAAAATTGGTGAATTTGCATTTGTTTACTTTGTTTGCAAGATTTACAAAGTTTCTCATGGAGTTTGACAGTTGGTGCATATATTACTATTAAAACGATACCAAAAAACATATTATCATAAACGAAATAATCGGCCATTTGAGACCGTTATTCGCCGTATTGTAAACCATGCTCGCACAACATTTTCTTTACAAGATACGAGGGCACCCCAGGCCAAAAATAGTACCTACACGTTCTGATCATAAAATGCACGACTGAACCACATGCTCAGTTAGCATATAGGATTCTTAGTAAAAAGCTAAATATATTTTATAAGTAATTTTTACTTAATTTTTTTTATATTCAAAATTTCATTAAGTATTTAATATATTGATTTTTAAAACATAACTCAAAAAAAAATCATCCAATCGTTTTCGAAATATTGAATTTTCATAAATTTTTTTTTTTTCAAAAACCAACAAAATTATTCTTTGAAAATTTTAGTATGAAATATTATTTTTAATTTGAAGAACCTCATGTATAAACATTTTGTATCGAAATCCATTCAACCGTTAATGAGAAAGTCAAAAATCAAAAAAACCGTTATATGGCAGGTAAATTTAATTATATTTTATGTACAACATTTTTTGAACCAAAATGTAGAGTATACCCCAAATAGTGTTCTTATCAAAATCTTTACCGCCGTTTTCGAGATAACTAAGATTTACCATTTTTGGTACACAAAATTGTATGGTAGGTACCGTTAATTTTGGGACTAAAAAAAAGTTTTAAAAATCGAGTCAATCGAGTGAAGAAAACAAGGACCTTAAAAAAAACAAATACACACAGACAAAATTGAGGGACCCACTTTTATGCTTTCACTATATCGTAATGTTAAGTTTAAGAGTTCGATTTGTTTACAAATGGAAAACCTGTCCCATAGTACCTATAGTGTATATCGGAAGTTGAAAAGGTGGCAGGTGGCGGGCAAAATTTGCACGGGACGCTGCGCTCTTTTTCGGGAAAACATACCTAACTTAAATCTTAGCTATATACAATGTACATACATATATCTTTACTCCAAATGTAACTTATTTGCTGTATCAAGCGAAGAGAAAAATTCACTTTCCCGATGAATGTGTTCATTTTGATATGAGAATTACTAAGTTCGATTGGCTCCATGAAGATTTTAATGAGATTTATTTTAAATCATCATCTGAGGAGATTTAAATATGTATGGTAAATCATCAAGATTTAGCTAAATCCACTTTAATCTCGGTTAAGTCGCCGGTGAAAATGTATAGTATTAGATATTTGAGTTTTAAACATCAAATCCGATTGACTTTTTAATGATTTTAAGTGAAAAAAATTTATTCTAAATTATTATGAAATTTATTTTTTATTTGGCAATGTATTTTCAAAAAAGTACTTCGGCAACTCTTTTATTAATGGCTTGCCATTTTTGTAATCTTGAAACATACACATATGTAATACTGTGGGAATATTTCCATCTATAATTATTACAATCAATGACGATTGTTGAAGTAACGCTAAAAAAACGATCGAAGGGAGGTTAGATGAGATGTCAGAAAACCGATAAGAACCAGCATATTTAAGGGTATTTGCCCCATTAACTGTCAGTACTATGTTCCTTCTAAAGATCTTAAATTGTATTTAAAAAAAAAGCAATTAAAACAGATATTTCTGTTGAAATGTCTTCTTATTCAGTCGATTTATGTACTGGCATTGACCCATTTGGTGTAAATGTAAATATAATCGTCCCCTTCAATTGCGCATAAATAAATAAAAAAGACAGTCTTCTAAGATAAACGATGATTTCCAGAGACAAATTCACTGCGCCAAAGTTCTTTAAAAATATAAGTGATTATAAAGCGAAATGCAATGGAGTATTGTAGTCTTGTTAAATAAATAAATTTTGTACATAATTGTCATGTTTTCCGTTTGTTTTTAAAAATTCAATTTTTTGAAAACTTAAAACATCTGCCGCCTGTTGTTTTCGGTTTAACAAAAATTGATTGAAACTAAGAGTTTTATATGTATTTAAATGCGATGCCTAAAATAGTTCCAGTGTTGGCAGTGATTTCATACATTAAATTCCAACGCCATTTTATTTTACACTAAACGTTCCCATTTTATGTTGTAATATGTATTTAACGAAAGTATTTTTATTCAGCAAGCCAGCAAGCCAGCAAGCAAAACATAATAAATTGTTGCCTTGATAGTTCGTTCGGTGGTTGATTATTGGTTTATTTAAGTGAGCAATTTTAAAGAGCAATAACCCTACATAAGTTTTTTGGAGACAAATCATTCTGAAGGCTGCTAAAACAAAAAATTGAAATACGCGATAATATTTCTATTTCAAATAATTAACATAATTTTTTAATTCAAAACTTATAGAAGCTGAATTTTACTCAACAAAAAAAAACTATGATGTAGGGTTTGAATATATAGGAGACTTCGATCTTTGATTAATATTGATTGCATGATATCATCTACATACACTTTGAGAATTTTAATTTTAGAAATTATTCTAATACTTACGAATTTTCAATAAAAAAAAACTCAAAGGGTATAGGCTTATACATACATATATATGAGTAAATATTTTCTCTTAATAAAGTTCCTTATAGTTTTCATTTTGCGTCATAAAAAATCCATCGGCTCTTACGCAAACGCGGGTGGTAATTGCTGAGGAAGCTATTATGTCTGGTGTGTTTTTTTTTTTATTTCTATTTCAATATTGGTCTACGGTCATGTCCGTGTGATTACGTCTTATGTTTAACTTCCTACATATTAATAATGTTCCTTCCCGGGGAGTAACAAGTGTTATTCCTTATGCGGGAAATTGGAAAGACGTGTTTGGAATACTTAGCAGTATAGGTTAGGTTTAGAAGGGTAAGTTTTAATTTGGTACAAATTATCAACGGCGACAGTTTTGATATAATTGCTTCATTTAGTGAGGAAACATTCTCAAATGTATACCAGCAACATTAAACATTGCAGAAAACACACAAATAAAAAATTAATTAATATATATATGTTTTTATTGTGAGAAGTTTTGAAACTGGAGAGATTGCTGTTTAGAGTGAAGCTCGAAAAAGTTATGCACTAGATTCACTGTACAATATTGCCATCCTTCTTCAGTGACATTTTGTTCCGAATTGTTTCGGACAGAAAAGTGGAAGTAGTTCACTTTTGCAGAATTTTTTTTTTTGAGTATTATGGTTAAAATAAATCGCCACCTCTTTTAGTTTGATAATTATTTATTAGCACATAATACCAGGATCTATATTTTTTGTGTTTGTTTTTTTTTCAGACAAATGACATTTAATTGAGTGTTCTGACTTTTCTGTTCTAATAGCATGTCCTCTTCTATGCTGTTCTGTTCTGAACTTTTCTTCAATGAACAAAGCTAATGTATGTCCATGTCCTTGGTTTATATCAATATCATAAGATTCACCCGCAAGATTAAGATATTGTTTGAGGCACTGGTATTAATAGATATAAATTACCTACTACTCGTATTTTAAAATGTATAAAAATTTAGTGTGAAAATTAAAAATTCCATAAAAATAGGTTCCAATTAAAGTAATGTTTGTTTAGTTTTACTGTAAGAGCTGTCAATATTTTATATGTGAAGATTATTGAAGAAATCGGCGTAAGCTTAAGGCAGTTCGTCAATAATTGGCCTATATAATTAGACGAGAATACATTGTTGACACAAACATTGTGAAAAGATACATTTTAAGTAATGTTTATTAAGCGTTTTTTTTAGTTCAGTCTGATCTGTTTAAAAAAATGTGTTTTTTTAACCCAGAGTCTTCGGAGCTCCGAATTTGTGATTCTTTTTTTGTTTTGAACATATTCGGACCGCGCAATTATCGACTGAGCATTCGAAAGAAATTTAGGGCATACTCTATAGGCTCGAAGGTCTATTGTGAATGTTTCGTGATTTTTTGTCGGTTTCTGCTACAAGGCGTATGAAACAAACAAATAATAATAAATGAATCTCTAAGTAGAGCATAATGAAATGATCACAAATAAAAATTCAATCATGAACACGTGTTAGGATGGGATTAAATACCTTGCTCCACAAATGACACCAGTTATTTACTCGTAGCAACGGAAAATTATATCCCAATAGACGTCAAATATATGTTTAATGCTCTTTAATCTTTTAATTTTGTTTTTATAATTGTGGAAGGGCCCATGGAAAATACTGGGTTTTAAATTAGTTTCCTCCTGATTGTTTGATTAGAAAAAATTAAAACCGTTATTTTTTTCATGCCGAAGCCAAGTGTTTGAAAGAAAAAGCAACAACAAACTTATGCGGCTAATAAAAGCGCTAGTCGTTTCAATGTAATTGATAAACAGAAAAAACCTGCATTAGGTTGGATCGGATCATGTGGCGTGATACGAAGTGCGTTGGCTACTAAGCGGCTGGTCATGGTTCAATACACGATGAAGGCACAAGAAGTTTTTCAGTTAAAATGAAAAAATAGACCAGCACCACTAGAGCAAAGGAATCTGATGATCGACCTTGGCAAGTCGTGAAATAGCTATAATTCCAGCCAAAAATAATTGAGAAAAAACTTGGTGGTAGCACACTCAATTTGTTATTGGGCATTCAAAGTCATCAAATGATACGAAAAATGGCTTTAAAAAGCAAAACCGAATATGAAAGAAAAAGAGTGAAACCATTATAATCTAGAAAAAAAATCACATTTCCATACAAGCAATCAATAATAAAAAGGTAATGTACTCCAGCAAGCCAGTATTCTTTAGAATATGACCTGGAAAATTGTTTGGGTATAGCTAATCCCGAAGGGAATTAAGTTGTTGTTGCATTTAACGATTACATTTTACAGTCCATTCCTCGTTTTTTCTTTGTCCAATTATCGCATTGCTTAGAAAAACACGCCTAATACAAAGTTTAACTACGAGTAAGAACAATACAAACATCTAATTTATATTCAATATCAAACCACACCTGCCAATCAAATAAAATGTGATATAATATAATGATGTACCTATACATTATGATAGTTAATGTACTACATACCTCTCGTATTCATTATACATATATATAAGTCTAGAATCTGATAATCTGTCTTTCATATATTTAATTGATACGAGTAGGTCAACAAATTTATCTAGAAATCAACAAGAGCAATGAAAATTATTTTCATTAACTATTAGAAGAAATATTTTGTAATAAATTATTTAGCATAACGTTAATTTTTTTCAACTAATTTATCGATTCCCTACGAATGAAATCACACCCTTTTTACGATTTGAATAAAATAAATATTGATTTTTCTTACTGAATAATAATCGTGCACGTAACGTATCAATAAAATAAATAATTACATATGGCAACTCTTTACTTTACAAACATTTCACATTCGATTGGATAATTAGAAACACTTTTAATTACATAAAACTACATTCAAATTGCGCATCTTTTATCAATAAAACTCACTTACAGTTATATGTAGATAAAATTAAAAGATATTCATCTCTATACTTTTGTCAGTTCATAAATTAAAAACAGAAAAAGCAATCAAACTATAGAATGTAAAGCTACACGGTTCTTGCATGTAGTATATATTACATGTATATTAGTCGTTGGACTTAGTTATATTTTTTTGAGGTTAATCAACTTGACATGAATCAGACGGTCAGATATTGGTCAGTTCTATCGGTGTGTCACTGTGTCAAAAGAAAAGTTTATTTTTGCCTGACGTAATTTTGTATATAAAGACATTGCTAGGGGTGTGCCGCGCAGGGTGAAGGTGAACTATTTATTTATTTTAATTTTTCATTTTTTTAAACGATCCCTGTTAGGTGTTCAAAGAACCAGACACGTTTATATTATAAACAGGCTAGGCACTAGGTACATATTCAATAAATTGAAAGACAGCCAATGCATTCATTTTTTTTTCTTCACCCCCGCTACATGGGGCAATCGAAGAAGTTGCATAATAATATGATGCTTTATGAGTTTACCTATAGAATCGTAAATTGTTTACACATAGACGTTAATGCTAAAAAGTAGAACACAATTTAAACTTGTTTAGACGTTAATGTGTTTAGACAATGACCCATTCTTAATAAACAAAGCATTTACACTAATGTTTAATTATTTTTTTCCTAACGTGCACTCAATTTTGGTTTCCTAATTAAATAGATTTTTTGGTGAATATATTGCAATCGAATGCTAAGAGGGTGCAAGGTTGAGAATCGGATTTAGTTTTGAATCTTTTTGTGCTTTTTAGTGACATAATTTTTGATTTTATTTAAAAAGATATAAGTTTTGACTCGTAGAATTGTTAAAGTTTTAATGTACGAAATAAAAGAGTAAAATATTTTCACTTCCTGACAATTTCTGCACAATATACATATATGAACAAAAATGCACAGAATGTCATTTTTTCAAGAGTTGGGACTAAACTCTATCAGAGTAAGGAAACGCATTAAAACAAAATGGTAGTATTTTTTTAAACGTCAAAACAAAGCCGTATTTTTGAAAATGTTAATAAAAAGTTAAATAAAATAACTAATTCGCTATAACCAATTTTAATTTTTTCCCCGGATAAGCCACACGAACACGATAAATTCGATTATTTTCAACTTTTGTCTTCTTGTTTATTAAGCCCCGAAGTTACCCTAGGGTCACCCTTATCCGCGTTTTAAAAACCAGAAACAATAACCCTGGTGAGAAAACATTTTCAGTTTTAATTATGCCTTTATTTTCAACAACATACAAATATGGCACTTGGGTGTTTTTTGAGAACCGAAAACCCTAGTTTTTTTAGAACTCTTGAAAGGTTGTTAAGAAAAACTGGGTAAATTTCAAGAATAAAACCTGGCAACTGGCTTATTTATTGTTCATTTTTCTTCTTTCCTTCATTTGACAGTCTTCATAACTTTATCCAAAGAAATTTCTTTGACTAAAATTCGCACCCTGGGGAAATATTTCACTCTCTCGTGAGCGCTCTCTTCACTGCGAACATTTGGTACGGGAACATGCCTAATGTTTGTAGGCAGCAAATTTACAATTGTCAGGTTGACGTTCGTCATAAAATAAAGTGAATGTTTGTATCATTATCACTAACTTTCTGGTTTCCTATTGCAAAATGTTTTGTTAAACAAATAAGAAGTTGTAAAAAAAACATAATTATTTAAGATTTTAAAAAATTGTGAATTACAGACAAACACATTGCATATGTTTTTGACATTTAAAAATGGTTAGAAAATTGTACTCAAACAGTTCCAGACTTTTTCCATTTTATTTCTCTCTGAGATAATTTCAGCCTTAACTAATGACTTACAACTCCTAAACATTTATTTTATATTATTCATTTATGTGTGCAGAATGCAAATCATCTGAAATTTCTTGACGAAAACGGAACATTAACCAAGAGAGCTCTCACCTCTAGAAAAAACTATTTTTCACTTGTGTGAATGTAAGCGGAAGCGGTACTTAAGCAATTTGATGTTTCTGGCAAAAGAGAGTACTTATAAAAGAATTGAATATTTCCACTTTGTTCATATTCCTTCTAAGAAATTTACTCTCGCTATTGCTCATTGTTTGATTAAAAAAATAAGTGTCAAAATAATTTAACAGTCAAAATCAATAGTTCATAGTATTCTATTCGGCATGAAGAAGAGCTATTTTTATATTTAAATCTTCATACAAGAAGAAACTTAAGAAACTTTGTAATACAAGATAGTAAAATTCTGAACCATTATCTGGCATATAACTAAAATTTTCTGAATCTTCCATTATATAGTAGGTATCTACCTTCATATATAATATCGTAGTTTTTAGTGCAACAGAAAACGTTACACTTATGCGACGCAGTGATGGACTTTACTTTAATATTTGTGTTTCTCTAAAAATAAACACTACTTTGTCAAAGCACAAATTAATAAAAGCAAAACGCAACAACAAAAATGAAAATTACCAAATATTGCACAGCTCCTATTATAGTCCTACCTATAGTCATATGTCATGAGGTAATAATTTGCAACTGTATGAGAAATTAAGTAGATACGATATCGTGACTTGGTAAATAAATTGGATTAAGTATTTTTCTTCTTCGAAACAAAATTTAAAACGCTAAAATCAATTTAATTCTTCTTAAGATGGCCTTGTTTTGGCACGATTCATTAAGTGCTTTTTTCATCCATGAGAAAATTGCTAAAATTATTATGTTGTTTAAAATAATATTGTGCGCTCTTAGTTAATATTACCAAAAAATAATATATGTAGGTACCCAGAATGTTTTTTTTTTTTTTTTTTTAACTTTACGCTTTAGGTAAGTAGGTATGTACATAGAATAGAAAACAGACCAGCATATATCTTGACTGCAATATACGAAATCATTCTCTTCCAAACTAAGGAACATTTGTGAGCGCTCAGAACTATAAACTTAATAATTATTGTTATTATAATTAATGACAACATTTTATCAATCCGCGAAATTTTCGTTTGTACAATCGATTTTTTTTGTACTGTAAACTTATTCATGCTCGAAACGTGCGTCGATCGCTTAAGTATTGAAATTTTAACTGTTGAACTAAACATGGATGGGTATGACATTTTAAAAGGGAAGCAAGCTTTTGACGTTTAAATTTTTAATTCGCGCAACTAATAACGGTGATTTTTTAAGAGCTTGGTTTTTGAAAATTCAAAAAAACACAGAAACTTGTAAAAAGTGAATGAAATTTTTATTTGGATCGATAAATCAATTTCTGCCATTTACTTTTTAAAAATAATTTCACTTAAATGTTGCCCGCGGCTACGCTTCAGGTGGGCCATTCTGAAGGTCCAATTTTGGCAAACTTTTTCACACATTTCGGCCGGAATCTCACCAATGACGCGTTCAATGTTGGCTTCCAAGGCAGCAATCGTGTTTGGCTTGTCCCCATAGACAATAGACTTAACATAGCCCCACAAAAAATAGTCTAACGGGGTCAAATCACATGATCTTGGTGGCCAATTGACTGCGCCAAAACGTGAGATCAACTGCTCACCAAATTCGCCTCTCAATTGATGCATGGTTTCGCGTGCAGTGTGGCATGTGGCACCGTCCTGTTGGAACCACATGTCGACCGAGTTCAATTCTTGCATTTTCGGCAAAAAAAATCTGTTATCATCGAACGGTACCTTTCTCCATTGACCGTAACCCTGCGGCCTTCATCGTCCTTGAAGAAGTACGGCCCAATGATGCCGCCTGCCCATAAACCGCACCAAACAGTGCATTTTTCGGGATGCATTGGTAGCTGCTGAATTGCCTCTGGCTGCTCTTCACTCCAAATACGGCAATTCTGCTTATTCACGTATCCATTTAGCCAAAAATGAGCCTCGTCGCTGAAACGGACGTAGCTTTCGAAACACATTTTCCACAGAGCACGAATTTTGATAATAAATTTCAATAATTTGCAAACGTTGTTCAGGCGTAAGTCTATTCATGATGAAATGGCAAACAATACTGAATCGAAATGTCAAATGTTCGTGGAATTTGTCATGTGTGATCTGTCAAAAATATAAACGTCAAAAACCAAGTAGCAAAAAAATCACCCGTTAGATTATTGTAGAGGTTTTGTTTCACAAGAATCCAATCTTTTTTCGCACAGAACTTTTTTGAAAATATCAAAATCAAAAGGGGCTGCCACCAATTGCATGAACCTATCATATATGTACAAACATATAAATGTTAACCCTTGAACAATAGATTTATTCTAGGTATAATGTAAAATTTGAAATCTATGGCGCAAAATTTTAATCGATTTAGTAATATGTTAAATCATTTTTAGTAGGATACTAGGCTAAAAACAGGATTGTGCTAATTTTAAACCAGTTTAGTATCGTACTATTTTCTTAACATTTTACTAAAGTTAAAATCACAAAATGGCTACTATATTTTTTTAGTAACGTTCTTAATCCATATGCCATTTTGACATTCATAAACGTCAAAAAGTTATGTTCGCTTACTTGTTTGCACTATTTGAGACGTGTTTAGTTGTAGTTTATTAAGAAAATAGATTTAGTATATGGTGCTAGTTAAAAAGTGTTTTAAATTAGGAAAATATTAGTAAAGTGTTTTAGTATTATCAAATTGTAAAGTAGTATCATGCTAAGCCCTTAACATCAGGCTGTTTAAAATTTTGCGCCTATGTCGTGAAATATTTTATTGTTCTATTTTTACACCGCAGGAAGTTTTAAGAATAATTGTACCTGCGATATAAACTTATACCTACAATTAAATAAACGGCTTCAACGATGTTTCTATGAATGTTTCTTTGTTTTGTTTTTATAATATGCAGATGACAGTTTTGGTTTGAACCACATTATCATAAATTTTTTTTGTTTTAATTTCAACTTTCTTACAAAAGATTAAGATTTTTACAAATAATCTGCTAAGGAATAAATAATTTTACACATTTATTTTATTTGTTTTAATCCAATTTTTCAAGAATATTTTGTTTTACAAGTTGTTTTAGTAATTTAAATAATGCATTCCATGCATGTTTAAATACACATTGTACTTTGTGAAGAAGTATACCTACATACCTTTTACATACACACATTATTTACCTATGTGTTGGTCTGAAAACATATTAATTTCTACTTTCTCACCATTTCTAACAAATATTCATATGGATAAATTATTCTTTCAAGAAAATAAATAAATAAAAAAAAACAAAAAGAAAACCCCGGAGCACATCTTCTATTGTGAGATATTATCGTAAAAGCGCAGTTCTTTAAAGAAAATAATCGAACTGCTTGGAATATTAATTTTGTCCATGACGGATATCGGTATTTTATGGGATGTAAACGAGCGAATGAAGAGTGAAGACTGCATACAGTACTGCAACTGCAGACTGATACCATCACTAAAAAGCTGATGTTGTTTATTTTCGTTTATGTTGTCGGTGATGGAAGAGCAAACTATGGCCACCCATTCGATTAAAAGAACTGTTTGATTTATTATTTCTGCAATCATAAGAAACGAAAACAGAAAATTTAAGAATGTTGGTATCCCCTTCTACAAATGATTGTGCAATGTGAATGTTGTTAATGCGCAGCTTGCTCACTCAATTAGGCACAATTATTATTAGAGTATAGGATCGAAAAATATGCTGTTTTTTAGTTATCGTTTTTTTCAACCCATTTATTACTTGATTTTTTAACGAAAAAAAACTTAGAGCAGAGCATATGAAGCATATTGGTGGATATACAAGAAAAACAAATTCAAGGTTTGAACCTAGAGTAAGGGTACGTAAACAGATGGCGACAACATATTTCAATTAATCTAAAATCGCTTTCATTTTCAATTTAACAATTTCACTTTTTGTAGTCACCCTAATTTTGTTTGGATAATTGTACCTATATTCAGATGGCTACATATATACATACGTTAATTTAACTTAAAGGGCCAGTTCTCAGTTTTTTTTTTCATAAATATTGCAAATCATTACAATTAGCAGGAATATTTGAGAACTGAAAATAATCCCGCGTTTACACAAGTGACAATTTTTTGTATATTCTTGCGATTAATTTTATAACCGTAACAATAGCTTGCCAAATAATGACAGTACACATTAGATTGCCAAATAATGACAGTACCTACACCAAAAACCATTATTTTCTCTTGTTTAATTGTATTTTATTAAGTGGTTTTATCCATAATTTTGCAAAAATTATAGCAATTTGTCACTCACGTAAATTTGGCAAATTGGGCAAAATAATATAGGTAATTATATTATATTTACACATTTCTAAAATTTTTACCAATTAATGGTTTTCGGAATAGAATTATAGCATTTAATATTTGGGTTTACACGACTGGAAAAATGCAAATATTCGTGCAATTCCGATTGTTAGTCAAAACTTTGCTATAATTTTATTTTATGACAAACAAGGGATACACAATGCCAGCCAGAATTATTAGCATTTTGCCAGTTGTGTAAATGCTGCCTTCCTATTTGTTCAGTTCGGTTACGAAAATTTAGCTGCCCCAAGTGTAAGCGTGGCGTCGGGCTCTCTGGTTTGCGAAAGGGGCTTTTAAAACCATTATTTTCGTTTTTAATTTTCCACACAATTATGAAACACATCTGTATTATAACCACTTATAGAGGGTGTTCCAGGTAGAAAGTTTAACATAATTTTGTAGAGCTTCCATTTCCGGGAGAAAAATAAAATGCACGACTGGATCGCACGTACTGGCTCCCATGTTGGATCACATCGTATGCAAAAGATTCTTAATAGAAATGGCTAAATATATTTTAAAAGTCGTTTTTTGCTTAATTTTTTATAGGTATACAAATTTCTTAATTTTTTTTTATCAAACAAAATTGGTATGTCAATTTTAAATATTTAATAATATAAAAACAAAAAATAAATATTAAAAAAATACAAGAAAAAAAATGTTTTGAAAATTTTTTGTATGCAGTATTATTTAAAATTTGGTGGACCTTCTATATAAAAAATTTGATCGAAATCCGCAGTCATTTATGAGAAAGTCGAACATAAAAAAAATTATTGTATGGCAGGAATTCTAAATACATAATATTGCAAAAATTTTTGTTGAAATGTCAATATTTTGAAAACGGATTACTATTATTTTTCGAAATTATATTTTTAAGCTTATATTATTAACATATCATAAGAAATTAAAAAAAATTCTGTATAGGTATACAAACATTTAGTAAAAAAAACCGACTTAAAAATATATGCAACCGTTTGTGCTAAAAATCTTGTGCTTACGATGTGATCGAGAATAAGAGCAAGTACGTGAGATTCAGTTGTGTATTTCATTTGTTTCTGAACAAAATCGGTTTCATTCTTTGAAAACAATTCTTATATTTTAAATTTCTAATTGATATCTGCAATGTTGATAGAAGAGAACATAATTTAACCTCTTTTGCTTTTTAAACTAGAGAAACTGAAATTTTTCACTTTGTCTACGAGAAATTTCATATATGTATGTATCTCTTTGTTTTGACGCAATTAAATCGACTTTGTTTAGGACAAAATCGATTTCATTTAAGTTGAATTCCTTACAATTAACCATTCGGTTATTTTTCTGAAAACAAATCTTACATCGATTCATCGATTTTACACGCAAGCTATTTTTTTTTTACAAGTTTCTTACAGCAACAAAAAATTGATTTGAAAAGGTTGTTACGAATTCGACGTAAGAAAAATGTACAGCTCTGATATTTTGCTAAAAATGCTTTGATAAAATAAAATCGATTTTGTTTAGAATCAATTTTGTTTAGAAAATACTAATCAATTTTGTTCTGAAAACATCGAATAATTGTTTGAAATACTACTCCCCAGCCGAAAGAAGTCCAAAACGGAAACATGGATTAAAAATCGCTATGGTGTAACGCTGCGATACGCTGATTCACTTAATTTAGAAAAGTTCAATCGTACCATAACGAAAATTTACAAAGAAGAAAGGGCGATATCTCTGCAATTTTTCAACAGCAATTTTGTCTTCCCCGGCCACCACATACGTCCTCAACAACGTGCTTAAAAATCGCAAACTCATATTGCATAATGTAAAAGCTGAAAAAGGAATTCCACATAAAATAAATGTGACCATTAGGTAGGTATTTAGAAAGAATGCTGTTAACCTTACTATACTAATATTGATGGGAAAGGAATTTAACAGATGATTGATTTTTGTTTATCATTAGAAAAAATCGTCAAAAAAAAAACATTGGAAACACATCTGACCCACACATACCTATTTATCCACGTTTTTATTTCAATAAAACAGGGTATACAAAAAAGTAGGGATAATATGGAAAATGATCTCATCCTTATCTAATATACCAATATATATGTATGTATAAGCATCTATCTACCTTAAACGAGATCCAATAAAGGTAAACATGAACTTGAACTTGTAGTGGAAGGTTAAGGTAGGAGAGACCGGGGCGAGAAGTAACAGGGTAAAGAAGTAACTGCTAAAAAAGAAAGTTCCCCTGAAAATTAAGAAACGCGTGAACTAGAAAATTGATCGTCTACTTCTAAGCTCATGTTTAGTATACTTAAGCTGTGAATAGGACATCATAAAGAAAAGTTATATGGGTGGGTCTGAAAATTGATTGGTTTGTACCAATATTTTTTCTTTGTATTTTTGGTCGAAAGATATATAATGTTGTAGTTGTTTTTTTTTTAAATATTGTTTGTATGTCTTCGTTATGTTTGTGCAGGTAAGTAGTGGAGAAACGAGTGATTTTCGTTTTTTTTTCGTACTTGAGTGATTTGTGTTAAATTTTATCGTGGTACTAGTTGTAAAATTTTTGTGAGGTAATTTGTAACAAATAAAAACAGACTTCGTTCATATTGTCAAACACATTTTTAGGAACCAAGACGATGGAAGTTATATTCTATTTTTATATTTTGTTTATTTATTTCTTTATAAAAAGAAAAAAAGTCCATTTGACGTAAGTAGGTATACATATCGTTGTCTCAAAAAAAGATTGAAGAGAAAAGAGGTCACTCACGTGTTTTCCTATAGGTACTTAATGGTTCTGGGATTTTAATTACATTTAATTTATAATTTTTATGTGACTAAATTCAGTTTTTTTTCCAAACAATTAATATTGATTTTGTTTTTTTTAGGACCACTTAAAATTAATTATTTTTGGGAATTAATATATAATATTTAAATTTTAAATTCAAACGTTTGGCTCGTGTATGTGCTATATTTGTTGTTGTTAATCTTGTTTATAAATTGATAGTTTCTTTAAAAGATCACAGTATTTTTTACAATTTACCCCGGTCTATGTTACAACTTTCTCTGCATATGGAGTAATTCGTAACAACACGTCTTTTTGTCTAAAAGTTATATTTTTACAAATTCTAATAAGTATTTTTTTGTTTTTTTTTAATGAATTTCGTATGTAGGTGAAATATTGATCTTTAAACAGAAAACATTTTCGCTTATTAATTTTCAAGATTTTAGTAACAGCATTAATTTTAGTAAAAAGTGTTAGGTACTTTTAGCCCCGCGCTCACCTACCTTGTTATAATGAATATAAATTCTAATATCTACCATTAATTTCGATTATAACTTACCGATATTATATCTACAAATATCTACGACCCCTATCTTTAGATACCTACATATGATGAACATAGGTAGGTAGGTACATACATAACAATAAATTAATAATAATGGACACCTATTACATTGCACTCGAATATCTGATTATTCTGCAGAACGATATATAAATAATAAAAAAAAGAAGACGCTAACCGGTTTAAAACTGCCGCACCGTAGATATGTAGGTAAGGTAGTAAAAAAAAGGAGGAAGTCTGACTCTATAATGCTTCAAAACGAATGAATATAAGACAATATATACCTAATATACTAGCCAATATGTTGATAGGTATAATACTTCTTTAAGAGTTAAAGAAAGTACCTACAAAAAGGTTTAACAAAAATAACTACTTAGGGCGTTAACAATTTCAGTAATCTGACCAGAAGCACGTTGCAAATATAGCATAACAAGTACTGCAACGCAATAACTATCGCAATATTTTATTCTGATCACAAAAATATAAGTAGGTAAACAAAATGACAATAATTGCCATAACCACTGTCAGAGAACCCTGTCTTGACTCGACCCTGGGTACAATTTGTGTTTGTTTTGTATTCCCACGTTCGCAACTGTTCGTAAATACATGAATTGAACTTTAAGTTAATAAATCCAAAAAATAAATAAACCACAATTTTTCATTTTATATTATATAGCTATAGTTCAATTTATATTACACCTCCACATTGCCAAGGTAAAGAAAAGCAAGTATCATCACTATGACGGCGGACGTTTCGGAGAGCCGAGAGTTGTTTAAAAGATACATACATACATATATTGTAGGTACCTATGTATATACACATGGGACTGTCAAAATAACTAACAATTTTTCTTTGTTTTTATTTATATTCGAACTTGACACTTTTAAAGTATTTTCCCACGTCACAGAATTATTTTGTTTTATAGACAAAATACCTAAATATAATATGTAGAAGGTACTCGTACATATGCATATACATATGCAGCTTTTATTTAACAAAATCGAGCTAACAACATTCGAGGAATAGCTAGGTAGGTTGGCACCAACAGATACTTAAACATGGGCATCTTGAGTTTATTAAATATTTAAAATAAACAAATTTTCTATTCTTATGTAAATTATTTAATATGTAGGTAATTCGAATGTACCTGCATTCCTATAAAAACATTATTTGATTAATACTTTTACAAAATGAGAATTTATAAACATTTTAATTTTTAATACTATGGTAATCATGGTTAGGTGGGTCTGGGCACTACCTACTTGCTTTGAAGAATTGTGCAAATCAATTTATTTATTTATGTTGTTTGTATCTAAAAGATGTCTCAATTTTTTCCATTCTGCATTTGTAACAGTCATCATCTCAGGGAAAAATATTTAGTGATTTTGTTTATAGATAGGTAAGGAAATTAAATTATAGAAAACTAAATCAGAACGTAAATAGGTAGGTATTTACCTTATTTTTATTTTGATTCTTTTTTATTTTAATATAAACGATTTTATGACTAAAAAAGCGCAACAACCACTGGAAATATGTTAAAACTTTTGATACACGCTTTACTGAATTGTTGATATTATTAATTCGATTTCGAAGTTCCACATAAAATTCACTTAAATGGAAAGTATTTCTCACAATTCGAAATCTAAAATGTATGGTACTATGTTAAACAAAATACTACAAACATAACCGCGAACGAAATGGCAATATTATCGGATCGGAACCCGAAGTGAAACTAAACCATAAACTAATAACTTAAAGACCAGAAACCTCTGCTTTCATTTGACATTTGCCTACAAGCTGAAACACGCACACAAGTAACTTTTCCGTTCCTCTTCCAATAGACACATTGATAAAAACGCACACAAGAATCTTTTCAGTTCCTCTTCCTATAGACACATAGACAACACAGCCCTAGTAATTTGTTTTTGTTTTGCTTTTCGATTTCCCATCTATTCATGGATAGAGTTTGAAAGCTACAAATACAACAATGTAAACAAATGGGTTTTGGGGGGTGAAACGTACGAAGGTTTCCAATCTTTATTATGGCTTATTTGTGAACTAAACAAGACAAAATACGATGCCGCTAGAAGACCCGTCGTCGTCTCGTAGTCGTTGTGTATTTGATGGCAATGGGCATGGCAGTGCCAGAGCCAGTGGTATATAATTTGAGTTGGGTAGGTTGTGTCGTGTGTGAATTGTGAGTTTGACGCGCGACCGATAGTCTGTATAAAAATAGGATTACCCTTCTCTATTTTATAAATCATCTTTTTATTTTAAATCTGACAATGTTGTTTCGAATAGCAAAGGCCATTCTATATAACGTAAAACCGAGTTATACAAATATTGGATCAGTGGTTCAGGAATTTTAACTCACCGAATTCGGTGGATTAAATGTGGTTCAACGATTGTTCAATGTTTTTTTTTATTACCATCGTTGAACCTACATACTTTGTATACACACAATTTATCCCCGAATTCGACTGTTAAAATTGCTGAGCTACGGATTAAAGTATTGAATCACGTTTTCTTCTTTTACCTATTCTCAAGATGTGACGCCACTTTTCGACCAAACTATATCTTAAGACCTTTGTTTGTACCCTTTCACACACGGAAACCAGTTGCTGGAGATTTTTTTGACGTTTTCCTTTAATTGCCTTGTAGCTTTCACACGAAGAAACTAGCACCAGGAAACTAAGGAGGATTTTGTTGGGCTAATTGGAATGCAAAGTAAAACGTCAAAAAAATCTCTTCAAAACGTTGACCGGGGAATATCGTTCTGAAAATATCGTTCTGCAGAATTCAGTTCGATGAAAATAAAATGCACGACTGGATCGCACGTACTTTTTCTTATGTTCGATCACATCGTAAGCACAAGATTGTTAATAAAAACGTTTAAATACATTTTAAAGTCGTTTTTCTACCAAATTTGTATATTTTATGTATTTAATAATATGAGCTCAAAAATATAATTATGAAAAATAATCACAATCCGTTTTCAAAATATTGAACTTACAAAAAAAAATCGAAAAAATTGGTATGCAATATTTTTTAGAATTTGAAAGATCTCCTACATAAATTTTTTTATAGAAATTCGTCCAGTAGTTTATGAGAAAGTCGAAAATCAAACAAATGGTTGTATGCCAGGCACCGTTAATAACAAAATATTAAAAAAAAAATTGGACCAAAATGTAGAATGTGCCTATAGTAGCTTATCAAAATCATTAGAGCCATTTTCAAGATAATTGAGATGATAAAAAAAATTGTATGGTAGGTACCGTTAGTTTTGAGTCTAAGAAAACGATTCAAACATCGATTTGAAACAATCACCTAAAAAAACGCTTGTCTAAATAACAAGTTTGAAGGAAATCGCTTCAGCCGTTTAGGCTGCAGAGTGTTGTACAGACAGACAGACCGACGAAATTGCGGGACCCACTTTTTTGGTATTCTCTATTATCGTAATGTCAAGTTTGATTAAAATCTCGAATTCGCTTCTTTTTCCAAATGCAAAACTTGTGATTTATCAGAACCATCACAATTCAATTTGTTTTCCTCAGAAAAAATAAGCTTATAATGATAATTATGTTAGAATAACAAAAAAAATAATTTACACGAACTTTCAGACTTATGTTAATTTGAATTTACAGAAGCCAGCAATCCGTATTCAAGTTATTCTTACAAATTCTAAGGACTTGTTCCAATTGTATTGAAAGTTAAAGCTCAAATTAAAGAGTAGATAATATATTATATGAAACACACTGTACCTATATGTACATATATTGGTTTACAAAATGTGTGTTTAATTATACAAATTAAGGAATGCTTCTTAAGGCAGAATTGTTAATCAAAAAATGTATGTGAAGTTGAATAGAACGATTGCAAGGGCATTTTAACTACGCAACGTTGAACAGATCTTCAATAAATGCTAATTCGCTGCTTATTACACAGTTACGTTGTCTTTTAGTGAATTTTATTGAACGCGGCAGATTATCTATAATTCTACCACATAATATACAAGATACAACTCTGTAAACTCGTCTACATAATAGGGGTATTCACGATCCGATGTATCTGGTCTTGTATCATTGTAAAAGTGTAGCATTTTCTTGTACTACAACAACAAAATATACTGAATGTCAAAGTCTTACGCTTTTACACTTTTACAATACCCGAACCCTATTGTAAGAGAAAAATACAAGGGTATAAGATTTTTTGAACACGAACTAAGCCTTCTTCAGAACAAATGTGAAACAGATTTTGACATTTGCTTCAGTGTTGCTACAGATTAGTAAATGTGTGTTCACAGTCTGTTGCAAAAAATAAAATTTTACAATTATACAAGACTCGTTACATCGGATCATGAATACCCCTAATATATTTATTTGGGATTCGTTTTGATTACATTCATGCAATAAGCATGATAAACAGTTGTTTTATTTCTCTGGGTCCTTGTTAATTTGAATTCATAGTAATTTTAGCCTACAAAAGCAGTTTGGCGGATCAGTAAATTATAAAACAAAAAACAAACAAAGTTTATAAAATCTACTATTAGACCAAGATCCCATGGCCGGCAGACATACGTCATTTTATCAAAGCTGATTTTTTTTTCTGTGAATAGATACCAAAATAGATAAGAACGAATGGATATTCCGAATTTTCAAAGCTGGGGCTCTTCGAAGATATGCAGTTTTAACAATGCAAGCTGATTTTTTTATATGTTTAAGGAGATAGTGTCTCAAACTTCGTTTGACACTTGTCAAACCCCTTAGGTAGGCGTTTTGTCTGGCAGACACCTTTAAGATGACATCTTAATGTCATCCGTTCTTATCTACTTTAGTATCCATTTAAAGAAGAAAATTCAGCTTTTATAAAATGACGTATGTCTGCCGGGCCTGAGATCTTACTTTATATGTACTTACAACTGAAAATGTTTTAAAAATTGATTGAATGAAGGGTGAAATCTATTTACATTTTAAAACAAATCAGCGGTAACCCTGAAGATGCTGCAGCCAACGCTCGTCACAGATGAAGCGATAATTCCAATAGCTTATTTTAACCACCCCACCCCGTTGAAGTAAGAACTTAGGCTTGAGAAAATGGTCGCCTAGGGCATTTTTATGTCTATTGTTCTTTCCATACTAAAAAAAAATGCCACACAATGCAACTTTACTCAGACAAGAGTATTATACAGCCATATTTTTAAAACTATAGACTAGGTACGTATACTCCTAAAATGGAATACCTTACCTACTATACTTTCAAAAGGAATCAGGCTTCGTTAACAGAAAGTAGATTTATTTTAGTATTAAGTTGACTATTAGGGAGCTGAATAGATATCAATTTAAGAAAAAAAACTTGCGATTTTAACAAAAAATTACATTTACTCACCAATAATACTGTAATAAAAATAACGTAGGATACCCATGTACATACCTATCTGGGAAAAGGTACGAAAGGTCACCGCTAAACACTACTTTTTCGAATAAGGTAGTCAATTACCATTTCCTCCAATTGCAATTAAAGATTGTTATATAATTTTAAATTGCAAAATTACTGATAAATTGTATCACTTGCGATATTGCTTGTAGTCCACTCACATTTTTAAAAGCTGAGTACCTACCTACCTATTTCACATTTGTAACCACTCTATTGTTAATTTTTCCCGGATTATGAATCAGACATACAAAAAAACATGTCAATAAATATGTATATCATTAAAATTAAGTAGGCTACTTGAATTGATAAGAATGTAATAGTAAGCATGTAATAAACAACTTATTAATTATTATCTCATTTATATTTTGTATGATTTATTGACACAAAATTGTCATTCTATTAAAAAATAAAACATTAAAAAACTCCTTTTTTATTTACGGCTACAAGAGAAAGCTGTTCTTTCTTTTTTGTAAATACCACTAGATTAACTTGTTATTCCTCTTTGCCTCTTCCAGAAAAAGTTCTATGGCTCTTTTAAAATTCCAATCGGCCTCATCTAAAAATCTAAAATACAGATACAAAAATTAGGCTTTTGACTAATAGCACAAGCAAAAAAAAACACCTACCTTCTACACCAAATTGTTTTGCTTGTGGTCAATTCCTGAAACATTATCAGCAAACCTTCTTTTTCATCACTTGTGAGTTTGTTTTCTTTTTTAATCAATGGATTTCTTGTGAATTTAAATGAATTCTGTATTTGCCATTCTGATGGATTAGACACATTGAAAAGATCGTTGATAATTTGATATTCTGTGGAACATCCCAAAACACCCTTAAACAATAAAAATGTATGATTAATGAAGCTTAGTTATAGGTTCTTTTCTTAATAAATTGTTACAGTTTCCTTTATGAATGGTGTTAGGACGAAAATTCTGCTAAACGCCAAAACAATGTCTGGTTCAAAAGCAGATGGAGCCAGGTCCTTTAATACGCCCGTAATAGTGATGACAAACATATTGTCCTGCGAAATAGATTAAAGATAAAGAACTGTTCAACATTTGTTTGAAGACTTGACGAAAGAATTCAATGGTAAGACAAAGGCTTTTTACTACTATTGGCGGTAGTTACAAATGTTATCTTGAACTCTAACAACTATACACATATAGTACGTAGGTGAAGTACTATATATGTATAAACCCCACAAACTTAATTGTGATTTAATTAAAATCAAAATCAAAATAAAACTATCTACTGACTGTCGTTTTGAAATGATCGAGTCCCAGCTTACATTTAAAATAGTGGTATCGGTCGCGAATCCGACGATATCATGTTCAACATTAGGAATTGCCACCAAAGCTTGGCAAATTTCATCATATCCACTATGCAAAGAAGCCATAGCACGTGAGAAGTCTGCCATTTTTAAAATATTTCTAGCTAAATTCGAATATCGAGCGATCCGCTTTGTAGAGTGGTTACTTAGTTTAGCCAAGCTGTAGTTGCAGGTCATCGAAAAAATCGCTTTTGGATGATACATTTCTGTGGGATATATTTGAAATTAAAGATGGTTTTCTTATTAAAATTTAAGGCATTAACCTTTTAAATCAATTCTATTATCTGATTCGAAAAGCGGGAAATAATGATTAACGAATTGTTGAACCAAATCATATCCATTGAGATCACAGAGGAAATTCTTCTTCGTTATCAAAGGATCCAGTTTACCCAACTCCACATTATCCTATAATTAAACAAAAAAAAAGATAAAGTTGTTTATTTCCTTCTCTGTTAACTTAACTGAAATACTCACCAACTTGGTAATCTCAGGAAACATAGTCTTAGCAGCTTTAACATATTCTGGAGGATAAGTATAAGTATCACAAAGAGGATTACCATTCAAAACCAAAGCTTTAATTGGAAGTTTTTCTAATTCTAAGAAATCACTGAAATCATTCAAATTATTATAACTTAAATCGAGAACTCTTAAGTGTAACATTTGTAGAAATGGTTTGGCAAAATTACAACTCCATATACGATTTCGTCCCAATCGCAATTCGAAAACTTTCTTTGCAAATCTATTACTAGCTTGGGTTAGAACCCTATTAAGAACTCTTGGTGATCGTAGATTGAGTTCTACATTTTCAAGGCCTAAGAAAAAATATATTAATTTTAAATAAGTAAATATATATGTATGTTAAGCAAATTAATACAAACCAGCGGCTGAGTTAAAATTTTCTAAATCTAGCAAACGATCTTTTTCGAAGAATCGTTGTATAATAGCTTTAGCTATAGCTTTTACAGCATCCAATGGATCAGTGTCAAAATTCTTTACATTCATTCGCAACTGCAATGTCATTCGTTCGGCATTTGGATCTGGTCCTTTAATTTGAAGTTTACAGTTGTTAACCAAGAATTTTAATTGTTCATAACACTCTCGCACGAAAAAAGTATGTTCTTGTGGCCCTTCCTTTAAAAAAAATTAAAACATTTTTTCTACGTAAATTAAATTACAATTCGTTAACGGAATTTAGCTTACGTAGTAATTGCAAGGATATATTTCACCTAATTCTTGAGGAAGAGCATCAAAGAAGGCGTCCAATATTTCGTGTTTTTCGTAATTGTGTGGATTTGCTATCTGAAACGTGATAATTTCGAGGATAACTAAACAAACTTGAACAAAGATGCATCTGACAATATAGTAAAAGTAGGCAGGTATATCTTATGGGAGTAAATTGAATGTCCAACAGCAGTCTAAAAACTTCCCCAGAGAGTAATTGGCAAATAACTTACAGTTATTGAATTCCAATTGTCATTATTTTCATATTTTTTCAAGCGATGTGGCTTGAAAGGATCTATCAACTTGGCTATCGTATTATCATCATCATCATCTTTATCATTTGTTTTGGGCATAGTTCGCAGTTCCTCTAGAGTTTTACCATCCTATTAACACATACATTGGAAAACAATTTGAGTACATCCTCAAAAATCATAATCTCAATCTCTATTTACCAATTTAACGATGTTTTTAAATAAATTTTTTAAATTCAAAGGATAATCTTCTCCTTCAGTCACAGGGTTTCCTTCAAGGAAGAGTAATTCAATTTTTATTTCTATCAGCTCTTTGCAAATTCGTGAAGATGAATACAGCTGGCGAAATAATAATTTAGTGAATGATAGTTAGAAAACAAGTTTTAAATTATATCTACCCGATTTCCACCAAGATCCAATACATCGAATTCACAACCATTGAAAACCTTCAAGGGTTGCAAACTGGAAATGTTGTTGTTTTTCAAGCGTAAGCCATTTACACGCCGAAATTGCTCTTCATTGCGGAATACTGAGCGGCAAACTGCTTCGAAAACTGCTTTATTCTGAAGATTTACCACGATATCGCTTAATTCTGCAAGTAAATAGTTAAAAGTAAGTCTCTGCTCTTCTCCTGATCTTCATAAACATAAAAATTATTCTCACCTGGGTTTTTAGCGAATTCATTCAAATTTAAGATTCCTCCCTTCTCCAATTTTGTGAACAGACCATCTAGAGCCTTTTCAATACGTTTCGACGGTGATATTTGGCCGAATTTGTATACAGCGACGTTAAGTATAACTTCAATTTTCAATGTGCTTCCATTCGGCATGGTAAGGCATAGATTCTTTAGGAATAGTTTATCCAGAGCTGGTATACATTGTCGAACAAGAAATCGATCAATTTGTGATCCTTCCTTTAAGAACAAGTTAACAGAAATTGTCTTAAGATGTTTTTACTAATCTTACCTTGTAAAGCATCGGGAAAAATTCCTCATCGCCAATAGCTTTGAATAGAGCGTCAAGAATCGAACGTTGTGAGAATTTACCACGATGATGGACATTGATTAGATGCCATACAAAGCCATGAGTCATTTGGGCTCGATCATAGTCGCTCCTATTCATATAGGAAACTGCAGAATTGTAGTTGAGGACGATGGGTTCATCGTTGGGAAATGTGATTGTTTCCTCTGGAAATATGGATGTGTTTGGGTTAATAATGACCATGAGGATATTAAGGTTTACCTGGTGGTTTTTTCCAAGTCATTTTATAAGCTTATCTTTTTTATAATTTTAATTTAAACACAAAAATGTTATTTTTACTTTAAGAAATTGAAAGGTCACAAGAAATGCGGCTTAAAATCAAAACAAAACACAGACACGTCAAATTTAGGATATGTTTGATTTGTGTACGCATGTTCGTGGTTCTGTTTCTGCTCTGGAGATTAATTATTGGCTTACACTATGAAGTTAAGAAGACTGCTTTTACAAAAACAAATTCTTAAGCAAATTGGATAAAATATTCGTCTTGAACCATTGAATTTTTTAAATCATTGCAGTAAACAGGGTAGAGTTCTGTTAGAACAAAGTTAACATCTATTAAATATCGCAATTTTTAAAGCTTTGCAACCGAACAACAAGTCCAAAATAAAAAATAAGGATTAAAAATCTCTCCTTTATAAGAAGTTTAGTCACGAAAAAACTAGCAATACCATATTTCTGTGATACGTAATACAAAAGTGTGTTAACACTTCAAAAAATAAAAAGTGCTTTGTTTTTAAGTGCATAAACTCGTTTTGGTATCTTATATGTTCTCACCAAAGCGATATCTGAGATTTCACACGACGCATTCGAGATTTTAAATTGGTGTTCAAGCTGTCAATACTACGATTTTTTCTCTTAAAAGCATAAAAAATAACAAACCTTTTTGTTTTTGTAATTCCATGTATATTTGTATTTCTTCAAGTTCAAATTCAAATAAAAAGTCATACTCTATATCTCTTTTTAAATCCTTATCGTAAAATAGTCAAACTTTACCTAAGAATTGTGAAGTTTAAATTGAACTCGTTCACTATTATAAATGGCCAGCATCATAATATGTGGTTCCATTGAGATTTCAACTATTAATCTCGCACTTCGAAATCCCAAAACTATATGGTAAAATTCGAAGATTAATCAATTAAATCCGAGATTTTCCTTCATATTCCAAATATTTTTCATATTATTCTGACTCATGATTAACGGAATGATCAACCATGTAATATTTCAATTACAACCAATAAAGTATTTTCAAAGTCTTAATAGAAAAGACGTGTTCTTATTTTTCTATCCAATATTATATTAATATCTCAATTGGGCGTGTACATGTGTAGATCGCACTCAAGGTGCTCGAACATAATTGACTGAGTATGTGTGGTGTGTCAAGAAAAATAATTAAATACCTAAGTTGGCGAAAGAAGTTGATCGCTGGTTGATTTTCTGTAACTGGGTGTGAATCAGTGTTCAAAAAGGGTAGGTTTTGTGTAATATTGCATATTTTGTGGGTCTCAATTGTGTTTAAAAAACATATCAGTGATTAGAACTCGTTCTGTTTGGAACAAGTTCAGTGCATAATATGTGTTCAAACTCTGTTCAGTGCTCTGCTCTGAACGAAAACAGAAAAACGCCTAATGAGAACAGAGTATTTCTTTTCTCGATTTTAAATATCAATTTTTTTTAGATGACCGTACGCTTGAAGAAACCATATTTTGAAATGGTGACATACTGTTGTGTGCGTGTATTAATTTTTAAATTTCGTGATCACTTCTCATTTCTCATTCACGAAAGTTAAAGGTAGTAAGCTGGGTGCCCATAATTCTGCAAGAGTAAATGCTTTTCCGTGTAAAAAAGCTATTCACACTCAAAATATGCGAGGATCAAATTTGCCCATCTGTGGTTTCTGTAAAAAAAAAAAATAATCTCATCACGCTCACAAACATTTATGTATACAGAGAGAAAACACTCGCAGAATTGGGCCTCTGAACAAAAAGTGAAAATCGGAATTTATGCACTCCCCATTATGATTTCCTCTTTAACATATTATATCAAAAGCAACTTTTTAGTTGTGATCCGCTAAAAGAGATCACAATTTTCATTGTTTTTGTGTCCCATTAAATTTTTTACTCAAACTCAAAATCAATTCCACAACTTCTTCTGGCATGTGAAGTATCAGGGATTTGGGATTGTAAGTTCAAAAGGTGTTAAATTTTATTCAAACATTTTTACCACACGGAATCCGCAGTCGGGATAGAATAATCAAACAGTATTTTTTTCGATTGCAACTACTTTTAAATTTGTCATCGATATTTATTTTCGATACCAAAATAAACGGAAATTCCGGTTGCTATAGTATTTGAAATTTGTTTACAAATATTTTCAATTTTCAAAAACTATTTTTCCTGTTTATTTTCTCAAGGAATTTCCTGCACTTTTATATTTAAAAGAATGTCCGAACAAAATATCAAATGGCCAAGTGATCGTATTGCCCAAGGCGGCATATTCCATGCTCCAAAAGTCGAATATAGCAAAGAGACTAGCGATTTGTTAAAAGGTATGCAAGTCCTCCGCCTTCTCGTGTTGTTATTTCCCTTTTTGTTATTTTAGTGTTGATGGAGGAATCTAGACTCAGCATGCAAATAAGAAAACAAATAAACTATCATTTGCGTAGCGGAAATCCATTGCCACCTCCGCAGCCACCAACATCAAAAATCGCTCCCAAGAACATGGATGACAATTCCAGAGCTCTCTACATAATCCACAGGGCTCGCGCTGCTAAAAAAAAGAGCCTCGGTGCTATTCTCGCTAGTGGTGCTTATGAAATGCCCAGGTTCTTCATAATACCATATTAAATTCAATTCAACGAACTTGTATATTTTTTTTAGATATCGACCAAATCCAGATGGAAAAGTGCCTTCGAATAAAGCAAAACTTAGGTTGCAGGAAGTTATGAGTGGAATTCGTCAATCCGAAATTTGTCTGAAGCCAAAGAAAAGACCTGGCCCAATTGATGAACAAGATTATGAACCAGAAGATCTAGTAAATGAACGCAAGTAAAAAAGAACCCGTGAGTCTTCAGTAATTTATTACTTTTCTTTTTTTTTTGCAGTCCTTGATCAAATCAGCGAACGAGCCGATTGGCTAGCGGAAATGGAAGAATTAGGGGAAGGGAAAAAATACCGCGACGACATCAAAGCACAAATAGCCGATCGTTTGAGAAGAATAAAATTGCTTCAAAGTCAAATCGAACTCAAGAAACAAGGATGTCGGTTCATCGAATGAAATTTGGTAATTCTGAGACTGAATTCTTATCACGAAGCTCTATTATGGCAATAAATTATAATATTAACGTCATACATCAATTATTTTTAAGGTCACTCGCTCGTCAAATCACACATATAATCCCCTCAAAAATTCAGCGCTTAAGTGGCAATTCATTGTGAATTTTACACGCCAACATTTTTCGGCTTAAAATTCACGACACCTAAATCTAGGAAAAGTATAGTCGACTTTTTGTTATAAGTTAGGTATATTTTATTTCTCAAATCGAAGAAAAATCAATAAAGGTAAAGGATATAATCATGCGGTTTTTATCTAACCGCTATTGAATAAATAATTTTCGTTAATATTTTATTATTTACAAAATGTTTGAGACATTAAAATGCATACAATGGATTAAAGGCAAAAAGTTAACCAAACGAACTCTTGCTAAGATTACACAGAATTTTTGTGTACTTTTGCAGAACTTTAAATAAATTCTTTTTGTTTAGCATTTTAAAATAAGAATAAGAAATTACGTATATAGTTTGTGTATAACTAGCGAATGAATGCGTTAAATACTTTTACGCACAAAGCTATAAGAAAAAAATATAATTACGCGTATTTTTTTTTTAATAAATATTTTCGAATACTTTTGGCCTAATCGGTGGCGAAGTTATACAATTTTATAGGATAATTATATCAGTTAGAGAAACAAACAATTAAAGAGTCGTTTCATTGACTCTCTCAAACCATAAGAACTAAACCACAATCGATTGGAAGCGTTCGACCACAAACAAGCCGTTGATGGCTTTCAAAAAGAAAGAAGGGGAAACTGAATGTTCCCACAAAATTTAACATGCTGGCATATGTGAACGAAATTCACCAGCTGCCTCAGCAAATCGATTTCGAATCAAATAGGAGCTTATTACTTCGGCGACTTCATGTGGGCGATCTTCGTGTACGGCATGTCCACATCGAGCTAGTACCTGCATTTGGAATTTACCTGCAAAATATCAAAATATTTCAAATAACTTTTGAGCAAATTTAAAAACAAAAACTCACCTTGCATTTGGCCAACGGTAAGGGTTTTATCCAAACCATCAATGCTTGCTAGTAACAACTGCTTCGGCACCCTCAAACTAAGAAATTTCTCGCTTAAACCTGAGAACCAGCCAACCCAATATTTCTCTGATTTAGATAAATCAATACGCCAAGTGTATCTGAAAATAATTATCTATAAGAACAACGAACAAGCAGATCGACATAGCTAATCAATTCTTACTTCTTATTGGCCTCATCATTAATAGGGTCTGGTTTCTTAAAATTAATACTTGGTGGTAATGGGGGAACTGATGAGGATGTTGGTGATGTGGGAGTTTCTGTACTCTCGGCTCCTTCTTCATCTTCGGATATTACCAGAGGATGGGTAAATGTCGATGGTTCGGTTGATTCTTCGGGATCTTCTTGTAGAGGAAGCTCATTAGTAGCCAGCTTCTTCGTTGTGCAACTAGGAAGGGAGAATTTTATATTTTTGCATATGCATGTAGTTGTAAGTTTCAATATTAGATAAGTTTAGAGAGACGAAGTTATTCTTGAAAGCTCTCAATTACTTACGTCTATATAAGTTTTTACAAGTGTGACTTTATGGCTACAAAAGAAAGCAAGAGCTAGAGAAAGAAATAAATAAAGCATCATCGTCCCCATTAAGGAAATATTTATTGGGTTATCTTGCCGTAGGTCAAATTCTGCCAAAAAAGTTTAATAACATCGACAAGCTTACCCACTTAATTGCATCCAGATTGCGACTGAGGCCTGCCATTTTGCCGAATATTCTTTACAGATATGTAATGCGTGTGTCAATGATATAGTGCTTGACTGCTAACTTAAACGTGTTGGTTCGATCCCCACGCTAGGCATTCTTTCTATACCTCCAATCTTAATTTGATGCCACCCGTGGGTTAAAATGAGACAGTAAATACCTAATTCTTAAACCCAGTGTGCCAACAAAAAAATCTTTCCTATCTTTCTACTCCTTCTAACTAGTGCCGTGCAATTCAGGTTGCATTTACAAGACCTTAGGTCTTACAGGCATATAATTAAAATTATTATTATTAATATTCATTTGACAATCGCATTCCCAAAGCCCAAGGTACCTAGAAGTTCTTTTAGGTAAATACATACTATGAATTTTTCTAGTATAGAATAGATTTGCACTCAGACGCTGAGAGAAAAAATAACTCTGGCCAAACGGTAAAGAAATGGGTGAGAAACGAATTTGCTACTCCCCTCGCAGTTTTCATCAATTTAAGTATCTACTCCGGAGTTCGGAAATAAAAAAAAAACATTAACTATCCTTACTTGACAATTTGTCCAGGCATTGACACTTTGGCACTGTCGATGTTTCGGATCTGTCCACTGCGAATGCACCATTCGATGGCAGTCGGTATGCTCTTGAAGAAGTTCGGCCTAGACCGTAGGAAGCTCTGCATGCTGGCAAGAGCCTCCATGGCAGTACCTTCGACTACATCAATGACGGTGACACCAACTAGCGCTGGAATGAGCTCCATATGTGCAATGTGTACAGCAATAGCGCCGCCCATTGAATGCCCCACCAAATGTATGGGTGGACAGGACGTATCTTCTGGATAGAGTTTGGTTATGAGTTTGCCAACGTCTCTGTGAAAATTTAATAGAACACTCGATTACTTGGCTCAGTTAAGGTTTCTGAATAACTGCCAATGCTTACGTAGCAAGTGTTTCAGCGGACAAGTCTTCCTCGTCATCAGTAACTGTGTCACCGTGACCTCTCATGTCCACAGACAAACACTGACAATGGATCATGTGTGTGATTTCCACCTAGGATAAGCAGTCAGTTATTTTTCTAATCAGATAAAATTTTCCAATTATTTACGCAAAAATGTGACCAAGTGAGAGCGGAATAGCCGCCACCATGCAGCAAGAGAATGACTGGACCGGCTTTTTGTGGCTGGCTGGTTCGGTAAATACGGAATACTGTTTTTTCATCGATTTGCACGTCTTCCTTCTCGGTAAAGTACTCGCTCCAGAGTGTTGGTTTATAATCGCGTGATTTTGACTTTTTAAACGAATCCCTAGAGCGATGATTCGAAGGTCGAAAAAAGAAATTATGCAAATTTATTTGTAAACATTTTTCAAGAAGCCAAATGTACTTACGATCTTCCGATTCTACTACCGGGAATTGTTGGTGGTAGACGAGACTTCATGATGGATCTTTGGAGATTAGACATTATGTTTAAATTTGATTTGTTTGCTTTATTCAGTGTATCTTAAAATATTTAGCAATAAATTCAATATAGCTATAATTTATTATTAATGCGTTTCTATTTCTTGTATCTGCGAATTGGTGAAATGTGTGAAAAACCTTGAAAGCCGCGTCCAATAAAACATCAAAATAGTTGTTGACAGCCAGATGACAGCTGAATGGTTTGTTCCACAAGTATGCAGATGTAAGCATCGCCAGAAACTCATGTCGATTTCGTTTCAATAATTAGGAATCGCTACTAAAACCAATACTTTTTTGCCTTGAAACGAACGATTACGGACCGAATCTCTTTTTGGGACTGTGTGTGTTGCTTGGCAGCTCTAAAAAAAAAAAACCTTCAATTCGTTAAAACATCATTATTTCGTTTTAATTTCCCGATTCCGATGCGGGGGAGTTCCTAAACCCACTTGCACTTTTTTAATATTTGTTGTCAAGTAGTTTTTAAAATTTTTTTTTAGTTTTTAATATATTAATTTACTTTTTCTGTACACTGGCACAAAATAAAAATTAATTCACAACACAACAATTGAGAAACTTCAAAACAAATATTGTAGTGTGTGTAAGAATCTGTTCACAAATCCGTTTTTATCCGTCTCCAAAAAGAGATTCAATATGGATCTGTTTTTTCAGAAAAAAACTGGTTTTAATTTGAAAAGAATTTGATTTTGAGAAAAAAATTGACGGTGGATCGACGGCAGATCGATGTTTTTGTTGAAACGAAATCGACATCAGTTATGCAAATATCACAAATAACTCAGAAAAAGTAGTTTACCGGTGGGTCAAAATGAAGGCAAATATATATGAACTTCAAGTTAAATGAATATAACGAAACGAGATGATTAGAAAATTTGCAAGAAAATTACCACATTTGCAAATATGTCATTAACATACCTATTTAGTGTATCTTGTCCGCACAAAAAGAACACAACATCAGAGCGTGTTTGTTATCTATGGATCTGGGTCCCAATTCAGCAACCGTGAGTTGGTAGTATGTATGTGTACCCGATTTTTTGTGTACACAGAGAAACTCACGCTTGCGGAATTTGGCCCCTGGGGACCATTCCATAAAAGAGTGACATTTCTTTATGCAAAAAGACGTGTACTCATACAAATTTTCGATTCCGCAAGGTTGCAATTCATTTTTTTACAGATAAAGTGTCTAGGCAAATTTATTCACCCATATTTTGAGGGTGAACGCATTTTTGATACGGAAAACGCGATTACGTAACTATATGCCCCTATAGTCTGGGTCACTTTTAACTTACTTTACTTAGTGTGCTCTAGGTTGAGTCGAAGCATATGTTGAGGCATATAATCGATCCAGGGTAAGTTGGTCCCAACTTGAATTTTCAATACTTAATTCTGCTTTTTATCAGGATGTTAAGTAAAGATACAAAATTTAGTTTTTGTTACATAACAAGTAGTTGAAACTCTGCGGAGATAATTCAACGCACAATATTGAAAACACGATCTATGCGGCAAAAATGGGCTGTATTGTTATTTAAAATACAACGTAATATAATGAAAAGTGGAATGCTCTCTCTGTTTGATAAGCCTTCGAGCCTACCTACGGTAACCCTTTCATTTCAAATAAGTTATTTATTCTTGATTTTTGGCTACTTCTTCATATGTTTGCTGTTCTCATAAAACGCTTTTTAAGATATTGGACAAGAATTTTGTGTGTGAGAATTCTGATTTCGATTCTCTAATAAAATGGATAATAATCGTTCCTTTTCAAAGAGGAATTGTCATTTATAAGACGAGTAGCCTTTTCGATTAAAGTAGCGCGGAATCCTGTAAGAGGGTGATGTCATGTCGATTAAGCTTGCCATTTCTAAAAATAAATGTAAACGGAAATTTCATTTTATTAATTAAGCCTAGTACTCAGCTCGAGAGCAAAAACAAAATTTATTTCTTCACATTTTTGTAAGCTAAATTTTGAGAAGGTAATATAGAGTAGACCATAGAGACGAGCATACAATTCAAATGAGAACTATATATATCTTATCTAAGAAATATAGTAGGGGAAAATAAACCATTCACTGACATTGCTTAACTAGATCTGCTCTAAATTTTAAGCCGAGTTATGTACTCAAGTAAAAAAACAGATTTATGCAAAGTATAATTGCTTTGCATTGTTTCGATACATTTTTTTTGTTTTACTCATTTATCATATTTCAGCCTTTAATCTTATACTATGTTTCCACAAAAACGAGATCCGAGATTTCAGCAAGAAGCTTTCGAGATTTCAAATTGGTGTTCACACCCGGGGGCAATATATCATTTCGTATCTCAGAAGCACAAACAACAACCATTTTGGTTTATCTAATTCATCATCCCAAGCCACGTTGTCAAATAAAAATTCATATTCTCTTTTTTATCTCCTTATCGTTAGAGTGAAAGTTCGTAATTGCATATAAAAAGCTTTTCACCTTAGTATATATGGTGAAGATTAAAATGGACTCGTTCACTATGAATGGCCCAAATCGGTACTTGTATTTCATAGTGTTTTAACGAAATCTCGGATTTCGAAATCCCAAAACTCTATGGTGAAATGCGTAGATTTGGATTGAAATCTACTAAATCACACATTTCGCTTCGATGGGAACATACTATTAATCTATATCTTAAAGTCCTCATTATAAATTTGTATGAACTCCTTCCCATTAGCTACGCGCTCAACTGACTAACGTACATAAATCAGCAATTGAGTTGATGTAATTTTCGCAAATTTTACTTACACACTTTTTTTTTTAATTTAACTATATGCCTGTTAGGCCTAAGGTCTTTTAAATGCAGCTTGAATTGCACGGCACTAGTTTGGCACACTGGATTTGAGATCCAGGTATTGGCTGACTCATTTGAACCCTTTGGGCGGCTTCCAATTATAATTGGAGTTATGGAAAAGAATTCGCCTAGCGTGGCGATTTTTACTTAAAAATATTTTTCTGGTCAGTAACAATTAGTATATAATTAGTAGAATTGAATCGGTATTGAATCAGTATTTAGGCCTTTTTATACTTGAATCGGATTAAAATAGGATTACTCGATCCGATCCCACTAGAAGAGCTGAATCGAATTGAAATTGTATTTATATACCTGAATCGAGGAACTGAAGAATCGAATTCACATCTGATTCTTAATGTGTGCACCAATAGTGTTTTTTATGTTCAGTGGGTTTCCGTTTTCTTTGTATTTTTTTCTGTTGCACGTTTTTGTTGTTTATTCTGTAAACTAAAATTGTCACTTCGATTCCATTTTAATTCAATCATTCCGATTGTTTGAAAACTTAAACGGAAATCACAAGACAAAATTACTTTAATCAATATACGATCCAAACTTAGCCTATCAACACGAGGATAGAAGGTATAACTATACTACTTACGTATAAGCACCTTTGCAAAAAAAGAAAATACGATAATATTCCTTGTCGTCAACTTGTATAGAATATAATTTGTTAACAAAAGTGAAGAATAACAAAAAAACACACTACTCTACTATTACATAAAAGTTCCTTTTTTGCAAAAGTACAGAAGTAAACAAAATTTCAAATCGAAATAATAGAAACAATAACATCCTTAGTGAATTAAAAATATTGTTTGTAGTAAGCATAACATGAACAAAAGCAAGTTATAATGACTATTATTCGAACAAATGTATGTCTAAATTAAAATTAATTATGTACATATTCCTCTTAGTAGTTGTGTTATGTTTGTAATCTTAATTTTAGCAAATATATTGATATATGAACTTCAAAATCGATCAAATAGTATCCGTCTATATTTTTTATGGAAAAGGTCAAAATGATGTGGTTTTCCATTTCGTACAAGAAATTAATTCTTTTTTGATACAAATTTGCCAAAACACGAATTTCTACAATTAACTCATTTTATTGGGCAACAAAAATATTTTTTTTTTGATTCTGAATCAATTTCGGTATTTTTGGTGAATCTACTCCTCTGTTTACTAACATCACCAATCCCTAGCACAATTGGAAGCATTCAGTTTGACAATAACTATCAGTTTCACAGAATCGAATATACACCAATAACATAGCAAAAGTAAATTTAATTCAATTCGCGTCCATTCGCCCTGAAAAATATCAGATACCGCATCAAATGCTGAATTTACCAAAGGAAAACCCCATTAAGACATATACCAATAAGGCGGCTTTACATGGATCTGTATCTGCAGACTTGAAGAAAAGTAGAGCGGGCCAATAATATAAAACAAACATAAAAGTAAGACAGGGTACACACTAATAACTTACTCGAACTCTGCTATAACTTTCTTGACACATCTCACAATCACATGTTCTTAGCGTTCAGGTATGTAGTTTTGAGAAGAAAATTTTCGCTATTTTCGTTGTTTTTAAGCAAACTGAGGTGAAATGGTAAAAAAAAACTTGAAAATTCGTTATCTGAACGCAACAAATTATGGTGCAGATGAAAATGCTATAATGAAGATGAACATGTTCATCTTCACTATAATCTGCAATCTTCAGGTTCGTACTTCCTATAATCTTCATACATGAAGATGATCTCCATTTTGGTTTTCGCTCTCTATCGCACAAGTATGAATTTTTTATTTTGTTTCCTCTTTTTTTGCAGATGTCAATGCAGATGAAGATGAAGATGCATGTAAGGCCTCCTATAGACTTATGAAAATGTCCAATATGAAGAACTCTACAATTGGACGTAATGTAACAAAACCATAATCTTTATTCATCAACCACTCCCAACTTCATTTCAGCCAACTCCTCTTTCATTTCGTTCCAACTTCATCCAGCTTATAACTTGTTTGAATCGAAACTGTAATTCAATATTTCTTTCTCTCTTCAACCACCTTGCTTATCCACAAACTATGCGCGACAAACCGTTTGATTATGGCTGGTGTATTTTTTTTTTCAAACGGGAAGGTGGATAATTTTTTGTATTGCCCTCAGTGTGTGAATCGTCCGTTACGAATGCAAGTGCAAGTGTCGCCTGTGTTGTTTTGTTCTTTTTTTTGTCGCCGATGCAGTGTTGCAACAAAAAAGTAAAATATTCTAATTGTTTATCTATTTGAAGTAAAATCTCAAAATTTTATGAGCAAATACAAGGAAATAAATATAATAAAGTGCATACAGCTCTTCGGAGTTAATTTGTGTGTTAAATATATTTTTTTTTGTTCATGAATTACTCATTTCTTCCATTGTCCCCCTACGTTCCAAAGTGCATTTTGTCTACCACCACCATCTCACGGTTACAATTTTTTTTTGCCTTTATTAATGCCCAAGTTTGCAAGTTCTTTTCTTCACGATTTGTGCGTGTAAAAGTAAAAGAATCGTAAAATTCTGAAAAGTGCTTGAAAAAAAGGCAAACTTACAGATTTGGGAAGCTTCAAGTGAATTAATTATCCACCAAGATTATATTGGGAAAAAACTATCTTAACGAAAATCGAAATACCATCCAACAGCGGGTGTACCAAGGTAGTTTTTTTTCTCATTTTTGCGAATAAAAGGAACATTCCACGGATTGATTTTTTTCGTACGTTTGTTGTTTTATTGGTTAGTTTGTTAAATTTAAATAAAAAAAGCAGTGATTAATCGGTAAGATTTTGATTTTTACCGTGAGCCATCGCGCCGGTTCGAGAAATCGACGTTTTCTTCACCAAGAGTGTCATCGTCGCCGCCGGGGCACATTCGGAGGGTGGTTGTTATAATTTTATTATTCGGTGGTGGATTTGCAAACACAAAAGAAAAAAACACCAAGCAAAGCATCTGCTGGCTGCACATTGCAGCCAAGAGGAAGAAGAATCAGTTACAAAAATTACGCACTCAATCGATAAACCTGAAAATATAGAATCGTGTTTTTGTTTGGATAAATAAACAAAAGGCAACGTGGATTCTAATTGGAGGTAAGTTCAATGTTCAGTGAGAATATATTTTCGAAACAAATGTACACACACGCATACATACATACATGTATTATGTAGGTGATTGGTAATTCTGATAAGATTGCACAGATGGTTTGGAATGGCCACATTCTAGCTGTGGTCTATATTTATGGACATTGACTGGGAGATGGAGAACTTGATGAATCGTCCATTTTTAGCTTTGACGTGCTTAATACTCTTTGGAAAAAAAAAAATGAAAATAAGAAGAACCCGTTGCCCCAGTACTCGGAGTTCTTTGTTTTCTGCATCGTTGCTGCGGTAAAAGCAGACTGCAAAGTAAAGAGAAGAAAATTGTTTAAAAAAAAAATCCCTGCAGGTACCTACTCAACTACTAATCGTGTGTTGTTGTTGTGTTCTTTGATGCGCACCAACCATCATCATCATCATTATCATCGTATTCTTACTCGGTTGCAATGGTAGAAGAAGATAGCAGAGTAAGAAGCTGAAAATCTAGGTATACCTAGAGTTGATTGCACTTCTTGTCTTCGGATGTTATGCCTGGAAGGTACCTAGTCTTTACGAGCTGGTTATATAGCACAAGTTTTCGTATGGATGTATGAATGTACATAGTACCTATGTGTACACTGTACATATAAGTTAGGTACTCGTACATTTCTACCTATATTTTCTTTAAAAGTGCGTCTTCGATAAGTTACAAATAATACAACAGTGGTCAACTTCTGTAGGTATGTACCTACCTATGTGTACATATAAACGGTGATTTTTTAAGAGCTTGGTTTTTGAAAATTCAAAAAAACAGAAACTTGTAAAAAGTGAATGAAATTTTTATTTGGATCGATAAATCAATTTCTGCCATTTACTTTTTAAAAATAATTTCACTTAAATGTTGCCCGCGGCTACGCTTCAGGTGGTCCATTCTGAAGGTCCAATTTTGGCAAACTTTTTCACACATTTCGGCCGGAATCTCACCAATGACGCGTTCAATGTTGGCTTCCAAGGCAGCAATCGTGTTTGGCTTGTCCCCATAGACAATAGACTTAACATAGCCCTACAAAAAATAGTCTAACGGGGTCAAATCACATGATCTTGGTCGCCAATTGACTGCGCCAAAACGTGAGATCAACTGCTCACCAAATTCGCCTCTCAATTGATGCATGGTTTCGCGTGCAGTGTGGCATGTGGCACCGTCCTGTTGGAACCACATGTCGACCGAGTTCAATTCTTGCATTTTCGGCAAAAAAAAAATCTGTTATCATCGAACGGTACCTTTCTCCATTGACCGTAACCCTGCGGCCTTCATCGTCCTTGAAGAAGTACGGCCCAATGATGCCGCCTGCCCATAAACCGCACCAAACAGTGCATTTTTCGGGATGCATTGGTAGCTGCTGAATTGCCTCTGGCTGCTCTTCACTCCAAATACGGCAATTCTGCTTATTCACGTATCCATTTAGCCAAAAATGAGCCTCGTCGCTGAAGACAATTTTGCGATAATTTCATAATTTCGACATTTTTCACAGAGCACGAATTTTGATAATAAATTTCAATAATTTGGAAACGTTGTTCAGGCGTAAGTCTATTCATGATGAAATGGCAAATAATACTGAATCGAAATGTTAAATGTTCGTGGAATTTGTCATGTGTGATCTGTCAAAAATATAAACGTCAAAAACCAAGTAGCAGAAAAATCACCCGTTATAAAGGCTTAACTAAATGTATTGTGAGGATACATATATCTCCTTTGCTAGAAGAACTTCATAACTTCAAAATTCATGTTTTGAGGTAAATGCGCTGAAAATTTCGTATTCACGAAACCCGCCTTTAGTTCAAACGAAATTGAGAAGAGATATACAACCAAATACATGGCCAAAATAAGAGCTCCTTACTCTTAGGTTAGGAGGACATGATGAACAAATTGCTGTGTTATTGTAACGGTATATATATTAGGGGTATTCACGATCTGGTGTACCAAGTCTTGTAAAATTGTAAAATTTTATTTTTTTATAACAGACTGTGAACACACCTTTACTAATCTGTAGCAACACTGAAGCAAATGTCAAAATCTGTTTCACATTTGTTCTGAAGAAGGCTTAAGTTCGTGTTATAAAAACCTTATACCTTTGTATTTTTCTGTTACAATAGGGTTCGGGTATTGTAAAAGTGTAAAAGCGTAAGACTTTGACATTCAGTATATTTTGTTACAATGATACAAGACCAGATACATCGGATTGTGAAAACCCCTATTGTTAATCTATTTAATGTATGGACTTGTTAGTAATCAAGAGGTATGTATTATTTGTAATATTATGCACTCAGTAGATTTCAACTACAAAATTTGCTGATAAAAAAACTAACAACATTTGAATAAAAGCTCAAAAATTTAGTTACTCATTAAAAAAGGGAGAATTTCTTTTTGAATGGAAATTGTCTTATATTACTCCAATTTATAAAAGTGGCCCAAAACAGATCATTTCAAACTATGACTAGCTGGCAAATTATCTGATATCCTAAAGTTATTCGAAAAAATTATTTGCGATCGACTATATTTTCTTTTTAAGGAAATAATGTCTCCTTATCAGCATGGATTTGTGCCTGGTAGGTAAACTTGTACTAATCTGACCATTTTTACAAATTTTATCTTAAATAATATTGAAAAGGGCTATCAAGTGGATGTCATTTTTACTGATTTTGTTAAATCATTTGACAGAGTAGGTCATAATCTCTTGACCCAAAAACTTAAGAAAATAGGGATTCATTCACAAATGCTTAATTGGTTAAGTTCTTATTTATCGGGGTGCAATCAGTATTTAAAGATTGCTTCAACAGTTTCAAAACATATAACCGTTACATCTGGAGTTCCTCAAGGAAGCCATCTTGGTCCAATCCTTTTTTTTATATTTATTAATGATTTACCTGAAGTTTTCTTAAATGCGACATGTCTTTTGCTTGCAGATGACTTAAAAATGTTTACATGTATTAAAAATCCGTCCGACTGTTTTCTGTTACAAGAAGACCTTAATAGGCTTTCAAATTACTTACTTAGGTCCTCGGACCTGTTATGTCCGTGAGGTTCCTCTTGCGGGGTTAGTGCCTCCACTACTCCTACGCGCCATCGTGTACGGTTTCTGGAGATGTACTTCAGCTCTCTACAACTCTTCTACAGATGTGCTGATTCCTCTTCCACCGTCCTTCGCCAAGTACTTCTAGGTCGACCCACATGTCTACCTAGCTGCATGAGGGGTTCCATTGCATCGCCTGACTCGCAATGCACTCTTGACCTTTTCGAAGCGTCTGTCCAATCCACTGCCACTTTCGTTTTCGTATTATAGAGTCGATGAGTTCCTGACTTGTCCTCGAATGAAGTTCATCATTGGAGATATGGTTTGGCCAGAAAATCCTCAAGATATTTCGCAGACATCTATTCACGAACGTTTGCAGCTTTTTTGTGACAGCGGGTGTTACTTTCCAAGTGCTGCACCCATACAGAAGCACGGAATCAACATTGGAGTGGAACAGTCGTAGCTTGGTCTTAAGGCTTATAGAGTTGTTTTTCCATATTTTGGACAGCATTCCGAATGCAGACTTTGCTTTCCCGATTCTACTTGTTATGTCTTGTTCGGTCCCGCCATCAGTAGAGACAATACTCCCAAGATATTGATAACCCTCTACCATCTCTACTGGTTGTCCAGAAATATCTTTTTGTGTACATGATGAAGTTCCAAGGCTGATCCTTTTTGTTTTTGCCTTAAGGCTTTCAAATTGGTGCATTAAAAATAAACTGCATCTTAATATTTCTAAATGTCAATCCTTTTCATTCACTCGTCGCTTATTTCCGTTGTTGTCTGTTTATTATATTGATAATGTTGATCTTGAAAGATTTTGTGTTAAAAAGGATTTCGGGGTTATTTTCGACACAAATTTAAAATTCAGTAATCATATTGATTTCATTGTTAATAAAGCTAGTTCAATGTTAGGGTTAATATTTCGAATTTGAAATCATTGTATGTCGCATATGTCAGATCTGTCAGTTCTTGAATATTGCAGTGTAGTATGGATTCCTTTTCATGTCACAAATTCATTAAGAATTGAGAAAGTCCAAACAAAATTTACTCGTATTGTTATAAATAAAACAAGATGTCAGCTTCTTGGCTTACATACTCTTGTGAACCGTCGCAAGATGTCATCAATTATGTTTATAAGAGATAATTTTGTCTAATTATATCAATTGCTTCTTTTTACTTAACTTAATAAATCTTTATGCTCCAAGTCGTATCCTTAAAAATAGAAATTTATTTCAATAAGATAATCATAGAGTCAATTATGCAATGAATGAACCTTTAAATCGCTGTGTGAGAGAAATAAATAGCATAAGTTTTGATTTTGATTTCAACTTTCATTACAGTAGAGAACATTTTAAAAATATGCTTATTTGTATTTTTTAGATAAATAATTTATATATAAATAAATGTTATTTCGTAGTCTGCAAGAGTAATAAAGTTACTCGATTGATAAAAATAAACTAAACTAAACTAAAAAAAATGCACGACTGGGACGCACGTACTTGCTCTGTTCGATTAAATTATATGCAAAATATTCTTAATAGAAACGGCTAACCCCCAGTTTCACAGTGGGAGATTAAACTTAAGATCAACTGAATCTTAAACTGAGTTTAAATTTTTGGTTTAATTCATCCGGTTTCACAGTGAAATCTGATCTTCAGATCAGTTGAACTTCGTTTAACTATATTGTATCCTCTCCCGTCCTGCCTTTCTCTCTCTGACACAAAAAAACACGTGAAACAACAAGAATAATAAATAAAATAATATTCAAAAGCACTATAACAACTCGATACCATTTGAATACACAATTTTGTTTTTTGCATAATATTTTCTGAAAAAAAAAATAATACAAACGCTGAACCGAAGTTTAAACTGTGAAACCGAATAAATTGTTGATCTGAAGTTTTAAACAAAAGTGGAGTTTAAACTCCCACTGTGAAACTGGGTCTAAATGTATTTTTAAAGTCGTTTTTCAATTAATTTTTATACATACATATATCAAAATTCTTAAATTTTTTCAAAAACCAAATATTTATGAACATTTTAAATATTTGGAGCGACTTTCCATTAGGGTAGCACTCGTAGAACTTTGATTTTTTTTACAGTGAAAATGTTTTAATTTTTAATTTTGGATGTTGCCCCCCTGCAACCCCCCTGCCTGGGCCAATTATAGGATTTGGGTTGTGGTCAAGGTTGGGTGGGGTCAAGGTTGGGTGTATGTAAAGTTTTTTTTAGGATTTGACATGAAACGAAACCACAATAGTACATAGTTTGAAATCAATTTATATTATCCCAAGAAAAATGCACATACCACAACACTTACCATACCGAAGTTGCATACAGTCATCTGTGGATTGGTAAACAACTGCCAACACTAAAAAAAAAAGTTGTCGGTAGTCATCATTTGCATACATTTTGTATCAAAAATGAAAACTTTAAAAATTAATTAAAAATAGAAATGAAAGTTTCCTCACTTTTTTTTTTTAATTTAACTATATGCCTGCAAGACCTAATGTTTTTTTTTAATTGCAACCTGAATTGCATGGCACTAGTTTGGCACAGTGGATTTGAGAACCAGGTATTGACTGTCTCATTTTAACCCATGGGCGGCATCCAATTAAAATTGGAGGTATAGAAAAGAATGCGCCTAGCGTGGGGATCGAACCCACACGTCCTAGTTAGCAATCATTGCCACCCATTCTTTAAAATTGTTATATTTATTGTTTCTAAGCATAAATCTACCGAATAAAAGTATCCGCATGTTAAAATTCGTGCTACTCTAAAGGAAAGTTCAGCCAAATATTTAATAAGATAAATTCAAAAACAAAATTTCAGAAGAAATCGCCCCCCTGTTTTCGAAATATTGAATTTCAAAAAAAAAACAAAATTTGTTTTCCAAAATACCCATAATACTATTTTTCGAAATTTTTGAAATGCAGTATTATTTAGAATTTGAAGGAGCTCCTGTTTATAAATTTTGATCGAAATCCGTTGAGCTGTTTATGAAGAAGTCGAAAATCAATAAAATGGTTCTGTCGCAATAACAAAATATTTAAATTTTTTTTGTGTCCAAAATGTAGTACATACACAAAGTAGAATACACACCAAATTTTTATCAAAATCGTTAAGGCCGTTTTCCAGATAATTAAGATGGTAGAAAAATTTGTATCGCAAGTACCGTTATTTTTGGGGCTAAAACAACGATTCAAAAATCTATTTTGGACAATCATCTAAAACGCTTAAATACCAAGTTTTAAGAAAATCGCTTCAGCCGTTTAGGCTGTAGAGAGTTGTACAGACAGACAGATAGACGGAATTTCGTGACCCACTTTTTTGGTGTTCTCTATCATCGTAATGTCAACTTTGAGTAAAATCTCGAGTTCGATATTTTTTCCAAATGCAAAACTTGTCCTATAGTACCTATATCCCAAGTAAAAATTTTATTAGCTTAGAGAATTCAAGATTTTGGTGAAATTTTTTTATCTGAAAATAATTTTGAAATTTTAGGTACAGTTTTTTAAATATAGCGCTTAGAAATGGAAAGAGCGAACCACGGCACTGAAGACGAACGCGAAGCCATTTTAGTTCTGCTGGAACCTCTGGAAAGAGCTAAAGATCGAAGTTAGTAAGCGTAAACCTCCTAACAAAGCGGAATTGAAAAAATTAAACATTTATCAGTGTTGTCTCACTGTAATATTTTAAACATATTCTATAGAGACCACTAGATCACTGTAAAAAATCTTGGTTCTACTGGTCCTCGCCTACTGTAAAGTCGCCCCATTTTGTGGATTAAAAGCTTTTTGAATACAAAAATTTGTCGCCTTGTTTTTTTTTGGATTTAAGGAAAATCCATATTAAAAGGGTGTTTTTTTTGTTGTTAAAAAAGGCGCGCTACAATTTATTTGTTTACACAATTTATTCAAGGACATCGAGCCACAATTGTATAAACCAATTTTACAGCAAACAAAGTACTAAAAGATTAGTTTTGGTATGGTAGTTCTAGATTTAGTGAAAAATTGTGGTTTAGGTATCTTTTAGTTATTACTTCATATACGAGGTAATTCTAACTTGACTGTAAAATTACCATTACAACCAAAGTTTATTAAAAAAAAAAAATTCCTATGTCTATAGTTATGTGAAATGTATGTAAAATGTAGGTACCAATGTTTTTGGATCTTTTTTTTTCAAAAACTTGCTCATCAAAAAAGGAAATGGAAAAGCTAAACTATTATTAGGAGTTCATCAGTTGTTTAAATTATGTAAAGAGAAACCCACACTTATTTATTACAGTTTCCACTTCTCAACTCAAAACTTATTTCCCTTTTGAATACCTACTCACTCTTTCAGACACTTGAAAAATCGACATATTAATTTCCACTTAAAAATGACAGACAAAAACGAAAGTAATTACGCATGTAGGTATGTAAGTATACACGGAGCCAACCCATCAAAAGTGCACATGTAGGTATTTAATTCTCCATGGTAGACATACAAAAAAAAAATGCTTAAGATTACCACAACATTTTTAAGTATGTATGTACCCACTGCCATACCATTCGTCATCATCATTATTTCAATTCTCCTTAACGGCCTATGTAAACAATCTGTCATTGTGTCATTTCATTGGGTTAAACCTTTAGTTTCCTAACTGACAATGACATTCCAATTATTTGACCAATTTAGCACAGAAAACGAAAGAGCGTTGAAAGAAAATGCACCTAAAAACTCTCACCTCTGACGAGTGCATCATCTGTCAACAACAATGACAGATTTTTCTAACTTGTCATTATTATCTTTTATTTTAATTTTTTTTTCTAAACAAAAGCCAGAAATAACAGATAATTTTGGGGCCACTAATAAATTTATTGCTAGAAATAAATAAAAACACCTCAAGTGGAATTTGCGTCTTTGTTTTGAGTGAATGCGTCCATAGTAGGTGCATTTTTGTGGATAATTACCCTTTCTCTAGCTAGATGGTCAGCTTGTTTCTTGAAAGTATGCTAAGTGACCTAGCTATGTTGATGCACCCTGAGGGACAATGACAAACAACAACGAAAATGAAAATACGACGCGACGCATCAGTGTAACAAATCTTTTCACTTTTGTTTTGGGATAAGGCCGAGATCGAGAGTTAAGAAAGGCAGAATGTTTTTATATACATAGTTGAAAAAATTTACATAATTTAGTTTTTTTTTTGTATGTATTACCTGACAAATAAATATCATGTATTTGTTCTTAGTTCCACAGAAAGGGACTATACATTTAATTAGTATGCATACTTTCATTTGTACTTAACCCGATGGCGTAGGTCATCCCACGAACTGGTTTAACTGTTTTTTTTTCTAACATTATACCATTCTGAAAGTGTTCTATTGGCTTTCAGAATGAATGCTTCATCTCCTGAAATGAAAGAGGGTATTACGCACACACTCACCCATAAAGTGGAAAGCGTCAATTTATATTCAGAGCATTTTCTTGAAATTCAAGATCATTACAAACAACACTTTACGAACACTACCTATTTTGCTTTCTGAACACACCGTTTGCAACAGAAAATATCAATATAAAATTGCCGTGTTCGAAAGTATAACTCTGTTGTCAAACACAAATCTTTAGCTAGCTAAAAATTATTTGATTAAGTTGGAAATTTGAGAAACAGCTGATTCAAAACTGCAGCTGTAATGCTGTATATGCAATACAACTGATTTGATAAAAAATTTCTTCCTGACCTTTCGAAAACAAAGCCTCTGCTTAAGTGTTTTGGCTAGCCTAGTTATTCGTTACTCGAACGCGAGCAATATTTGTTAAAAATATTTTTTCTTACTTTGACATACAATTTGATAGAGAAGGACAGCCATAGCCCCCTATTGCGATTGTCAATTGCAAATTGATAGTTGATAAATATTGAAATTTAATATTAATCCACCCAAGAGTTTTGGTCATTGATAATGATGCAGATTGTTGAGACCTACAAGAAAATCGATAATAAATAATGAATTGTTGTGCAGTTTTTTAATAAATTGAGGTTTCAAAACCAAATTTCCGTGTTTATCAATGATCAAATTGATAATTGCATAGATGTCAAAATTATAACGTGGAACTGACACTTCACCTTATTCTCAAAACCCAGACATATAACACAGGTCAACACTATTTTTGTTTCTGGGTTCTTGATATGATTTTCTTGTTCCTCGCATATAACCTACTGATTATAAAAAAGTTTTACTTGAAAAAGTTTGTTTTCATAGCTAGAAGTTTGATATAATGGTTTTATGGGAAATCCTATTATTTGTTTTGTTTTAATGGTACAATGGTTGGAAAAAGTATTTTGACAAAACTATTTTCCTTGTTATATTGCTTGTTTTAAAGAGCTGAGAGATATAACGGAACTCGTGTGATGCTCGAAACAAAATATCTACGTGATTGTAACTGTAAATTACAAAATATTTTATTTTTCCTTACGCATTCGTTCTTAATCATGTTCAATGTATGGAGTGAGTTGAAATTAACTGGAAAAAAGTATTTTGACATCATATTCTTTTTAGTTCATTTCGTTTCGTGCGTGCGATCAAAGTTAATATTTGTTAAAATTAAGCACATTTAAATACAGAAATTTTATTACATTACATTTTTTTTCAATTTAATTGATTATAATGGGGAAAACGCGAAGTTTTAAGAAATGGTGGTCAAGTATGATGCTGGTATTTCGGTTGAATACTTAAGCAAACTATACAAAGTGCCTCGTCAAACCGTGTATTACCAAATAAATAAACAAATAAATCACAAATCAACGCGAAACTTACCACGTTCAGGACGCCCACGCAAGACAACCAAAAGAGAAGACCGTTTAATCGTCGAAAAATTTCAAGAAAACGTGCTAAAAACGCCAAAATCTGCAACAATAGAAATGAAAAATCAGTATGATATTGAAATTTGTGAAAAAACTATAAGAAATCGTTTAAAAGAGGCTGCCTTTGCCACTTACATAGCCAGAACAATACCACAAATATCACATAGAACAAACTTAAACGTTTGGAATTCGCCAAAAAAAGTTTACATAAGCCTTCATCATTTTCGGAAAAAATATTGTGGACTGATGAAAGCTCATTTCAGTACCATGCCTCAAAAAAGAAAACTTTCTGCAGAATTCCTAAGAAAATGCGTAAAAAAGTGGCACCTGTTTGTGAACGAGTGTCCCATGGTGGAGGCTCCGTAATGTTTTGGGGATGTGTTTGTTTTAACGGCACAGCAGACTTGGTACCAAATGAAGGAACGATGAACAAGGATAAATATTTGGATATTTTAAATAACCACGCCTTTGGTTCAGGTGACAAATTAATTGGACAGTCATTTATCTTGCAACAAGATAACTCACATTGTCACAAAGCAAAACTCATAACCAATTTTTTGAAGGAAGTGGATGTAAATATATTAGATTGGCCACCTCAGAGCCCTGATCTAAATGTAATAGAGAATGTGTGGGCGTATATAAAGCGAAAGAGAAGTCCATGTTTGACAAGAACACGCGAAGAGACAATTGCTGAGGTCGAAGACCTGAGGAGAGAAGATTCTCTGCAAAATTTGGTAAAATCCATACCCGGCCGGTTACAAAAAGTCATCAACGGTAACGGAAATTTCACTTTCTATTAAGTTTTGCTTAAATTGCTGTATAAATTTACTGTCACGTCATTTTTTTTTTATTAATAATGATTCGTAAAAATACTTTTTTCCGCTTAGATTTAAAAAAAAATTTTTTAGTTTAAGAAGTATAATGTTGAATTCAACGAATTTTTTTTTTGAAATCCCATAGCTATACCGATATTATGTAATTTTTAATTTTTTTTTCTATAAATAAAAAAAAAGATGGAAACTAAAATGTGCGATTTGATTTCTGTCAAAATACTTTTTCCGACCATTGTATGTTAAAATAAAACGGAATTTTAAAATGATTTCTAATAACTCTTTTATCTTTATATAGTTTAAACTCAATAAAGAATACATGTAAATATTTACAAATGAATATTTTGTGCGTTTCTGTTGTGTATGGATGGACTTTCTCGTATAAGACCCCATTTTTAGTCTCCCACCATTCTTAAACTAAATTTAATTCCGACCGAGAATAACTTTGCAGCAACTAAATGAAAAATGACGAGTCCCTATAACACAACGCGACAAGTCTAAATTCACTTGTCAAACTTTACTTGTACAACAAGGATACGACGCAAAACTGTTGTACTTGTCAGAATTATAAATTTCCCTTGAATTATACATATTGTGTGGCCAAAAAAAAAACATGGGAAACATTCCGGAAGGAAACAAATTGCTGCTTTAACAAAAATAAACGAAGAATAAATTATCTTTTTAGAAAATTTAGCGATATTTAAACAAAAGAAAAAAAAGTGAAAAGTGGACAGAGATATTTACTTTCGCAAAAAGCCTGAATATTATTCCACAAAATAAATACGAATAATTTTTCGGCAAGATACATACTGGTTCGTTGATTTTGACATTCGAAATTTTTCGAGAAACAAATGATTGTCAACTTCAAAATTTCTTCTTGGTGTAATCACTTTTAATCCGTACAAAGGTACATTGTTTTTATTCTCATTGTGACTATAAAAATAAGAATCAAATAAATACATTTTAAATTGAATATGTGTTGAAAACAAATTTATAAATTATTTACTTTATATTCTTCCCCAATTTCAATTCCTTATTTTGAAAATGTTTTTACTCAGAAAATACACATTTGTAAACTAATGACAACTTTTATATTACCTGTCACACATTAGCCATGCTTAGGCAAATTTTCTGTGACACTTGTCACTTTCTGTTAGAAAAGGAGGGAAGTCCAACAATTTCCATCAGCATTGATTTGACACCACGTGATGCGTAGAACTTAATTATCTATTCACCGCTCATTGTGCTCTTACTTAAGAGAAGACTTATGTCGTTTTTATTTGGCAATCCGGAGGCCTTCTTGACTCTTCTGAAAGTGTTCACTGGGGAAAAAATGACAGTTCGATTCTGAAAAGAAGAGAATTTTGTTTCTGGATTTGAAATCAGAATCGAAACCAGAAGCACTCACCCATTCATATACTTGAACGTCACACTCAACTGTTGTCATTTTTTGTATCATAATTGTGCAACAAACATTTTTTAATTTGACTATTTCCACGTACACAATTATATTCACACATACAATTAAAATAAAATTCAGAATTGTCAAAATCGTACTAAAGTGTTTAGTTGGGATCCCGGAACACGGATCGGAGAGGTATTCTGGATTGTCAAATAAAAACGCCATTAAATCTAATAATCGTGTTTGACAACACGTAATATCAAAGGGCACGGTAGTGCCCAGCCAAGTTCTGACACTACAAAAACTCAGGTGATTTTCGAACCCCCTCTAACTTCACTACCAATAAAGTCAGGAACTTTAAACTTTCAGCATTTGATATGCTCACCAGGCTTAGGCAACTCACTTATTTTTAATTCTTTAGCGTTAGTGGCTCCCGAGATATAAGACTGCAAATATCGCAAAAACCCTAAGTTACTCACTGACTTATTCACTGACAGATCATCAAAATTATGAAGCACTTCCCGATTACAATTAGGAGCACTTTATTAAACTTTATAGATTCCCAAAACATTTATGCATGGATTTAATACGTGAATTGAGAGCATTCTTGAAAAACACTCAACTTATAAAGGCGCTTCAAAGCCATTTAAATATGGTAAAGTGCTCTGCATTTTTTTGCAATGGGTAGTTTTCAACGATCTGTCGCGGGAGTGAGCACCGTCGCATCGGCTGTTGTGAATCTGTTGATTTAACAATTTCGTTATTTACTCGAATTAACACAAATATAACTTACTACCAAAATAAATTTGTGTATAAATATAATTGTTGCTTACTTGTCATGTGCCAAATCCTCTCTTTCTTCTTAATATTCGTTTAGAAACATTTTCTTCACAAAACAATTGACTGTGATAAAAAAATTATCATATGAAAAATGTTTGGCATTTAACTTTTTCACGAATCGAGAATCGAATTAGACGTGAAAGCGTGATACAATTTATCACTTCACATCTTCACAGATTGGGAATTGACCCCCTGGTGGTGCATACAAAGGAAAAAATCGAAAATTTAAGATTTTCCATTCAGGAGCCGTGGTACCCGCCCATTTTCATAGAATTCTTCGTCTGATTAAGATTGATGAAATTTGGTAAAACGGTAAGGCTAGAAGTGCAAAGAAATGCAAAATTTTAAAATTTGACATTTTTCATTCAGGGGGCGTAGTATCCACCCATTTTCATAGAATTAGTATAAATTATTTGGAGCACTTCTCATTGTCTTGAAATAATGAAATTTGGTACAGCGTTAGGGCTCAAAGTGCAGGCAACATTTTAAAATTTGGGATTTTACATTCAGGCGTGGCAACCACCCATTTACATATAATTGATATCAGCTATGTAGAGAACTACTGATTGTCGTAGAATTATGAAATTTGGCAGAGCGATAGGACTTGACATGCAAACAAAGGAAAAATTAAAAAAATTAGATTTTACATTCAGCGGGCGTGGTAAACTCCCATTTTTACAGAATTAATATTAAATATATTAAGAGCACTTCCGATTGTTGCAGGATTATGAAATTTGTTAGAGCAGTCAGTTTGCATGTGTATACATAGAAAAAGTTGAAATTATGAAATTTTGCATTCGTTCATGCGGGCGTTTCATACACCCACTTCTTATCAATTATTACCATTTCAATAGATCACTTCTAACTTATGAAAATTGGTAAAGGGGTAGGACTTGTAGAAAGGCATAAATTAAAAACTTACGTTACCTTATGAGGCATTCATTGGGCGTTTATTCCACCCACCTTTCCTGATAAAAATAATCTTTATTTATCTTTATAAAGTAGTGAAATCACACCAAAAACATAAATGTTAAAAAAGTAGCCAAGTTCTTTTATATACAAAAACCTTTGCATAACAAGTCAGCCGTGAAAAGTAGTGAGATCTAAAAGTGCTCCAAGTTCTAAGATTATTAATGTTAAATATCAAATATCAGATATTTTAAATAGAGTAATATGGAAGATCCTCAAAATTATCAGATAAATCTGTTATTTAATGATTACTGACTTAAATTGTGTTTGTTTACTTGGCAAATTTTCATTTCAAAATTGAGTAATTAGGTATAACAAAAGAAGCTTTGCCAACTAAACCAACACAATTTAATTCAATAATCATTAAATAACAGATTTCTCTGATAATTTTGAGGATCTTCCATATTACTCTACTTAAAATATCTGATATTTGATATTTAATATTAATAAACTTAGAACTTGGCGCACTTTTGGATCTCAATACTTTTCACGGCTGACTTGTTACGCAAAGGTTTTTGTATATAGAAGAACTTGGTTACTTTTTAAACATTTATGTTTTTGGTGTGATTTATTTATCATTCTAAAAGCTATAGAAACGAACTTTGAACAAACAAAAGTGTTGTACGATATTTTTCAATACAAAGAGCTGAATCGCCGTTTGAACACAGAAACGAAAAAAAAAATATTTTTTTGTCGACCTGTGTAATTATATCCTGTCGACAGAAATCTGAACTATCTTAATGCTGACACAGACTTTTTTTTTAATAAAAGCTGTTTCATTGGCTTGGAAATATGTAATTAAATTTTAAAACTTAACGAAACCATATTTTTTTTTATTTTATAACGTAGGCGATTGCCATGTTAATACAAATTTTAGTGTGTCAATTTTTGTGTGTGTGTTTCTCAGAAATTTATCCACCCTTCTATTTTGTTTCTTGTCCTGCAAATGACAACGCCGACACGTGAATGATCATAAATCACCGAATGTTTTACCTTATTTTTTTTTATGATACACATAAGTTTACTGTCTCTACACACAACAGACGCCGTCATTTCCACCCCCATGTTGCAATTAATCACTTCCATATGCAAATAATTCGTTTCCGTTGTTGCCCTCACAAACATACAAACATATATCATGACTTTCATGAATATAATGCCCACTCAACGTATTTTATGTTTGTTAATATTTGTTGAAAACCAATCCTTTGTGGTCTTACCTTTCATACATCAAGCCTTAAAGTCCAATAAATAAAACATATGCTTTAGAATAGAACAATCTTGTCACTGATACCCATCACCAAATGTCACATGGAAGTCAAATAAAATCATCTGTCAGTGTGGCTAACCATTACAATAAAAAATCAAACAAAGCCACATCATTGTCATAATAACAATCTTACAAGTCTAATCTACATTTTAAAACTGTCCAGAAATCTCGAAAAAAATAAAACAGAAAAAAAATCAATTTAAATTCTAAAAATACACCTTTACATACAAAAATGATTGAAATCAAATAAAATTTGTGAATATACTCTCTCATGTGTTGGCAATAAAATAAAATAAACTTGCTCCTTTTGATAAAAGAACACGAACCTGAAAGTTAGAAACACTCGATAAATTATTTTTTACAGGAGTTAACACAAAACTCAGGTTGTAAAAACAAACTGCTTCCTCATAAATCGAATTGAAGACATGAGTAGATCATTTTCAGAAATATGCGTTTTTTTTTCGAAAACCAAAGAAAACTAACACGTGAAATAATATTTAGAAAATGAAAAGAACTTCCCGCCATTAGGCCATCATCAGTAAACAAAAAAAAAAAACAAGAAACATCTTACTGAGTTCATTTGATCACTTTACATCACAGGCTGCTTGTCGTCTGTCAAAATAAATGACGGCCTCAAACTGACATCCGAAACAAAAGTGTTGTCGGACTTCATAAATCGAACAGTCTAAAATTGCCCTTATAATGGTGAGTTTTTGTAACGAAAGATCATTTTTTAAAAATATGTCCGTACTCGTGTTTATTTCGAGGCGAGGATTGAGTTATATGTTTCGCCCTATATTTTTTTGGTCGTGCTTCGAATTCAGATTGCATTGATTTTCGTGTAACTGATATGGTTGATGGTTGGAAACATATGTAATAATAATTATTGACGATGTGAATGGGTAAAATAGAAGGGCTGAATGTGAGTTGAATTTTAATTCGCGCCAGAGAGCTGTATGAATGCGCAAAGTTTATACAGAATTAACATTTTTTCCACCAATCCGTTGATCGTCGTCTGGTTGAATACGTAATTAGATTTCGTGGAAATTCTGCTGGGTGCGAAGCGAACAAAGCGTAATGGTTCAGTGATCTCAGAACTCCACCTTCTATTATCAAGGGTTGTTCACCAGACCATTGAACGTGAATGCAAATAAAGTTCTTGTTAAAGTTGGTGCTGAAATTGGACACGATGTTTCTTCTTTTTTTCTTTGCTGCGAAAGAGATTAATTGAGCTGTACAGATTTCAAAAGAAATCTGCGAATTAGATATTAAAAGAAGTGGTGACAGTAGTCCACCTTGTGGGATTCGATATTTTTTTTTTAATTTTATTTCATACCAATTTCTTCATTCGACTCCCTTCAACAGAATGCGATATTCATATTAGGTCTTTTCTGACTACTTGTGAGCAATAACTCAACAAACATTTTCTTTCACACTTCGAATAGAAATGTTAAGTGTTAAGATCCCATAAGCAATTCTATTGTACCATCTGTCATGTTCCCTATTAAGAGTCTATATACAGTCAAGGGGAGTTTATGCATCATCATTTGAATGAACATCAACATCAATAAACCTTCGTTCATTATTTCACAAATGAATTGTTTCATTGTTCTCTAGTATATATATGTAGTATGCGAGTGGATAACGTTCCCTTAAGTGATAGCAATTGATAAAATTGAATGACATAGGGGCTGGGAATTACCAATTCTGACAGAGATATGGGATTGTAATGAAATTACTATTGCTGAACACTATGGGAAACCAAAACAAAACAAAACGAAAATAAAATACCGCACCCACAAAGAGATGGAGCTGATGATTATTAACCCAGGATTGCGGGTTATTCAATAACTTAAATTAAATTTATGATGACGGTTCATTCAATTCTTTGAATTTAATGAAAAATATTGAAAATAAATATTTTAATAATTTAAATTCTTAGAAAAGGGGATAAAATGAAATTTGCGAAAAAATCTATGCGTGAAATAAATTATTACGAGTTTGGAGAGTAATTTTGAAGATTTCCATGGCTTCTCGTCGTTTTTTTACATTTGCTTAAAAAAAATATGAAAACGAAACTGACTTTTCCGCCATATTTAAAAGCTTCAGATAGCATCTGCCGAACATATTGTGCTTTTACGCGACCGTAAAAAATAATCAATTTAAGAAAGAGGACGGGTGATTTATAGAATGAAAGAAAAGGATGGCAAAAATGCCAAGTTTTATTATTTTCCTCATTTGCAGATATGAGTAGTTGTGTTCCATATTCTGCCAATTGGCACCAATTTCTGCCAATTCGTGTTCCAGATAAATTTGATAGTTTTGGGCAGAAGAGAGCATCTAGTGAGAGATAATATTTCCCCTTCTGAACAATTTCTTACCAATTTCAGCTCAATAAAATTCTGTAGGCAGCAGATTGTGTGAAGAAAATGTTAAAATGTCAGGCTTTCATAAAAAAAGGTTCGTACTTGTTAAGGAAAAGAGATTTGTTAAACAAATAAATTAATTTAGAAGCACTAAAATAAAAAAATATTAATGTGAAGAAATTTCTGTCCAAAATTTGTCATCATATTTCATTTTAAAACGTTCTCCTTTTGACAGATATTTTCATTTTATTTTTACCGACGAAGGAGAAGGTACTACACAATCGCTTGTTTTTTCTCGTACCATTTCCACTTCGTTTCATGTCAATATTAATGGCATTTTCCATTGTTCGCAAATGGAACACAATTCGAATAGATTATTTTGTTTAATTGTGTTGGAGAATATTCTTGTCTGGTAGTTGTCTAAACTAAATGCTTCTAATTGTACTTATGTTTAGTAGTGTTAGTAAAAAGAGGGTGATTCACCGAAAAATACGGATCTGCGAATTCGATACAAATCTAAAAAAAAAAAATTGTAGTAGTAGTGAAGTAAAAATTGAGAAGACCCATGCATGAGAGATGAGACATCATTCATGATAAATGGAAATCATTCGAATAATGAATGGGAATCATTCGAATTATTTCAGATGAAGTATCGAGATAACCTTAGAATCGATAATAATCGATTATTTCATTCGAATGCGCACATCATTACCTACTATTGTTTATTTAGTTATTAATAAAAAAAGAATCTAAAACACCCACGCTCCTTAAATACTTTGCAAAACGTCGTACTTAATAAATAATTTTGTTCGGATTATGCTTAGGATGTGTTGGTAATAAATATTAATTGACTTAGATACTTCAAGTAAAAAATTGACAGACAAAAATATCATCTTCCGTAATTTCCCGTCATTTGTGTGAAAACATTTGAACTATAACTTCCCTGATCATTATCGTGCATTGTTTACATGTTGTTGCGCTATTAACTAAATTCAGTTGGCGTCTCACGGAGTGAGTGAAAATATCAGACCGTTTCCTAATCTGCTATGTATGTTATGTAGGCATAACCGCTAAAATCAAAATTTAATAAAAGATTTGCAACAAAGTATATTTCAAACCATATAGATGATTATAACTTTTTCTCCACCAAATTACTGATTATGATGAAAGCTCATCCTTGATATCACTTTATGTACACAAGTATCATTCATACCACCGCTGCCGCCGCAGCTCATTACATCATCCTAATGTAAACAACGCGTAATCGTAAAAGTGAATTGTTTACCAAGAGCCAAATCACTACCCATATCTACGTAGATGTAGATGTAATAAAAAATGAACGAACAGAAGTGGCCGCGCGCCGGCTCCACTCATTTCAACATTATCGTTTGCCGGCAAAATTGAAGGCACGACGTGGATTTTATTGTAACTTGTAAATCAAAGCACAACAACAACAACAACAACAAAAATTGAACTATCACCACCACCAAAATGCCACAACAAAAACCAAATCCGATCAGTCATTCTCATTCATTCATTCATTACATTCATTGAAATCAAACAGATCTCTGAAGCGCGCGAATGGCGGCGAAATATTTTGTATAAACAGCTTGCAGTTTGTGTCATAGAAACTTTATCATTTCCTTCAATTGGGGTCCACGAAACTTTGAAAACGCGTACCTACTTATGTAGGTATATGTGCGACAAGTATGTGCGCACACGGCATGTTATTCGAAAATCGAAATCGGTTAAAGAACAGCTACAATCTGGTCGCCTTTGTTGGTGAGTCAAGTAGGTATCTACTTTATGTCGTTGTCGACGTCGCGTCGTCGCCATCGCCGGCGTTGTCTACCTACGCGTATACGCCTTGGAGTTTTTTTTTTGGTCTTTTAATTGCCTCACTCGAAAAGTGAGTGGCTTTATACATAATATAGGTACATACTTCATTCAAACTCGGCAAAGAAACTAGACATCTCAGTGTGCAACTCTGAGGTTGAATATCTTTTTATTTGTCGTAGGCATTCCGTATCTGAATCTGACGGATATCGTTATTGTGCGTGCGGTTTTATGAAAAGCGAAAGGACTCCTGCCGATTTTACATGACGTAGTGCAGCGCAACGCGGTGGCTGCTCCAAGCCACCACCACCACAAGTGGTCGAAGTATTTATCAAATCAAAAGGGAGGCCGAAGCAGCACGGGTCGTTTAAGAATTGTGACAACAATGACTTGTTTTTCATTTAGATTTTTTTTTCTTCTGGGAAAATATAGGTCAATTTAGAAAGGTCTATTGAAAATAATAAAAATAAAATAGAACCATAATTTTATACTCGTATAGGTGAAGTTTCCTTAGTTATTTTTAATTTATATGATTTTTAACACATCTATACCCTAAAGAGTTCTTTTCAGCCTTACCTATAAATTCGTATTTAGAAACATAAAAAAATATTATTGGATCGTAAAGATTAGTAGTGTCTAAATAAATGTAGGTATACTTATTCATTGGTAAAAAAATTATAAAATTATTGCCTGTCTGTTTAGGATATTTTAATTAGCTTCTTCCCTTGAATTGTATCATTCATTGGACTTGATATAGTGAATTTTGCTCCTGGCTGATTATATCTGACCTAATTCAGTTGGCAGCACACCCAAATCTGGCGTGTGTTGTAAAATTTATTTGAACATAATTTAATGAATTTTTGTTTTATAGAATTCTTGGGCAAAATACCATTAAAATTCTAACGAGCACATTTTGGACTTCCGCATTAGCTGAGAAGATAAAATAAATTCACTCCTGATTAGTATTTATGTTCATTAACTTTCTGGATTATGCAACATTTTCATTGCAAAGTGGTGACCAATAGGCTTATGTTAAAATTTAATAGAACGATTTTTTCATATGATCCTGTCTTATTACCTGTGGAATATGACACTTCTTTAAATGGCCGCTGAGGCTTTGGAGGTCATTCGTGACATATTGTCATACGTATAGACATTCGATTTAACAAAATCCCACCAGAAAAAATCAAAGGGCGTCAAATCGCAATATCTCCGTTGTGTAGCTTCTAAGTGAGATTACCATGCCCCAAAATTGCCGTCCAGAATGTCCATTGTGGAATCAGCTTTAGAACGAGTAGCACTGTCCTGTAAGAACCATAAGTCGTTCACATTCATACCATGCAATTCGGCAATTCGATTTTTAAGTATATCTCATTAACGGCTTATATGATTTTTAAGTCGAAAATAAGAGCCAGTCGTGCACTTTATTTTTTATTTAACTTCATATTATCACTTTATTTCAAATAACACTTTTCAGTTTTTTTTATAATTTATTTACAATCTAATTGCTTAAAATTCAAAAAAATAAATTTTCCTAAAAAAAAAAACAAGAAAAAAAACTTTGAAGTTTTGTCGGATTGAATTTAGGAATGGTTTCATACTCGCTCTAGTCTCATTTTCTTGCGTATAGTGAATCAGTCTTTGTTTAATCTCGTCCCGATTTCGTAGAATTTACTGAGATATATCGATTAACGATTAAATCGTTGAGTTGAATTCGGTGAGTTGAAATCGTTGAGTTAAAATTGCTAAAGCACGGACAAAATTTTGAACCAACGTTGAACCTCCCTTAACTCGCCGAAATCGGTAAACTAAAATTGTTGAACCAGGGATGAAAGTCTGAACGACGACGGTGACGAATGTTGTATAATTCGCACTTAAGGTAACTTCTACTAATGTTGTTCAAATTTTTATCCGTGATTTAATTCACCGATGTCGGCGAACGATTGATCAAGGTACAAGCTCAAGTTTTGTATTTCAGCGCTTCCTTAAATCCCGTTTTTTTACCATTCCGTTTATTAAATTCCCGCTTTCGGAATCAACAGAAGGTGCAAAAGCGTTGGCTCCTAAGGAGGGGGGAGGGGGGTTAGCATGCTCCCCTGCTTAGCCCAATATAGGATTTGGAGTGGTTTCTAATTTGGGTTTATGCAAAGTTTTTTTGTAACATTTACATTACAAGATCGGGATTTAAATAAAACAGTATTTTAGAAGACGGGATTTTAAAGCTTTTGTTGTGGGATCTTAAAGCGGGATTCCGATACACTCCCGTACAACGCTGTTATTTCGAAACTACTTACTTGATTTGGATTATTAAAACGGTTCTGAGTTTCAAATTAAGTACTTAAGTGGGAGAACCCGAAAACTAAAAATAAATTTTACTTCTAGAGCGTGTAAATAAGTATACACATTCTGCTTTGTTTTATTTTCTACATTCTCATTAACGGTTTAACGGATGTCGATCAATTTTTTAAGGTCCTTCGGATTCACAATATATAAATTATTTATATTATTAAATACATACCAAAATATTTGTCATAAAAAAAAAAATTAAGAAAATTTGTGTATAAAAATTAAGTAAAAAACGACTTAAAATATATTTAGTTCTTTCTACTAAGAATATTGTACTTACAATGTGATAGAACATAAGTGCAAGTACGTGCGATGCAGTATTTGTTACTTGCGATTATAGTTAACTATAAGGCAAGTTATGCATTCGTCGAAAAAAAAATGTTTTGAGATAACAATCAAACATGACATTACGATGATAGCGAAGACGAACAAAATTTTTTAAAAAAATGTCTAAAAAGGTTTCCATAGGACCGTTTTTTTTTTGCTATCGACTATTTCATAAATGACTTACCCGGTTCTTTCGAAATTTCACACATGTATAGGTAGGTAGCCCAATTTATACTGCATACCAATATTCTTAATTAATATTTTTTTTTTGTATTTTTTAAATCATTTTTTTTTAATTTTTAAAAATTTACTCCTCATTAAATTTTTTTTAAAAATTTCAGTTAAATGTATGAAACCTATGAACTGGCGTTTTAATTTTTTTTCAAAAATATTTTCAAAAAGTTTAAAAAAAAACTTTTTTTTCTCAAAAACCGCTCTACAGATTTTTAAAATTTTTTTTATCATAAATTTAATTTTATCCAAGAAATAAAATGGCGTAGTTTTTTCTTAGCTCAAATTAGTTTAAGTATTTATTTCAGAATTTTGAATTATTTTTTCATTGATTAAGCCGATTTTATCTTTTGTTTTTAAGTTTATATTATTAAATATTTAAGATTGTCATATCAATTTTTTTTAAAGAAAAAAATTAAATAAATTTTGTATATATAAAAAAAGTTAAGAACAAAGACTTTACAAATATGTATACATATTTAAGATTTTTAATAGAAATTTTTTGCATACGATGTGATCGAACTTAAGAGCAAATTCGTGCGATCCAGTCGTGCATTCTATTTTTGAAAAATATAAAAGAATTTGTTGTGCCCTTTTTCCAACAAAAAATAAACGCTTAAAATTATGAAGATATATATTTTTGGATTGATAATAGTATCTTAAAATCCTGTTTGTTTTTCAAAAACCAAAAAAATGGTTTTTTGAAAATAAATTTTTTCATTAAATTGGAGTCGTTTTTGACCACCAAATTTTGTTTTATCAAAATCGATGAAATATTGAGACAAATAAGATCAGTTCTAAAGCAAATCTGTTCATTAGTTGAAGCTTTAGCTAAATGTATTGCACTCCTTTTTTTAATTCTTTATCAAAACCATATATAACGCTGCTGAACAAAATTGGGTTATCCTTATCCTACAAAATACATTTTCAAAAAGGAAAGCAAAACTCTTCAGGACTAAAAATTTAATTGCAATTTTTTCGCAAGCTCCTCATGATTGCTGAATAATTTTCGTTGTCCGACTAACCATGTACCACTGTACCGTGTAAAGCAGCTGATTGAAATGCCCTTGCTATTTTTCCCACACGATTTGTTGAAGATTTTTAACTGCCAACCTTATATTACATCTTCTTAAGTTCAAGAAAGAAGAAATGATATTTCTTGGACGTCTCCACGTGCGAGATAATTCTGTTGATACAGTCAAATCTTTGTAATACGATCATTATGACATATTTTTATCTTATTTAACAATGTCATTTTATTATATTCAGATTAATTTATACCTAACTCAAAAGTTTTAAACATTTTTACAATTCATTCACCTTTACGTACGAGTATCTTTTTTTTTAAATGAGAAAACCAAACAAACCCATTTAAGCAAAACAAATATAAAACTCGATTCCCTTCATTTTGCTTTTTTATCTTCATTTTGAAAACGGAAAACAACTTGAAGTTCATTCAGAAGATAGAAATACGTAAAAAAAACTCAGACACGGCGCGCGGGTTAATAATTTTCCAGCAGTATCTGTATGTAGATATGAACTTGTGTATCAAAATGCCATTTGAGAACTTGAATCTTCTCTTCGGATATAAAATACATTTAAAGACTGACTTCAATCTCGCTAAGCACCAAAAGAGTTCCGTGCTGTAAATTTGAAGAAGGAACCTATACCTATGTATAGTTTCGTTGGTTTATAAACTAGCGACAAGTTTTATTTTTTTTCTTTTATTGTTGTTGTTGTTTTTCTTATCGCATCTTTTCTCTTTCTCGTTTATTTGGTGCTTAATGTTCACCTGTTTTGCGTTTGGATACGATAAAGTTTTTTTTTGTTTTTGTTGTTTTTTTTTTATTGTGTGCTTTTATCTGTCATTATCGGAGGTAACAGAGCCTCTACGTGAAAAAAAAAAATGTTAGTGTGTATTCTTTTTTTGAAGTTGCATGTGTATGGATGTATTCTTCACTTAACAAATTTTCTATTAAAGCCGGTGGCGGCGCGCGGCGAAGAAGATATGTGCAGTGCGTTTTGAATGGAATTAATGGCTGCCTTGAGACCGTGACTGAGATTGAAATAAATTCTCGGAGCCCATTGATTATGGAATTATGGAATACCTGCGCTTTTGTAGATCGTAACGAGCACTAAGTATGTGTTATTAAAAAATTTGCTTAATAATGCAGGTAAGGAGATTAGAGTTTCTTATAAAAAAAATAGATACGAATTAAATTGACAGCAATAATTTGTAACTTAACTATAGTTGTTAGCTTTACCAAACAAATAATATAGGCACAAGCGGTTTTTTGTGGGGTTCAATGTAATTTATTTATTTTTATGCAAGACAAGTTGAACTAAGTTCAAGTTTTGTATACCTAACTGTTGATGACATTAGGTGTATTTTTTTTTCCACCTGGAATCTCGCGCTTTATTATCTTTATTATACATGTGTGTCAAGTTAGCATTACCACTTCAAAATTTTAAAGAAATTCTTATTGGATTAATTGTCGTAAATTTCTCGTAAATTTGTCGTGAAAGAAAAAAAAATTGTCGCGTTTGTTTTTTAAAAAATAACCCCTGGTAATGCTAACTTGATAGTCAAGTTAGCATTACCACCCCTCAAAAACGGAGTATATGAAGTCAAAAGATAAAAATGGGTACGCCATTAACTGTCGTAAATTTGTCGTAAACAAATGGCGAAACAAAAAAATTTGTCGCGTTCGTTTTTTTCTAGCAAAAAACGCCCTTTTAGTATAGCCTATACCATACCAAAAGTATTTGCTTAAATACTTTTTTCCAATAAAATTTGTTTAAACAATAGTCGCTCGACGTCCTTGAGTAAGCGCGTTTTTTGTTAGAAAAAGGCGCGCGACAAATTATTTGATTGCACAACTTACTCAAGGACGTCGAGCGACAATTGTTTAAACAAATTTTATTGGAAAAAAGTATTTAAGCAAATACTTTTGGTATGGTATAGGCTATACTAAAAGGGCGTTTTTTCTCTAAAAAAAACCGAACGCGGCAAATTTTTTTGTTTCGCCATTGGTTTACGACAAATTTACGACAGTTAATGGCGTACCCATTTTTATTTTTTGACTTGATATACACCGTTATTTTTTAAAAAACAAGCGCGACAAATTTACGACAATTAATCCAATAAGAATTTCTTTAAAATTTTGAAGTGGTTGTGCTAACTTGACACACATTTATTATACGACCAATTCAATGAAGCGAAAAAAGCTTAAATGCACTAGTGCGTCAATTGAAAGGTAAAATATTTATCAATAAAATGTTTAGGTATTATTTACCTATAACCTTTTAGGTAACAATCTACAAAAATAGAATTGACAGCCGAGGTACTGCTGATTTCAAGGTTTTAAACTTACTACAAATTATTTAGGTTTAAAAATTATGGCGCAAAATTTCGGTCGATTTAGTAATATGTTAAATCATTTTTAGCATGAAACTAGGCTAAAATGAGGATTTTGCTAATTTTAAACCAGTTTAGTATCGTACTATTTTCTTAACATTTTACTAAAGTTAAAATCACAAAATGACTACTTTATTTTTTTAGTATCGTTCTTAATCCATATGCCGCTTTGACATTTACAAACGTCAAAAAGTTATGTTCGCTTACTTTTTTGCACTATTTTAGGCGTGTTTAGTTGTAGTTTATTAAGAAAATAGATTTAGTATGGTGCTAGTTAAAAGGCGTTTAAAATAAGGAAAATATTAGTAAAGTGCTTTAGTATTAGCAAACTGTTAAGTAGTATCATGCTAAGCCTTTAACATCATGCTGTTTAAAATCTTGAGCCTATTATTTTATTTGGCGCAATTTAGTTCATTAGGTGAATTTGTTTAACATCAATTTGGCATAAAACACATATCTTATTATATTTTCGGGAAATTTTAAGCGGAATTTTGTCGCTTATAGCTAAGAGTAATACTGTACTTGCTTAGTAAATGATGATGAACAAATTATTAGATTTTTACTTTTTTTTTTGAGAAAAAGTTTATGAATTTTGAAAAACACGCGCCAGAAGTAAAACTTCCATTACTTGAAACAATTTTTTCTTTCGTAATTCTAAGTCAGCTACAACATAAGTATGTATATTTCAATTTCATAGAAACCGGTCAAAGAACAACAAAGTTGACATTTTTTGATACCGTCCCCGTACTTGCATAAATATATTCCCCATAAGGATCCCATCTTCGAATTGCACAAACGTCACCATCGTTCGAACTTTGAATCATGACTTACCAAATTTTACATTACATTACACATTATACTATTCCGTATATATTAATCTACAAAGTAGATATACTAAAGCACTGGCAACTAGACCATCAACTTAAACATTACACACATTAATACAACAGACAAAGCCATACAAAGAAAGAACAATATTGTGGGTACACATATTTTTTAGGAACATGCCGTGTCGTGTCGTGTTGTCGGGTTGCGAATTAATACACCCAACGCCACAAAAGAAGTCTTACTCCAAAAAAAATATACCTCGTGGTTTATTGAGGCAGCTATTATGTTATGCTTATCAAACAAGGACCTACACAAAAGTTCAGCTTTTTCGAATTTTTCCGAAGCCAAATTGTAAAATGTGATTTTTTAAGAGCTTGGTTTTTGAAAATTCAAAAAAACACAGAAACTTGTAAAAAGTGAATGAAATTTTTATTTGGATCGATAAATCAATTTCTGCCATTTACTTTTTAAAAATATTTTCACTTAAATGTTGCCCGCGGCTGCGCTTCAGGTGGTCCATTCTGAAGGTCCAATTTTGGCAAACTTTTTCACACATTTCGGCCGGAATCTCACCAATGCCCCTTTCAATGTTGGCTTCCAAGGCAGCAATCGTGTTTGGCTTGTCCCCATAGACCATAAACTTAACATAGCCCCACAAAAAATAGTCTAACGGGGTCAAATCACATGATCTTGGTGGCCAATTGACTGCGCCAAAACGTGAGATCAACTGCTCACCAAATTCGCCTCTCAATTGATGCATGGTTTCGCGTGCAGTGTGGCATGTGGCACCGTCCTGTTGGAACCACATGTCGACCGAGTTCAATTCTTGCATTTTTGGCAAAAAAAAATCTGTTATCATCGAACGGTACCTTTCTCCATTGACCGTAACCCTGCGGCCTTCATCGTCCTTGAAGAAGTACGGCCCAATGATGCCGCCTGCCCATAAACCGCACCAAACAGTGCATTTTTCGGGATGTATTGGTAGCTGCTGAATTGCCTCTGGCTGCTCTTCACTCCAAATACGGCAATTCTGCTTATTCACGTATCCATTTAGCCAAAAATGAGCCTCGTCGCTGAAGACAATTTTGCGATAAAAAAACGAATCCTCATCCAACTTTTCTAAGGCCCATTCACCGAAAATTCTACGTTGTGGTAGGTCGCCTGGCTTCAATTCTTGCACCTTGTATCTTGTATTTTGTATGGCTTTAAACCAAGATCTTTGCGTAAAATCTTCCAGGTGGTGGAATAACACAAACCCAATTGCTGCGATCGGCGCCGAATGGACATATCGCGATCTTCAGCAACACTGGCGGATGCAGCAGCAATATTCTCTTCGGTACGCACTCTACGGATACGATTTGGTGGATTAATGTCCAGTAAAGTGAAACTGGTGCGAAATTTGGTCACAATGAGCTGAATAGCCTGCTCGATGGGTCGATTATGACGACCATAAAACGGACGTAGCTTGCGAAACACATTTTTCACAGAGCACGAATTTTGATAATAAATTTCAATAATTTGCAAACGTTGTTCAGGCGTAAGTCTATTCATGATGAAATGGCAAACAATACTGAATCGAAATGTCTAATGTTCGTGGAATTTGTCATGTGTGATCTGTCAAAAATATAAACGTCAAAAACCAAGTAGCAAAAAAATCACCCGTTAGTATAAATAAAATATTTTTTTCCTAATAAAAAGTGGATATCTCCTGTATGTGTTCTTGGCTACAAGTCTGTGATTTTTTAGATTCGGCACATTTAACAATTAGTCCCAAAAATAACGGTAATACAATTTTTTGGAGCAAAAAAGGTAAATCTTAATTATCTCGAAAACGGCTCTAAGGATTTTGATAAAAAAAAAAATCAGTGCACTGTAGTCTATACTTTGCTCTAACTCTTTTTTTTACATAAAATCTTATTAACTGTAGGTACACCTGCCGTAGAATAGTTGTTTTGGTAAAAAGCTCAAAGGATGCAAAGTTGCTTTTAACGGCCTTTAGTCCACAAGATTTGTGTTTCATTCTGACGATCTCATTTTTATAGTCATCACTTGGCGAGTGAGGACATTACCAATAAGAACTTTTTGTTAAGTTCTGCTCATCTTAAATGGATTTTTTGACAAAAAAAAACAGATATTTATTTGGGTTTATGAAAAAAAAATCAATATTTCGAAAACGCCGGGACAATTTTTTTTGCAATATCTTTGTATAAATTTATATTTTTTAATAGCTACTTAAAATTGACATACCAACCTTTTTAAAATAAATTTAAAAAAAAGATTTTATATATAAATAAAGGCCGTGACTGGACATACCTACAATGTGACAGAAAAGTAGAGATTATACGCCCACATACTGTTAAAAGGTCATTCGAATTTACCCCCTACCGTCAATACCTAACACTTTTAAAGGCAAAGACTATTATAAAACTGTTATAAATTGACATTTCTCTAGTCTCTTCCGAAAAGGATAAATATCTTTTTAAAGTATGTTTTTACATATTTGTTTATAAACAAGATTTCGTTAATTTAAAAACAAATTAGTATGCCATTTTTATATACTTAATAATATCAAAACGATTTTCGGCCCCCTCCATATTCAGTACCAATGAAGTCATAAATTTCAAATTACAAATATTTGCTAAGCTAGTCAAGAACAGGCGCCTCACCAAATTTTAAATTTTTACCATAAGTGGTTCCTGAGATATAAGACCTCAAAATAACAAAAACCTTAACTGACTCACTCACTGACAGATCATTTAAATTTACTGACTGACTGATTATCAAAATTATGGAGCAATTCCCAATATCGGATAATCTTGTGATTTTGCACAACGGTAAGTTTTATGGTATAATCAAAGGAGAAAATCGAAAATTTGAGGTTTTCCATTCAGGGGCGTGGTATCCGCCCACTTTCTCTGAATTGTTATTAATTATATGGAGAGCTTATGATTGTGTTAGAGTGATGAAATTTGGTGGAGTGGTAGGCCTTAACGTACGTAAAAAGTGAAAAATATAGAATTTAAGATTTTCTGTTTAGTAGGCGTGGTATCCACCCACTTCCTGAAAAAAAAGGTTTAATTTATATGGAGTGCTTTCGATTGCTGTAAATTTGTTAAAGCGGTAGAGGCTTATGTGCGTGCAAAGTGAAAAATAGAAAATTAAAGATTTTTCATTCGAAGTGTATGCTTATTGTGTCTGCTTTTTAAACCTTTTCAAGCATTTTGAAAATTCATGACTTTTATAAGAACTAGAGTGCTCAATGTGATATTCTTTTTTAACATGAATGAAACAAATAAAACGTTTGCATACCTGAAAAAAAAATTATGGGCTTACATAAACAAAAAACTTAAAAATAATTAAAAACAATTTAATCATTATTCATTAAATAATAAAATGTATCTTTTTATTTATAGTTTTTTTCAATATTATTCCTTTGAATATTTTGTATTAAAACTTCATAAAGTAAGAAACTTGGCGTACTTTTAGATCTTACTACTTTTGTATAAAAGAATTGTCTCCTTTTTTAACATTTATGTTTTGGTGTGAAGGATTAATTTGACTCAAATTCTAGTTTTTAAATAAAAATAGAATCTGACTAATTTTGGACTTGTTAGGGTGACGCTTGTAGCACCGTTTGCATTCTCAGCTATGTAGTTTATTATAAATACACGGTGTACTGAGGAATCATCTATCGGTTCAATTTTTTTACGAAACGAAATTGACATTGATATAACCGTCAATTGGTCTTCGGTGGTTTAACTTTTTTTTTTTTTTTTTTTTTTTTTTAAGTGAGTAATTATATGAAGTAGCAGGTTTATACGGATAAACCGCAAATATTTTGTGTCCACAAAGTCGACATAACGAACACCATTAATCAAACTCAACCACGTTTAGTTATGCGACAAGGTCATTTAAAATTTTACCTATCGAATACGTGCCACGAAGCAACACCGCACCAGGTATGGATAATTTTATGAATTTTGGTTGTTCTGGAAAAAAGTACACTACTAACCACTTTTTCAGTTACACATATTGCAGAAAAACGTGTAGACCTACAATGATGATGACAATTTCTGTCAGAGCCCTTATCGTACATCAAATGAAAAAAAACTAATTTATTATTCCTGACAGTGATATGATAAAAAGATGATTTTCTAATCAAAGTTTACTTAGCCGTAGGCCACTGAATGGAATTTGTTTAAATGCCTAAGGCTTTTTGGTAAAGTTATGTACCCAGTATATTGTCAGGAAATGGTTGTGCATGTATATTTGCAGATGTCCATTAACTACTTTCAGTATAATGCTTGAACATTCACTTCATTTTGCTGTCTATTGCTAATTTAAATGTCAAACACATCAGCAGGTTTTTAATTATTCAATTAAAAACCTAAACGCTATTGACTTCATTCGTTTATTTATTTTATTTACAAGTTCTCATAGTTCAAGTATCTCCTAATGGTGGCTATCATATTTCTCAACAATTTACGCCTCCTAAGTGATTAACCTTTCTCGGGAGCCATTATCACACTTAATTACAAAAAAAAAAAAATATTTAAATTACACAACTCAAAAAAAAAAAAAAAAAATATTAATTTCATAATACTATGGCTAATGTCTACCTCCTCATTTAGATTTTGCGTGTCACTAATTAAGATGCCCGAACGCTGGCCATTTTCCAAAACCATTAATCATTTTTTTCCAATTTTTTGTTCTTTTGTTTCTTTTTATCTTTTATTTCGAATCAAAAAAAAAAAGTTAGCACTGATTGAAAATCCATTCAACATAATCTAACTGACCATAACCAACACGCACATGTGCACGCACAATTGTTTATTGCTTAATGGCTGTTTCGAATACCAAAATGGTTAATAACGATTGTTTAACTGTTTTTTTTCACACTCTAATCGATTAATTTAATTTATTTAAACAAATAGTATAAACAAAAACCATAACATAACAACCATGTGAGTTGAAGTCAATTATTTATATTATAAATCAAATGCAATAGAGAATGCGTTTGACATTGTTGTTGGTATTTATTTAATTCAATTAATAGTCTGGGGGAATAGTGTTGCATTTTTAGGTATTTTTTAATTTATCTTATGTAACTCTTATGAATGATTTATGAATCGCCTTGTCGATCGCTTGTGAATGGACGGTAATCTTGGTGAAAAAGTATATGTGTATCGCCTTAGTTAGACGGTGTGACGAACAAATTTGTTGATTGTCACCGAAAAATGCAGCCAATACGTTTTAGGCGAGAACGTCGACTATAGTGTTAGGGTAATTATGAATTTTTGTCAGAAAGGTTTACAAAAAAATCAAACTAATCCCTAGTCCTGCCGATCCGCTTTCAATTTTGCCAGAAACTTTCAAATGGTGGACGAGGAAGAAACCTTTTTCAAAAAATTAAAAAATTGTTTACACAATTTTAGAAATTACAATTTTATCTAATTTTAATAGCAAATTAAATTTTTTAAAGGAATATCTAAAAAAATCCATTAATTATTACAGTGAAAGCTCTAATTAGCGGACTCTCATGCCCCCCTTATGAGAACTGTTCGATTAAGGGAAAAAATTATAAATAAAATGACTACAAAAATGAAAATCAGTAGCCAAGGAAATGACATTTGCAATTTCGTAACGCGATGAGAAAAGGGAACCATACACTCAAAATTACACCAACTTAGTTACTCGCGAAATCCCCTAAAATGTGGTCTATCTTGTTATTTCGTGTCCGGTTTTTGGCGATTTTCAATAGATTTTCTTAGGTATTAAAAATAAAACAGAAAATTTATTGTGAACGGATCGGACCGTCTGTTTTTTTTTCTAAGTTTGATTTGTTGATAAAAGATAATTTTTAAATAACATGTAATAGAAGCTGCGGAAGCTGTCCGCAATTAGAGCTTCAACTGCGTATATTTTTGTGTCAGATCTTCGAAAATGCTTCTTAAAATTAAGTTCACTGTTGAAAAATATTTTTTTTTCTGCCAGAGTCACAGTTAAAGTACCGTTGGTAGTTCCATAAATTTGAATTGTAGGCTTTAATAATGTTCAATGAATACCGTTAATTGAACATTTTTCAGAAATTGTTTTTTCTTTAACAAAAAGTTAACCTAAAATTGGCACAAAGACCAAAAAGGATATATCAGTTTTTTGTGCGTTATGCCTTCTTTAAATTTGGGCATTGAAACTATGCATTCCACTTATTGTGAATTCACCTGAAAAAAAATTTGTTTTTAATTCAAAATTTGTTCAAAATGGTGATTGTGAATTGGAATTTCGAAAACAAATTGTATGCTCTGCATTTCGATTTATTTAGTTTTCTTTAACAAAAAAAAAACACATTTTAAGAATACATCCAACAATAACCCTATTTTACTTCCTTCACCTAAGAATAACAAGGTTGCAATGCAATTAAAACTAGTTAATGAGAAATTTTGACTGATCGACGTAATTTCAAAAAGTTAACAAACTATCAAATTCGAATCGATTGGATTCCATAACACTCTTAATCAGCCCTATCACAAATTCCATCGTAATAATTCCCCGCACGGACAGTTACACCCCGATCTACGACGAACAGCTTTCACAAAATCCGAGTGGAATATTCTTATTTTCGAAATCAGCGTCGATGCCAAAATGAAAGGATAAATAGCAATACCGTGCTATTTTCAATTTTAATGAAGCTTACACACATGATTATGTGAACACTTAAAACAATCTTGTAGTCCAAGGTTGCCTTTTATAATTTCCCAGAAATTTTCAATTTCTTCTTTTGCCAGTCTCTTACAGCCTTGGGAGGCCAGGTCACCTATCTCGCTAATTAGAGACTTTCATATTGAAATTTAAAATCAAATATTATTCATAAAACCATAGAATTTGTAAAAATACTTACATTTTTCTTTAAAATAACTGTTAACGACGCATTACTTTTAGTGTCCGACACAGATAGTTTGTCGTAGAAAAAGTCTGTTTCATTTCATTCCATTCGAATTCACTGATACCAATTTCTACGAACTTCGAAAAACGTAAGGGAATTTTTCACTCCGAATCCACTACGATGGAATTTGTGATAGATTAATTGGGGAACCGAGCATATTTTCGATTACGATGGAATTTGTGATAGGGCTGAATGACTTTTCCGCCCATATACATGCTCGATCCTTATTTCATGGGTAAAGTTCTTTTTTGCTCATTGAATCAATAAACATGAGTGCAAATACAAGCCGGTATTTTTTTTCGTTTTATTTCCTTTGCAACTCTGTCCGCCTGACTATAATGTTAAATGCTTTTCGGAATGTGGCCCAATTGCTTTGTGTAGCAGTAAAATATGTCGCAGCCGGCTCCTACAGTAATCAATATGAACCCCAACGGTCAACAACATTTATAAACAATTTACAGAAAGGAATGCAGATCAGCACGGTATATAAAAAGAAAAAGGTAACAAACAGAGGGTGTGTCGTAAATCGTTAGCATATATTTCATACTTAAAAAAATCTGATGTGGGTATCATTTGAAATAGAATTAGACCTTTAAGATTTAAGTCTTTACATTTTTTTCGGTAGTGTTATAGAAGATGTTATTTTAGTTTAGTTTATTTTATTTAAAAGTCAAGCCCAATATTTAAAAAAATAAAAAAAAATACAAAAGTAGCTAGTGTGTTAGAGCTGAGAAAAGGTGAGGGAACAAGTTTAATTTTGTAAGGCCTAGGTTGAAGACAAACCGAGAAAGTCGTTTCAGAGGGGGGCTTATGGATCGTTCCTCTATTTTCCCGGAAAAAATTAAATTATATCAAAGGCAACAACAACACACAGGGAAATTTTTTAACAATTTGTAATTTCTTCATAATCTCACCGAACAATTATGATGTAGTTTATGAGCAAAGTGATAGAGAAAAAAAAATACGATAATATTTTATGAGCCACCCTGTAAAATAGGAGCTCGATCTGTAACAAGACAAGTCAACTTTGCAATTTGAAATTAAATGTTTTCCTTTGCTTTGGTTTTGTCAAACACATCCTATATGCTTGAGGCTATTTGCATTTTCATAGTTGCATTGCAATTCGATCCAATGTAGTTAAGATTGGTACCTACATTATTTCAGTTTAAAAAAAAATTAAAAAAAAGAATAAATGTGTTTACTCTTTTACATGATCAGCTTGCATGTATCAGATTGATTACCTACCAAAGGCAAAGTAATGAAGCATGACAGAGAAAAAGCTGATTAAATCAAAATTGGCTTTTAAGATAAATTTTTCAGTTTGTAAAGCGTACTTTTTTTTAGCAAAAAACAGGAAGTTAATTTCGGGACCATGTAGGTACAAAATTGAACAAAAAGTGGATAGTAGATTTAATAAAGAATAATGTATGTAACATCAAAGATACACTTTTACCTGTGATATATGCTGAGACTATAGGGCAAGTTTTGTAGAGAACTTACGATGTGCGAATTCGAATGAAATAATCGATTATAATCGATTCTTACATTATCCCATTCGAAATCACTCAAATGATTTCCTTTCATCATTCGAATGATGTCTCATGTCTCATACATGGGCCTTCTCAATTTCTACTTCACTATACTACTATTTAAGCGTGCAAGAGCAGCTTAAAAAGAGCAATAGCCAAGAGGTATTGTGATGTGTGACTGTCTAAGATAGTGTGTAATGCAATTTAGGTGTACGTTTAGGTTCGAATTGGAATTGAAGACTTTTTATGCATATTTTTCTGTAGCATTTATCATTCGAATGAATTAGTAATTGTAATAGTTATTATTATTATTAAACGGTGATTTTTTAAGAGCTTGGTTTTTGAAAATTCAAAAAAACACAGAAACTTGTAAAAAGTGAATGAAATTTTTATTTGGATCGATAAATCAATTTCTGCCATTTACTTTTTAAAAATAATTTCACTTAAATGTTGCCCGCGGCTACGCTTCAGGTGGTCCATTCTGAAGGTCCAATTTTGGCAAACTTTTTAACACATTTCGGCCGGAATCTCACCAATGACGCGTTCAATGTTGGCTTCCAAGGCAGCAATCGTGTTTGGCTTGTCCCCATAGACAATAGACTTAACATAGCCCCACAAAAAATAGTCTAACGGGGTCAAATCACACGATCTTGGTGGCCAATTGACTGCGCCAAAACGTGAGATCAACTGCTCACCAAATTCGCCTCTCAATTGATGCATGGTTTCGCGTGCAGTGTGGCAAACACATTTTTCACAGAGCACGAATTTTGATAATAAATTTCAATAATTTGCAAACGTTGCTCAGGCGTAAGTCTATTCATGATGAAATGGAAAACAATACTGAATCGAAATGTCAAATGTTCGTGGAATTTGTCATGTGTGATCTGTCAAAAATATAAACGTCAAAAACCAAGTAGCAAAAAAATCACCCTTTATTACAAATTCTTTATTTAGATTTAAGAAGACATATATGAATGACAAAGAAATATTCAAAAGAAAATAGAACATAGAACATAATTGTAATAGTAATCACTCGGTAGGTAATGTATCTGAGATTTTTTATTTTATGGAATGACAATGAAAGTGGAAGAATCGAATGATTTCATTGAGTTGGACGTGGACATGATGGTGAATCTCAGCATTTCTTTGTATATTATATATTTGTGTTTATTAAAAAGTTGGAAAAGGTTTTAAATGAACTATTTTGTTTTATTATATTTTAAATAAACTAAAACAAAATTATTTATTTTATTTTTTTATTTAGGATGGAAAAGATTATTATGTTAAAATTTAAATGTTTAAGTACCTATTGTCATGTGTGTTGTTAACATTATTTATTTGTGTGACCTTTTTAAATTTAAACGATATATGGAACATGTGCATAGTAAAAAAATGGACAATTTTCTTACTCTTTCATAATTCGAATGATCATTCGATTATTTTGATCACCCGGATACTGATCGAAAAATATGTCAAACTCGAGATTTTGATCAAACTTCACATTACAATGATAGATAACACGAAAAAAGTGGGTCCGTCTGTCTGTCTATTTATAGGCCGATCTAAAGCCTAAACAGCTAAAGAGATGGGTAAAATTCAGTTTTTTTCTAAATTACTCGAAAACTATATGTTCTTATGAAAAAGTTGTAGGTACGCAATGTAGCTAATGTTTTTCTACACGAAAAAGATGCAGACACTGTTTATCTTGAAGAAAACGCAAATAATAATTTAATATTATTTTTGTTTTTGTTTTTGTGGATTGTATGGGTTAAAGCCAAATTGAAGATTTTAATGACCTTTAGTCCAAAATGCGTTTCGCCCAGGCACGATAGTTTGGCTCGTCAGTTAGATGCTAACTAAGACGCAATGTTTTTCGGTCGATGATTTGATTTTTCTTTAAAATTATTACTGGCCAGACCACGGGCATACCATACATTTAGGTACACGAATTTAACCAAATTCCCCTAAATAATATAATTTGCAGTGTGTAAATGCTGCAAATCTTATAAGAGTCGGTAATCATCGACCGAAAAACATTGCGTCTTAGTAGGGTACGATAGCATCTAACTGACGAGCCCAACTATCGTGCCTGGGCGAGACACTGTTTATCGTACAATTAATATATTTGGAGAAAAATAGTCGAAAACATTGGGGTGTAGTATAATTATTCAAAAAAATGTAATAAATTTAAGTTTTTGACTGGGAATTTTTTTTGTTTTTATTTATGTTTGCAAAAACATATTCTATAAAAAAAAAACAAATTTTAAATGTGGAACCGGAAGGGTAATGCGGTCATCTTAAAAATTCTATTTTTTTTTATTTTGCTTAATAACTTCCAAAATCTTTATTTTTTGTGAAAAAAAACTCTAAGAGCAGATTTAAGACAACAAATTTTATCTACAACATGACATATCAGTGACTTCTGTATGTCAATTCGTTATTAAGTAATAGTGTAACAAATTAGCTACATTGCGTACCTACAACTTTTTTCAGAAGAACCTATAGTTTTCGGGTAATTTGGAAAAAAATGAATTTTTTCCCCTCCTCCTTCCCTAAAAATTTTTGCTCCGCAACAAATTTAGAGTACTTTTTAGAAAATAATTAGGACATTAAAATGCAGCTCTCCACCAAAATTCAGCTTTGTCCGAATTTTTTCGAAGTGAATGTATAATTTTCCTCGACTATTTTCAAAACAAAAATAGAATATTCAGTATTTCAAAAACGGGTTGACGATTTTTTTCAAATTAACCACCTTACCTATCTTAATGTGTGTCAAGTTAGCATTACCACTTCAAAATTTTTAAAAAATTCTCATTGGATTAATTGTCGTAAATTTGTCGTAAATTTGTCGTGAAACAAAAAAATTTGTCGCGCTTGTTTTTTAAAAAATAACCCCTGGTAATGCTAACTTGACAGTCAAGTTAGCATTACCACCCCTCAAAAACGGTGTATATGAAGTAAAAAAATAAAAATGGGTATGCCATTAATTGTCGTAAATTTGTCGTAAACCAATGGCGAAACCAAAAAATTTGTCGCGTTCGTTTTTTTAAAAATAACCCCTGGTAATGCTAACTTGACAGTCAAGTTAGCATTACCACCCCTCAAAAACGGTGTATATGAAGTCAAAAAATAAAAATGGGTATGCCATTAATTGTCGTAAATTTGTCGTAAACCAATGGCGAAACCAAAAAATTTGTCGCGTTCGTTTTTTTAAAAATAACCCCTGGTAATGCTAACTTGACAGTCAAGTTAGCATTACCACCCCTCAAAAACGGTTTATATGAAGTCAAAAAATAAAAATGGGTATGCCATTAATTGTCGTAAATTTGTCGTAAACCAATGGCGAAACAAAAAAATTGTCGCGTTCGTTTTTTTCTAGCAAAAAACGCCCTTTTAGTATAGTCAATACCATAAAGTAGGAAATTTCACTAAATCTAGCACTACCATACCAAAAGTATTTGTTTAACTACTTTTTCCCAAAAAAAAATTATTTTAACAATTGTCGCTCGACATCCTTGATTAAGTTGTGTAATCAAATAATTTGTCGCGCGTCTTTTTCTTACAAAAAACGCCCTTTTAGTGTAGCCTATACCATAAAGTAGGAATTTTCACTAAATCTAGCACTACCATACCAAAAGTATTTGCTTAACTACTTTTGTCATATAAAATTTATTTAAACAATTGTCGCTCGACGTCCTTGATTAAGTTGTGTAATCAAATAATTTGTCGCGCGCCGTTTTCTTACAAAAAACGCACTTTTATTGTAGCCTATACCATAAAGTAGGAATTTTCACTAAATCTAGCTCTACCATACTAAAAGTATTTGTTTAACTACTTTTTTCCAATAAAATTTGTTTAAACAATTGTCGCTCGACGTCCTTGATTAAGTTGTGTAATCAAATAATTTGTCGCGCGTCTTTTTATTATAAAAAACGCCCTTTTAGTGTAGCCTATACCATAAAGTAGGAATTTTCACTAAATCTAGCACTACCATACCAAAAGTATTTGTTTAACTACTTTTGTCATATAAAATTTATTTAAACAATTGTCGCTCGACGTCCTTGATTAAGTTGACAGCGACAATTGTTTAAGCAAATTTTATTGGAAACAACTAGTTAAACAAATACTTTTGGTATGGTAGTGCTAGATTTAGTGAAAATTCCTACTTTATGGTATATGCTACACTAGAAGGGCGTTTATTGTAAGAAAAAGGCGCGCGACAAATTATTTGATTACACAACTTAATCAAGGACGTCGAGCGACAATTGTTTAAATAAATTTTATATGAAAAAAGTAGTTAAACAAATACTTTTTGTATGGTAGTGCTAGATTTGGGGAAAATTCCTACATTATGGCTACACTAAAAGGTCGTTTTTTGTAAGAAAAAGGCGCGCGACAAATTATTTGATTACACAACTTAATCAAGGACGTCGAGCGACAATTGTTTAAATAAATTTTATATGAAAAAAGTAGTTAAACAAATACTTTTTGTATGGTAGTGCTAGATTTGGGGAAAATTCCTACATTATGGCTACACTAAAAGGGCGTTTTTTGTAAGAAAAAGGCGCGCGACAAATTATTTGATAACACAACTTAATCAAGGACGTCGAGCGACAATTGTTTAAATAATTTTTTTTTGGGAAAAAGTAGTTAAACAAATACTTTTGGTATGGTAGTGCTAGATTTGGGGAAAATTACTACTTTATGGCATAGGCTATACTAAAATGGCTTTTTTTGTTAGAAAAAGGCGCGCGACAAATTATTTGATTACACAACTTACTCAAGGACATCGAGCGACAATTGTTTAAATAATTTTTTTTTGGGCAAAAGTAGTTAAACAAATACTTTTGGTATGGTAGTGCTAGATTTGGGGAAAATTCCTACTTTATGGCATAGGCTATACTAAAATGGCTTTTTTTGTTAGAAAAAGGCGCGCGACAAATTATTTGATTACACAACTTAATCAGGGACGTCGAGCGACAATTGTTTAAATAATTTTTTTTGGAAAAAAGTAGTTAAACAAAAACTTTTGGTATGGTAGTGCTAGATTTAGTGAAAATTCCTACTTTATCGTATAGGCTATACTAAAAGGGCGTTTTTTGTTAGAAAAAGGCGCGCGACAAATTATTTGATTACACAACTTAATCAAGGATGTCGAGCGACAATTGTTTAAATAATTTTTTTTTGGGAAAAAGTAGTTAAACAAATACTTTTGGTATGGTAGTGCTAGATTTAGTGAAATTTCCTACTTTATGGTATTGACTATACTAAAAGGGCGTTTTTTGCTAGAAAAAAACGAACGCGACAATTTTTTTGTTTCGCCATTGGTTTACGACAAATTTACGACAATTAATGGCATACCCATTTTTATTTTTTGACTTCATATACACCGTTTTTGAGGGGTGGTAATGCTAACTTGACTGTCAAGTTAGCATTACCAGGGGTTATTTTTAAAAAAACGAACGCGACAAATTTTTTGGTTTCGCCATTGGTTTACGACAAATTTACGACAATTAATGGCATACCCATTTTTATATTTTGATTTCATATACACCGTTTTTGAGGGGTGGTAATGCTAACTTGACTGTCAAGTTAGCATTACCAGGGGTTATTTTTTAAAAAACAAGCGCGACAAATTTTTTTGTTTCACGACAAATTTACGACAAATTTACGACAATTAATCCAATAAGAATTTTTTAAAAATTTTGAAGTGGTAATGCTAACTTGACACACATCCTATCTTAGGTTATAGCGGCCATGCTATTACAGCAATATCTGTCAAATTCGTAGTTAATTGTTTAGTTTTGTATGTCAAATCACCATGGAAGGTCTTAGTCAGTGCAAGCCAGAAATTTTATTTTTCGTTCCAAAAACGTTCTTTGCTATATCTTATTTTTGTGAGACTTGAAATGATATCAAGACACGATGAGATTTTGCAGCTCAAAATGTATCCGGAGAAAGTCACTTAATGTTATAAATTTTGGTCTTGCTTGCTTTAAATCTTCTTCCTTTGAAAGTATCTTATCTTGTATAGATATGCGATTAAAACGCAAGAAATTGATTTCCACCAATTCATCCTAGCGAATCGAAGTCATCGAAAATTGGGCCTATGGAATTCGTACCACGAAGCAAATTTGTGACGGGTATTCAAAAGAAACGATGTTATATTCCATTCTAATTACAATAAAATATTCTTTCAAATTCAACTAAATTAGGTGCCATCTCTAATGAAACTGGTTCTATTTAAAATTATAAATCGAGCTTAAAATACATGTTTATAAGAAAGACTTCTTAAATACAGACTAACGATATTGGTAGTATAAGAATTTTACTCAAGCTTCTAATTTATTGTTGGTTTTTTTTGCCCGAAGTTGCTAGTAAACTTTATTTGTATTATTCATCAACTTGACCTCTTTTTGTTTATTTTAAATTATTGAAAAGTTTCATCATAATATTTTTTATGTAATATTTGTACTCAGCTTGGCCTCTAAGCTTTAGGTTTTCCATAAATTTAAATAATAAACAAAAACAACTGTAAAACTGATATAAGTTGCTTTCCCGGTCTGCAGACCAAAACACTTGTCGCCATTAGGTTTACATTTAAATAAATAAAAAATGCCGCCATTTCATTCCACATACTATCAATTCTTCAACTTATTTGATTACAACATAGAAATATTATACAATATTTTCTGCATGGCCGTGCAAACAAAGGTGTGTGTTCGTTTAATGAAATTCAAAACCCAATCAGAGTGAAGTGCTTAGAGATACGAGCATTTGCGCGGCAAAAATACTAATTGGCAAATATGTTCAGAGTATTGAAAAAATAAGTAGACTTAAATAAACAATTTGTAATGTTGAATCAAGAATTGATAAATATGCTTTAAATTTATGTAGGTATACACCCCGTGTCACTAGATTTTTTCGTTTTCAAAACTTGTTTTTTGTTTTGTTTTGGAGGTTAGGTACATACGATAGGTAAATACCATAAGAGAAAATACCTGTACTTTTGACTTCAAACTTTCACATTAAAAATAAGGAAAAGAATAAAAACTGACAAAACATAACAACAAATACAAAAAAAAAATATTTTGATAAGGTTTTCAAAAATCACATACCTTTAGAACTTAGATTGTACCTATATTAACTCTTTAAAAAAAAAAAACTCTTCAAATGAAGTACAAATTGTTAATACAAAAAATGTTTGTAAATAAAGTTTTCATTTTTTTGATTTAAAAAAATGTCTTTTTCAAAATTTTTGATTTAAACAAACAAAATCTATTTTCCCCCAACATCAAACTAATGTATGCCTTTGTTCCAGCTAAGCCTGATCTCTTATCCACAGTTATCGAAAATTAGATGCACATTAATGGACACGATGTTTATTCCACACATTCACATAAAAATAATGTACATAATGTCTATCCTTGAATTATTTCAAAAACAAATTTGGTAGTCAATTTTTATTTTTTTTTGAAAAAATATTTTTAATAAATTCAATTTTAATAATTTAAAATAAAAACATTGATTTTTTTCAAAAATATTTTTTTTTAATTATTAACGCTGAATTTTTTAAAATTTAAAGTGCTTTCAGCACCCAAATTTGTTTGATCAAAATTTGTGAGAAAGTCGAAAATCAAAAGTAAAACTGTTAATAACATTTTATGTTAAAATTTGTTTTGACCAAAATGTACACTTTAATCCACAACCACATCGAACTCCTCAGAGCCATTTTCGAGATAATTAAGCTTTTTTTTGTCACAGCAGGAATGAGGTAATTAATTTTTACTAAAAGGTAAACAAGTAGAAGAAAACAGATACTCCCTGTAAGGATTAGCGGGTTTTAATGGGTCCCGCAATTCCACCTGTAGTTCGATCTTCAGATTTAAACCCTGAAGCATTTTTCTTGGCTTGATTCTTTTTTAACAAATTTGTTAGCCCCAAAAAAAGCGGTACCTGGTATATATTTTTCTTACCAGAAATGTTAAATCTTAACTAAAATAATTGGAAATGGCTCTAATGATTTTTATAAAAAAAAATATTGAAAAAAATTACATAAAATGTTGTTAACGGCACCTGCTATAGAACGTTTTTTTTTATTCTCTAGCTTTTCTTGAACGGCTCAACAGAGTACGATCAAAATTTTTATACAGTAGGTCCTTCAAATTTTAAATAATACTGCATACAAACATTTTAAAATATTTTTTGGATTTTAAATTTAATATCGAAAAATTATGTTTTTTTAAAATTAATATTGTTAAATACATAAGTAATTTAAATTACTATACCAAACCTTTTTTTTTAGAAACAAATTTAAGAAATTTTGTATAAAAAAAATGTAAACACCGACTTTGAAAATGTATTTAGCTACATCTACTAAAAATCTTGTGCTTACGATGTGATCGAACCTAACAGCAAGTACGTGCGATCCAATCGTACATTTTATTTATCAAAATAGTTACAACCGTTTTCGACTTGTATATCTCAGCTTTTTCTCTTTTTTTTTCAATTTAATAATAATGTATAAGAAGTTTTTTTTTTTTTATTAATACAAATTCTATATACTACTGAAATACATCAGCCAAGTAGAAGACTTAGCACTGTAATATTTGGACTTGTTGAATTATTGATTAAAAATAGCTTTTAACGGTCTTTGGTCCAACAAAAATTGGCGTTTCGTCCCGGCGATCTCACATGGACTCATCAGTTGACTAGTGAGGACCTTTGTCAATACGCAATTTTTGCCAAGTTCAGTTCATCTTACAAGATTTCGTGAAGAACATCTAGTGTGAACTATATCCAATCGCCGGGACGAAACGCCAATTTTTGTTGGACTAAAGGCCGTTAAAAGCTATTTTGAATCAATAATAATAATGTCCCAAAAAAAAAAACTTTTGACGTAGCTGTTTGCCTGACGAAGCAACAGAGTTGCGTGACCGGCACAAAAGAAAAGGTAACTTAAATCCTTGAAACATGTAAGGAAACTGTTGATAGAAAATTGGTCTAGCCTTAAAGACAGCACTCATTTTTTATTTTATATAAATTGGTCGAGATTTCGGGAAAAAAAATTGCAGATTTTGGGGATTCCCGAACGCTTTACAAGGAGCACACAACAGCTCTTGTAACACAAATACACTATATATATTATATGTATATTTGAATATACATACGAGTGTAGTGTACCTGCTTTGTTCGAGATAACCGTTACGTTTGATATATTATCGTCTTTTTAAAAAATTCTCTCTCGCTTTATTCTTCACAAAATCATTCAGAGCCGCAATAACCTTGAATGCCAAAAAAAACAAGTTACCCGCCATATCACTTTCGGTTGTGACACCTTTTGATAAAAAAAAAGTTTGTTCACAAAATTCAAGATTGTTTGAATAAATAAGTTATTGAATCCATTAGGTATCAAAATCGCCTATTCTCCATCCAATCGCAATGATAACGAACAAAAAAAAACCATGTGGGTTTTGCTTTTTTAGTTTAGTTTATTTTTTATCTTTCGTTTTCGTATATTCATATCTTTGTTGATTGTGATTGTGAAGCATGTTTGGACTTTTTGCCGCCAGAAAAGCAAAGTTGATGATGATATCATTGTACTATAAAAAAAAAACCATTTAAAAAAAAAATTATTAAATGGGAGTCATTACGTATTCTATAGTGCAAACTTTGACTCAGAAGTACAGTCAGAGTGTGAAAAAATTTAATATTAATCTTTGGGTATACAATTCATACCTGCATATATGTATTTATGTATTTTGTTTTTAAAGCTGTTTAACTTACGTGGTTCAAGTCCAAATTTAAATTTAAGCTTGTAGGTAATATTAACAGTAAACGATTTCTCATTTTAAAAGTGCACGTTTATTAATTTATAAAAATTAACCGGCCGACCTCAATTGGCACCGAATTATGAGTCTATCAAAATATTGTTACCCATTAAAAATGTAGCATTTAAAAAGTATAAAAAATCTGCTTCTAATGATGATTAAATTGTTTTAAGTTTGTTTTCCTTTCTAAATTTTTCTATTCAAATTATATATGTACTGTTGAAAGCAATCTTAAGAGTAGTCCTGCATCTTTTTGGAAATTGATTAATACAAAAAGAAATAGTACTGGTCTTCCAAAAACGATGTGCCTTGATAATAACAAATCTAGTGATCCTAAGATAATAGTAGATCTATTTGGGGAGTTTTTTCAAAGTATATATAACTCTTCTTTTTCCCCAGTTATTAATTGCAACTATATACGTTCTATTACCTCTGTTTTTGACTGTTCTTGCTTCTCATTTGACTTAAATGTAGTAGAAGATGCTTTAAGTAAATTGAAGCCCAACAGAAAAGCGGATATTTTGGGATTTTTTCCAAATATATTTCGTCACTGTGCTAGTTCGCTTTGTGTCCCCTTAACAGAATTGCTTTATCAATCATTATCTGAGGGCATTTTTCTTGACGAGTGGAAATTATTAATTATTGATCCAGTCTTTAAATCAGGATCATATCATATTGTTTCTAACTGTAGACCGATAACTAAACTGTCGGTTCTTCCGAAACTTTTAGATAGCCTGGTACAAGAAAACATTACGCTTGTAATAAAACATAATGTCGGTAAGCATCAACATGGTTTTTGGAAGGGTAGGTCCACTAACTCAAATTTAGTTGACTTTTCAAATGTTTCTATCAACTCTCTGGAAAGCCGTAATCAAGTTCATGTGATATACACTGACTTTGTTAAAGCATTTAGTAGAGTAAACTTGTGAATTCTTAAAAAAATAAGAAATTCAAGTTACTTCAGGAGTACCTGAAGGAAGTCATTTAGGTCCTTTGCTATTTTTATTTTTTATAAATTATCTACCGAACGTAAAGAATTCATCCTGCCTCATGTACGTTGATGATATAAAATTTTTCATTAGAATTTCAAATATAAATGACTGTTTGTTGTTACAAAGTGATTTAAATGCTTTTACAGAGTGGTGTAAATCAAATGATCTTTTGTTAAATATTGATAAATGTGCTAGTATGAATTTTAACATGACTAATACAGATATTATTTAAAACTATTGGCTGAATAAAAGATTTGAAACTGTTCAAAAAAATGTTTAAGATACGCTCTTCGAAATTTCTTTGAAAGGAATGATATTAATATGCATCAGTCTTATAACTCAAAATGTCTTCTATTAGGAATGCAAACTCCTGAAACAAGAAAAAAAATTTATAAATATATAATGTATAATTTTTATTCGAAAACTGTTGAATTTAATTTCGTAGATTGATTAATAAACTAAACTAAAATAATTCAAATTGAAAACATTCTTAGAATAAATAAAAATGATTTAAAAAAGAAGGAGTAACTATGTCGGTTGCCATTTTGATATAAATACAAAAAATTGGTCTTTGTTTTTGGGAAAAAAATTTGATGATGAGGATCGTGTGACGATTTTTTTTTAAATTGACGCAAAGACTTGAAAAATGTGTCATTTCTTGTTGATTTCAAACATCTCCAAAATGGAATATTAATGGCCGGGAATTGGTGTTTCAAAATTTCTATTGTAGCCAAATATGCGTAAGCAGTTGCTCCATTCTGTTTCAGACCCAATTTAGCAACTTGAGGCTAAGATACTTCTTCAACATCTGTCTGGAGTTGCATACGTCTAAAGCGGTGTGGTGGGCGTTCGGAATAAATTCAGTGATTGACAAACTTTTTTTAATGTGAACGCCACACCAAAAAGTTACTTTGACGGGCAGAAATGATTAAGGGATGCTCACCCAAATGCTGAATCTTACATAATGATAATTTTGCTTTTGTAAGTCTCTCTTTTCTCTTAGACAACGCGGCTTTCAGAAATGTTAGTCTACAACGACTAACCTAATCAAATTAGTTTCTTTTACCATATTAGCCTTAGAAAACGAAAATGAAGTTGACGTTATCTCTACAGATTTTGACAGGCATTTGACAAAATTTTTAAAGCTATCAACCCTAAGTTTTCTTTTTTTTGGACACCGCTATTAAAACGTTCACTTCAGATCTGCCCTCTCCAGTTCTTTTATAGCTACACCTGGCGTCCCCCAAGGCACCCACTTAGGTCCTCTACTTTTTCTTCTTACCATTAACGATGTCGAAATTGTTATAAAATATACCAAGTTTTTTTAGTTTTCGATACATGACTTCACTCTCATTCAATTAGACCTCGTCAATTTTTCAGTCTGGTTGCTAAATAACTGTTGATGAAATATCAGTCAATCACATTTTCTCGGAAGTGCAATAAATCTTCTTCTCTTATTTAAATTCTCCGTACTTAACCCAAGTCCGTTGTTGAGTCTATTCACAACCTTGGCTTATTATGTGATCGGGATCTTAACTACCTCTCTCAAAAAGAAAAGAAAATAATTTTCTTCGAGTCCTCATTTAATACGCTCCTCAAGTGTCCTTTTTAAGACGTGCACATATGTAGAATTGAATTACCCTTTGAGGATAACCGTGGCGAGTTCCCTTGATCCTGCCTCCTTATCAAGATTGTCTTCAATTAATTAACCTTAAAACTCTTAAAGCACTAAGATAAATATCTAACATTCGTTTCATTCATCGACTCCTTTCAGGTTCTGTTGACTTCCCAGATATACAGAACTTTATATTTGATAAAACTTGCGCTACTACTACTTCAAGAAATCCTGCTTCGATCTTAATCTTAGAACTACCCCTCCCAGACTTTATCTGCAATATCATCCTCCAAATTTTTACCATTTTTATCTTTAAGTTATTTAGTTAAGTTAGATAAAGAAATGGCGAAATTCACCTTGAGTTACAAAACCACACCGGAAATCGACCAAATAAGAGTTCTTTAGGTGTGATTCGCTACATTGCTGTTTATCAACTACATCTAATTTATCTGTCTGCAACATATATATATGTCGAAGCACAATGACATTTGACGCCATTTGCAAAAATGACAATGTGACTGTACTTTTGAGCCACCTTGTTTGGAGTTATTTTCCTAATTGTTAATGCTTAACTAAGCAATGATTCTTATCCTTATCCAATTATTGAATCAAAAAAAGACAATAATCAAGTTATGTCAAAATCATGTTCAAATCGTAGCTATTTTAAAACTTTATAGCGAAATGCTTATCTTTATCGCCGTCAGAGAGTCTATTTTTGGACAGTGTCTGAACAGTCACCCTTTAATTCGCACCCCAAAATAGTCAGCACACGCATCACACATTTTGCACAAAAAAAAGGGGAACTATTTTTGCACAAAACCAGAAAAAAAAATAAACCAAAACGTAAAGTCAACACAACTCAGGCAACCAGCATATAAACTATCTGTTGTCGCTCGAGTGTAGAATGCCGTATAGTTAGTACCTAATAAGACACTAGAATAATCTACTGGTTCCCGATCTTGGGATGATATCATCTCAGCTACATGCGCACATCATAGATACTGGTTTAGCAAAATGTGTGATGGCATTGGTGCTGCAACTGCCGCGAACTAAACACAAAACAACTCTTAACAGACATCTCTCCATATTATGGTGAAACGACAAAGTTCTAAAGAATTTCTGGATGAAAATAGAACTCTGGTGGTCTGTGCCACCATTACACCACGTTCTCTAGCTCAGAGTCATAAAGAATGTTTGCTGAAATAAATTTAAAAAAAAACACACAAATAAACATCAACACTGGCAAACGTCGACGGATATGAGCTTCTGCTGATCCCCCTAGCTCCCGATTGGGACGAAGTTGACTTTGCACCGATATGTGTAAATAAACAAAATGGAGAATTGACCGTGTGTACATTATGGTTATGACATCTTTAGCGCATTTGTGGGATACCATATGTTCATGAAATTCGTCATCCTAGAATAGTTTCCTGCCTTTTAAAGGTGTACACAAAATTCGGATCTAAAAAAGAAATTCTGATGAAAACTTTCTGCCGAAGATCAATTAGAAGGGCAACAGGGAAATATTACTGGAACATGGCTAATTTATGTGGAAAATTCTGTGGAGGTAATTTATTTCGATAAAAATCTTGGATAGCGTGTGACGAATGTATCTTTCATGAATTTTTTCGTGGCCAATATTTCAAAACCCCAAGCACGTGACTATTTTTGTGTAGGGATATTTTCAAAGAAAATTCCTTTGATGCGTGTTTAGAAGCTGATTAACGGTTTCCTTAAAACATTTTGTAAGACATTTTGTCAATAATTGTTTGCATCAACACGGGGATAGATTAATTGTGTTAATGATAAATCACTTAATTATTGTGATTTATTATGTTGTTGACAAATGAGTTCACGAATAAAAAAGGTAAATATAAATAATAACGAGATTTTTTAAACAAGCATCAAAATAGCTGACCGTATAAAACAAAATATTTCATTTGAAACCGAAATAGTTTGAACGGCATAACAACAAGCGATTTCGTGCAGAATGTTGGCTAAGCTTAAAACATTAAGAGCCAATCTGTTCACAGTATATCATATTGAATCAAAGATTATTTCAGCTGGTACGTCAAACGGGTTTGTTAACCGATTTTATCAAGTTTGACCAACAACTCTGTGATAGTTCTACGAATTGTGCATTTCTGAACGTCATATTCCTGATTTAATTGACATTTTACTTTCAGTTTTTCTCAGTAAATATTCATTATTGTCAAAATTTGAATATCATAATTTTTCCCGAAATTGATCTTAATTTTGTATACTAAAATTCTGCTGGTTGCTGAACTATGAATTCTCAGATACCAACATTAACAAAATTTCTTGGCAAAATTTACCAGTGTTGTTGTCAAACACTTCGAAAAAAAAAATTGTATTCGCTTCCTTAAGTTTTGAGGGAGCACAATTTGTAATATGTATCTAATTTTTTGACCCGGCTAATTTAATGCTAAATTCCGGTCAAAAATACTAAGTTTTTAGGTAGAAACCGAATAACTAATCGAAAGAGTGTTTCATAGGTAGGTTGCTTAAATTTTCTTAGTTAACTCGATTAAATTAGACCGTTTAAAACAAATAACCAAAAAGGGTTTTTTTTTTTATAATCTACATGCACTCAAGGGATTATGAATACCCTTTAAATGTTTCAACACAGCGCGGGCGTGAGGGTAAGGTTAAGGAAGAGAAAGAATGATAGGAAAGATGTGTGGCGCGATATTCGGAGACTGTAGGTGGTTGTTGTCTCAGATTTTATCTCCAAGGATGGCGGCTGAACTAATTCGGAGAAATTTCCGTGTCTTATTTATCTACGTCCCTTATAATTCGCATTAATTTTTTTATTCTTTGTCATATTTTATCGGTATACTAGTTTTACTCAATCACATGTTGTTAGTTCTATGCCTTAACAGCATGTAATGAGTAAACCAGCAACTCATTGTATGACGTTTATTTTTAGAATTGGTTTTTAATGGAAAAATAAGAAGACATAGACTACGACATGGATCGAGCCTGTGGCCATGAGGTTGACAGGCGAACACACAACTATCGCGCCACGGCCAACCATTTAACCTAGTAAAGTGTTTAACTTATAGGTATAAATTGATGTAATTAAAACTTAACACATTTTTTTATTATTAAAAAAAATTCTTCTTTGAATTAACCTAAACTATCTGGTTTAAATTTACCGAGTATTTGTTTTAAAATATTTTCGAATTGTGAAATTAAAGAAAGCACTTTCCTTAGTTTAATAAAAATAGGTTGTCTTTAAGGCTCCCGGAAATTACGCCAGAATTTTTTTTTTTTGGAAAAAACGCCAGAATTTTTTTCTGGCTCAAAATTGCAAAATGGAAACTAAGCCAGAAAATTTTCAAATGTAAACAATAAATTTTACAAAGCTCGGCGCAATAACCCTGCTTGGCCCAATATAATATTTGGGGTGGGTACAATCTTGGGTATATGCATATTTTTTTTGGAACTTTTTAAATCCAAAAAAAAAAAAAAAAAAAATGTGCATATACCCAAACTACTCACCCCAATTCCTAAATTGGGCCAAGCAGGCCAAGCTTTTTGTACGCCGTAAACCTAAATGTAAAAAACACTTCACACAAGCTCAAATTTTTTTCTGCCTTTTTTAAAGGCCAGAAATTTATGCAAAAATATCAGAAAACTTTGGCTTTTTTTTCAGGAACCAACTTTAACCCACAATTTGGGTTTATTTAAGCATTTTTTTAATATTAATCAATTCAATCAATCAAGTTAACGAGTCAATTGTGTTATTTTAACCGGGTTAGTTCTGCCGGTGTAATTTTAATAGTTCAACTTGTTTAATTTTATATGAGTTCAACTTTAAAAATATGATAATTTTTCTGAGGTAAAACATACAATATGGCCCTTTTCGGGACAAAGTTTATTATTATTTGTTTAATATTTAAATATGTATAGATTTTCTATAGGAACTACAATATTTTCCCTTGCTTTTTGTTTATTATTTGAAAAATTAAACTTAATTAATGACTAAAGACATAACATAATAGTTTGTTTGAAACCACAGAATTGTTTCATAGTTATTATCATAAAATATTATTTTTTTTTTAATAAGTGTGAAAATGCTTATTTAATTTGGTTATTTAAATCTGTGTGCAGCTGTTATTTTTTAGTTAATAATTTGTTGCGCTTCAAGCTTCCATTTAATTAGCATAATTGGTTTGAGAAAATTATTTCTTGTTTATTAATGAGAGACACAACAACAATATTGTTTGATTAAAGTTGGAGAGAATTTTCAATACCATATCTTGGGAATGTAGGTATGTAGGATCCATTCATAAATAAGTTGGTAATCAGGGAAAGTTGTTAACAATCAAATATGAGTATATATCCACTTGTTTCATAGACGACCTTAAAGAGTGAAATCTACAATTAAGATTTTTCACAAAAATTGTTTTCAATTTTCATGCAATTCATTTTCAATAATTCAATTTTATTTTTAATATTATAAATATATATATATAGGCACATTATTTTGTATACATATACTTCAATATCATAAATAAAATTTTGAAATTTTCAGTTTGTAAAAGTCGCATAATTTGTTGACTATTTGTACAATTTTGGCAGTAAAAGGAAAAATTTGAAATGTCGCCTTTAATTCATTCACATAAGGTTAGAGTTCCAATAAATTATAGCGCATGTGGTTTTGTTACCTAGTTTACTTAAATGTACCTATGTCAAGTTAGCACTAACACTTAAAGATTTTTAGTGAACGTTTTTGGATTAACTGTCGTAAATATGTTGTGAAAGGAAAAAGCGCGCGACAAATTATTTTATTACACAACTTATTCAAGGACATCGAGCGACAATCGTTTAAACAAATTTTATTGCCAAAAAAGAGTGTGTACTTTATGTACACGCGCTAGAAGTAAAACTTCCCTAATTTGGAACAATTTTTTCATTCATAATTCTATGTCAGCTAAAACATATTTCAATTTCATGGAAACAGGTTACACATTTTTTAGAGAGCGTGTTGTCGTGTCTTGAATTTTTTTACCCCCAACATCGAAAAAGAAGTTTTACTTCAAAAAAGTAAGACATTTTTGGCATGGTAAATGTAGATTCATTGAAAATTCAAGCTAAGGAAGATAGTAAGTAAGTCTTTACTTATTTAAAATAAATAAAAGGCAAACACATAAAAAATCTTTTAAGATTGCTTGGTTGTTAAAGTTTGTGAAAAAAGATGCAATTTGAATTTTTGGATAAATATGTATAATATCAAACAAAATTCAAAAATCGTTTTAGCGGTTTCTTAAAAAAATAATTTTTTATTTATAAAATTTTTAAAAAAAATTTAGAAAAAACTTGAAAAACTGTAGAAAAACTTAAAAATCATATTTTTTTTTTAAATCGTAAAACCAACTTTTTGAAACTTTGATTATGCAGTTTTATTAACACTTTTAGGGAGCAATTGTGAGAAAGCGGAATATATGAAGTGTTTCAATGGTACCGTTTATAAGTATGCAAAATAAAATATTTTTTTATTTAAAAGCAATTAAGATTTTTTAATTTTAATTAAGATAATTTAAGAACACATTTTTTATCAAAATTTTTCTAGCCGTTTTTGAGAAATACATTTTTTCTTAACGGGTTTTTAACATTTGTATTGGAGGTACCGTTGTTTTTTATTTTAAGAAAATAGTATTTTCTTAAATTCAAGACAATGTCAACTACTAAATACGAAGTTTCGAAAAAATCAATGGAATGGTTTTCGAAAAATGTACATATTGAGTTTAAAAAAAATGTTTTTTTAATTAAAAAAAAAATCTTTCAAAAATTTTGGCTTACATTAGATAGTGTTTGAACTTTCTAGGAGCTCCTGGATAAAAACTGTTGGAGCCGTTTTTGAGATAAGATATGATAAGATTTTTCTTTTTGTCAAAAAAAATGTACGGCGGATACCGTTATTTTTCGTCTTAAAAAATGAAAAAAGCGTGTGGAAAAAACAACAGACAGACAGACAGACTGGATTACTTCACCCATTTTGTTGGTGTTCTCCATCATACTCAAGTTTGATTAAAATCTCGATTTTTTTTCAAAATTAAAAACTTGCCCTATAGTCCCTATATCTGAAGTAAATAAAATGCATGACTATATCACACGTACTTGCTCTTATGTTAGATCATAACTTAAGCACACGATTTTTAGTAGAAACAGCTGAATATATTTTTAGACTTAATTCTTAATTCTCAATATATTTTCTACTTAATTTTGTATATACAAAATTTCGTAAATCTTTTTCTAAGCAAATTTTTAGTATGGATATTTTATGTATTTAATAATATAAATTTGAAAACTGCATTTAAAAAAAAAACCGTCCAAACATTTTCGAAAATATTGAATTTCCATTTTTTTTTCCAAAAGTCCAAAAAATATTTTCCGAAAATTTTAGTGTGCATTATTGTTTAGAATTCGAGGGACCTCCTATTTAAATTTCTTTTATCGAAATCCGTTGAGCCGTTTATGAGAAAGTCCAAAATCAAAAAAATGGTTGTATGGCAGGTACCGTTAATAACACAATATGTAAAATATTTTTTTAACCAAAATGTAGACTAAGTATACCTACCGATATAGTAGCCCACATTTTTTTCTTTTTATCATAATCGTTATTGTCGTTTTCGAGATAATTAAGATGGTAGCAAAAATTGCTTGGCAGGTACCGTTAGTTTTGGGCCTAAAAAAATTATTAAATCTATTTTAGACAAACATCGAAAACGCTTGAATACAATTGAAGAAAATCGCCTTAGCCGTTGAGTACCGTTCAGTCAGACGGTAGTGCGGAACCACTGTTCTCTATCATCGTAATGTCAAGTTCGATTAAAATCCCGAGTACGATTTTTTTTCAAATGCAAAACTTGCCCTATAGTATCTAAATCGCAAGTAAACATAATTTAGACACGCATACATACAAAACGACTTCGCAACGAATATTTTTTCACCGAAGAAAATAAAATTTACAAAATATGCTTTAAATATTATGTCAACTAAGGCAAAAGAGACAGAATAATTTTGATTATGGATTCTAAAAAAATCTACTTTGTAGTTCCTCTCCAGTGGCAATTTTCGTAAATTTCCTTTGCATGCTACAATATTGCAACATTCAAGATTGTCAAGTTTCTTTTAAATTAATGAATCACATTTAAAATGTTTTTCCATTTTTGCAAAGCTTAAAATATTAAAACAATTTTCTGAATAAAATGTTTTTTTTTTTGTAAACTGGCTAATTGTGAACTTATCGTCATTTAAAATGGAAAAATAGTCGACTCGTGTTTTAAAGGTGATTATAGCCTGTTTTAAATGATTTAAATTTTGCTCCATAGTTTTAAGTAATTTTCCAATATTGTTTAATCGCAAAAACATTATAATTCAGTTAACAGTTTGGATACCAAAATTTAATACTTTCGTATTTTTTTCCCTCGTTTCGCAAAGAATGTAAAATTAATATAAAAAACCTACATTTTTACTTGCGATTATAGGTACTATAAGGCAAGTTATGCATTCGTAAAAAAAAAATCTAACAATCAAACATGACATTACGATCATAGAGAAGCCTAAAAAAGTGATCGCCAAAAAATGTCGATCTGTCTTTCAGTCTGTCGTGTCAGTCTGTCCGTCTGTATAACGAGCTACACCCTAAACGGCTTAAGCGATTACCTTCAAATTTGGTATGTGTGATTATCTTGGCATTCCTCAGAGGAGAAATTTAAATTTTATTTTTAGGCCTAAAAATAACGGTACCTGCCATATGACCTTGAAGGAACATTTTATTTTTCTCTAAAACGGCTCCAACGATTTTGATAAAATTTTTTGAGAATTTTTTTGTTGGTAATAGCTATCATTTGATATGAACCAAGTGTACAGGAAAAGTCTATTAGCGGTACCTTTCATAAAACGTTTTTTTTTCTAATTTTTGGCTTTCTCGGTAACGCTACATTGGATTTCTGTCAAATTTTATATCTGAGTAGATCTAAGTAGCTAAATTTATTTTGCATATCAAAATTTTGAATAACTTTTTTTTTTAAATTAATAAGAATAATTTATTAAATTTTTTTTTGAAAAATCAATATTTTTAAAACTAATCAAAAAAAATAATTTTAAATCTTATATTCACATGAACTTTAATAGTCTCTAAAAAATTCTATACCAAAATTTCAAAAGAATTCTGTTTTCAAAAAACGAAAAATAAAAAACAGGATTTCATCAAAACCCGTCCTACAATTTTCGAGATACTTTTTTATAAAATTTTCATTGATCCGTGGCATCTAATGGCGTTCTTCGTTTTGTTCGAAAAATCGATTTAAGTGATGGTTTTGGCAGTTAAAATAAGTTTAAAAAACTTTTTCCCACCTATACACCATTCACTTTCATTATATACATGTATGTACTTGTACATATTTACATTATTTCACTCCTAATTTACATAATTAGGAATTGGTTAAATATACATTTGTAGGTACCTATTTAACTATACCTTGAATCATGCATTCGACAATTCATTATATTAAGAATCAAGGTAATATTATCTACATGGGCTTTAAATCTGCATAGGATAACTATATAGGCTAGCTACCTACCAACAGCGTCAGTGAGTAACACTAAAGTTGTTAGCTACAAGAACAAGTTTGTACGATCTAGTTGTGCATTTTATTTTATTGTATTTTTGTTGTACATAATTTAACAAAATAAACCTAAAGTGGCATATTTGAGAGCTCCTGCTCACCAGTTGATGTTGCATGCATGCGTGCCGATCAAAGTGATTTCCGAAAGATTATAATGAAAGCTTCCAAAACCTAATTGTGGATCCATTTGGAAACACAAGTCACACAACCCATAATGTATTCCTTATCTCCTTCAAGATTATTTTTCATGCTTCGTTTTTTGGATTCTCGATAATGATGGGCCTGTCTGAGGCCCTTAAGAAATGCTGGGTCATTCATCCATAATTGATTGAAGTTGAAGTGATTTCCCTTTAAAAACAAAGAACAAAAAAAAAAAAAACACTTGAAAGGGAACCAAATACCAGATTCCAGTCCCTGGGGTTATGTGTCAGTTCAGAGAAGTTGATTTTTTTTTAAAATCAATTTACTGTTTTGGTATTTATTGCTTTCTCAAGCAGGAATAACTTTTGACACTATTAACAACGATGTTCATCCTGATTTGGGTTTTATTGTTTTTTTTATGTATTTTCTTTTGTCCCTTTGCATGTTCATTTATAAAAATTGAATTATCACTGTGCAATTAGAGAATATCAATGTCACATAATAAAGAATTCATGCTGCTCCAATCAAGCATTATTCAACTCTGCATCTACGGATATGGGCACAGAAAGACATTCACTTCGGGAGAGTGAGTAATTAGTTCATGACATTTCCATTAGATGTTCCAAGTATTTCATTCACATGCAATCGATAGATTAGCGTCTATTCACCAAACTATTCCCGCTGCTGGCTGCTGCTGCTGTTGTTGCAACTTTAAAAGTGCGACAACGATGACATGACGCATGGTATATAAAACGTCTCACACATTGGAACAATACAGCAAACAAATTGGAATAAAATTAATTTTATTTTATTTAGGTTTCATAACCCAAATTAATAAACATGGACTAGGGACGGCTTAGGACTTATTCCGTGGACTAAGTGCGAAATACTATTAATAAGACTCAATTTCTGGTATTTGACGCTTACCAATTTAGTCATTCGCTAGACCATCGAAATCGGTGGTCTAACGATGGACTAAGAATTGACATTTAAGAACAAAATTTACAGGGAAAAGAGGTGGAGTTGATACTTATTGTAGTAGATTTTGCTTGATTTTTTATTAATAAGAAGTTTAAGTCTATGGTCTAACTCTTATTCCATGGTTTTGTAAGTCCATGGACTAAAGGTGGACTAAGCGTTTTTTATTAATAAGGCTGTATAGTTTTAGTTCAGGTCAAAGCTTGCACTAAGCTAAATAAATTAATAAAATAAATAAATTATGAAATGGAAATGCGACATTGCATTTCAAATAGAGCCTTTTCATTATTTTAAAAATATATAAAAAGCTACTGTATGCCTACAACTACGCCCACAATTACGCCCATTCTTAAACACGTTGTTTGCGGCATTGTTGAAGACTATAAACTATATATCACATTTATACCATTTTGATGAATTCATACCTAACTAAATTTTCAGCATAAATTCTAGTAAAAAAAAAAATCAAATAAATGTTTTCCGCAATTAAAATATTAATAATATATTTATTTCAACTTTCCAAGTATGTTGCCCTACTATACCTACTTACTTCGATTAGAACACAGTTTTTTTTTATATATTTATATATATCTAGGACACAGACATTTGCTTTGCTGCTGCTGCTGCTCTGCAACACTGATAGTGTTGTTGACCGCAGCATTTCGATTCAAGTCGATTCGATACGAATCGGGTTTCACTTAGATTTTGATGGCAATAATTAATATTGCATTTGTCACATTCACAAACCGATAAAATTGTAATGGTATCGAGTGTTTTTTTTTTGATATTTTTTTTTTAATTTTGACTACTACTACTTTTAATTACTGAACTACTTTTTTTTTGCAGAGAAAAATAGTTTAAGTTATCTAAAGTTGTTTGACTATTTGAACGATGTTATTAATTACATTAATTGACTTGTGCTTTGATTTAGTTGTTGTTCCTGAGTTAAAAAAAATAATTTTAAGTGCTCCACTTAATAGAAAGGTGCTCTAAATCTTTGATGAATTTATAATAATTAAAATTATTATAAAGTTGACATTGTGAAGACTCGAAATCAGTTTAAAAAGTATTTTTGCCTGTACTTCATCAATTGAACCGGTATTTCTTGGGTACACAAGTTTACAATAATTTCCGCAATATGGTCAGTCCGTCTGCCTCAACAACTCACAATAGTCAACTTTCATATGATTTAACGACTTAACCGATTTTGATAAAGATATTTGATATGATACTGATTCAGATAAGGGATCACCACTGCAACAGTCACATTTTAAAAATGTAAAATCTTTATTAAATTGATAAAAATACGCTTTGTTGTTAAGAAAATCCTAAATATATATATATATTTCCTAAACTTCAAAAAATCATTAAGCCATTACAATTTTGGGATATTTTCCCGATCTTGCACCACTGTGCGCGTTATTGTGGGTGCGTCATGTACCCGATTTGATTCAAATTTAGTACAGATGAGTGAAGATTATAAGACCGAAATTTTGTTTAAGAAACTAATCGCCTAATGTATTCCCTCGAATGAACACATACATATATGGAACTTATATGTATATAAATGTCTATGAGTCTTATTTAAAAACAAAGTAGGTGCATATTATATTGGCTTAAAAACACACACTGTACTTTTGACTTTTGTCATATACTATATACGTACATACCTACTTTTCCGGTAACAATGTTCATAATTGCATAATTAAAATAATGCTTTATGTCTTCAATGCTATAGACACGTTATGACCTTGAACCACAAGGTTAAGATCGTGCAACCAGTCGTGTATTTTTTTTTTTTTGAATTAACAGAATAATTTTAAAAGGTTCATCCAATAGTGGGGAAATCAAAAATATGAAAAATGATTCTATGGGAAGTTCCGTCAATAAGAATGCAAAGTAAAATATTTTTGTTTACTTCAAAGAGGTAAACAAAAATATCAAAATTTATCAAAATTCTTGGAGTCGTTTTTGAGAAAAAAATTGGGAGAGTATGGGAGGTAAAGTTTTTTTGATTTTAGGCAAATAGTTTTTTTTCAAGTATTCAAGATAATGTCAAGAAACTTCTAAATACGAAGTTCCAAAGAAATCCATTGAGTCGTTTTCAAAATATTAATTTTTCAAAAAAAAAATTGTATTTTAAAAAAATTTTGGTTCACAATAATTTTTAAACGTTTTAGGAAAAAAATTTCAACAAAATCGAATCGACCGTTTTTCAGAAAACCAATAAAATGGTGGTAGGTACCAAAAAAATGACCCAAAAGTACTTTTTCCCATCGTTTAATTAACTGATTTTTTTTTATAAGAAAATCATTCGAACTGTTTTTGAGAAAAAATAAGATTTACCCTTATGTTTGGTCTTTAAAAAAGTGAAAAAAAAACTACTTACCGAATAAACATTATGTACCAAGTTTGAAGAAAATCCGACCAATCGTTAAGGCTGTCGACCCGCGGACAGACAGACAAACAGAATTGTGCGACCCACATTTTTCGTTTTTTCACTATCATCTTAATGTCAAGTTTGATCAAACTTCGAGTTCGATTTTTTACTAATCCACAATTTGCAAGTAAAAAATAGGACTATTACTTTTAAAAACTTTGTTATGAAATTGTGTTTAACAAAAATAACCTAATTGATTTATTGAAATGTGGTTTTGGACTAAAGCGAAATAATTTAAACAAAAATTATGCGAAAGACTTGTAGCTCCTATCCTATTAGTTATTTATTTTGAACACATGAAATGCTACAATTATTTATTTCAAAATTAAACTAACTGCATATAAACATAAATTTAAAAACCACTCGTTAAAAAAAAATAAAAAACGTTTTTTTTTTTTTTTTAATTATGAGCCGTATGCAAGTAGTGTAGAGCCATTCTCTTTTTATGTACAATACTGTATGGTATTTCGAAAATAAAAGGGTAAAGTTAGGTGTGATGGCCATTTCATTTAAAAGTGAAAGAAATTCGTTTATAAATTGAAAAAAACAAAACGAAAATTTATAGCGGGTAAAATAGCACCACTCCAATATAATATGATGTTACCTTATTGCCATATCACCCGAAGTTACCCTATATTGCTTTTAGACATAACATCTTTTTAAAAGCTTAAGAAGCTATAAATAAGTATATTTTTTTGTGGAAGTATCGATGTATTCACTCAATAACATTAATGCAAAATAAATATCATTGTCTTATATTGTTTTGTTTAAAAAAATCAAAATTCTTAAGTGTTATTAAAATGGAGTTATTTGTGCATAATTATCTTTATTTCCATGTCATTAAAAAATTCCCATCTTTGAAAATGTTCATAAGATTAAAAATCGAAATTTTAAAAATCATGTTTTATTAGGGGGAAATCGACTACCTACATACATATACGTATACTTAACAATGAATCTCATTAAGCGTCTCTAATAGCATAATTAGCGGATCAAATTTAAATTATATCTACAAATACGTTTGAACAAAATTTGCATATAATAGGTACAATGATTAAGTATGATTACGAAAGCTGTTGTCAGTTTAACTATTTTAAAATTAATTTATAAAACGAAATGTTGTTTTTGTTTAATATTTTTTGACAAAACATTTCATTTAGAGATTTTTGTGTGTTTAATTAATTAAATAATAATAGATTTTAAATTATCTACAAGGGGTGCGGTAAAAATTGGATGGAAAATTAATTGCTTCTCCAGATCGATTACATATTGAAGGCATTTTATTTTTAAAAATGTCTAGAACGCCATAATTAGTCAACCAAATTGGTAGCAAAAATTAATTGTACAAACTTGTACTTTTGCTTCAAAGCTAAAGCGTGACGTTTTCGAGAAAAATTAAATTCGAATTCAGATTTTCCTGCAAAATTTTAAGAAAACATCTTTGGCTTATTATATTTAACTAAATCCTTACGTTATTTTTAATTTATTTTTTTTTGCATTATTTCATATTTTTCAGTCGACTGGCTGGACCTTGTTGGTTTAATGAATGTTTACGTTGTACCAATGAAATGATTTATTGATTCAATTTATTTTATTACAAAATATATTTGTTGATTAAGGATTTATTCATGTAATCAAGGAATTTGTTCATGGAATCAATGAATGTATTCATGGAATCAACGAATTTATTCATGGAATCAACGAATTAGATTCATTAGTCTACGTTGAGCTTCACATGATAAGACAATGTTATCAGTTAAGGAGAATTTTTCGCAATTATTTTGATGAAATAGTTGCATAGTTTTTGTTCTTATTAGGATTAGTTGTTCACACTTGATTTTTATTTTGTGATACTTTTTTCCTAAGGCTGAGGTAAGCTATTCGTGTCTAGGGTATTCACAATAAAAGCAAGTAACACTCGAATTAAGAAGGAAGAACTCGTCAGTAACCAGTATTATAGATTTTTATTATGACTATTTAAGAGCGTTTTACATTCTTACAATTTGAAGTCTTAAAATAAATAACAATGTAATGTGCCATTTAAGGCAACATGAAAGTAACCTTAATTGCTATACATCGAACAAAAAAACAAACCTAAAAATATAGAGTTGCCAAGGATCTCAATGACTGCGCCTTTCCAAAGCGTGATTTTTATTTTTCATTATTTAATATTTAATTGAAGTTTTTTCAATAAATGTTTCATTATTACAACGAATATCAAGATTTTCATAACTTTACATACAACTGCAACTTCAATTTGTGCTTTTTTAAAAGGATATATTTTTTAAATATTTTCTGACAAAGTCACGAAGCAGATTATTCATAAAATTTGTCTATCAAATTGTTATATATAATTATAGCGATAGTGTTTTTTTTTCTATAAAAAAAACTATGTCTGATCAACCATGTATTAATCCTTGTAAAAATAAACCTAAACAGACATACCTCTGTCTGATAGGCAGCGCAGAAAAAATTCCCATAACACAAAACTTAAATGAATAAGTCAGTTATCTAGTGTCGAAAAAAGCCAGTGAAAATAAAAGCGTTTTATTCAGAAATGTTTCTCCTCTGCCGAGCAACTTACAAATAAATCTCTTAAAATAAATTTAAATGCGAGTAACGAAGTGCTACGTCTCGTCTGAATGCTCTTTTAAAAATGTATAGCCCAGCCAGTCACTCTTACACCCCAAACACATGTGATCAAATTTAAATATGACTTTCTCCCCCAGTGCATCTTCAAGTAAATAAATTGTCTATCATCATTGAGCAAGAAAACTGAATAATTTAACTACAACAACATTTTTGAGTAAATTGCTTTTGTGTAACTTGAACTTGATATAAATTTCACCTTCCAAAAAGGGATCACGTGAAATGTCCTAACGAAAGTGAAATCTTGTTTCGCAAACAAAAAAATGTATTTAATATTAAAAAAAGATTAAAATGTTAATTTCGATTAATTTCTCCTTCACTGATGGACATGATATAAAAATTCCACGAAATTTCAGTACAATACAACAACAACAAAAAAACAACTTGCCGAAAATAAGTAGGACAATAATTGTCCTACAAAAGAATCTTGTTTTAATATGACAAACATAAAAAAACAAGGTCCTCCTCTAAAAACAAAAATGAAAAATAAAAAACTTCAAAACCACCTGACTTTCAGACTTCCACGACCTAATTGCAGAGCACTTCCACCGACCGACCCATCAATTTTCCCAGTCGCACAAGATCAATGGGGAAATAATTAAAAATTGAAGACCCACTTCCTTCTCCTTGGATGCATAATCAATTCAGTTTCGCGAAAAAAATAAAAAAAAGCTGGTTCCATCATCATCATCTTTGCGCAGCAGCTCCGCACCGCCCACCGCGCATTGCAGCAGTTAACGTCGCCATGGTGCGTTTGACACATTTTTGCGTGTGCAACATGCGTGTACCACATTTTACTCTCTCAAGTCACTCGTACACGGTACCAAGTGAAATTTTGTCCAATTTCACTCGACGACTACTCAACAAAATTTGTACATGCTCTAGAAAAAGGCGTGTTCATTTTGCTTTATGATGGCGGACAATTATTATAATAATTGCGCGCGCGGTATCAAACTGTCGCGAGTGACAGCAGGAGGTCCTTTCTGTCAAAATTATGCGTGCATTAAATAAAAACGTGTCGTCCCCTGGAGGTGTGCGTTGGATCAATGAATGTCATTTAAATGAATCAACAATGTGGATTTGCCAAAAGTATATAAATACATATGATATTATGTTAATGACTTCCGTCGTTTGCCTTGCTGTTTTTATTTAAGACATGGTTGATCGAAGGAAAATACCAGCCATAGAAAAATATGTAAATTTTCGGCTAAGTGCTTTGCTGCCAGTAAATTTGTATTTTTTTTTTCAAATAAAGTCTAACCGATGTTATACAAGGTCGGACTTACAGAGCACGAAATTCAGCTTATAAAGGCTCCTGTCTAGCTAATTGATATGCCAAAAGTTTTGAAATTTGGATCTTCACCCATCACTTGATAATTTGATTTTTGTCTAAAAAAAAAAATTGTGTCAAACATTTCACATTTCTCTTTGTTATTTTTTGACAATATAACACAAATTCACTCACTGACACGACCGACACGATATTTGTCCTTCTCAAAAGGATATATTCCAAAACAGTAAATGTCTGTCAAAAATAAAATTCTTAAAATCCAAATTTACTGCGGGCCCTATAAGTGATTAGCACTCCTGGCACTAATTTGCCTAACTCCGTCCATGATTGAATGTGTTATGCCAAACGTGTGTAAATATTATTTTGAATTGCTGCCGCCTTCAAATCTAGAGGAAGGGTTGTTGTTGCCACACACTCACTGTCTGGCAGCAAAGTAAATATTGTTAACAGCTGGCTTCAAATGTTGTACCTGGTTGTAGAAGTTGGAGTAGATACTACTGCCACCTATGGATATAGTTACGCAATATGATGTGTGTGTGAGTGTATATTTGAGAGAATAACAAACTTCAAAGTTTAGTTAAGTCATTAAGAGCAATAGATAATAAAAGTCCAAAGAGGAAGGAACGTGTTGCAATGTTGCAATGCATTTTGGAATTCTGATGGGTCTTTCTGGCCTCAATAATAAGTTGGTCTTCTGTTGTTTTTTTTTTTTTTTTTTTTTTTTTAAGAGAAACACCACAAAATGTTTATACAAAATTTTGTTTAGATAAACTCTTAAACTGACTGTATGTGTAATAACAGCACCTTTTCGAGCATGCAGCACTTTACTCACGCATACAACGATTGCATATTATGTAATTCTTTTGGCAGAAACAATTTTTGCTGCAGGTGCTCATTGACGGCTAGTGGCATTACATACTCAACTAAAACATAATAAATGATTCTCCATAAATTGTCGTGGGTAATCAGTTTTTCCTGTTTATCTTGCAACTGACACATGATGACGTTTAAGCATTTAGAGACCAACAGCTTTGAAATGAAGCCGTTTGCCTGCTCTGCCAGGGCGCGATCGATATGGTGACGATTGAAATGGACCGTAAAGTTTTTGTTAATGTTTTGTCGCGGAAATAAGAGATTGTTTTGATTTTTAACTAACAACCAACATCATGTAGGAATTGTCGTTTTGTTGTTATTATCTAAATAAATAATAAAAAAAAACAAAGTGGGTAATAAGTTTTGTGTTGAATTTTAAAATGCTTTTAACTGTTACTGCCAGGCTCGAGATTGATGGGTATATTGAACAGAATTAATTCAATTTGTGTTGACAGTGACTAATGGTTAGATTGAATCGATGCTGAACACAAAAGAAAAAAACGGACGACGATAGTAATTTTATAGTGTTGCCGTAGTACGATTTGAAATAGGGTTTTTTTCGTTTTAAGTTTTGATGAAAGCAGCTTTAAAAAAGTAAATTTACAGGGTGGCGCACGAATCGTGCTACAAAAATAAAACGTAATAACTTTTTTTCAGTGTGCTTCTTTTTTTTATTTTATAGGTTACTATTTAGATTTATAAAAATGAGTGCTTGGGATACTGAAAAAAAGATTAGGATAGTGCAGCGACACCATTCTTTGCAGTCCGTCATTTCCATGCAAAGGGAATTTAGGCTGGTGAACATGTTTGTCTGGAAGCATCGAACGAAGACCGTATCATCGAGATCCCAATGTTCGGGTTCAGGATACAGTCGTGGCTGTTGCATCGGCAATACAGACAAATCCAAGTGTTTCGACTTGAAACTTATCGGGCCAAATTGGAGTTAGCAGACGGTCATTACAACGGATACTTCATGATGACTTAAACTTGTTTCCGTACAAAGTCCAAATTACAAGCAAGTTAAACCCTCAGGATTTGCCTGTTTGCCTGGAATTTTGCCGAGAAATGATTGCAATGGCCGAAGAAGACAACACATTGATAAATTGTTTGTTCATATCTGATGAGGCCAATTTTGACTTAAACGGCAATGTTAACAAGCAAAATTGGCGTGTGTGGAGTGAAACTAATCCAGAAATGCTCCATGAGACGGAACTGCATCCAGAACAAGTCACTGTGTGGTGCGCAGTTTCATCAAGGTGTATTGTCGGGCCATACTTCTTTGAAGAAAACGGTGTAACACAAACTGTCATTGGGGACCGTTATTTAAAGATGTTGAAGGAGTTTTTTTTTACCCAGAACTTCGCCGAAGACGTATCCCTTTCAGCAGGATTTGGTTTCAACAAGATGGAGCAAGTGCACACGTAGCCACACAAGTTATGGCGGAGCTCCAACGAAAATTCCCAAACAAATTGATATCCGGAAACTGCACTTTCCGCTGGCCCCCCCCAAGGTCACCTGACCTGACTGCACAAGACTTTTTTTATGGGGTTATGTCAAGCAGGAAGTGTACAAAACGAAACCCAGGAATTTGACTGAATTGAAGCAGTCCATTAAGACAATAATTCATGCGGTCCCAATATCAACCCTTCAGACCGCAATGAACAATTTTCTGATCAGGTGCCGCATATGCGTGGATGAGCGTGGAGGTCATTTGCGGTCTATCATATTTAAAAACCATTAGTTATTTAAAATAAAATTTAATTTTTAATCCCATAAAAAAAAATTAATGAAATACATCGATCAAAATAAAAGTTATTTAAATTTCTTATTGTAGCACGATTAGTGCGCCACCCTGTGTAAACGTGTAATCTTATAACAGTTTTTTCGTCTAACAAAATAACATAAATATATCTGTCAAACCAACAGTCAACTGTCAGTGTCATTTTTATTCAATAGTCTATGGAATTTTACTGTGATGACATACACATATATCACCGGACTTAATCGATCAACTGAGACAGCTTTATTTGCCGTATTGTTGACAGTTTTCGCGAACGATGCAGATATTCATAAGGTGCCAGTTATAGCGATCAGGAAAAGTTGAAACAGTATGGAAGTGAATATTTTTTCCTGATGGTCGCTTATAGCAAACAGGAAAATATGTCAGTTTGTTTTCAAGCCTCACTACCAGTCTGCAATCAAGTTTTCCTGATTTAAACACACGAACAAGTTATTCGTCCAAAATTCTGTGCCTGTCAGTTGAACGAGATACATTGGAACCGAAATCATTGGAATGATTTGTTCCACTTTGTGTCAAATAGCAATCAGCTGCCACGAAAAATGAATTTTCACAAGGAAAATAAAAAATACATTTTAAACAAAAAAATTATTGTTTTATTGCAAATATTTTTTTTGCCAAAAAAATTTCTCTGAATTATTCGTCATTGATTTATAAATAAATTATTCATTAGAACTTTTTTCTGATTCGTTTTCCTGATCGCTAGTTATAGCTCATACGAGAGAGTGTTGAATTATATCAAATTTTATCGGTCGACTTTATGGAAATTTGCGCTATGTGAGTTAATCTAAGCATTCCAATTTTTAACAATTATCAGGAATCACACTTTTACTAGCCAACAACTTTTATAAACAGACATTTCTTGAATCAAGTCTCGTGTATGTGCTAATGTTCATATGTTCACAGGCGGATTTTGCTTATTCGCAGCCCTTAGGATATTATTTGTTTGCCGCTCTTGATACAAGGTCATGTACAGGGTGTCCGTTGGGAAGGTATACTACTTTGTTTGTTAATAATGTTTGATTAAATGAAAGAGAATGGATCTTATATTGTTAAATGATTGATTTAATGTCGGCAATTGTGTATGGAATACAATATCAGGTAAATGTCCGCCTCTGTTAGTCTCACAAATCCGAGCCCTTTTAAGCACATTTTGTATTACATTCTCACACATTTCACGCGGTATTTCATTTAATTCATAACGAATATTTTGTTTCGAGTTGCTCAAGAGTTTCTGGTTTGTTTGCATAAACCTTGCTTTTCAGATATCCCCACAAAAAGAAGTCCGGAGCAGTCAAATCAGGCGACCGTTGAGGCCAATCCACATCACCATTTCTTGAAATAACTTGTTGTGGAACCTGGCTATATGCGATGTGGTACCGTCTAGTTTCCTACCACACGTTAATCAAACCCAAAGCATGCAGTTGTGGTGTTAAAAAGTTTGCAATCATATCACGATATCGCTCCCCATTCACAGTTACCGTTACGCCGTTTTCATTTTCATAGAAGTAAGGGCCAATGATTCCTTCTGACCAAATTGCACACCAGACTGTAACTTTTAGTGGATGCAAAGGTGACTGATGAATAATTTGAGGGTTTACCATTGCCCGGAACTGACTATTCTGTTTATTCACATATCCTTTAAAATGAAAATGTGCCTCGTCACTCATGATTTGTTCATGAAAATCGCGGTTGTCATGGGCTGGCTGTAACATCCTATTGGCGCATATGTACGGCGGCGTAAATGGTCTTGTAGAAGAAGCTCTTTTGTCAACTGAATCTTAAATGGAAACAAATGCATATCCTTGTGCAAAACTGTGGCCAAAGTTGTTCTTTGAAGACCAAGCTCCTGAGCACGGCATCGAATTGAGGGATGGATTGTTTTGAACACTTCCTTGAGCAACAGTAATGTTTTCAGTCGATCTGGCAGTACGTCGTGGTCCATGCTTGGGCCTATCAACTACACCCTCTTTCTTCGAAATCAATCTATACACGATAAATAGTGCGTTTCGTTGGCACGTTGTAGTAATCGATGATTGATTTTGATAAAATGTTTTAACGATTAAAACACGTTGGTTTATCGAATATTTTTCCATAATAAATTTGCCGCGTGTCTACTTCAATACTGCCAAATATGAACTGTCAAGACTAATGTTTACCAAAATGGCGGCAAAACAAAGTAGTATACATTCCCGGCGGACACCCTGTATTTAATATTAAAAATAAGTATTATAACAATTTTTTATCAAAATTTAATATTTTTTTATTTAATGATTTTATTTGGACTTTGGAACAACCAGAAAATTAGAGAACAACAAACCAAATTAGATAAAACCATAAAAATTTAAGATCCCAAAAAGAAAAGAAAAAGGCGAATGTTTACCTGTACAAGGAAACGTGATGACATCGGAAAAAATCCAACACTTTTTCGATAGTTAAGTTTTTTTATTGCACAAATATTCAATCCAAAATTGCGGCCCCCGAAATTTGTCGCCCTAGATTATAACCTATTTATCCCTTAGCTAAATTCGCTTCCGTCCATTATTTATGAAAATTTTTGTTTCCCGATTGAATGACCTGAATGTGGAAGAGATGTGGTTTCAACAGAATGGTGCTACTTGGCACACACCAAATGAATCAATCCATTTATTGAAGGAAGCATTAGAAGAACGTGTAATTTCTCGTAATGTGTCTGTTAATTGACCTCGAAAAGTTTAACACTCTAGATAAGTTTCTTAAGGTCCTAGTGTTGACTATATGCATGTTATATGTATACTGTAATGCCGTGTCTTCTATTTTTTCGAGGTAAAGCATTATATTTACTTGATGAATTGTTGTATTTAATGTAAAGTTCATTGGTTTAAAAAAAAAGTTGTTGAAGTCAAATCATCAAAATATAAGTAATGTTTATACGTTTAAAATTATGTATTGTATTCGATATAACCAAAAAATATTTATGTTAAAAAAGCAAAAGATCTTGTTCCATACAATTTTTCACAATAAAAAAAAAGGCTCTAAACTACGGGGTGGTACATAAGTATTTTTATAATTTATTAAATATTTTTTTATTACGTATTTTATTATGATGAAAAAACTCGTCACAGAATAAAACACCAAAGTTGTCCATTTTGAAATTCGACATTAAATTATTCACACACAAAGATCATATCGTAATTCCCTCCGTGTTCGAAATGCACCAAGTGGTTCAGCAATTAACCGATTGGTCCAGCGTTTTCAGTAACAAGGGGCTATCTGTGATCTTGTGTGTCCTGGAAGACCTCGTGCCGTTCTAAATGATGTGAATTTTGCTTGCGTGCAAGTAATTGTTGAGGAAAACCCTGAAACTTCTACCAGCCGACTTTCTCAGCAATTGGTGTTGTCTAGACGGCCTTTGCAAAGAATCCTAAGACACTTACATCTTTTTCCATTTAAAATTCGATTGGTTTACGAGGTGAAAACAAATTATCCACAAGCAAGTACATATTCAGTATGGTCGGCTTTTTCAAATAATCATTTTCAATTCAACGGACAAGTAAATAAAAAAAATTATTGTACATCAAATGGGTTCATTAGATGCACCACATCAGATGATGTGGAACAACTTCAGAAAGGATTATTGAACCTTATTTTTTCGAAAACGACGACCAAGTTGCGGTAAATATGGATAGCCTTCAGTACCAGACAATTAAAGGAAATTGCTTAAAGCCAGAATTTAACAGGTTACCGCGTTCGCTAGATTTTTTGCGGGACTTCTGAAAACTATGGTGTATGCCAATAAACCAAAACCCATGAAACAGTTCAAAGCCAATATACGAGAAGAAGCAAAGTTACTGCGATATGAAATTCTAAGAAAAGTAATGGAAAATGCTTTGGAAAATACACCTCAGGACGAAACAAACAAGGGCACCATGTTTAATACTGTATAAAATGCCAAGGTTAAATAAAATCATAAAAGAATGCTATTCAATAAATAAATCATTTGATGTATGTACCACCCTGTACTTAGTTCCTTTAGAATTATTAAATGTGAATAATTTTAAAAACTTTTTTTCCAAGATTCCAATTTTTTTCAATGTAATTTTATTAATAATAAAAAAATTAATGTATTTCCGGATTAATCAAAATCTATTAATTTTTTTTTTTATCGTAAGTCTTATTTGTATACCCATTTTCGACACAATCTTTGACGGCTGCAGTTCATTGTGTTCTCCTGATTCACTTTTTTGTTTGATTGTGTATGTATGATGTATTTTCTACAAATATTCCATAAAGCAAATACTATAATTAAAATGTCTTTTCCATAAGAAGTTAAACATAATTCCGCCAACTAAAGCAAGCGTATAATGCCTACATTCCACATCATCGTCGCCGCCGCCTTCATATAGTAAATGCCAGTTGAATTTTCCAAGAAAAATAAGGTGAATGTTTTCCATTCAGACCAAGTGAGAGTGAAATTAAATCGATATTTTGTAATAGATTCATGGACAAGAAGCCCTTTTAAGGTGTTTATGGTTTTTTATTCTTATTTTGTTTGACTATTTTTTTTCCGCGCTGCCTAAGTACAAATCAAAAGAAAAAAAAAGTAGGTGACTCACCTAGAAAACGTACAGAAAAAAATGTTTGTTGCTTTGTATTTGTGTGAACTTGTACAAAGAACGATCATCAACATGATGCCGCAACCTTTAGTTACAGAAAAAATAAAGATATTCAATACTTTCTTGCCAATTTGGTAACAAATTAAGGCAATAAACTATTAAGTGCATTTGAGGATGCAACCATTTCAAAGTGTCATCACCTTGTACATACATACATAATTCACATGAGTAACGTATCTACGTGTGGCACCATAGATAGAAAGGTGGAGTTAGGTATAAAATACTTAAGCGGTACGGCTAAATTTAGACCTAGTCGGCATTTTTTGTTTGTATTTCATTCTTTTCAGTAAATTTTAGTTCATAGGATTTTGTGTTTCTAAGTCATGGATGATTGGCTGGCGGTGTGTAGACGCTGCATATTGGCTTTTAGTTTTTTTTCTGAAAAACGTAATTTTGATATCTTTTTGTGTCAAAGTTGCAACATAGTCTAATAAGTGGAAGCCATTTTAGTATTTAAATAATAAATTTTAATTTTATAATTTACTATAATTTTTTAGAGTTCTGTTTTGTTAAATTGTTATAATTAAGTGATTAACTAATGGCTTCTGATGGAAACTTTAAGTAGGGAACTTATTTTTGAAAAACATTTTTTCATTAAGTGGTCTGAGCATTTTAAATTTATTTATAACCTAACTTACGGAGCAAAGTCTGAAGTTAGGGCATTGTCTACATTAGGTCAGTTTAAAAATAAAACAAAAATAATTAAGAAGCAGTAAATTAGAGGCATCCAATTAAATATATCACACAAATTGGAATAATCTTTCAAAATGTTTTTTTTTTTTATTCCAACAGCTCGAATCAGTTTTCAGTTTTGCAGGAGACTTTTGAAAAACTCTTGAAATATCATCCCTGAAAAGGTTTATGTTTTAAGATGTAAGAATGAGATTATGCCATGACAAATTTGTCAACTTTATCGTAAAGTTTTACGTTTTTTAAAGAATTGAGTTCTTTAATGATTTTTTTTTCTAAATTTCGAGTGCAGTGCTTTGGACTGTCTGGAATTCTATAACCGATTAAACTTAAGAAAAAACAGTGTTACTTCTTTCGAACGGAAGTCAGGCACAACCTTGCAATCCAATATCTAAAAAACCTAAAGTCCTTAAAACCCAAAATCCAGAAAAAAATCTTAAAATCCCGAATGGCCAAATTCCCGATTTTTTCCCGAATTCGGAAAACAAATTTCGGGATTCTGGCTTTCAAGATATTATATTTTAGAGATTTTAGGTGTTCCGGATACTTCGAGATCTTGGAGTTTCGGGATTTTGAGTTTTTGGGATTTTGAGTTTTCGGAATTTTGGGAGTTTGGGATTATTGGGTTTCGAAATTTTATGATTTCTGGATTCCGAGACTGTGGGTTTTCAGGATTTTGGGCGTTATGGATTTTTGTGTTTTAGGGATTTTAGGGATTTTAGGTTTTCCGGATGCTTGGGGCGTCAAGATTTTGTGGTTTCCGGATTTTGAGTTTTCAGGATTTTGTGAGTTTGGAATTATTGGGTTTCGGAATTTTAGGTATTCTGATTTCCAAGATTTTGAATTTTTGGGATTTTAGGTTTTATGGATTTTTTGGGTTTCGAAATTTTGGGTTTTCGCGATTTTAAGTTTTCCTGAATTTTGGGGTTCGAGATTTTGATGTTTCGAAAATTCCGGTTTTCAGGGCCTTGTATTTCGCTCAGAAAGGCATCGCTCTAGAGACCAATCATTGGCGATCATTTGGCTTTTTGCCTAGAACGATGTGGCGGTACGTACAATACACTGAATCAACTTTTGCTTTGACATCAGAAGTATCTGTGAGCTCGTTTACGTTTTTATTCTGCGCAAATGACACTAGACCTTGCTTGACTCTATCTATGCTGTCATAAACGACTTCGAAATCAATGAAGAGGCAGTGGTGTCGAATTGAATTGATTTTTCTTCAAGATTATATCATATATTCTTTTGATAAAGAAAGATAATCATTTGTAATATCCATGGAATAATCTCAATGCTTGTTTTTCACGACTGGCAAATCCTCATATCTTTTATCATTTTGTAACCATTGGATCTAATAAAACACAATTGTCACAACAAATAAAATAAAACCCCGCTTACTCTATTGACTCATTTTACACAAAGAAATTAAATTCAAATATATAAAATGCCATTTTCTGCGATACTTTCAAGAGTTATCTATCGAATTCATCATCAAACGTTATCCACACCCAACAATATGTTATTGCACTCATTGCTCAAACAACAACGTCATTTCCTATTAAACAACTTACACAAAGATAATAAACTACATAACTGATACAGTTAGACTCATTCATTGGAGTGACCCTTGGCCGAATACATCGTTCGCTCGTAAATGTTTATCGTTCAATAATCCCGTAATCATAACTCACTTATCTGCCCACTTGAGGACTTTAAACTCTCATTACCCGAACCCCATAGTTAATCCTCATCTGTATACTCGTACGAATGAATGTACCTACCACTCAACTACTCAATAAATGGCCGCACTTGAACTAATCGATTCAAATGCGTTGGCCATTAGTGGCCTAATGGCTTGGCCATTCCAAGCCATCAGTGTCGGTTTTAGTGTGGTTATAGACGTTGTTTAATTCGACCGTCGCGTCGCTATGGTTCGACATGTTTCCAATTAAGGATATGCACACATTTGGTACACTCACTCGATATGAGCGCAGCGCTAGTTTTGTTGTGCATTTACTCAAATTCCATTCCATTCAGTGATAAATAGGTGTTTCGATGTGTTTCATCGACGGACGGGCAATTTGCCTGCAACTGGTATCTGTGATGTCCAAAGCCACATCAAGTGCAACCGCATCATAGATGACCATTCTCTGGAACGAATGTGGGCCAAAGTAATCGTTAGATGGGTGACCGTTTACAGTCATAAAACACCAGATGGTGTATTCGCCATCCAGATGTGTCCTGATTGCCAGTTTTGTCCGCTCACTGGTCAAGAATGTACGAGTCACACCATTCAGATGTAGATTTTTGAGCATCTCCTCTTTTGTCGACGTCGTCATCGTCGCCATTGCCGTCGTTATCGAAGACTTTAAAGTCATAAAAACTCATTTACCGATTAGCTTAGATGTTACTACAACATTGTTACCTCAGCGCGCTTATTCTTGTGTCTCCGCCTGCGTGCATGATTGGAGATACAATCGAAGCGCGCGCGCGCAGAGTACATCGCAACAACCGTCTAACTCTGTGTCAGCTGCTGTTGCTGCTGCTGTACTTTGACGCAATTAATTTCACCAAAGAGACGATATTGTTGTTACGCTGCTACCGCAATAATGCACATCAACACTAAAACACCAGATGGGGCTAGTAACCTGCCATCTTATCTGCCAGCCAGCACCTGGCGGCCATGTTGAAATGCATTTGAATTTATGTCTTGCTGTTGAGTTCAATGTGAGTGGCAATTTGCTTGAAATTGGCTGTGATGACGTTTAAAAAATTTCCGTTAGCAATGTGTGCATATTTAATGCCCATAAATGAAATTTTATTTTATTATCATCTGCATTATCTTCTGTTGAAAAGGGAAAAAGAAAGAGAGAGAGAGAGAGCGAGATAGAAAGAGAAAACTTCCTCCACAATTATGACCAATGATGTCACATCACTTCCGCACACTATATACAATACATACATATATAATTTATTATCCAAGCGGAAATTCATCTTCAGAGCTCATAAAATGAATTACTGATAATGTGACATTTTTCTGACAGTTAAATGACACTTAAAAACCATTGACAGTTTGTGATATTTTAAGATGGACCCAAAAACAAAAAAAAAATGTAATATAATTTCCTTTATTATTATTGCTGGTACTGTAACATCCAAAGCTATAGCGGAAATTTATGGCTAATGCTGTTGTAAATGTGACATGACTTTTGACACGAGTCAATAATTTGACAGTTTTATTTGTCTTTGAAGTGAGCCGCGACACGATGGAGTGACACATGCCTTCAAAGTGTATGCGTTCATGGTAATATTTTTTTTTGAGTTTTAGTATTTTTGTTGTTTCTTACTTGTGAAGTTGTGCATTTGGAAAAAAAATCGATCTCGAGATATTGATAAAACTTGACATTACGATTATATAGAGAACACAAATAAAGTGGGCCCCACTGGAGAGATTTTCTTCAAACTTGGTTCTTACGCTTTTTAGGTGATTGCATCGATTCTTTTTTTTTAATTTTCGCCCAAAAATAAGGGTTTATCTGTCATAATTTTTATTTGTACCAAAAATGGCAAATCTTAATTATCTCGAATACAAAATAAATTGTTATTGACGGTACCTGCCATAGGGCTTATTTTTTTTGTTGATTTTCAATAACGGCTCAGCGGCTTTCGATCAAAATGTTTATACCAAAATGTTAAGATTGGCCTTTAAATGAAACTCTAAATCAAAATTAGTGAAAAATATTTTGAAATCGGGTGGAAGATTTTTTTTTAAAATCATGGTTCTTAAATTTATATTGTTAAATTCTTAAAATTGCCATGCCAATATTTTTTTAGAAAAAAATAAGACTACATAAATTAGTTAAAAAACGACCTAAAAAAATATAAAGCTGTTTCTACTAAGAATTGTGTACAGTGCGTACGATGTAATCGTACATAAGAGCAAGTACGTGCATTTAATTTTTTATTGCTGACGATCTTGTATTTTTTTAAAATATTTTTAAGTATTCTAATATACATATTTAGATAGATACATAAATCGAAATTCAAAATTTAGGAAAAATTCTTCTAAAACAATAAAAATAAAATACACGACTGGATCACACGTACTTGCTTCTATGTTCGCTTACATTATATATAAAGATTCTTAATGGAAACGGCTAAAAGTATTTTTAAAGTCGTTTTTCACTTAATTTTTAATATATAAAAAGTCTTAATTTTTTTTCTAAAAAAAAATTGGTATGAACATTTTAAATATTTAATAATATAAATTTAAAAACAAAATTTCAGAAAAAATCGTGAAACCGTTTTCGAAATATTGAATTTTCACAAAAAAAAACTATTTTTGAAAAATTTTGAAATGCAGTATTATTTAGAATTCAAAGCAGATCCTGTTTAAAAAAATTTGTTCGAAATCGGTGGAGCCGTTTATGAGACATTCGAAAATCAATAAAATGGTTGTATGGCAGCTACCGTTAATAACAAAATATTAAAAAAAAATTCGGCCAAAATGTAGACCATACTCAAGGTAGTACACACACCAATTTTTATCAAAATCGTAAGAGACGTTTTCGAGATAATTGAGATGCTAGAAAAATTTGTATGGCAAGTACCATTATTTTTGGGGCTAAAACAACGATTGAAAACTCTATTTCGGAAAATCGTTTTAGGTTGTACATCGTTCTACAGACAGACAGACGGAATTTGCCAGACCCCCTTTTTTGGTGTTCCCTATCATCGTAATGTCAACTTTGATTAAAGTCTCTATATCGCAATTAAAAATTAATGTTAAGAATAACGATGACGACTGTCATTCACAATACAACTATTTGTATTCACAATAGTTAATTTAACAAAATTCAGAATTTATTAATTATACGTCAATATTTGAAAATCCAATACTGAATGAACAATTTAGTTCATAGATGCACAATCAACATATCTTGGTTGACACTCGCAATAGGGGTAAATGTGCCGTGCCCGACGATTAAACAAAATGGAAACGCTCAACCAAATGGTAAATTTTACACGCAGCAGGGCGAAGAGGAAAACAATGACTAAGTCCGCAATGCATTAAAACAAAAGCAGTTACAAAAATTTCGCTAGCTTGAGACATATATTGCTTGTTTCCACCTTATTCAATACCTGTCTGCAACGTATGACAATGACATTCGACGCCATTTGCAAAATAATGTCAAATTGACATTATGACATTACCTATGCCCATGTCCCAATTTGTACTAAAGGTGTTTTGACATTATGGGTAAACTAAATTAACTGCAATAAAAAATCACTGCGTATTTTGACATTTGTATTGCCAAGTCACTCGAAAATATAAAAAAAAAATCAAAAAATCACGAAGACATGTTTTAATTCCAAAGCGAACCCTTCGAGAAAATCGCAAGTTTTTATTTCCGATATGGAAAAAAATCGAACTCGAGGTTTTGGTCAAACTTGACATTAAGATGGTAGAGAACATGAAAAGGTGGATCCCGGATTTCCGTCTGTTTGTCTGCAGGTCAATGTGTGGCCTAAAACCGATGAAGCGATTTTCTACTTACTTAAGCGTCTTAGATTCTAAATTATTTTTAAAATTTTGTTAGCTCCAAAAATAACGGTATCTGATCGATATTTTTTATTTTTTTTTTTGGGAAAAAAACAACCTTAATCATCTCGAAAACGGCTCTAACCATTTTGATACAAAAAATTCTGTGTCCAAACATTTTTTAAAATACAATGTTAATAACGGTACCTGCCATAGAAACGTTTTTATATTTTTTTTATTTTCGACTTTCTCATTAACGGCCCTACGTATTTCGATTAAATTTTTTGTACAAATGGTCCTTCGAATTCTAAATAATACTGCATACCTAAATCTTCGGAAAAATTATATTTTTGGAAATTCCAGTTTTTTTTTCGAAAAATTATATTGTTAAATACTTAAAATTGCCATTTTGTAGAAAAAAATGTAACACATTTTATATTTAAAAAAAAGTAATAATAATCGACTTTAAAAATATATTTAGCTGGTTCTACTAAGAATGTTGTGTTTGCGATGCGTAATTGAACATAAAAGCAAGTGACCCAGTCGAGCATTTTATTTTGTCAAAGATAAGACACTTTGTCGGTGTTGGGATTTATCTTTCCAGATACGGAACAATCAGACTTTCTGCCTTCATATTTTCTGAACTAAATTTAGTAGATATTTGCCGTGATTTATTATCGCCAATAACCCATAAAATACCCCGTAAAAATAAAACGATCTTGATTATGTACTGATATGCAGGGCCGGCCCGAGGTAAATGAGCGCCCTGTGCAAGCTCTACGTTTAGCGCCCCATTCTTTAATTTACATATTCAAATTAATAACACTTTTCACAACACACACTTTTTATTTTTCACCTTTCACTCCACTTTCCTAAAATATAAAACGCGACTTTGAAAACCTAAAATGTATGTATTAAAAAACACAATTAATATTAACAAGTGTATTCTCTATTAAACAGCAATTTAACTTCGAATATTATGTGTAGATACCTAAATATATTAAAAATATCTTTTCATGTTTTTTTTCTAAAAATATTTTCAAATTTTATACATAAAAAATATTTGTATTATATTTCATTTGTACATATATCTTTAAAAATCACATGAATCTTATATATGCATATTGCACCTAAATTATAAAGTTATATGCATACCTACACACCTATCCTTTATTTTCATTATTATTATACCTAAGTTCCATCTCTGTATGTAGCTACATATTACCCTCCTAACTTACATAATTAAAATCCATAATCTAGATTTAAATATACAATTTGTGGATAACTATGAATCATCCATTCGACAATTATTCAATATAACTACTAAGAATCAAGGTAATCTTATCAACATCGGCTTTAAGCCTGCATAGTATAACCAAATTACCTACCTACTAACAGCGTCAATATTTAACCTTTAACTACATTAAAGTTGTTAGATACAAGAGCAAGTTCGTATGATCCAATCGTGCATTTTATTTCCCTATTCAACCAAACGTCTATAAAGAATTCTTTTTCTTGTGCTTTTTTTCTTCTCTGGCATCAAAAATGTATTAAACTCGCAATATTCCATTCAAACAAATTCTGAGTCGAATATCCCATGTGTCCAGAATTAAAATCTGCACATTTCACTCAAATGCTTCCAAAGGAATTGTAGATTGAGTTTATTATTTTGAGATTTTATCCTATGAACATTTTTGAGTGCTTGTACAAGAAATTAGTCTTGCACTGCCTTGGTGCGATTGGCTTATATGAACTTGTTTCTTAGATAGGTAGCTGATTTCCTATGGATTTTTGTTGGGTTTTGTGCAAGAAATTATCTTGCACAGCCGTGCGATTTTTTGTTTTGGCTAATATGAACTTTTTTCTTGTATAAATGGTTAATAAGCTGATTTGTTTGGATTTTGTTGGGTTTTTGTGCATGAATTTACCTTGCAAGCCTGCACCAACGTAATCTTGATTGGATTTCTATGTTGTTTCTCGTGTAATTATATGAATGGTCTTTCGTGTGAGCAGATGAAATGACTTAATTTTAATTATTGGAAGATAATTATTGCATTCAAATAACTTTTAGAAATACATATGCATAGGTAGCTATTTAGACGAATTTATATTTGAAGAATGAAAGCATGTTTATCCATAATTGTTTTTTGTATTATGGTTGACAATGCGCCCCCAAAGCTTGGCGCCCTGTGCATGTGCTCATCCTGCACATATGGTGGGCCCGTCCCTGCTGATATGTACCCGCTGTTCGCCGAATTTAATACTAATATTTGCAAACCCAGATAGAAACCCCGATAGAAACCTGGATCTCGTGTTGTTTTTGTAATACGTGTTAAAAAATAACCTAGACCCAGACCCGTAGATAATTAAACGCAGCTATTAAAATCTGAAAAAAATGCGTTAAATTTATTGAGGTAAATATTACTTGTTTAAAGTAAAACAATTTTATCCACATTACATTTTCTGTATTCACATATACGTATCTATAGGGAAGTATATATGCAAGGCTACTTTGCTCATTTAAGGCTAGAAAGGTATACCTTTAGTAAACTTGAAGCATAAACAGCTTTGAAAATAAAAATATAATTATCTCATTTGACGCAATTACAAGCTTGAGTGCCCTGCTTAAGTTATTCCCGTTTTTCATCTCTTGCACAAGCTTGAACCCGGAATGCACCTTTTTGTTATAAAATCTCAATATTTAAAATCCTCAAGTCAAAACATTTAACTTTTCCATCCATAACTGGCACACAAAAGTCCATAATAATTCACTTCTTTAATTGCCCGTCCACCTCCCACAGTCAAATCTTGATAATTGATATTTTCTTCACAAAACGAACTTGGAAATCGAAATCAAATTACAAAGAAAAATAACATTTTAATTGAGTTGAAATATTTTTTTTTTTTATTTTACATAATAACATACTCTTTTGGCCGGCAAATAAAAAAAAATAATAATAATAACAACAAGAATAAAAAAACCGTGAGATCGACAAAAATGCCACTGCACTCGAAGCCCACCAACTCAAATGCTATTTAACTCTCACCATACCACTTGATCTCGGATTGTTATAAAAGCCAGCAATTTACCAAAACTCCAAATCATGAATCTGGCCGGCCGACCGACGACGCGACGATGAGGTAGCAGCTTCGGTTTGTCGCCACTGCCACTAATAAAACCAAAACGAAATAATGTTGTTGCCCCGAATGATGATGATGAGAGAAGAAGCACTTTTAATTTTTATACCGCACCACCAAGTCTGTGTCGTGTATTCTTGATGACTAGCAAACAACAAATCAACAATAAATAAAATCAATGCAATAAAAATCAACTGCATTGATGTCACTACTATAATACAGAAGTTTCAGGCCAGGCAGCCAGGTAACTCTCCTCGGTAGTTCCCCGGCGCGCGGCGGGAACACCAAATTTCAATTGTGCAATTCGAATTCGAATCTACCACCACGAATTGAATGGAACCGAAGAACCGCTGCTGTGGCTGCCACTGTTGAATGACTCTATTGAGCAACTCTACGCTAGGGTAGGGTGGTTGCGGCGATGGCGGGCGGGCTTCAAACGTGGTTAATCCCAGTCAATTCAAGATTAAATGATTGCATCCATTCAATCGACGATGCATAAACATTGTCATCGTCGTCGTTGTCATCGTCGTAGTCGTCATCTTCATCGTAGTAGTCTTCTTCGTCTTCGTCAGCCTCCTCGACATAGTCTCGTCTCGTCGCTCAATCAGTCTATTCCGAACTTGATGGCATTTTCTTTGGTTTGTGGACCAAATGTTGAATGTGACTCTAAACGGATTTGTTTGCAAATAATTCAATGAACATACGCCGCCATCGCCGTAGGTACCAGATACTTATAAAACTGCACCAGTTGCAAGTAAATAGCGTTATTTCGATGCATAAATTATGAGTGCATTTTTCTAGGAGCCTTGTTCGGGTACAGGGTTGCCTTTGGGTAATTTTATGTGTCAAAATTAAAATGCTATACAAATCTGATCCAGGCCTACCTTAATTTTAGATGTTTGCGTGAAGGTAGCGTATGGGAATCCTGCATTTTAAAATCCCGTTTTTAAAAAATCCTGCAAAAATGTTTTAAAATCCCGTCTTCTTAAATATCTATACTGTTTTTCTTTAATCCCGCCTTTTGAAATCCCTGTTATTCAAAATCCCGATCTATTAAAATCCCGCTTAACCCCGCTTAGCCCGTTTTGTATTTTGATAAATGTTATACTCAAAAAAGTTTGCACACAGCCAAACTTAACTCCACTCCAAATCCTATATTAATTTCGTCCTTTTTTGACCTTGTGTTGATTCCGAAAGCGGGAATTTAGAAGCGGGATTGTAAACAAGCGGGATTATAAAAAGCGGATAAAGATACTGGGATTTTAAAAAAACAGTATTATAAAAAGCAGGATATTAAACCCGACGTTTGTGAACAATGAGGAAAAGGGTTTACCAATTTTCAATTAACATACAGAAATCTTAAAATTTAAGAAGCCACTTTAGCCGTACATGTGTCGAAATTGGTAAATTTTTGATCCGATAATTTGTTATTTTCTTACAATTCACACAGAATTCCACCAAAATGAACAAAATTAGAATATTTCAAAAAACATGAAGCGGTAACCCTAGCATCATATTTGATTTTTAAAATGTCCCGCGTGAATAGTGTGCGATCACATGTGAGTAGAATGAATGAATGAGTGAATGCAGTTTATCTTAAACAAGATTATCTTAAAGATATACACCCTCAAGATGAATATTCCATAATTATTATGGTGTCAGCCTGACGTGAATGCATTTTTGCCCAACGAGATATCGATCAAAACATATACTAACATTCGCTTTGAACAGTCAATGGCGGACTAGGCGGCGTGTTTTTCTTTTAAAAAGTCATATGGTGAAGAGTGAGGTGAGTCCGAGGTAGGTTGTTCTTGCCGCCCTCTTTACATATTTCCATAACAGCGTGGTCGTTGGTGTTTGGCATTTTCATGGCACTTTGCAAACGCCAAACACCTTTCAAATTCACTTTTTATAGAGCAAACTCCCCTTTGCACAAAAAAAAAAAAAAAAAAAATTATTATCGGATGCCTTAAAATGTATCAGACTGCCACAATGATGGTTCCTTTTAAGGAAGGTGGTAACTATATTTACATTTAGAAGGATGATGGTATTAGTGATGCGGCGGGTGCGGGATGGCCGGCAGTGTCATATATATGCCCGCCTTGCCCGCTTTACATTATGTCTATCAATTCATCACTTTCTATGAGAATTATATATAGAAGACGACGAAAGAAGAAAGCCTTGTGAAGGCTTCTCCAGTTAACTCAGGTAAATCAGTCTATATATGTGTCTACGTAAGGAAGAAAAATTTCAATTGAACTGCTTCCCATAGTGAAAGATTTTTTGTTTTGTTTGTTTCTTCTTATGAATAGCTGGTGGTGTCGGATTTGGCTTTGGTCCTCCGGCTGAAATGCATAACTAACGATCCGACGCGGGGCAGCACCATCACAGTCAACCTTTTCTGATGGAACAAAATGCTGCAACAACAATAACAACATCAGCAGCAGCAACAGCCAGCGACTGGGCAAATACATATATTATAAATTATAATCTGAATCGGTTTTGGAATCTTGATTTAAATTTTTCGTATAAATAAATGTTCGGCATGTTGTTGTTGGGGGCATAGACTTTCCCTTTTTCTGTTTTTTTTTTTTTATTAAAAAATATTGTCCACAATCTTGTTGTTGGCTTGTATTTTTGTATACTGTGTATCCTGGAAAGTCAATGTTGTGTTAAAAATATGTCAACAAAAAAAAATCTGTTGGAATGCATTCCGATGATCCAAGAGAAGAAGAAGATGTAAGACAAAGTGGTAATGACCTTTGATGTTCTTTTTTGATGATAAAGATCAAGATGGTAATTTACCATTAGGCGTAATTTTCAGTAAGTGCGAGTGAAATTACGGACAAAAATTTACATTTTCTAAAAACTATGGATAACAAACAGCTAATTCAACGCCGGACAGTAGCACAGTTTTATTTATTTATTTAAAAAAAATTGTATTTTTGTATTTGGAAAAAAATTCGAACTCGAGATTTTAATCAAACTTGACATTCCGATGATAGAGATAGAGAGCACGAAAAAGTGGGTCCCGCAATACTGAATGTCTGTTTAAGCGTCTGATTTTCTTCCAACTTGATACTTACCGTTTTAGGTTATTCGCTCGATTCTTTTTTCTAATCTTTTTTAGTTCCAAAAATAAAGTTGCGTGCAAATTTGTCAGTATCAAAAATGGAAAATCTTAATTTTCTCTAACACGATTCTAACGATTTCGATAAAAATAAAATGCATAACTGGATCGCACATACTTGCTCTTATGTTCGATCACATCAAATGCAAAAATTCCTAAAAGAAACGATTAAATATATTTTAAAGTCGTTTTTTACTTAATTTTTTGTACCCATACAAAATTTCTTTAACTGTTTTCTTAAAAAAAAAATATATGACAGTTTTAAATATTTAACAACATCAAAACTTCAAAAAAAAAATCACTCAGCCGTTTTCGAAATATTGGATTTTCAAAAAAAAACATTTTTTTTTTTTTCAAAAATGCAAAATGATCATGTGAACATAAGAGCAAGTACGTGCGATCCAGTCGTGTATTTTATTTCATTTATATTTTAATAAACATTTTTTGAGCTATTTTATAGTGAACATTTTTAATTAAAATCTGATTTAGTTATAAGAATTTTTTATTAATTTAATTAATTTAGATTTTAATGGATTTTTTATCTTTTTTTATTTGCAGGTAAGATTATCATTGAAAACTGTCGGCAATAATTTCACCAAGCTAAAGTGGGAATTATTTCACTATTTTAAGTAAAAATATTTACCATTGAATGTGGGACATGTTTGAGATAAAAACAAATGAATTATTGGTAATAATTTTATTTTGTACAACCAATAACAAATTTGCATTTTATATAATCTATATTTTACAAACCAAATACTGTGCCGTCTACGAATAAATTGGGAATTAACGATTTAAATACTGCTAAATATTTAGGATTTTCTCCACTTCTGAACTATTGCCGTAATCTGTAAAGGGTTCATTCTTCGATTGAACCTCTTACACAGGTGATGAAATATTATAATAGATTTTAAAGAGCTCCATTTCGGACATACTGTCAAGCTCTAACGGTACAATATGAATTGTTTACCAGACTCAGGATGGAACGTCCTTAATGTGCCTAATGTTAACCCTCTTCCACAAATCAACATTGTTAAATTTGATTGCCATCCTGTTAGAGTACCAAAACAATTTTGACTATGTACATTCAATACTTGTAAGACAAAGTGTCTTTTAAAGGCAATATAAATTGCAAGGGATTAGTTACATAGAAGAAAACAAATTATAGGTTAAGAAGTATGCCATACGTTCACGGCAAATTGAAGACACTTTAATAAGAATATTAAATCCTTCGGAGTAAGTGTAATCCGCGGAAAAGACCATATTTATTTCCTCTCAAATCGTTGATGATTTGAGATTCTTCACAATCAAACACGTTCCGTTACAAAGAGTCGCTGCATTGAGATTGTACAACAAACTAAGTCGTGTGATCACTTTAATTCTAAATTGTCTGGCAGCAAGTTCGAATTATCAAAAGAATTCGAAAATTCAGTGGGATAGTTGCGGATCCGATGGATTTAACTGAATGTAACTCACTAGCGATTTGATTCTGATTGACGAAATTCAAATCAACTGGCATTACAAATATCAGTTGGTTTCGTTTAATTAACAAAAAAAAATCAATAAGATGTCCACTCAAATCAAAAGCAGTTGGTTAAACTCACCTTTTCACTATGAAAGCGAACTCTTGGCGGTTTTTCGAATCATCAACAAATACTGTCAAAGCCGATGTACAGCGCCATCTGTTTTCGAACAAATGTTGGTACTAGTGGAAGTTATTGTAAAAAGATCCACTGGAATTGTTTCCCATCATTGTACGTAGGGAACATGCATCGAAAATAAAATTTCCCTGGAGATTCGCTATAGTGCCTAGTGTCCTTCCTTCGGCCAATCCGGAAATAGTTGAAATTGAACGAACCATTCTCGAATTATGAACACACATGGGCGACAGATTTTTGTCATATAAATATAAGCTGTTTTTTTTGCGGTCCCGAGTATGTTACCTACGTGAAAAATATTAGATCGGTGTTTTTTTAAGGAAAGTCATATATCGTGTCAAAATTTGAACTCAATGTGCGGTCCTCTTTGATTATTTACATATACACTATTTTTTTGACTGGTAAAAAGTTTTGGAAAGTTAACAAATCTGAAGAAATGGACCATTTTTTGGTATAATTATTTGAAGAACTTATAATGCTTATTGATTTAATAGTAGTTTATTAGATTCCAAATATTGATTTAGTTTTCATAAACCATGTGATGCATTGTGGTGTTATTTTTTTTTTAACCGCAGCTGTATATATAGATTTTATATTATTTCACTTGCACATTATCAGAGGGAGATAGCTGTGTTGTGGACCAAAAATGTTTCCACTAGCCACTTGTATGCCTTGCATGCATTAATGCTCAAATAAAATCCCCAATGCCCGAAAATGCTCAATGTCCAGATCCCAAATGCCAATTCTTTGCCTTGCAGTATTTAGGAACTTTCATTCAAATCAATTTGTATAGCTTTAAGCTAAGATGCTGTTGCCTAAGAAATTTGTGGAAATTCAATATCTTCTTAGGCGTGTTAACCACTACTAATATTTCGGCTTCTATAAAATTTCGGTAATATCTTATCGAAGCTAAAATGACTTACCAAGTCTTATCGAAGCTGAAATATTAGTTTTAAACCGTCACCGACCTCATTGTCCTTCTGTCAATCGTAACTTTCTTTGAACGCAACGGCAATTAATTTTTATATAGCCAAAGTACTGTACCATTCGGCATTTTGACCATTAATAATTTTATCATTCTGAAATTTGTTTTGAGTGATAAAATCAAATTGCATCAATTTTTTTTTCGAAAAGAAAAATGTAAGAGAAAATACTTACAAATGTATATAAGTGGGTTAAAAAACCACAACGGATATAACATAATTCTACATGAATTTCCTAACACCAGTGTGGATTAAAAATTACAAATTGATTTGTGGTCTTATTACCCACCCAAAAAAGTCAGGAAGAAGTATCTCCTCTTAAAGTTCCAAAGTCCACACTCTGTTCAATAATAGCATTTTGCAGCCTTATTCTAATACTATTCATAATACTTTATACATATATTCACAACTAGCTTAAATTCCTAAAAGTTCCATATATGCATATTATTTCGATTCCTCAACAATCTAGCATTTTGAATCATTAAACTATTTTCATATAAACTGCTGGCTTCACAAAAAAAAATATTTATATAAAATGCTAACAGCCCTTTTTTATATTTGCCTTAAATGGAATTTTCGAAACAGCACATAATGCTAGAAGACACCATACAATATTGTATTGCTAAACACAATTTCTGCATACCATGTTGACTTCATTTGTACTAAATTGGCACCTTCACCGCTGCCAATAGCATTGAACTGTCCATTCTGTTTGTGCCTGTTACAAAAATGAATTCGTTTTAAATTTTTTTTTTAAAACATAAATTTCTTTGTTCCCACGAAACTCACTTTCGTGTAGTTGCCGCCACCATTAAAACATGTACCTACATAATATATAAATATTTAAAAACAAGAGTTAAAAAAAAAGAAAAAAAAAATCTAAACAAAACTAAAAAAGAACAAAAAAATCACAGTCAAAGAGGTGAACTTCATTTCAGATTATTTTTTCCACTAATTCCCCCTAAATTCCACGCCTTTCCTCTTTAGCTTACATGCTTTGTTTTTAGTTTCTATTATAATATTGCAGTCCTCCCCCAAGTTGTAAAGTGATATCGTGTGTGCGCAAAACTTCTGCAAATGCAATTGTTTTTGTTTTTAGTCTACTGTTCCGTGCAAAGCTTTGAATAACTACCGGCTTACAGTGGGACATGAGAAGTCAAAACTTTCGATTTAAAATACCTACATCCTGAAATTGAACTCTAGAACTAGATATTATATTTAGATTTAAGAATTAAAAGAATATCACTGTTACACCCACGGACACGCCTACTCTCGCAAATAGTTAGATTTAAAATGTTTCCATAATTAAAAGCGAAAGTACATGTGGACAACAAGTTAATCCAAAAGCGTTATAGTTAGTAGTTTTGGCTAGTAGTTTGCTTTAGATTAATTCAAACTTTTGAAATGCTAGATAATTGCCATTTAAATTTGTTTTCTTCTTGTTTGTTAATTTCTTCAATTTAATCCAACTTTGCCTTATAATCTGCCCCAATGTGCGATGACGAACAAGCGGGCGTCATAGTTATTACCGCGCTTCTTAACCTAAGTAGTAAGTAACATGAAGTACGTACAATGGACTCAAAAAGTATTGTTCATAGAGTTGAAGATTGCATGTTTTGCACGGACGATGGATTTACAACAATTATACTCGTAAAGTGAATTTCACTCAAGTGACATATTTTCTGATTTAAAAAATATTAAATAAAATATTATAGTTCAAACAAAATAAATAGAAAGATAAGTTATGACTTAAATAACAATGTAATGTAGTCTACCAAGTCGAGTTCAGGGGATGATAGTTTAGATTTTTTAAATTGACAGCATTGCCAAGGTGAAATAAATTAATTTAAAAAAATTTACTTTCTTTTGTTAGTGGGTATTTTGACAGGTATTGAAAATTTTAAAGAAAAAAGGCTTAAATGCTCTTCAAGCGTCGGTCATCAATTATCTTGAAAACGGCTCTAACGTAAATTGTACATAAAACGTTTTTAACTGTCATATAACTGTTTTTTGATTTTCGACTTTCTCATTAACAGGCTGAAGATACTTCGTATTCTAAATAATTTTTTTTTTTAATTTAAAAAAAATGAGTGGACGAGTTTTTTTGAAATTATGTTTTTAATTTGTTAAATACTCAAAATTACAATACAAATAATTGTTTTGAAAACAAAATTTAAAAAATTTTGTATATAATTAAGTAAATATAATTAATTTAAAAATATATTTAGTTGTTTTTGCTTTTCCTTAAATAAACAAAAAATAACAGGAAGTACGTGCGGTCCCGTCGTGTATTTTATCTTAAATGCACAGCATTGCCAATTTTCAATAAATAAATAATAAAAAAATGTTGGACTTTTTGTTATTAGTGGTCATTTTGGCAAATGTTGAAAATTGAAAAAGCTTAAAATGATCTCTATCCTTTGGTCAATGTCTTCAGCTTCGTGCCATCCCTTGTTTACTTCATCATCGAAGTCGTCGTTGTTTTATAATAATCATCCATTAAAATAAAATTGATGTCCCACTTTAGAGGTACATATGAATAGTTTCTCATTATTTATTATTTAGGTACCTTTTCACCTTATGCAACGCTTTATGCGAATATCTTGGGAGGCTTACAAGTCCCGCCGGTTAAATGGGTCCAAAAACTCATGGTACTGTATCCACTGTTTTATCTTAAAACTTCTTTTTTTATTTTATATTTTTAAATATTAAAAATTTTGAAAAAAAGTTGTTGGAAATATTGTCATTAACCATTGTTGACCTAAACAAATTTCAACTGAAATAATTAGATTCACGCTGGATGTTCTCTTAATACAACAACAACAACAACCGACAGTAAAAATATCAAAACATACTCTCTGGCAACACTTCTCAATCCTACGTAATTCAAACTATGGAAGAATCATTTAGCCACAGCTTATAGTTAGATATCTGATTTCAAGAACTCAACACTCTTATTTCCAGTTCAATCGTTTGAATCTTTTGAATTTTCAGACGTCACTGTGTGAGCAAAAGATAAATTCTTTAACCGTGACAAACGCATTTTTATACCACAGAACTATTATCATATTTGTCGGATTTCATTAAACCACAAATAAATGAGCATTACTCCTTTCACACCTGAGAATCAAATATAGAAATAGACAAAGAGTAGTAAAATATAATAATTTGCATATTGGTATAAAGTGTACACAGACATACAGTAACGACTTAGGTTCTAAACAAAAGAATGAAAAGCATTTTTTTTTCTTATGGGAAACGGAAATCCTCTCCCATCAGCTTTTACAATCTGCACAGGCGATTGTATTTCACACTTTCGTACTCGGATTTCGTAAATTTTCATATTGCACATGAAACAAGAACAAGGTAACGACAGCCGACGGACGCACGAATGAAGATGATGTTGTTGCTATTATTCGAAAACGATGGGGCTTTGGCTCCTAGATTCATTCTTTTATTATTTTTAATTTTTTTTTCTTTTTGCTAAAAGTTAGTTTGCTTCTTTTGTGTGAAAGTTCACGTTCCGTTTGGCATTATGAACGAATTAGAAAGAAGGTATCGAATTTGAAGAAAAACGATACATCTTTATAAGTCTTCGTTTAAATGTTGGTTTGACCAAATATTTTTTAAAAGAGAAAAAAAAAACTATGATTATGGATTTTTGTCATCTAGTTTATATATTCTTAAAACTTCTATTAATAAATATTATGGTTTCAAAAAAATAATACATAATAAACATAAAACCCAAAGGTTCATAATAATGTTTGCAACATAAATCCTGTGTACTATTGGTTATAGACTTTTGACCCATTAATATGAGACAAAAGCTGAAATGGCGGGTCCTCTACTCGACTTTTTATGAACTAACGTCTTTCTTAAATATCTACAGGGTCCGCCAAATAACTTTTTTTTTTGAAAATGGGCGCAAAACATCGAGTGTAGCTTCGGCTGTGTGGCACGTAGCGCCGTCCTGTTGAAACCAAATATTGCCAATATCCTCCTCTTCAATTTTTGTGAACAAAAATTCGTTCAACATGGACCGATAACGATCGCCATTGACTGTAACGGCCACTCCTTGCTCATTTTCGAATTATGCCTCTGGACCAAAATCCGCACCGTTTTGGGTGTATCGGCTTTTCAATGTATGCGTGCGGGTTTTCTGTGCCCCAAATGCGACAATTTTTCTTGTTTACATACCCGCCAAGATCAAAATGAGCTTCATCTGAAAAGATGATTTTTTTGGCAAAATCGGCATCTTCTCTAAGTCGATCGCAGGCCCACTTAGCGAGCGTTGTTCAAGCGTATACACAACCATATTCGTTTAGCGGAAGGATAAAACTAATTATCTGTCAAATCAGACATGAGCTAAGTGTTACCATTCACGAAATAAGGACTAGTTGAAAAAAAAACGTTAGATGGCGGACTCGTTACTAAATACCGACATTTCGACATATTTCACTTCGCCTTATTTCAAGGATTTTTTTTTATACAGTATAATTTTATTATGTACTTTTTAACTTGTTAGCTTGAAATTTTGATCGAACTTGATATGGGGGTATTAGAATCCCGTTTTTTTTTTCAAAAATCCATGAAAAAAAAGTTTTAAAATCGCGCCTACTAAAATACTGTTTTTTTTTTAAATCCTGTCTTCTAAAATCCCGCTCGATCAAAATCCCGATATATTATAATCCCGCTTTTTAAAATCACGATTTATCCCGTTTAATCCCGCCAAGCTAGTTTTGTATTTCGATAAATGTTACATAAAAAACTTTACATACACCCAAACTCGACCCCACCCCAAATCCTATAATTGAAAAATAGACAAAAAATGTGTAAAACAGGTTTTTTGCGTCGTATTGCTCATATACAATTACATCAATATATCTACAAATGATTAAGATAATTTTGTTAATGGTTTATATACTTTTTTTTTCTATTAACAGAATATTATAAGATTAGCTCCTACTTTATTTTGATATTTTGTTAAACGTTATAATAAAAAATCACTTTCTTTTAATTTTCTTATTCCGCGTTTGCAAAAAAACTTGTTGTTTTATTTTAAAAAAAATCGCGCGTTTTGAGTTTTGATTGCAAAAGCGGCATAATAAGAAACGGGATTTAAAAAAAAAAACTTTATTATAAAAAGCAGTATTTTGAAAAAGCGGGATTTAAAAAGAATCAGGATTATTAAAAGCGGGATTTTACAAAAGTGAATTTAAAAAACGGAATTATAAAAACCGGGATATCGAACCTAACCCAATTTGATATTACGATGAACAAAGTGGATCTGGCAATTCAGCTTGCCTATCCTCGAACGCCCAACGTTTTTTTTTTAGAACGAAAATGGCAGTACCTGTCAGTACACTTTTTTTTAACCAAAGAGGTCAATTTTATTTATCTCAAAACCGACTAACAACCTGTTTTTTCGTCATACTTGCTCTTTGATGACAGCTTGTGCACAAAATGCTTAGTAGAAACGGTTTAATATATTTTTAAAGTCGTTTTTTCTTAATATACAAAATTTCTTAACAATTTTTGGTATGACGATTTCAAGTCTTTAACAATGTAAATTTAAAAACAAAATATCTCAAAATATCGTCATATCGTTTTCGAAATGCATATTCAATTTCAAAAAAAGAAGAAAAAAATAATTTTTTTTTTCAAAAATCCATAAAAATATTTTTTCAAACATTAAGTAAGCAATATTATTTAGAACTATAATATTAGAATATGTAAAAAATGTTTTGGACCAGAATGCAGAATATACCTATAGCTGTGCACAGAGATTTGTTTATGAAAATAGTTAGAGCCGTTTTTGTGATAATTAAGATAGTAGATAAAATTGTATGGCAGTTACCGTTAGTATTGGGCCTAAAACACGAAAAATAAAAACAAAAAACAATAAAAATCTATTTGAGAGAATCACCTAAAAGCTTAAGTACGAAGTTTGTAGAAAATCGTTTTAGGCATTTAGGCTGTAGATCGATCTACAGAGAGACAGACGAAGTTGTGGGACCTACTTTTTTGGTGTTCGCCATCATCGTAGTTACAAGTTTGATTAAAATCTCGAGTTCAATTTTTTTTTGTCCAAATGCAAAACTTTCCCGAAAGTACCTAATTATGCATATCGCAAGTAAAAACAAAATGCACGACTGGATCGTACAAACTTGCTCTTGTAGCTAACAACTTTAGTGTTACTCACTGACGCTGTTGGCAGGTAGCTAGCCTATATTATTATCCTATGCAGATTTAAAGCCCATGTAGGTAATATTACCTTGATTCTTAGTATAGTGAATTGTCAAAGGCATGATTCAAGGAATTGTTAAATAGGTACCTACAAATGTATATTTAAATGGATTTTAATTATGTAAATTAGGGGGGTAATAATTTAAATATGTACAAGTACACACATGTATGTATATAATGAAAGTGAATGGTGTATAGGTGGGAAAAAATCGTTTTTTAAATTTATTTAAACTTCCAAAACCATTACTTTAATCAGTTTTTCGGAAAAACGAAGAACGCCATTAGATGCCACGGATTAATGAAAATTTTATAAAAAAGTATCTCGAAAATTGTAGTACGGGTTTAGATGAAATCCTGTTTTTTATTTTTCGGTTTTTGGAAAAAAAAATTCTTTTGAAATTTTGGTATGCAATTTTTTAGAGACTATTAATGTTCATGTGAATATAAAATTTAAAATTATTTTTTTTGATTAGTTTTAAAATTAATGATTTTTCAAAAACAAAAGTTATTCAAAATTTTGATATTCAAAAATAATTAAGCTACTTAGATCTTCTCAGATATAAAATTTGACAGAAATCCAATGTACCGTTACCGAGAAAGCCAAAAATTAAAAAAACGTTATATGAAAGGTACCGTTAATAGACTTTTCCTGTAAACTTGGTCCATACCAAAGATAGCTTTTACCAACAAAAAATTTTATCAAAATCGTTGGAGCCGTTTTAGAGAAAAATAAGATTTTCCTTCAAGGTCATATGGCAGGTACCGTTATTTGTAGGCCTAAAAATAAAATTTTAATCGAGTACTCTGAGGAATGCCAAAATAATCACACATACCAAATTTGAAGGCAATCGCTTAAGCCGTTTAGGCTGTAGCTCGTTATACATACAGACGAACAGACTGACAGATTGACAGACTGACAGACAGACATTTTTTGGCGATCACTTTTTTAGGCTTCTCTATGATCGTAATGTCATGTTTGATTGTGAGAATTTTTTTTTTTACGAATGCATAACTTGCTCTATAGTGTCTATAATCGCAAGTAAAAATGGGCCGCACAATTCGCTCTGTCTATCCGCGAACGGGTCCGCGCACTCTTCATTGTTTTCATTAGTTTTTTTTTAAATATGTTTTTATTTATTTTTTTTTTTCAAATTTATTAAAATTGTCTTTGTTTAAATTTCTTTTTAAATATTTAATTTTCTTATTTAAATTTGTTTGAATTTTATTTTGTATACTTTGGCCTACCAAATGGTTTATTTGAAATAAATTTGTGGACTTATAGCTGAAAGTCCAATATGGACTTTGGGCCTGTGGGGTGTTATAGTTTTTTGGTCATAAATCCAAGTAGATTGAAATAGACAATCTTCTTTCTCAAAGGATCTATTTTAGTCTAAGAATTGTACCTACGTTTTGACTTCAGAGATAAATTGTTATGTATTGTATATTCGAATGTGAGATTTGTATGCAAAACTCTTACTTACGCAAATATTGTCAAATTGACTTGACAAATGACTTCAGCAACTTTTCTACACCACCTTCAACCTTTTCCACTATGATCACACTTATTTTGGGGATATACTTAATCCCAGCTCAATGCGAGTCTACCTACAAACAATTTATAAAAATAAAAAAAGAAAAATGCTTTGATTTTTTAATACTCAATGTAATTGACGAAATCGGGGAAGTCTCGTGCGCCTGATGTAAATGTCATTTAATCGACTACAGCAGCCTGAAGCCATCACGTTTTTTCCTGCCAAATTTTCTTCCTCATCTTTCAAGTTTCGATGTCAATTTCAATCCGATAAAACACACAAATCCACACTCGTCGTCATTATAAAGTGTTGTCCATCTGCCATAGAGAGCCACCACCATCAGTATATAATCATCGTCATCTTGTCAGACAGAGCGAATAGTTTAGAGGGTGGGATGCAAGACAGTTAGAGAAAGAGAGAGAGAGGGAAACCATTTTGAAAATGCACCCAAATTTATACTACTAAATACCGTTATTCAGAATTTTCCGCATCTCTTCGGTCGTCATCACCATTATCGTTTAGTTAATCATTTTAGCAATGGTCGAAGAGCGACGTGACGCAACGCAACGACGCAGACGAACTCTCGAGAGTGTGTTTCCTCAATGCCTAAAAAAAAAGAAACCACCGATTTGCAACAAGGGGAAGAATTACTTAAACGTGTTTATGATGATGGATCGGTACCGTATTTTACTTCTCGTTGTCTTGAGCCTTAGCTATATTGTAAAAGCTGCCGAAGGGCAAAATTTGCTATGAGAAATTTTTCGCATATCGCAACAACTAAAGTTGATACCGATGCGCTGAAAAATAGCTGCCGTGTATTATTATTTTTTTTATTTTTCTTGATGATCTGCAATTCGGGTCAACTGGTCATCACGAATGATTTGCAAAATCTGATTAATTTTTATTCTTTTTCAAAGATACATTGCGTAGCGTTTAAACGATGCGGATGTGGCTTCAAAATTATACTCGCATGCGGATTAAGGCTGTTATGAGGCCTGTGACACAGAAATCTATATAGGGACTGTAATGTATTGTAAGGTTTTCATAGTTTTTCAACCTTCATTGTAACCGTTTTTTCTTTAGTGTCTGAAAAAAAAACTGAAAAAATAACATGGCCGCCATGAACTGTCAAAATCTGCCTGTCCCTGTAAGAAAACCAATTATTTATTTCCAGCAAGTGATTTTCACCCGCTTAATCGAGTATATAAAAATTATTCAGCATTTTTTGTCGTCTTCCAAAGCGTGATGCTGGTTGCTCGCATGGAAGTGTGTTTAGTCCCATACTGTTTGCAATCATGAATTTTCACGTAACAAAATTGAAAGGCTATAAGCTACAAGCTTTTAGAAAAGTATATCATCTCGAATATTCCGTATAAATAATCTACATTTAGCTTTGTTAGAAATAGAGAACACCAAATTTGTTGGTGATACTGCGATTTCAAACGACCATCACATCGAGAGGAAATAAGTATTCTTCTAATCCGACCCTGTCAATTTAGGAAAAGATAGGATATTTTCACCGGTCGTATTGTTCCCAAAGAGAAGAAAATAACGAGTGTTTTTTCTCTCCCCTCGCCCGCATATTTCATTTGCATGGGTCAGTTTGAAGTATTGATCCTTTCTTGTCATCGATAAAGGTTTAGTGTTTATGTTTTTCTTGACACTTTCAGCACAGGTTTCACAAAACGTGAAAAGTGAATGTTTTTTTTTATTGAACTGATGCACCAACGAAATCTGACTTAATGACCCACGCTGCGCCACAAGATCAAAGTAAGTATTTCTTAGGATTTTTATTTTTATGAATTTACAAATTGTTGTAAAAGTTGTTGGATAATTTAAAATGTTTGCAATAGACAAAATGAATAATCGTAAAACATTGTTATTTTTTTTCTAAAACTTTTTACGATTTGATTGAAGAACTTATGGGCAAATGCAATTTTACGATACATTTTTATTTTTCAAGATGGAAATTTTTTTTTATTGATCGAAATAATTTTTATGATGAAGATTATGAAGGCTGCATAGAATCGAAAATAAAAATAAATAAAATTTTTAATGTTTGGAAATGGTTTTACCATTTAATCGATTGAGAAAAGCGAATGTATAATTTGATGTTGATGCTTAAATCTGTGAAGCAAAAGTTCACACGTTTAAATAGGCTAATCCTTATGATGATGTAAATGCAAACTTTTTTTCAGGCTAAAAATTGTTTCCAAACTTTACAACGAATTCTATTGTTGTCGATTTTTGTAGCCAAAAAATTAAAACACAAGGAAAGCCGTATAAAAAAATATAGCATGTATGGTTTTTGCAATCGCTGCAATTTTTGTGTCGCAATATGTGTGTAATTATATTTAAAACCGTTTGTCACATCTCTAGAGACTGAGAAAATTTTGCGATTGAAATATATCGATCACATGATTATTAATTCCATAGAAAGTAAAAGGAATACGCTAAAATGTAAAAACCAAGACATCAAACGGCTCATGCTGCTACATTTTGTTGCAGCGATATAAAATCGCAAGTATGTTAAAGCGACAATCGTGCAGCAAACAAAAATTACCAAGCATTTCAAGCTTTTCTACATCGCGATTTTTTACATTGGAATTTCCGAGTTTTTGTATGACATTACAGCCGTGCTATTGAAATCGCGAGACTTGCGCTTAGAATTCATTCACAAGTAAAGAACCGGGCTGTCTAAAAAGATCTGTGTCTTTTTTCACTCAAACACATCAAATCGCTCAACTTGTGTTTCTTTTTTCAATCAGAGCTAAATCGGAGATCTGCGTTTAAGTTGTCAATGGCCTTGGCTCTGATGAAATCATCGTTTCCCATCTATCAGCGAAATCAAGCATCGTTGGACGTGGTCAGTACTTCGATTGTGGACCGACCGAATCCAACCACGTGTATCATCTGTTGTGTGTTTTACTTTCTTTGTCTCTCACTGTTGTATTAATCTATGTAATGTTTAAGCCGATGGTCTAGTAACTAGGAACTAGTAACTTGTTACTTGTTACTTGTTACTTGTTACTTGTTACTTGTTACTTGTTACTTGTTACTTGTTACTTGTTACTTGTTACTTGTTACTTGTTACTTGTTACTTGTTACTTGTTACTTGTTACTTGTTACTTGTTACTTGTTACTTGTTACTTGTTACTTGTTACTTGTTACTTGTTACTTGTTACTTGTTACTTGTTACTTGTTACTTGTTACTTGTTACTTGTTACTTGTTACTTGTTACTTGTTACTTGTTACTTGTTACTTGTTACTTGTTACTTGTTTCTTGTTACTTGTTACTTGTTACTTGTTACTTGTTACTTGTTACTTGTTACTTGTTACTTGTTACTTGTTACTTGTTACTTGTTACTTGTTACTTGTTACTTGTTACTTGTTACTTGTTACTTGTTACTTGTTACTTGTTACTTGTTACTTGTTACTTGTTACTTGTTACTTGTTACTTGTTACTTGTTACTTGTTACTTGTTACTTGTTACTTGTTACTTGTTACTTGTTACTTGTTACTTGTTACTTGTTACTTGTTACTTGTTACTTGTTACTTGTTACTTGTTACTTGTTACTTGTTACTTGTTACTTGTTACTTGTTACTTGTTACTTGTTACTTGTTACTTGTTACTTGTTACTTGTTACTTGTTACTTGTTACTTGTTACTTGTTACTTACTTTCTTGTAACTTGTAATTTGTGTCTAGTAATTAGTAATTAGTAACTAGTAATAAGTACTACTAGTTACTCGCAAACTCTTCATTCAATAAAACCAAGTAAGTAGTTTTAAAATGACATCGTTCTGTATATAACAGTTACAGAAATTGCAAAAGAAAATCATATAAATTCTTGTAAGTCGTATATACAAAACGCCATCATTTCTAATCTTCCTAATTGATTTGCATTATTCTGAGTTTCAAATTAAGTGCTCTAAGTATTAGGACACGAAAACAAAGAAGTTTTGTCCCTGTGTTGTAATCATTAGATTGAAAAAAATTGCATAGAAGTTTTTTGCGTCAGTATATTTTTTTGACAAAACAAAATCATCAAACACAATTAAGTGTTCGATAAACTGCTGTGGCTTGACTTAAAGCAGTTTGATTTTTAACTTTCGCATGTCTCGATGTCATATCAATTAAAAAAAATAATGTATTATTATTAAATCAATTTGTAGGTATAATGTAACTTCAATTATTTTTGAATCAATATTATTGACGTTCAACTAATTTTATCGATTCTGCCATACACATCATTGTCGTCATGATGTTATTTCGACATTTTTTTTGCCAGCGTTGTTACTTGCATTCCATATAGAGTGAAAGGAATTTTCCTTGACATTTTGGTCACCATAATTTAGTATTTTTTTCCTTTAAAGTTTTAGCTTTAATAAGTTGAGAAAAGATCTAATAGTTTTATTTATAAGTTCCACGTTTAGCCGACTCTTTTCCTGTTTTCTTTGCTTATTGCCATATAACACGAAGGTTTCAACACGGATATTTCAGTCCTTATAGTGTGTTTTATGGACACAAAAAAAAACTGCAGTAATGTTAATACACATACACAAACATACAAAATACTAAGTGTTATTTTCCAACAAAAATGTTGATTAGATTGTCAGGTAAGGTGCCTTAGAGCAAGTTATGGGTTTATAAAAAAAATGTATTTCAAATTAAAAATGAAACAAAGGCAACTATTGCGATTTTCACTTATCAATTTGATCATTGATAATTATAAATATCAAATTTCATGTAAATTGAAATTAATAAAAAAACTGCAAAACTATTCATTAGTAATTGTCGATTATATTGTAATTCAAAACGATCCGAATCATTTTTGTTCAATTTTTGTATGCTCACATACTTGCTCGATCATCAAATTCCTTTGCTCTAGTGGGGCTGGACTACTTTTTCATTTTATTCGAAAAACTTCTTGTGCCTTTATTGTGTATTGAACCATGATCAAGCTGCTTAGAAGTCAACGCTTTACGCCACCGAGCCCACATGATCAGATCCAACCAAATGCAGGTTTTTCTGTTTATCAATTGCATTGAAACGACTAGCGCTTTTATTAGCCACACAAGTTTGTTGTTGTACATTTGGGTTCTTTCTTATTTTCTCATTAATCGTTTGTAAACCAACGTTTTTTGTTGTTCTTATAAACTCATTACTCGGAAAATGATACAAAAAGTACTTTAAAAGCAAGTATGTGAGCATACAAAAATTGAATATAATACAAATGACCAGTGTCAAATCTTTCATATACAAATCTCCGTCCTTATAAGAACAACAAAAAATAGTTTGGCTTATAAACGATTAAGGAGAAAATAAGATAAGAAAAAAAACCGAATGAACAACAACAAACTTGTATGTCGAATAATTTTTAGCCAAAAATCTTTTCAATTAGGTTGTTTAGTATTAAATTTCAGTATTTATCAACTATCAATTTGTAATTGACAATTACAATAGGGGTGAAAATAATCTGGGCAAACTTATTAATTAAAATATTCATCATTACGAACTATTTTGAATATAAGTACAACTTTATTACGACTTTCAATTATCAATTGATATTTGATAAATACTGAGATTTTGAATTTTAAAAGTCAATTCGTAATAAAACTGATCAATCATTCATTCAAAAAATCATCACTTCTCTTATAATTTTAGACGGTTTTGCAGCATTCTCAATGATCAAAAATTTAATAATGTTGTTTAGTAAATATGTAAAATAACATTTATCAATTAGTTGATTTCTGTGTAAATTTTTATTGCGTTTGCTTTCATTATGAAATATATATTATTTATTTATTTACTAATTTATTTATTTATTCATTCATTATTATTTATTTATTTATTTATTCATTTATTTGTATAAAACTTTTTGTTTTCGTTAATTGTTTTTTCGTTAATTTATAGTTTGAATTATAATACTAATTTACTTTTTTTTTTGCTTTTTTTTTTGTTTAAATGAAGGTTTTTTTCGTATTTTCCTTCGATAATATATTTTTTCAGTATTTATATTTACTAATTCTATTATATACAAGAAAATGTTTCAGTAGAAAGATATTGTATCAAATCTCTGAATTGTAAAATGTGCGGTCACAGACTTTATTTTTTTTAAAACAATTAGTTGATTAATTTTTTTTTGAAATTCTACTATTTTGATTATACATTTAATGCTAGGTACCTATACTGATGGAATATATACTTTTATTATATATTTTTAATATTAAGCAAGATCGTAAGACACAGATATACATATTACTATTTGTAAATAAATTATTCCATTGAAATACGAACGATAAAAATAAAGAGAATTGTGAAAAAGTAGGAATTTTCAAGCACACATGTCGCTGAATTAATATTCGGTTAATTTTTTTACTTTGGCGGCTGAATTTAACTTACTTTTGCGGTGGTGATTGTGAATGGGCTTTTTGTATTTTATTTATTTTTGTATTAAGTCACCTTTCCACTAGTTTATTTCCAGTCGAAAGCACTATAGGGAGTCTGGCATAGTAAACCCACTTTTATGGTGGTACGTACATACATACATTTATATTTCCTTATGTTGTAAACAAACAAACATACATATATTAAATTTTTTTGACCATAAAAGTGGTTGAGAAATACAAATTTTAGTTAACTTAAGAATTGTTTTAGATGTTCATTGTTTTCAATATTAAACCATAATCATGAAGGTCGCTCGAAATTTAAGCTCACATACAAAATTCCGCCAAAAAATTAACGATGCTAAAATTTAGACAACCGACAGGTGTACACAGCTCAAAATTTCACTGCTGGAAATTTATCGTGCGAGAAAAATACCATACAATTAAATTATATCATGCGTATAAAAATATCATACGAATAAATTCCATGTAACATAAATAATACGTGAAAAATTACCCCAAAAAATATAATGGTCAAATTATACTTTGGAGAGAAATTTGGAGAGAAAAATGTCATCATATTGCTTCGGATATTTTTCTCGTACAATTATTTGAATGCTGTGTCATATATTACGCGTATATTAACCGCAAATAAGTTGACTTAATAATGGCTGTCGTAAAAACGTGTAAAAAAATTCTGACGAAAACAGTACCTTGTACCTAATACATATACACTGCCGCTCATCTGAATAGGTTCACACATTTTTTCACCGCACTGTTAGCCTCTCTGCGTATATATTGCAATGACACATCTTTGTTATATATGTAATGAAAGAGCATCAGTATGCGCTTAGTTTGGGAGAAAACAATTTGTCTTCAAGCTTACCGTTATTCTCACACGGTAGCTAGACTAAATGCATTCATGGCTCATTTGAATAGGTTCAACAGCAAAAACTGCAGTTTACGTTGAGTTGCGTCGGTCAATTGTACTCGAAATATTTTCTGCCAATAAAGTTAGTGTGTTTTACCAATTACCGGCAAAAATGGGTCGCGGAAAATCTTTAAGCGAGGAAGAATAGGGCAAAATAAAAGCATTTCGGGAATCAGGCCTAAGCCAACTACTGACCGCGAAAAAAATTAATAGAAGTCAACATTTAGTAAGCAGCTATTTGCAAAATATCGAAAATTATGGAAAAAAACATGAAAGGAGGAAGTTATACGGCCACATCAAGAGCTGATAGACGTGCTATCATCAGAGCAGCTTCTAATTCTCATGATTCCGCGTCAAAAATAAAGCTAAACATCGGTGTGAAATGTAGTTTAGTGACGGTAAAACGCGTTATTAAAAGTGCTAATCATTTGAAAAGAAAAAAAATTCAGAAAAAAACACCATTTAACGAATCTAGGAAAGAAATTCGTCTCCAATTCTGTAAAAAATACAAGTCGTAGTAGCAAAAAGTGATTTTTTTTGAGATGAGAAAAAGTTCAATCTAGAGAGCCCTGACGGATATAATTAGTAGTTCCATGACCTACGAAAAGAGGAGCATTATTTAAGCCGGCTGCATAACTGTGAAGACAGTGTCATTGTGTGGGTAGCTATTTCCTTCTACGGAACCTTGGAACTCCAATTTGTTACATCGAGAATGAATGCAAATTCTTATAAAGGTGTGCTAGAAAAGGCCTTTTCACAGATTTCTGACCTGTTTGGACCAATATCGTGGACATTCCAACATGATAATGCCCCTATCCATAAAGCGAGAACGGTAAAGCAGTGGATTGAGAGTCAAAATGTGAAGATGCTGGTGTGGCCTCCATACTCCCCTGACCACAATATAATAGAGAATGTGTGGGGACTTCTCTCGCGTTAAGTCTACGAGTCAGGGAGACAATTTGAAGACAAAAAGTCATTAATCGAAGCAATTAAAAAAGCCTGGGCTGAAATTTCGCTTCAATACCTGGAAGAATTGTGTAGTTCCATTCCAAACCGAGTTTACGAGACTATATTAAAAAAAAGGAGGCAACACTCATTATTAATTCCTGTTAAATATTCATACTAATACTAAAGTGCAAAATAAATTATTAAATTGCAATTACTTTTATTGTTTTATTCCATTTCATTCGTTGAACCTATTCAGATGATCCAAAAAAATGCTTGTTTTTATGAATGCATTTAGTCTAGCTACCGTGTGAGAATAACGGTAAGCTTGAAGACAAATTGTTTTCTCCCAAACTAAGCGCAAAATGATGCTCTTTCAGTACATATATAACAAAGATGTGTCATTGCAATACATACGCAGAGAGGTTAACAGTGAGGTGAAAAAATGTGTGAACCTATTCAGATGAGCGGCAGTGTATATCGCAATATTAGGCGATTTGAATTTTAATGTCTTTATAAATCGATTTAGATGTATGCTATTGAGTTTACGGCTATGGCTAGAAGTTAGAATAAATTTATGATTTATTTATAGTTTTCCAATATGATCCCAATCTGCTTTGAAGTTTCCAACCTGAAGTTATCCCAATAATTCCTTTAAATCATCATCAAACCAATTAACTGTTGCAAAACACACTTCCTGCCTTCAGTGAATTTACACTTACTTACATTATAAAATAATACAAATTACATCCCGTCAAATAATGTGAAAGTAAAACGTACGATTTATCTTCGCTGGCGAAATATTTTATTTATCTGGTATCTGAGTATCCGCATAAGGAAAAAAAAGCGAAACGAAACCCCCAAGAGAATTTATTATTATTTTAATAAATTCAAGTCCATTTTTGTCCCATTCCTTATGGCATAGCTATTAAATATACCCAGCGATAGCCAATAAACCTAAACAAACTCTCAATCTTCTTAAAGTGAATGGATTAAGGTGTCATTCGAGTATCTATATATTTTCTGCACGGATCTGTGTTACGCTCTAATCCCAATATGTATTTATACATTTAACCAAAAATATATATATAAAATAGAAAAAGTAAATAAATACCTACCTACAACGAAAAAAAAAACTTGCGAATTAGAGTTACTCTCCAATTCATATCAATGTGTCAACTAATACACCACAGGCGACAAATCGTGATTATATGCACACTACACCACTCTGGATATATCCGTACAAGATGCACCGAAGAACTACCGCAGCCAAGCGGCCAACTCAAAGATACACTTTTTTCCTTGTGAATGCATTTAATACAACTCATGTTGCAGTTTGCAGGTAGTTGCAGAGTATAATAGAAGTGGCATCTTATTTGCACCGCAGGCAATTCGGGTGCAAGTGTTACTTGGACCGTAGAATAGTGTCAATCTGCTATCAAGACAAGTTTAACGGTCGTGGCCGTTGGGCAACATCCGGGCTTTGACATATAAAATTAAAGAAACAAAATAACAAAAATAAATTAAATACACGGTCAAAATTTATATATCTTCTAAATAATAATATTGAAGAACATTGTTAAAACAAAATAACCGAAAGGAAGTGTGATGCGCTTTTTCTCCAAAGGCTTAGGGTAAAACCTCGCCCTATCCCAAGGTTTCCCCAAAACAATCACAGTAAAATTCGGGTAAAGAAGAAGACTCTCCAATTATAATCATTTCAAAAATATAATCTTGATTTTATTTAAAACGGTCTTAACAACTAGGTAAATACGGCCTAGTATCACGGTCTTATAATACGGCCTACCAATACATAACCACATTATTGATAAAGGAGTTGCCCAAATCTCAGTTTGGATTCCTGGATTCCTTACAATCCAGAAGCAGGGACTTAGCGCAGATATTGCTAGTGTCGGAGTAACTAGAAGCAGAGAATTCAGTCTCAGTAGTTGCAGACGGAAGCTTAAGAAGCACGGAGTATATCCAGTATTTCCGTAATCCACCGGTCGTAATTACTAAATTCCACCTGGTGGGAAACTGATTCCAATTTAATTTTCCTAAAAGAATTTTAGATTTCATAAGCTTTGATTTTCTATAGGAATTTTACTTTTTCTTATAATAGTTTCGGTTAAAAGTAAATGTGAATTATAAGAAACTAAAGACTAATTTTATAAAATAAATTTATGGTGGTTGACTGCTGCTAATATAACTTTTGGGATAGTACACTTCGGATCGGCGAACGAAGTACACATTATATTGCTTAGGTACACTATAGGTGTGTCGGTTAGGCACTTTTTTAGATATTGGTGGTTTAATTGCGTTTTGAAGTCTACCGATTCGTTACAGAATTTAGGGAACCTAAAGCACTCAATTTAGTTGTCAACCCTATACGTGAAAATCTATGAATGAGATACGGCAACCCTCCATACTCCTTGATATCGGAACCATTTCTTCCAGTTATACAGACCAATCACTCTGGAGACACAGGTATATTGTTTGGTCTTCAATACCCTAGATCTTGGGGCTTGGACTCTTTGAATGGAGTATTAGGTCTTGTGTGCATTCAGACCCACAAGTTTCTTTAATTGCGGCCGATGATATTTATATCGATACCAATTTTTTTGAAGGTTCCTGGCATGCTTACTCCTTCCCTACGCATTATATGTTCCACGAAGAGATTGAAGAAGGCATGGTAGCTCTTTTGCTAGAACAAAATCCTATACTGTGAATAGTTCGGATGTCACTTTTCATCAGGTGCTTTCTACTGTCACTTTCGGCACAACTGCATCAATTTTCACTGAATCACAAGTTATCTTCACAATGTATGCTGACATATTCGGTTTCACTTCAAGATGAAGCGATGATGGGTATGACACATTGGTCAATGATCGATCTGCTCACATGAAAACCAGGCTAGTATTTGCGAATTAAAATGCTACAGAACGACTTAAAACTCTAGCACCTTACTTTAGAGGTTCCTGAAGTTAGCAGAGCAAAGTGAGCAAACCAAACGTTTTGTGATGAAGTTGTAAGTCTTCTAGTACTTTGGGGAAAAAATAATGTTCTGCTAACTTGATTTGAAGTAAGTAGAGAAATTACCGAAAATGCTTCAGATTTTGAGTAGAAAAAATTTGGTTTGGTAAAATAGCCGTATTCCTTTGGGGGTGATTAACTACTCGTCAGTGCCTACTTCACTTCAAGTTTCTATGGAACGCACAAATCAGCTTCGCCAGTTATAATCTACTACAAATTTACACAATTTCCAGCTGGTTTAGTCCATTCTTGTCATTCCTCTCTGCCATTTAAATATTATTATTGATTTTTCGTTGTTAAAGATGCTAAAGTGTTTCTTAAATTCATTCTTCGCGATAAAAAACAAAAAAAAAATGTGACAGTCAATTTGACAAATGACAAATCTCTCAACTGTATCAAACGCCCTCTTGTGTTTCCTAAGTGCGTAAATATTCGGTCAATCAAAATGAGATCATAAGTAGTTGATAGATAGTACTAGATTAGTTTTGTTTTCATCTAATTACGAATCCAAAATAAAATTTCCAAAAGAATTATTGAAAAAAATCAATTTTCTAAAAAAAAAAATTAATTTCCTGAAAAAAAAACACAATTTTCTGAAAAAAAAAATCAATTTTATGAAAAATAGAAATCAATTTTTTTGAAAAGTAACAGTTACTCAAAATTAACAAAACAAAATTTTTAGTTTTTAGAATCGTTGTATAATATTTTTGGAGCAATACTGTAAACAAAATCATAAAATTTCTGCAAACCCGAAGCTATGGCAACCCTGTTTAACGTCAAAATTAAAATCGAAATGTGCCAAGAAAAGAGTAAATTTAACTTATAACAAAAAAAGCTGCAAAATAAAGATTATACTAAGAATCAGCTAATTTTTTTAATAGTGTATTTGGCAGATAGTATGCCAGTAGGATAAACCACACATACATACTTATTAACCGCAAAAGAAAAAATAAAAGAAAAACAATAAAACACAAAAAGCCCGCAAGTGGGCGTCAAATTGCAACATTATCCCGGTATGACACAAAGGTCTTTAGTTTCAAATCTCGAAAGTAGGTGGCGGTGTTGGCGCGCGGTACCATTCTGCATTTATTATTATTAGTTTTTTCTTTCTTGTTTTTTTTGAACCCGAAAAAGTCTGTGTGGGATTTTGCCTTTTGGAAATGTATCTAGATACTGAAACACGCAGTTAGATGGAGAAATTGGTTTATTTTCCGCCCTGCTGCTGCCAGCTGCCGGCGCGCGGCCCCAGCAGCAGCTTATCTGAGCACAGCAGGTTGGCGTTGTAAATCACAAAATATTTTCATTTAATTGCCGTTGCGGTGGCGGTGGCAGTTGTGAACTCTCGATACGGTAGACGGTAGAGTATTATATGGTATGTTGATGTTGATGGTGGTGGGCCATGGTCGAACTCTAGTGCGCTTCGGTTTCAATTAAAAGATCTCACAAAATCGATTACAATGGCAATGACTTGAATTAATTAATTCAAACTGATTCCAATGTTAGCGCTTAAACGGACTCACAGCACTAAGTGCTATTATAACTTTTGATAGTGTCGATTGGTAGGACGTCAAGGAGGAGTGTATCTTTGGCGCGGTTTTCAAATTAATGGTGTAAGAGCAATAATCATGCACCACAGGTGTAAAACAAATGTGCCAGGATAAGATCAACTCTTATCCTAACATACAAAAAAATAAAGAAAAACAGGTTAAACCAAAAGTAATCGTCATCATCATTATTATTATCCTAGTAGCGGTGGCGGGTAGTGCGGCAGCGAATTAATGGTAAAATTTTATTGCGTGCGTTAATTTGGTTTTTAAGCAAATCTACATATAAAACCAGCTGTTATTTTTTTTGAAGCTATATCTACAAATGGCTGCCTTTCTACTTGCCTAGACGAAGTGCCAACATGCAAGTAAATTGTATTCTGGTTATATACGTACAATTATTATAGGAATTAGTAGAAGGAGGGAATCCACAATTATTATTATTGGATGCAATCTGAACTTTTATGCATTTTCCCCGTAGAAGAAATGATATTTCCTTGTTTTAGTGGTCTTATGAGAACTGGGATGGATTAATATTTATGAATATTTGCCGTTTGCACCTTGTTCTCGAGGCAATCTTGTTGGTTTTGATGTGCGTGCTCAAAGGTGGAATTAATATAAAGTAATGTATAAAGGTACGTATTTCTAACGCACAGATTTGGATTACACTTCCGTGAGTTTGTATTTTTTCTCACATTCCAACAGTAATAATGAAGAAAATATGGAAATTCAGTTATTGTTTTTTTCATGATGGTTTACTTTGATGGCTTAGTTTTCAAAAGTTGTTGGTTATTCCAAATAAATTGGAGTTTATTGTTTTGGTATTAAGAAAGGAAAACAAATTGTAGGACTAGATCACATATATACGGAATTGTTATTGTTTTATTCTACAGACATTAAAAAAAAAGATGTTTTTTTTGATAGAAATGCAGTGTAACTATGAGATATGAATTTATTCAGCCATAAGAAATTAGGCCAAAAGCTGTGTACCTCTATGTAAGTAGATACAGAGGAATAAGACCGACAGACGCACAGTGCTTCCGATGGTATGGTGACATGGTTATAATTACATAAATATAATCTGAACAAATTGATCCATTTCGATAAAACATTCTTGTATGATTATTAATTGATGGTTTAAATCAATAAAAAGAAGTTGATGCCATGTCAACCGATTTCAGCAAAACCTTCGATAAAATCGCCCGTAGACATACACTATTCAAACTGGTTTTGAACCCAATTTATTGAGTTGGATTTCTTCTTATCTGGTAAACCGTTACAGTGATCGTTTTAGATCTACCTCCTCTAGCCATTTCTTAGGCAATTCCGGCGTCCTTCAAGGCAGCCACTTGGGCCCTCTTCTTTTTATTCTTACTATTAACAATATTGAGTTGGTCATCAAATATTTTCATATTTTTCTTTACGCCGCCGACGCACGATACCAATTTTTTCAAGACAACAATTCATTACACATGACTCTACTCTCATTCAACTTGATCTCGATAGTATTTTAGTCTGGTGTGTCAAAAACTGCTTTGACTTAAATATTGCCAAATGCCATTCAATTATTTTTTCACGAAAGCGTATCAAATCTTCTCCCGTCTTTATTTCTTTACGATGTACGTATGGTTTTTTTTTATACGGATGCGCGCATTAAAGGGGTTTTGACTACCTTAAAAATGATCAAGCACAGTGCGAGCGTTCGAAAAGTAGGGAAGGATGTAAGAGAAGATACCGATGCACATTGGTTTTGAATTTCGGAATATTAAAATTGGAGGGGCAAATGGATTCGGGTAAATCATTCAACATTCGCGTTGTGCGGCTAAAGAAAGATTCTCTGTACTTGACAGTACGTGCGAAATTGGGCTCAAGGGTAATTGATGAGCATTCCTGGAAGCGCCAGATTTACGGTTGAATAGTTTAAAGAGAGGAATGCAACATTTCGGAGATGTTCTAGTTGAGTCTATTCGCGACCTTGCTATATTATGTAATCAGGAGCTGAACCTTATCTCCAATTAGGACAATATAATTCATAAAGGCAATTCAGCACTCTGCTTCGTTAAACGATAGTCCAAAGAATTTTCCTAACCCATATGTAACCTGGTCCCTGTGCATTACCTATGTCCGTCCCCTGCTCGAAAATGCCTGTCAAGTATGGTCCCTTACCATACTATTCACATTTCCTGATTAGAGAGTATCCAGCGTCGATTCCTTCAATTTGCTCTTCGATGACTGTCCTGGAATAATCGTTTGGTAGTATCCTTATCTCGATCGCCGTAAACTAATTAACTTAAATTCTCTAGAAGAACGAATAAAAATGTCTGGAATTCTCTACATTCATCGACTTCTTACAGGTCCCGTGGACTGCATAACTCTTTATAACTCCATCTTTTTTTATACCAATCCTTGTAACATACGGAATGCTCTTCTCTTTTATATACCAACCCACCGAACATCTTCTGGCTCAAATGAACCAGTTTCGTATGTTGAAGAGTGTTAACTCATACATTACCAACTTCGACTTTAAACCTCAGCACCCCTTGCCTAAAATGCTACCTCCAGAATCAACCTCGTCACTAACCTCATAACGTAGCTATAAATTTCTTAGTTCTTACGTTAAATTATGCATTAGCTTATATTAAGCCTAATAAATAGGCGTTTTTGGCTTCACCAAAATAAAATATAAAAAAATCATCATAATAAATCACCGACCAACGACACGCCCACAGCTAAACAAAAAAAAAGTAATATAATCCAGAAAATTCACAAGAATTTGGGTTGTATAATCAGAAGATTGACCTTAATAACTCCGTTGAATAATTAGCTTAAAAGTGTACTTCTTCCATGAAGTGATGGTACATTTTGTTTCCCGATCTTAGATGTTTGTACTCCTTTACGATTTCTATTTCCTCTGCTTGAAACATCCACCTCTCCAGCCGTGAGTATCTGCCTCTGCCACTCCTTAGAATCATCATTTTAGATTTGTCTATGTTGACAGTTAGATTCCAACTTTTACAACAACTTCTTAATCTGTTGATCATAAGCTGCGTGCATTATACTGTCTGTGCCAGCAAAACTGTCCTTTGCAAAAAATAAGAAATTAAACCACCTTTAGCAGCTTCTGTGATATTAATTTCATATAAAATAAATAGAAGCATGCTACTGCTACGAACGCACCCTTCCTTTATTCCCATTGTTGTTACGAAATCTTTGGAGAGACATTTTCTGTATTATTTTGATACAGAGATTACGGTCTTTAAACCTTTAAACTGGTATTCTGAAAAAATAAAAATGCTATCGTTGTCATTTTTTCATGAACTTTTTTATTTCGCATAAAACTTTTTGAAATTTGTTTTGTGTCTAAAATGGTGTGGATGCAGCATTCATAGTTTACAATTTTTAATTTTATGTGTTAAAAGATGAAAATAACAGATTTTTGACAGTTCATCTAGGTCATGTTTTTTAATCCGTTGGTTTTTTTGTTTTAATATTTCTCAACGACGACGGAGGTCATTTGTGGATGAACTATCCGTTCATGTACGTCAAAGGATTTGAGACGTTCACATCAAGTCCGCTAAGTATAGTAATATTGAACGACTTGTTTTTCCCAATAATATGTCAAAATCTATGATTATTCTGTTATCCTATACTCTTTTCCTTATGATTAGTCATAGTTGCTTCTTACAGATAATGAATCCTAAATAGTAGACAGGAACAATTAAAAAATATTTTGTTCCAACAATTTTTCCTTTCAATTCCTTTTCTAGAAATAAAAAAAAACAATTAGTTTCGAATTTGGTACTGATATCTTCCATGTCAATTTATATTCAATTTCATGCCCAACAATGTTCCAGATTTAGTTGTCCATACAAAGTATCTCCCTCCCAATAAAAGAACAACAACCTCCAATCACAACCTCAATTTCTAATAACCATTTAAAGAAAACAAACCTCCGCCATCATTATTCATTCCCAATCGATTCTTTTGTAGAAAAAAAAAACCGAAAAAAAAAACAGCGCGTATCACTTACTTGAAATCTTAAAACCACTAGAACCAGACACGAGATATTTTTCATAGCAACGACTTAAAACCTAAAACCTCCACTTCTTACTCTGCCTCGTGTGGTACGTGGTGTTCATCATATGCACAACGCATATCGTCAAAACTTAAGCACACAATAGCAATAGCAAGTGAAGTTGTTGTTGTCACATCATCTCACATCGAAATAGTCGCTTTTGTTGTTGAGTTGTTCCTTGACCTTGTTCCCAAAATCGATCAATAAATTCAATAAAGGCGATTCAAGGAAAAATCACACACCGACAACTCTTTCCTCTAAACATCACAATCACACACGAATCGCGTGTTGGCAAAAACAAAAGGACAAACGGAACCACTCATAGCTAACGGCAAACTAGTCAAAAAAAAAAAAAAAATTAAAAATGAAAGACAGACAGGCTGCCGCTCGCTGCCTTCTGACGACGGCCGACGTCGTTGTAAGTGCCCATCCAATCAGTCGTTCATTTATGTTGGCCCGTTTGACAGTTTTCCTTTTCCTTGCCATGTCAAAGCCAAAGTGCATTGAATTCAGCAGCCATTGGGTGTAGAGGTAGACGGAAAAGGAATGAGGAACGTATGCGCTTCTGCAATGATGATGATGGTTGAAGGAAAAATTTCGTTTTTCCTGATGGACATTCTTTGAAGGAATATTTTAAGAAGCAGGTATTTTCACGAGCTAAAGCTATACAGTAGGGAGGAAAGTTTGCAAACAAATGAAGGTCTTTTGGAGTTCCTTGAAATTCGTTCCGAGCAAAAAAAAAAGGAATTGCAAATTACGAGATTCCCAGGAGGGCTGAATTTAGATGTCTTAATAATAATTAACCAAAAAACTGTGACTTCAAAAATGATTCGATTAGCAGATTCCTGAAAAGTCTGGCGAGGTAGGCTTTCACCGAATACTCCTTATGGAAAGCATCCAAGCGTTTAAAACGACTCCAAGGTCAAACCCCCTATAAAATCCAATGATGGTAAACGGATTGGTAACCCGAAACAAAAGCCTGACCATCTCGCGATCAAATATCCATCAAATACAGCTACATACCCTTACATTTAGCTAATAAGGAGCGACGGTCAATAAAGTAAGAAGCATGTGTAAACATAAGTTATCAAACAAAAAATCAACCCGGAACGATCTTATAACCGCCCAGGTTTTGAAGTAATTACCTTTACTATAGTCTTAAAAAATATTGCAAAAGTCATTGTTATACCTAAGCAAGGTAAGCCACATCCAACAGACCAATATCGCTCATACCAATAATGGAAACAAATCTTCGAAAAAATGCTCTGGAACAGATTTAGCAAAATTATAGAAGAAAGACGTTTAATTCCGAAATATAAGTTTGGATTTAGAAATAACCATTCAACGATAGACCAAGTCCATCGAATTGCTAATATTGTGGAAAAATCACTCGAAGAAAAACAAATTTGTTCTGCTTTATTCTTAGATGTTGCTCAAGCCTTTGACAAGTTTTGGCACTTTGGACTTGAGTACAAACTGCATAGGGACCTTCCCAGCCAGTACGAAATACTTAAATCCTATATATATTAAGAAGTCCTATATATAAATTAAGAGTATCGGAGTGCCACAAGGAAGTGCCCTTGGACCAACCCTGTATATGTTATAAATACTAGGGATATTCCAGTGGACCACCACGCTTTCATGACCAACTTTGCTGATAATACTGCAATATTGCTGCCTGATAAATCCCATTTAGAGGCTACTCAAAAAATGAAAACTGCAGTCGATAAAGTTATTAATTGGACGCAACAATGGTGTATCAAATTAAACGAAACAAAATCGACGTATATAAATTTTACAAACAAAAAGCTAAATAATATTTCTATTTTAATAGTTTTTAGAGCTGTACCGTATGTCAATTCTGCCAAATACCTTTTAATGACCTTAGGCACAAAGCTCAAATACAAAGAGGACATCAAAAAGAAAAGAGAATAATACATTTGGACTACAGCAGAAAAATGTACTGGTTACTAGGAAAGAACTCGGACCTCTCCATCCAGAATAAATTAATGCTATTCAAGCAAAAACTAGCTTGGCATCCAACTATGGGACCGTAGCCCAAAATAGAAAATAAATGCTGAACCTATAGAAAATTTCTAAACAAAGGCCTTCGTGGAATAGTAAATACCCCTTGGTACATAAGCAATAGCGATTTACATCGTAACATTGAAATAGAAATGGTTACAGAAAAAAAGACGATGTAACACATAATCAACAACTGCAAAGTTATATCAACCCCGAAATTGAGACTTTTTAAACGTACGAGACAATGGGGGTTATCGTCAATAAAAATTTCCCTGGAACGTGAATATTATGCTCAAAAGTTTCCCTCGGAATTTATTGGTATCAAGAATACGATTTCCCAGTGAATTTTCCTGTCATTTCATACGATTTTTTTGTTCGAGGGAAATTTATTCCGTGCGAGATTCACGATCGCAGGAAAAATTTCCAGGGAATAAAATAATCTGTGGGAAACGAAATTTCCTGGCAGATTCCCGATAGGTCCCAATGTTCGGAAATTCGGAAATTAAGAAGTACCAAGCCTCATGAACTGATGGTCCAAAGCTGTGGAAAATTATTAAAACTTTAAACTTACTACAATATGATTGTAAATTAAGAAAGAAATATCGTTTGTCGGTGCTGTAGGAGACCCACACTACTTGGTACCAATTTCCACCAAGTGCGTCTTTTGATGATTTCCACCGGCCTAAAATAAAAAAATTGTAAGAATACACCGAACTCACAGTATACAGGTCAAATATTCCGGTATTCATGTTCGTTCAAGTTCACGCATTTGTCAAAATTCAAAGACGTCCGTGTAACATTTGGTTGTGCATAAGCTTATAGGCATGAGCCAAACTGCTAGTTGCAATATCTGTTACTGCTACTTTTAAAGAACAGTTATAAATACCTATTACTGAAATAAACAATTATGGATCAACAATTGTCAGTAAAGTAACAATTTTAATAAACTATTTTCCAAACAATTTTAAAAATAATTATTCATCATCAGTCATTCCGTTATCGGATCCGCTATTCGATCAAAATTGTCGTTATTTTCGGTGTTTCGTTATAACCGATTTTCCATTGTTTGTTCTTAAAAAGTGGACCAACTTTTTTTATTTTAGCGAAACTTTTATTTATTTAAAAAGTAATCTGTGATTTTACCGTCGACATTTTTGTTATGTATGAACTCTTATTCTATTATGTCGGGAAGGTGACTGCATGGTTTTTTTTTTAATTTTTAGTTTGATTTTTCGAATTTCTTCGTAATATTGTAAATGGTAGATATTGTTGAAGCCGATACAGAAAACTCTGCTGCCAAACTTTTATTGCAATAACTAGTTTCGAGCCTTGAAATTATTGCAGATCGTAAAAAACTTTACGTTTTGAACTCATTCTGAAAAAATAAAACTAACACACTTATCTTTATATAAAATATGACTTTACTAGTTCTTCTCAGAAACAGAATACGAAATTCACGTAGAAAAAAAAACAGAAAAAGGGAAACCCTTATAATTTATTATTCGAAATGAACGAAATTTCAATTCCTACTTATTTTTTTAAATTTTAACTATATGCCTGTAAGACCTAAGGTCTTTTTAAATGCAACTTGAATTGCACGGCACTAGTTAGGCACAGTGGATTTGAGAACCAGGTATCGACTGTCTCATTTAAACCCATGGGCGACATCCCATTAAAATTGGAGGTATAGAAAAGAATGCGCCTAGCGTGGGGATCGAACCCACACTTCTAAGTTAGCAATAAAGCACTTTATCAACTGCGCCATTGCCAATATTCGTTACAAACTATACATTTTTCAATTTAAAACTGTTCGTTATAAGGGATAGTACGTTATAGGCGATATCGTTAAAACCGATATTTGGTCAGTACAATTAGCATGAACCTTTGTCGGTACTTAGAGATTATTTCGCAATAACCGATATTTTGTTATAACCGATTTTGACTTTATAGAAATTTCAAATTTTATTTTTCGATCTGCTAATACCTGTTACTGAATAACTGTTACTGAAATATCGACCCATCTCTACTTGTATGTAATTTGCCAAGAATCAAAGTGCATGTGTGAAATCTCAGAGACATTTTGTCAAATATGGCAACCGAATTTTTGAATTATGACAACCAAATTTTGACAAGATGCGCATATTACGTTAAAATATTTGTACTGTGCACCGGACTCACATTGTCCGCGAACAAGGTTTGAATGAAGTGATCGGAATTTCGAGAACGATTCATATCTGAAGAAGAAGGATAAGTAGAGGAAGAATAGGAAGAAGAAGAACAGGAGGAAGAAGAAACAAAAAACGCAAAATCAACCAATTTTGTAATTGAAGTTGATTGGGCTGGCGAATTTTTTCGCTGAGTTCACATTTTTTACGAAAATATTTTTGTTCCTTTTTTAAATATAACTCACCTATTTTAAAAATTTGAATACATTTAAGGTCATGACATACAACTTTCCTGTTTCATTCTTAACGAACTTTACTAAAAAAAAACACTCTCCAAAACGAAATTTCGTTAAAAATCCTAGACTATTTTATTGAATTTAAACTTTTAATCACCACTGTGAATTGAAATACAATGTCAATCGGGAACAGACAACAGCCGGTAGACACATTATTTCGCGAAAGCGAATTTCTTCTCCATCACAATTTTGAAGTTCAACAAAAGTGAAACACACACTCACATTGTGCCCGTGCGCACTCATTTCATTTGTGTCGCACCGATTCGGATAGTATCTACTCTCATTTGAAAAGTCTACTAACTTTGCATTTAACCGTTAATAATTGGCCCTGATGGCGGGCGGAGTGGCGGGTGGTTGGTGGCTGGCCTGGCAACTCGCATCTGATACGGGGAGCGACATGTAGTACACGGATAGTCCGCAATGAGCCTATGTTGAGAATGTCCGCCATTAGCTCTCAAATAATACAAATACTTGTAACTCTATTTTTTTTTGTACCAAGCGACATCAGTGAGTTGCTTTTTGAGAGTTTTGATTGTGATTTTGATTAAGCAGCGCGTAGGTACACATACGCTGATCTGTTTCCCACTGATTAAGATAAATAAAGTTGAGCGGAGGAGTAGGTACGGAACCAAGTCGACCAACGACGATACGACTTGTGTATGTAACTTAATGGTTTTCCCATCAAAGAGACAGGAGCCGTTCGTCGAGGCCGCGCCATCTTACTTAGCGCTTAGCAATAGCTTAAGATAGAAAGACACAAATATGATTGCACTGCGAGTAAATTTGAATTTAATTCTGCGCGTTCGTTAGATATGTGATTAGGTTATGATTTACACGATGCATTACAAATGCAACATGCTCTGCACTTTTGGCTGCACACAGTGAACTCCACACACAATGTAACTTGTTTCTACATCACTGATGTGAAATTGTACTCGGAAATGAGTGGCAACCGTGCGCTGCGCGGACTAAAAGATACAATTGATTTAAGATATACTTACCGCTATTCAGAGCTCATACTCGTACATGTTAGAGGTTAGATACTTTTGTACGAGGAAGAGTCTTGTTGATTTTGTTTTTGTTGTGATTGTTGTTGGTGTTGTTATCGATAGTATCAGAGGTGCTATCGATTTAAGGTAAATCTTTGACACTGTGGCACGTGAAGTTGATAAATCACGAAATGAAAAGTGATCGGGGACTTTTGTTGGCTTTGCACCTGACTTTTACTATTTGCATAAATTGTTTTGTTGGCAGAGATAAAAGGTGCGAGAAAAAGCCGATTTTAGATATGTTCCTACTTTTATTTTCTCTATCCTTTCCTGTATTAAGGAAAGTTGATTTTTTTTTTTTTGAGAATGTGAATATGTATTCATTTCAAGCTTCAAGTTGTCGCGTCGCACTCCCCGTCCACGACCGTACGTCTCGTTATCATTGAATCAAGTGAGAGTATATGAGAATCTATTTAAGTCAGTGCGCGAAGCATGTTAATGGGGTGTCACTTGTTGACAAATTGACAAACACATTTGGACACAATCAATGGAGTTAGTTAACACATCTTTTGTGTGTGGTATAATGTGTTAATTAAGTAGAAGTTTGGGCAAATAGGAAAGTTTTTCTTTCTTTTATTTATTTAGTTTTTTTTTTTCAAGTCGGGTCGTTGTTTTTCTTTCTGAGAACTATATAGTTTCAACTTCAAGTTGATATCACGCGCTTATGTATTTTTATAAAATTCTCAAACAAACTGTCACGTTGCCACGATTAACAATGTTGTTTAAATAACGAGACATGATTTAGATAGATTTTTTATGCATAGATAATTTGAAAACTTTGTTTAAACAGATAGTATTTGGAATATGTAATTTAAATGTTGTTTATATAGGCGCCGGTTGTGTACTGTCAAAAAATTTTGAAATATTTATTCAAGACTTAGGGAAATGTAAAATTGTAAAATTGTGAAATGAGTGTTGCCTCATTTTGGAACGAGATTTGCTCATTTGATTGTATAAGGAGATTTATCTGTCTTCAGATTTAAAATATGGGATTTTTTTTGTGTGGTAGGTAGTTAAGTTTTCGAATTTCCTTTTATTTAAATTTTATTCTGTTATTTTATTTATTGTATTTGAAGTGTGAATGTGGGTAGGTTATGAACGAGGGCTTTGATGTAACTTTACTAATTCTCTTATTACATAAAAGACAATCTTATCTTTTAATGTTTTCTGTTTTCTCGCAGAAGTCAGCCAGCTGCTAACTTGTTTTCCAACTATCATGTACCAAAATCAAACTATTCAAGAGTCTATAATAATATTTAATGATCAAAAATTATTATTATAATAATAATAAAAGAAAATGATTTTACTTAGGAAATTAAAGAATCATAATAAACCATTGGAAAACCAATTTAAAAATTTAAAAAAAAAATTTGTTTGAAAAATTGAATATCCATAATTCTTACTTGCGAATAGGTACCATAGAGCAAGTTTTGCATTTGGAAAACAAAATCGAACTCGAGATTTTAATTAAAGTTGACATTACGATGATAAAAAACACAAAAAAGTGGGTCCCGCAATTCCGTCTGTCTGTCGCAATTCCGTCGCCTGAACCGATTTTGTTAGAACTTGGTGCTTAGGCGTTTTAGGTGATTGTTCAAAATAGATTTTTGAATCGTTGTTTTAGCCCAAAAAAAACGGTATATTGTCATACAATTTTTCTACCATCCTAATTATCTCAAAAATGGCTCTAACGATTTTGATAACAATTGGTTTGTGTGCTACTTAGGGTATGGCCTACATTTTGGCCAAACATTTTTTAAAAAATATTTTTTTAATAACGGTACCTGCCATGCAACCATTTTATTGATTTTCGACTTTCTCATAAACGGTTCAACGGATTTTGATCAGTTATACAGGAGCTCCTTTGAATTATAAATAATAATGTATTTCAAAATTTTTTTTTTTGGATTTTTTGAAAAAAAAAAAAAATATTTCTTTCTTGAAAATTCAATATTTCGAAAACGGGTCGACGATTTTTTCAGAAATCTTGTTTTTGAATTTATATTATTAAATATTTAAAATGGTAATACCAATTTTACACAGCTGGTCAAAAAAATAGGTGTGAGGAAACATTTACTCGTCACTGTTGTTTTGTTGCTCAATAATGATTGTTTTGTCTGCAAGCATTGCAACATTTTTTGTTTTATTAGAGAGAAGAGTTAATCTTCATAATGACGCCGAGCTTATTTTATTTTTTGTAGAGTAATGATAAGCGGTTCACTTATTTTTGTTACATTAAGATTTTCTGTGTTTTATAAGTTGGTCATAAAAATAGGTGTGTGCCAAACAAAATCGAACCATCATTATCATATTCATTGTTAGAAGGTATTAATATTTGAAAAGGTGTGTTTTTTATAATTTAAACATGTTAAAACAATGTTTTTATTTATTAGTTTTATAATATGGGTCGAAAACTCCACTGCTCCCAAGAAGAAAGAAGATTGGTTTTAAAGCTTAGGAATGAAAACAAAACTTATAAATTTATAACAGAGGCCTTAAAATTTAAAATTTTTCAAAATTTTGCCACAAATGCGTTAAAACCCATATTATTGCGCGAAAATAGAGGACGGCCGAAAAAAACATCAACTACCACTGACCGCCGCATCCTACTTCTATCGAAATCGAATTCATTTGCGTCATCAAGGACTATAGGGGCACAAATTGGTAATGAAGTCAGTGCACGCACAATCCGCAGAAGGCTTCAGAACTTTAATCTCCCAGGAAGAGGCGCCAGCAAAGTTCCATTGTTGAGGGCTATCAACATAATGTCCCGAAAAGAATTTGCCGTAAGCCATACAAATTGGAGCGGCCCCGAAGGAGTAAGGAAATGGCGTAATTATCTGTGGAGCGATGAAACAAAAATAAAATTGTTCTCGGATTTTGGGCGTAATGTCAGGCGACTAAAAGGAAAAAGTATCCATTCTTGTTATATCCAAAAAACCATCAAACACGGAGGAGGAAATATTATGGTGTGGGGCTGTTTTTCCTGGTATGGTGTCGGTCCTATAATCCGTGTCAACAACATCTTGACGAAATACGGGTATAGGGATATTTTGGAAGATGTCATTCTTCCATTTGCTGAGGAAAGTATGCCCCTCCGATAGCACTATCAGGAAGACAACGATCCGAAACATACAGCGGGACTTGTGAAACATTGGTTTCGAGACAACCAAATGGCCAAGTCAATCCCCAGATCTCAATCCCATTGAGAACTTGTGGAATTAGCTAAAACGAAAATTAGCAGGCCAATATTTTACAAATGGAAACCTATTGTGGGAAGTACTTCAGAGGAAATGGTATTCCATACATCAAGAAACTTGTCAAAAATTGGTTGAGTCAATGCCACGCCGAATACAAAAAGTTTTGGATAATAATGGAGGGCACTCAGGTTATAAGATGAAAATTGGGATAAAACCCAGAAAAAATTAAATAAAAACGGTAATTATTGGTAATTTATGAAGGTGCACCTATTATTTTGTCCAAGTAAAAAAGCATACTTCGACAGTTTTGAATCCTGTTATATATTCTAATTTAATTTGAAAACTATTTAATGTTCGTTTTATTATAAAATATTATCAGCTTTATGATTAATCGTTAAAAAATATATATATATATAGGAAACACATTTACAAAATTATTAATAAATACAAAAACTACAAACACACCTATTATTTTGACCAGCAGTGTATGTATGTATAAAAAATTAAGTGAAAAACGACTTTAAAAATAAATTTAGCCGTTTGTATTATGAATCGTTTGCATATAATGTGATCGAACATAGGAGCACGTACGTGCGATCCAGTCGTGCATTTTATTTTTTATACTTTTAAGGAGCAACTGCATACAAAATGTAATTTTAATCGATTCATCCATTATTATTGATAAATTCGAAAATATGAAAAGTGGTTCTATAGTACATATTGTAAAAAAAAACGGGAAAAATGTTTTTATACAATGACTTCACTAATTTAAGAATACATACATTTTTTATAAAAAATTCTGCCGTTTTAGAAAAAAAAAATCCTTAACATTTTTCAACATTTTTGTGCTAGGTACCGTTGTTTTTTGTTTTAGGAACATGGCTTCCTCGATTATTCTAGAAAACGTCAACAAAAAACTAAACACAAAGTCCCAAAGAAATGTATAAGTCGCTTTCGATATACATACTCAGTTTTCAAAAAAAAAAAAAATATTTTTTTTTTATTTAAAAAAAATTTCTTTTAATTTAATTTACTGTTTACACTTTTAAGAAGGTTCTCCACAAAAAAAAATTAACTGAAATTAAGAAAATCGAAAATAAAAAAAATCGTTCTACTAAATGTATACTCGTATATTCTCAACCATCTTGTTACAATAACAAAATTATGGTGAAGTAGCGTTTCGCTGATAGTTCGTACTGTGTTACCAGATGTTCAACCATTGCTGACCCTAGATGACTTAATTCTTTGTTCACAAGGAGTTTTGAATGATTGCCTGAGGTTTGCGTGGGTCTAGTGTTAACTGCGGTTATGTTCTTTCGGGCCCCCAGTTCTCTGCACAGGTTCTGATTCTAAGAATCCAACTCCTTGAACATCTGGCCGGTAGCTGTTTGGGCGTAACGGTAACTGCTTAAGTCATAACGTGGCCCACTCACTGCCAGAGGGGTGTTCACTTTACATTAGAAATTGTAATAGTGAAAGTTGCTCTGGGTGACTGTTTTTTTGTTTGTTTTTATTGCGCAAGGATCAACGCATGTGTCATGTCCTCATCCTCTACTACTGGATGGTGCTCTCTGTTTGAGAAGCGCATGTCACAATGTGATATCGTCGAGTTTGTTCAGGTGTTTACATTTCGTCCGGGTGTGTTGTGTGCACATATTTGAGGTTGTTGGGCCTCATTCGGAAGTAACCTTCACGGTTGCGAAGTTCCAACGGACCCTATATTCAGGTACCACTGGATTCAGGGTCCCCCGGTTAATGTTCGTTTCTGGCGGCTGTAGACACCAGACGTCTTGTTTCCAAGGGCTTGTTTAACATCTATGAGCTTTGGATGTTGGATCTGTTAGATATCCATTGCCCCTGGCTATAGGGCGAGGTCTTAACCTTCTATTGCAGTTGTACTGGGGGTGTCTTTTATACCCTGTGGCGCTGGTCAACGCTTTCATCTATATTGTCCTTGTTCGATCTACATCCTAAACCGCAGAAAAAAATTCCAATTTACTTCCCGCCTTAAATTCCCCCCTTCCTACCCTGGGGACCGCAATGGATCCATTGAGATCCGAGTGAGGTGAGGCGGCTTGCCGTTTCACCACCCCTTCTAACCTTACCCTAAACCGCAGAATCTATTTTCTTCAAACTTGGTTCTTAAGCGTCTTAGGTGATTGCCTTGATTTTTGTTTTAAATCTTATTTTTAGCTCTAAAAATAACATTACCTATCATAAAAATTTTTACTTCAAAAAATAAAATCTTAATTATCTCGAAAACAGCTCTTACGATTTTTAATAACAGAAATTGAATAGATATTCTAATTACCTACGAGTATGTACATACGCCATATATCTAATCTTTTTTTTGATTTTCGACATTCTCATTAACATCTCAATTGATCTCAATAAAAATTTTTAATGGTAGCTCCTTCAAAATCTAAATAATAATGCTTTCTAAAATTTGTTCGAAAAATAATTTTTAAAAATTCAATTTTCTTGTTTAATTTTTCTTTGTTTTTTTAAATTCTCTTTTTAATTTAATACTGTTCAATTTTTAAAATGGTGTAATTTTTATATATACAAAAATTAAGTAAAAAACAAATTCACCAAGTTTGAAAAAAAAGTCCAGCTTTACAACATTTAGGCTGTCGACTCGTGCTCAGACTGTCAGAATTCTGAAACTCAATTTGTTCGTCTTCCCTATTATTGTAAACAATTTAAAATAGCTTTTAACAGCCTTTAGTCCACAAAGTTGGCGTTTAATCCTGGCGATCTGGCATGGATTGAGCGCTTATGTTGAACTTAAATACCCAAATGCTGTATCAGCAAACGGGGTTCAAAAATGCACCCATAAAAATCGTTTTATAAAAACATTCTTCCATGCTGTCTATAGCGTGTACCTTTGCTATTGGCCAGCTGTGTAACTTGAATATACCTATATAAAGCTTTGTTGACCTAAGTATTGTTTTTAAACACATTGTTTAAAAAAATGTGTTTTTAACAAGATGTGTGTTCTACATCACAACTCTTAAATGTTCACGACAACCTTATATGCAAAAACAAACTTTCATTTATTCAACTTCGCTTCTTTCTTTTTGTTACATAAAAATCTTTTACAAAAAAGAAACACCTCTATGTGAAAAAATGTCCTTTCTATTTTGATAATCATAATTATTATGCTTATACCCACTGACCATCACATCATACTATACAGTAGGCAGGCATAACCAAGAAAAAAAAAACAAAAAAAAATTCAATCGCACTTTCATCGATTTTATTGAATGATTTACTGCAATTTCTAGAATCTATTTAAATAAATGACATTCCATTCGCCAAGATATCCTCTGTATACTGCATACTGCACTGCACAACAGTATATCGATGCATACATATGTTTCTCTGCTCCTCCTACTAGCCACTGTATTTTATTTTGCAAAAAAAATAAAACACACATTACGCAAAAATCTTTCCACAAAGATAAACAACGATCCTCATTGTGAGAGGCTCGAGTGCCAGCGCACAAATACAAATCCTTATCCCATGACCACATTCACCTCACATACTTTTATATCATTAATTTAGAATATTTGTCCAATTAATTATGTTTCTTATCATTTTCAGGCGCAAAAACCCCAGCGAAAACATTTGCTCAACAACAACAATAACATAACCACAAAAACAACAACAACAACAATAAAATTGATAAATATCTTTGCAAATAATAAAGTGGTGAGTATGCAATACAAAAAGATACTTAGATACTCGTACTTTCGTTGATTCCTTTTTTTTTTGTTTGTTTTTCTCGACACTGCCTAGCCGACCAACCAACCGACCTTAGCCGTAGCGAGAAGACCGAACGACCACGAAGATCGGACGCTGCCGGCATCGGCAGAGATGGCATTGAGATGTCCCGCGGTTAGCCAAAGATTTATCGATGGCAACAATGTTTGAACTTCTTCTTCAATTATCTCATTTTCATTCAATTGAAGCAATGCTGAGCATGCCGGTCGGGGTTAGACGCGGGATTGCTTCTTCTTTGATTGAGTTTTAACGGTCGGGTATTGGTGTTACGAATTTTGTGAGGTACATAGTTTGATAGTGTTGTCGGAAATTAGCAACGTATTGGGGTAAAGATAAATATTGAAAAAATGCCACAGAAGAGATTGACGATGAAATGGACTTCACAGTCAATATTTTACTGAGAGCTTGGAAATTATTTGTTTCGTCAAACTGAACCTTACTTTATTTGGATAAAGTCTGATAGATAGTTTTTTTTTTTGGTTTAACACTTGGTATGCGTAATCTGATTGCATGTTATGTGCCGCGACTTGAAATTAATTGTTTCAAGCGACTTACTTCAGTATGAAGATATTTTTAGTCTTTAGTCAATTTACCAGCCCAAATCCACACTGGTACTTGCCGTTTACGCCTTTACGGTGATGAAGAAAGGCATACGACTCACACAGTATGTTTGAAAGAATCTTAGAGCTCTTCTGGTAAACCGTTAAAATTGGCGGCCTTTTGGCTCTTAAGATTTGTTTGTATAGCCAAACGTCTATCTTTTTACTTGCCATATACAGTAGAATCTCAGAAAGATGAACACACATAAAAAAGGCCTCGTTCATGCTTTCGAATTTTTCATCTTTCTAAGCATGAAAATTTAGTTAGAGAAGAACATATAGCCAAAGATACTGGCGCAAAATTTTAAACAGCCTGAAGTTAAGGGCTTAGCAGGATACTACTTAACAGTTTGCTAATACTAAAGCCCTTTACTAATATTTTCCTAATTTTAAACACTGTTTAACTAGCACCATACTAAATCTATTTTCTTAATTGCCCACAACTAAACACGCCTAAAATAGTGCAAAAAAGTAAGCGAACAAAACTTTTTGACTTTTGTAAATTTCAAAGTGACATATGGATTTAGTACGATACTAAAAAAATAAAGTAGCCATTTTGTGATTTTAACTTTAATAAAATGTTAAGAAAATAGTGCGATACTAAACTGGTTTTAAATTAGCAAAATCCTCTCTTTAGCCTAGTATCATACTAAAAATGATTTAACATATTACTAAATCGACTAAAATTTTGCGCCACTAAATTTAAAAATACTACCGAAAGCACCGTTACCAAAACTAAATAGATACCGTTACTTATATAAAGCACGTCGAGTCTGAAGGCAAAAGAATAGTAAATAAAATAAATTTGGAAATAAAGCGTTCATCTTTTCAAGTAGGTACCAAAATTTCAACCCGTTCATCTTTGGTGAAAAAAAACGTTCATCTTTCTGAACTGTTCATCTTATAGAACCATTCATGTTTCTGACAGTCTACTGTACTTAGGTACTAGGGCAAGCTTGGCATTCGAAAAAAAATTGAACTATAGATTTTAATCACACTTGACATTACGATGATAAAGAACACCAACAAAATGGGTCCCGCAATTCTGTTTGTCTGTCTGTCTATCTGTCTGAAGAAGGACAGCCTTAACAGCTGAAGCGTTTTTTTTTAAACTGTACCTAAGCGTCTTAGGTCATAGTCTCAAATGGATTTTTAAATCGTTGTTTTAGCCACAAAAGTAACGGTACTTCCCATACAATTTTGTCTACCATCTTAATTATCTGGAAAACGGCAATGTTCATAAAAAAAGGTATGTGGACTACTTTAGGTATATTTTCCATTTTGACCAAAATTTTAGTTTACGGTTTTGCTATTAACCTTCAATACAACCATTCATTTGATTTTCGACTTTATTATAAACGTCTCATCGGATTTCGATCAAAATTTTTATATAGGAATTCGAAAAATGTTTTTTTTTAAATTTTTTTGAAAAATAAATATTTCGAAAACGTGTGCACGATTTTTTTTTTGAAATTATGTTTTTAAATTTATATGTATTGGTAAATGCTTATAATTCCCATACTAATATTTTGTTTAAAAAAAGTAAAGAATTTTTGATTATAAAAAAAGCTACTTTAAAAATATATTTCGCTGTTTCTATTATTTTACGAAAATCCGTCCTGTTTTAAGACATTTCGTCGTTGTCCTGCTCAAAGTACGTGCAAAATTCACCGTTCAGGTCTCGAGTTTTGTTGGTTCCAGCAGAACGGAGTATCCGCCCACAAAGCTCCGGCAGTGGAAGAGATTCTGATACACCAATATCTAGGCGATTTTCCATTTTGGTGATTTGAACTGGCTTGCCAGATCTTCTGGATCGTTAGTATTAGACTTCTTCATGTGGCAATCTAGCGTACCACATACTATGCAGGTTTTGAAAGTCAATATTGTAGAAGCAATTACTAATTTGAAGCTAGATATTTTTCGCAAATTTGTATCAACTCATGGTCAGGGGGTGGTTATTTGGATGATACCATTTCTATATTTTTCTATCTCACTGATTCCTATCCGGAATTTTTTAGGGATTTAGTTTTTGACACGTAATATTTTATTTCCTCGAAATTTCTTCTGTTCCCTAGAACCTACCCCGGAATAAATTTTTCACGAAAAAAAAAACGTAGGAAATGAGAGGGAAATACCTCTGGAAAGTTTTTTCCCTTTACTGATAAATTTGGACGGAGACCTTTGGATATCATTCACGTTCCCCTTGTTCGAAAGGGGGACATATTTTCCAAGAAATTATTTGCTCACGACGCGACGATCCCCAATGTGATCAATTTCACACCAATTAAACTTTCCATAAAAAAGGATACGAATTTTTTTCATTTCTTACGAAATGACAGCCAATTCTTCGAGTAATTTTGACACAATCAAGTGGAGGCACAACATTATAGAATTATGTACTTACTCGTAATTCGGGCGGATTTGATTTCGAATGAAGAACCTACATTGTGAAAGAATAGACTTAGTCGTCGAAATAGACTATATGAACATAGGTTGTTATCAAAAAAACTGCATAAAAGATCACAGGTGCTGCTAATCAGATACACCACATGCATTTGGAAACATAGGAACAAAATTTAAAGTAACTGCACGCATTAAAGGTTCGTGGGCGTTATAATAAACAGGAACCAAGACCTACAACACCCACCTAAAATTAAAATCAAAGGGGCTTCGCCAAAACGTTCTAACGGACATTTAGTGTGAACCACTTGGTACGACCAATAAATTTGTTATTTCTTCTAATCTAATTGTGGCATTTTCCAAAACAAATAAGGAGGAATGACTTTCAAAATCAAATGTAAGGCGGATGTTAATTATCACATACTTCTGTATATTTCTTGAATATAAAACCATGGATGGTCCTGGCGATGCGATATGGCGTGACGGTGCTGGTGGTGTCTGCGAGCCAAGTCCATCCGAAACAACATTGCTCCTATACTCTGCCAGTAACTTTAATGTTTGTGTTTCGTATTTTTATTGGCACTCTTCGATATTGGCAATTGGCAGTTAAATTGTATACGTTAGTTACAATAATGGCTAAATGGATTCGTTGACATTAAATTTTTTATTTTATATTTGGCATACCTATACTCGCTGAAGACAACACTTCCATGTTGATTAACTTTAGCAGCATGAGTTTTTCGATATTGTGTATAGTGTAGCAATGGTTGGTGGTGGCGTTGGTGATGGCCCCGCGCCACTCGGTCGGCCGGCCGGCATCTTGAATGCTAGATACTATATTACAGCGAAAGTTGATTTAGGTTAGAATGTGAGCAATAAACAACAACAAAACAAAAATGCATGTATTTTTCCTCCTTAAAATAGATACTTTTGTAAAAGATACGTGTAATTACAAAAGTAAATGTCTTCACTGAGACTTAATTTCTTTTAAAGATCTTGAAATGAAATTAAAAAAAAAAAAAACAAACATAGAAAATAATAATAAGAAGAGGAAGAGTACGAAGCAGAAAAGAAGGTGTATTGTGTACTTATTGAAGTCTCCAGACTTGTGAGGCTTGTCGAAGTATTCAATTGGAAAGCGAACAAATCTATGGACGTGTTCTTAATTGAAGGTTTTCTTTAAAGATATCAAATAAAATACAAATGTAATTATCTGCAATTTTCATTCTTCGGTTGTGTATACTAAAGTGTGAGCTTTGGAGATGAGATTTTGTGTAGTAGAAGGATATTATAGAGAATACATTTTGTATTTCCGAATCCACGAAACCCGGTTCGGGAGAATAAGTATAATTACACTGAAGATTGCAATGGTAAAAGACGAGAAACTATTTTCATTAATTGTCAGATAGCTTAATGTATCTTCAAATTGAAAATGTAATGATAGTGAGTAATTACACCACAATTGTTTAAACATATATAGGTACGCTAAAAATTAATGAAAGCTTGTGTTAGTAGCGAATCCCAGTGCGTAGAACGGACTCATGAAATCGACCAGTACGCTTTGGAATTTTTAACCTGCTGTAAAATCTTAAATGTTGAGCTCACTCATAAACTGCGAATTTAAGTTGTTGTCGAGACGTTCAGACTTTCTTAAATGGCAAACTTATCCGGATGATAACTTTGGGGCATACTGTTCATACTGTTAAGGAGTTGCCAAAAGCAAAAGTAATTGTGTTAATGTGTTAATGAAACTGACTGCAAGGTCTTTTCGGCGAAAGCGATAGTCATGAAAAGTGTCATGTTTAGATTGGCGAATTTAAGTATGGAATTATCTGTTTCATCGCATTTACGTTAGAAACTTAAATAAACCTCAAAACGTATGGCGAAATTTACGTTTCGGGCATAAAACGCGACTAAAGAAAAAAAATACCTAATAGTTTTCTTTCCATACAAACTTAAAGTATTTCCTGCGATTCACTGAGAATAGTAGTTGTTCTGTTTTATGGAATGACACAATTGATTGAATACAATACCATTATTTCCGTACACGACTGGGCGGGGTACTACTGATGGGCGTACTCGGGATATTAGTATTCGAGTTATCAAAATAATCGAATGATCATTCGAATTATGAAAGAGTAAGAAAATAATTTAGAAATATCCTAAAAATACTCACTTAATTCCTTAAACATTTATACCCAAATTAATAAACATGTAATAGGAAAGGCTTAGGACTTATTCCGTGGACTAATATATATCTGCTATTTGACGTTTACCAACTTAGTCCTTCGCTAGACCATCGAAGACGGTGGTCTAGTGAAGTACTAAGAATTGACAGTTAAGAACAAAATTTACGAGGACAAAGAATAAAAAGAGATAGAGTTGATACTTATTGTAGTAGATTTTGTTCGATTTTTTATTAATTAAAATCCATGGTCTAACTCTTACTCCATGGTTTTGTAAGTCCATTGACTAAAGGTGGCCTAATTTTAATTATACAACCCTCTACCGCATACAAACCCATATATGGTTTACCAGATTCAAATTTTTTTTCTCGCTATATTGCACGAGTTAGTCCAAAATGTAATCTACGATGGAACTTTGTGTATTTTTTTTTTATAATATATCGTTTTTTATTATTAATAAGATAAGAGGGATTCCGAAATAAACTCATTGGCGCAAAATTTTAAACAGCCTGATGTTAAGGGCTTAGCATGATACTACTTAACAGTTTTCTAATACTAAAGCACTTTACTAATATTTTCCTAATCTTAAACACTTTTTAACTAGCATCATACTAAATCTATTTTCTTAATAAACTACACCTAAACACACCTAAAATATTGCAAAAAAGTAAGCGAACATTACTTTTTGACGTTTGTAAATGTCAAAGTGGCGTATGGATTTAGTACGATCCTAAAAAATTAAAGTAGCCATTTTGTGATTTTAACTTTAGTAAAATGTTAAGAAAATAGTACGATACTAAACTGGTTTTAAATTAACAAAATCCTCTTTTTAGCCTAGTATTACATTAAAAATGATTTAACATATTACTAAATGGAATGAATGAATGAAATTTGCCCCATTGTTTCTAAAGCAAGTGTTAAGTGAAGTGCATTAAATAAAAGCGCGTTTTTCATACACGTTTTTTTTTTATTAAAGATGTAATTTTCTTCCAAACCAAAAATACTTTCGAATGTATTTATTCTTCTTTTTTACATTTGCGAACTTTATTTTATGTTTTTTTTATAATAACTATCGCCTTTTTTTTACTTTTGTCAAAACCCCATATATGGGTTTTCATGCATTGGCGAAATAACTAAGCAAGTTTTGTGAGATTTTTTTTTTTGAGAATGAATTCAAGTTCGTTTTATGGAAAGTATAGCCATGTTTATGCTATACATGCTGATGGCTTTCAAAGTGATGATAATCCGGCTTCCGATTTCGATAATCCAGAAACATATATGCCTCTATTTGATTTCAAACAAGCCATCTGTGAACACCTATGCAAATCAGGTAAAGCTGCTGTTTTAAGGAAGAGAGGTCGCCCCACTAGTTTTGCGTAATCAAAGTATAGATGGAAAGCTACAAAGGTGCAGAAGTGAGGCAAGTCACGGAAGTCTAGCTCCATTCAATCCGGCAACACCAACTCAGCCACACAGAAAATACTAGGAATCAGGATATTCTGCTGAATTCAGTGCGAACTGAATGTTGAACTGATAATTTTGTGTGTCTTGTTTGCGGTTCAAAATATATCTGCCGTTTACCGTTATAAAATTCTTAATTTTTTTCTAAAAAACTGGTATGAACATTTTAAATATTTAATAATATAAATTCAAAAACAAAATTTCAGAAAAAATTGTCCACCCGTTTTCGAAATATTGAATTTTCAAAAAAAAGGAGCTCCTGTATAAATTTTTTTTATCGAAATCCGTTGAGCCGTTTATGAGAAAGTCGTAAATCAACAAAATGGTTGTATGGCAGGTACCGTTAATAACATAATATTTTAATTTTTTTTAGCCAAAATGTAGACCATACCCCAAGTAGTACACACGCCAATTTTTATCAAAATCGTTAGAGCCGTTTTCGCGATAATTAAGATTGTAGAAAATTTTGTATGGCAAGTACCGTTATTTTTGGGGCTAAAACAACGATTCAAAAATCTATTTTGGACAATAACATAAAACGCCTAAGCACCAAGTTTGAACGAAATCGGTTCAGCCGTTTAGGCTGTAGATTGTTCTACAGGCAGACAGACAGACGGAATTGCGGGACCCACTTTCTTGGCGTTCTCTATGATCGTAATGCCATGTTTGATTGTTAGAAAGAAATTTTTTTTTACGAATACATTACTTGCCTTAGAGTACCTATAATCGCATGTAAAAAATCTCCAATACATTGCCTACCTGTATCTCGATTGGTCTACAAACATTTAACAAACTCTATTCGAGAACCTAGTGATTACTATCACTATTACTATTACTAATTTATTCGAATGATAAATGCTGCAGAAACAGTTACTCAAAAAGTTTTCACAATACTAGGTACGCCTAAATAGTAGTATAGTGAAGTATGTAGAAGTTCCATGTATGAGAGATGAGACATTATTGGAATGATGAATGTAAATCATTCGATTGATTTCAAATGAAGTATCGAGATGTGTCGAGATTATGTAATAATCGACTATATTCGAATATTGCATTCGAATACGGACCTCATTAGTTCGATCACATCTTAAGCACAAGCTAATATATTTTTGAAGTACTATTTATATCTACAATTTTCTAATATTTTGTTTGTATATTCTACATGCGCTCAAATGATTATACTACCCTTTAAATGATGGTGAGATTAAGGAAGAGAAAGAATGATAGGAAAGATGTTTGGCGTGATGTTCTGAGAATGTATGTGGTTGTTGTCTCAGATTTTTATCTCCAGGGATGGCGGCTGAACTAATGCGGAGAAATTTCCGTGTCTTATTTATCTATGTCCCTTATAATATGCATTATTTTTTTTATTCTTTGTCATATTTTATCGGTATACTAGTTTTACTCAATCACATGTTGTTAGTTCTATGCCTAAACAGCATGTAATGAGTAAACCAGCAACTTATTGTATGACATTTATTTTTAGAATTGGTTTTTAATGGAAAATTAGAGGACATAGACTACGACAGGGATCGAACCTGTGACCATGAGGTTGACAGGCGAACACACAACTATCACGCCACAGCCACAAAAATTATTTCGAAAAAAAATCAACCACCGTTTTCGAAACATTAAATTTTCAAAAAAGTATTTTTTTTTAATCCAGAAAGAAAACATTTTTTTCCAAAATCCAGTATTATTTAAAATTTTTCCTAATTCCTTATGTGTGGAAAATTTGATCGAATTCGGTTGATCTGTTATTGAGAAAGTCGAAAATCTAAAAGTCTGTGATATGACAGGTATATGTAGCTTAATAACATATTATTGTTTTTTGTGTGTGCTAAACTGTAGACCAAAATCGTAAGAGCCGTTTTTGATATAAGTATTTAATCTTTTTTATAAGGGCTTTTTCTATGGACCGTTATCTTACCGATCTTAAAAAATGTTTCACGAAGAATTTAAGGAACCATTTAAGACGCTTAAAGACGAAAATCCATTTAGATGTAGATCGACTTAAAGACTGGCGGAATTATGGGACCCAAATTTGTCATTTTTCTCTATCGTCGTATTTTGAAAATTGATCCATATCTCGTCTTTTTTTCTAAATTGATCATTTTCATAATCATCAATATTTAAACCGTTTTGGAAATATGAATCTTTTTAAAAAGAAAAATTGATTTTTGCAAAGTACTAAATATTTTCTTTTGAAATTTTTATTCTTGGTCATCAGAAAAATAACTTTTTAAAAGTCGGTGGCAATATCTTAGACGTGTGGGTTCGAGCCCCACGCTAGACAGCATTCTTTTCTATACCTCCAATTTGTATTTGATTTTTTTTTTACCCAATTCTCAAATCTACAGTGCCAAACATTGCTTTTTTATAGTTCTATTCTTTCTGACTAGTGCGTGCAATTTAAAAGACCTTACAGGCATATAGTTAAAATTAAAAAAGTTAAAATATTTTTAATTGACGTGTTTCTGAAGCCTATTCATACCATTTGTAGAATTTTATTTGTCTAAGTGCATTTAAGTCCAGAACGCGCAATTAATACACCACAAACACAATACGTACTCCTTCAATTTTAATCCAAAAGAAGATGTCCATATCGATCACTTGTTATGTGGAGAGAGCTAAATATCTCTGAACCGTCCAAAAATATACTTAGTTTGCGGCATATTGTTTTCGACCTCAAAGTTTGAACAATGATCCGTGATTGAGAGTATGCCAACAAATTCATCATCTCAAATCGACTTTCATCCAAAGGTCAAACGAATAACGTACGGTATCAAAACAATGCACTCCAGCGCTAAATGGATCTCCGAGCTTGGTTGCTCATGGCCCCAATCCAACATACCTATTCTAACCTTACTATAAGGTCTTCAATCTGAACTAAAAGAAAAACAATTTAAATTATTAAAAGGGCCCTTCACTTTGAGATGGTCGTCATTTTTTGTTTATGCGGACATAAGTATTAATATTTTTTCGTTAATGTTTTGTTCATTATTCAGAAACAAAATAATTTAAACTTGCCTCGAATTGTAATCAAATTTCATAGTCTGGTGAGCGCAAACGTTAATAAAGGTTTTTTTTGTTGTAAATTTTGTTTTGCTGCTGCCTGGTTCATTGAACTATAGGTTATCGTAAAGGTATGCATCTACCATGCGAAAAAAAATTATGCGTCCTCTTCATGTCTCCTCAAAAGCAATTACAAAGAACTGCAAAGCCCTTTTATAAGCCAATTAACATTCCTGTCGCACTTTCCTTGTCTAACCATACACCCATAATCTTCATTGACAGCTCCATACGAATTGAATTGCAATCCAACTGACAATATTCTTTGATGGATATTCTCAACACGATCCATGATATTTTGAGGCGCGACAGAATATTTGTAATCTTAATCCTAAGACACACGTGCTGTAAATTTTTGAGATTTTACATGTTTCCTTGGCTAATGGTTGATAGGTGGCGATGGAGGGCTTAATTCTGATTTTGAAATTTGTGACAAGGCCACTTAAACCATGAGAAGATTGCTGTCTCTCAGAATATAATAATATGTCATTTTTTTTGACAGTTGATGACGAGTGCTCGTGAGTTGTACCAATCTCGCGGTTGACAGAGATTTTTCTTTTAACGAGTAATCTGCTGAACAACATTCACGTTCTCAGCCTTGTCATTTGACATTTGAATATGAAACGGATGCGTGTTATGGTTTTATTGATAGGAGATGGAAGATGTCTGCCCTTGGATTAGATATTTCCATTAGTCTTCAGATGGGGTGATGAACATTGACAGTTTCAAATCTGTTTTCTTGTGTGTTGCATATGAAATGCATAATTGTGGTGGATTCTCTATTTAAAATTTTCATCGTGACTAACTTGAATTATTTTATTTTTCTTGGAAAACCACAAGGGGTTAAATAAATTATGTAAGAGTACGAGTAATTAAGAGTGCCTAGAGGGGTATTACTAGCACGTTTTCTGTAGTCCTCAACTCCGGAAATCAAATATTTGCATACAAAAGTGATTAGACTTTAAGCTTTGAGTAGCTCTGCAAAAAACAAGCAAATCAAAGGGAAGAAAGTGTATGTTTGTGGCGTCTGCTGTAATACAGTGCCTCTCGACATGGGGAAAACGTGTAGAGAATTTAAATTAGCGTTTTCGTGGAAAGAGGATATTTATGTCCTATGACGCCATTCAAGACGGTTCAAGTTTTTAAATTCTACAGTAAAGACGGAATACATTAGATATTGTCTATGATTGGTGATGGTCACGCAACAGCATTGTCAATTAATAAGCACTCCTTCCCACACCGGGTCTGTAAGTTTATGTACCTATACTTAGTGAAAAAGTTGACTTCTTATTTTGAACATCTCTATGGTAGCAGTTTTCTGGTAAGAGGCTCTCCGAATCGATTCGTTTCTTTCGAATTAAAATGTACGAGTATTTTTATATAAGTGAAGCTATTAATTACTCATAATTTACCAGTAATTTACTTGTCTCGTGTTCCTTGAAGCATTGTTTATGAGGTAATTGATATAGAAGGATATTTTGCTTTTTTATATCATTATTAAAGCAAATTGGTGAATTTTTAATTATTTTTGGAAGTAAAGCACTGTATTTGGGACTCATTGCCAGAAATAAACCATAACTTTTGATTTGTTGATAATTTTTGAAGTTGTTAGGGGGTAAAAAATGTTCTATGGAGCTGTCAGTAACATGTCAAACCGACACGATTTCTACCAAAAGACCGAAAGAATATTCTAAAAAAATTGTTACCAATAAATATTTAAAAAAAAAACATCTTTTTTGCCTGAAAAACATTTTTTTTTTTCAAACGAACCACAAATATTAACCAATATTTACCGGTACAACATTGAAACACATAAGGTCCGATCCACACTCTGCCAATTCCTGTTCAAGATTTACAAATTCGGTAGTTTTGGGCAGAAGAGAGCGCTCTTGAGAGAGTAAAATATTTCCCCTTCCTGACAATTTCTTGCCAATTTCTGCCCAATAAATTTTTGTAAGCAGCAATTTGTGGGCAGAAAATTTACAATTATCAGGAAAGTATTTGTTGAACACATAAATTAATTGAGAAACACTAAAACACAACATAATTAGCTTGAAAAGAAAAAAAAGTGAATTTTAAGCAAATAAATAATAAAAAAAAAAACAAATGTGTAGACGTTTAAAAATTTGCAGAAAATTGTGCTTAAGCTGTTCCAGACTTTTTCCTCATTCTTCAAAATTTTATAAGTTGAGCTATATTTTTATTAAGAACAACACATGTTCAAGTAATTTTTTTAAAAACTAAATTCAACGAAGAACAACCATAGAACCAAAATCCATTTTTATTTACAAAAAAAAAAAAAAAATAGCAGCGAACACCTTTTTTAAAATTAAATTTGCTTTATTGCAAATAACTTTTTTCTTTTTTTATAATTTACTTTAAATTTAATGACTTAAAATTCACAAATATTTTTTCTTTAAATAAAAAAAACAAAATCAAGAACACTATTTTGTTGACTAACGTAGACCAACATCAGCCTTGTTCCTGGGGAAAAAACGTTTGGGCCATTCTTGGGGCCATTTTAACGTTTTGGGGGCCACTTACTTTTTCCCAAATATGACATTACGATGATAGAGAACACCAAACATTTGGGTCCCGCAATTCCATCGTAGTCTGTCTTTTTGTAGAATGGTCTACAGCCTATACGGCTGAAGCGATTTTCTTCAAACTTTGTACTTAAGAGTTGTAGGTGATTGTCTCAAATAGATTTTTGAATCGTTTTTTTTTTAATTTTTTTTCTTCCATCTTAATTAGCTCAAAAACGGCTCTTACGATTTTGACGAAAAAAAGTATGCCCACTATTTTAGGTATAATCTACATTTTGGTCAAACATTTTTTTTAAATGGCTCAACGGATTTTGATCAAGATTTTTATATGGGAGGTCCTTCGAATTATAAATTACACTGCATACAAAATTTTTGAAAAATATTCTTTTGGATTTTCAAAAATAAAAATTATTATTTTTTATTTTTTTTTGAAAATTCAATATTTCGAAAATGTGTGGAGGATTTGTTTTTGAAATTTGGTCTTTAAGTTTATATTATTAAATATAATATAACAAAACTGTCACATCATTTTTTTAGAACAAAATATAAACTATATAAAAAATTAAGCCAAAAAGTCCTTTAAAAATATATTTAGATTCTTAATAAAAATCTTTTGCTTACGATGTGATCGAACATAAGAGCAAATTCGTGCGATCCAGTTCTGGATTAATTTTTTTTTTTTTTTTTTTGACAAAAAACAACTTAAAACTATTTTACCTTACTATATAATTAATTTTTTTTAAATAATTTAAATCTATCTTAAACATTTTTTAAATAATTCTGGAGGCGAAATAAAAATGGAACAAGTAACATTTTTAAGATAACCTTTAAAGCTTTAATAGTATTAAGAGCCGAAAAAAACACGTTCTGCACACGCTCTGCTATGTTTTATAATGTTGTGCAAAATTGGTTACTTTCATTGAATTTTACGATTTTGGGGCCATTTCCTGATGACCCTGGGCATGGGGCCAAAATAAAAACCAGAATTGCCATATACGAGGAATCTTAATTCCGCTGACAAATGTAAAATAGCAATGCCATGCATTTCGAAGAAGGCTTTATTCTTGAACAGAATGGATTCGATTAGAAACCGAAACGTTCGACAATTTTTTTTTTTTTAATTAGTGTTAAACTATGACGAGGATACACAATAAAATCATCTCGTGTCGTCACGTTACGTTAAATTTATTGATTAAGTTATTGAAAATCAGTTAGCTTTAATATGACGAGTAGTTTCTTAAATCTCGCCGTAAAACTGTTTCGTCCCATTGATTTGGAGAATGGTTTTGTGAGTCCTGATTTCGGAGATCTTACTGCGGTTAATCGTTGAGTTTAAATTGCTAAATCAGGGATCAAAATTTGAACCAACGTTGAACCTTACTTATCTCGCCGAAATCGGTGAACATGAAAGAAAAAAATAGTTTCAAAATATGGTGGGTCAAGAAAATTTCATTTCTGAAGAAAATATTGAAAACTGTTCTACATTTTTGGATTTTTTTGTTTGATTTAAAAATAGGGCTGGCAACGAGACCGAGACCAGACCGTATATTAGGTACCGAAATTCGCCAAGAGGCTCGCTGCCACATATGTAAATAGTTATACTCACATAGGTGCACTGCGAAATCCAGAGAACAATACGTAGGATGAATAAATAGAAATCGGTTTTTCATCGATGATGAAATAGAAATCGTTAATGTTTCAGACTTTGTTTCCCCCTCCGGAAAAAAGGTGACTTTAAGACTTTTGATGATACTTGGAAAAAATATTATCGAAACGTCAAACTATAGTTTGTTGCCTATTTATCAAGCCATGAACTGTCAAAATCGATTGAGGGATTGCTCCGATTTAAGTGGATTAAAAAACATCTACAAAATTCAAATTTTACTTCAGAAAATTCGAAATTTTCCGATTTTATTTTCAATCTGACTAGACTTGGTTAGGCGAGACCGAGACGAGACTGAAACTTTTCGATTTTGACGAGACGAGCCTAACAAAAGTCTCGCCTGGTCTTGTTGTTAGCCCTATTTAGAAACAGGTATAAATAGTGCCAGTCCCAGAGCACTTCCCTGCGTTACACCATCATCTAGTTTTTTTTTTAAACTAACATAATAGTTTGTGTAACGTGAACTCGTCTGTTTTCACGTTTCTATTTTAAAATTCTATATTTTTAAGTATCTGTCTAGAAAAAGATGTATTTTCTTGTATTTTTTGTGCTTACAAGACCGTAGCGTAGGCTTGGGTGAAAAAATTGCTACATCATTATTATTTTTGCTCTCACATAAATTCTATATTTCATTGGTTGTTCCGGATACCTAACCGATTATTAAAAATATGTACGACAACCAAGCTTTAAACTTCATAGTTCATAAATAAATTTAAACAATTTTTTTTTTCAAGCAGTAAATCATTTAACAAAATCGTTGTTTAACAACTCTGCACGTATTCAAAATCTAGACCAAGGCCTACAAGACAAAGAACTTTTAACACACATTCTACTACTAGCACTCTAAACTGCCAATAACCTGTGTCAAATATACAAAACAAAAATCAAGGCCTGTCCGCTAAAACGATTCTTAAATCAATCTTTACCTGCATCGTGCAATTCTCAATGTGAGCCATAAATTAAATCTACCAAATGAATATTGTGTAACCAAAATAGAATATTTAAAACCCATGCAACGGCTCATAACTCTGTCAAAAAAATAATACTTAGCTTCTTGTCACTTTCTTTTGACATAAAAGACTTTTGCACATGTGCTGTGTAAGACCGCACTTAGCTGAATACGTTGAGTGTAGCTTGGGCACCCTACAATGGATAATGGACTCTGTATTGCGGTTGAGTTATTGGTGACTCACTTATGGCTACTGTATTTTTTTTTTGTTTATTATTTTGTGTTACCACATACCTAACTCCTTACAGAATTACAACGCAGTAAAGTCGGTCGATTCTTAAAGTGCTGAACTTTGGAATTGGCGACGACGGGACAGCGAAAACTAAGAGATGACAGCTTGGTTGTGCAAGCCAATTTTTCTTTCGTCTAGCAAACTGCATTAGGTCATAGTCTCTCAAGTTATCTGAGCTTAAGTAATAAAATATTCTTGTCAAACTCAAATGGAATATTAGAAGAGATAAATTCTTTTAAATGCAAAGCTAAATACAGTGCTGTGGAAATTTTGTCTGTCAACTAAACAAAATTGATATTGTGACGGGTCGTGGCCCACTGGTTCCAGAGCGTCAATGTGTGCGTGGAATGATTTTTTCCGCATTTTTTGTTTGTTTTTTCTTTTTTGTGCTTTTTTCGTCTTTTTCGAATTTTTTCGTCTATTGCATTCGTCGAAAAAAAAAGTTTTGAGATAACAATCAAACATTACATTACGATTATACCGAAGACGAAAAAAGATGGTCTAAAAGTTCTGTCCGTTTCTGTCTGTCAGTCAGTCTGTCAGTCTTTCAGTCTGTCAGTCTATCTGTATGTATGTAAAGACACCCACAGCCCAAACGGGTGGGCAGAATTGCTTCGAAGTTTTTTAGGTATTGTACAGAAATTGATTTTTTTAGCTCAAAAAATAACGGTACCTGCCATTTAACCGTTAAGTTAAAGCCTATTTTTCTCGGAAACGGCTCTAACGATTTTGATTTTTAAAAAAATCAGTGCAGCTTTTTAGGTACGACCGATCATATGGTTGAAAAAAAAATTTAAAAATGTCAAAACAGTACTTTCCATAGGACGGTTTTTTTGCTTTCGACTATCTCATGAATGGCATAACCGATTTAAGTTGCCAATATTCTTAATTAATTATATGCTTTTGTATTTTTAAAAGCATTACATATTTGAAAACTGCTCATTAATTTTTTTTTTGAAAAATTATAGTTTATGTATTTGCAGAATACCTATGAATTGGAGTTTTTAAATTTTTTTTTGAAAAATGTTTTCAAAAAGTTAAAAAAAAAACTTTTTTTTCTCAAAAACCGATCTCTTTCTCATAAATTCAAATTTATCTAAGAAATAAAATGGCGTACTTTTATTTGAGCTCAAATTTGTTCAAGTATTTATTTCAGTATTTTGAATTATTTTTCTTAGATTAAGCCGATTTAATCTTTTGTTTTTAAGCTTATACTATTACATATTTAAGATTGTAATACCATTTTTTTAGAATAAAATTAAAGACACTTTGTATATATAAAAAATAAAGTAAAAAACGATTTAAAAAAAATATATTTAGATTTTTAATAGAAATCTTTAGCATACGATACATGAGAGCAAGTTCGTACCATCCAACCGTGCATTTTATTTTGTTTTTTTCGTCTCTTTTTGTTTTTTCGTCTTTTTGTTTTTTTTTTTTGTTAATTTTGTCTATTTTTTTTGTTTTTTATTTTTTTTTTTGTTGCTGCGTCGCCATATTTCGAATGGGGGTAAACTGCTGTACAGAATTTTTAAATTTCACTTCATTAGCATTTTGAGATTTTTAAAACTGTGAATCTTTGCGATAAATTTTGGATCTTTCACAGGCTGTTATCGAAATGTTGCCTAAAAAAGATCTCAATGGAATTGCTTTCCTTATCTAGTATTTTCTTTAATTGAATTTTAATTTGAATTATCTAAATATTTTTTTTTAAATTAACAGACTGCAGCCCTTCGCACAAAAGTGTAAGTGAAATTGTAAACTATGGAAGCCATGTAAGAGCTTTAAAGATGGCCAGTTTTTTCAAGCCAATGTAATTAGAGTGAGAGTGAGAGTGAGAGTGAGAGTGAAAGGGAGAACTACTGTTTCCCTGTAGTCAGTGTAATCAATTTATTTAAAACAATTCTTCAATTTATGGAGTCTCATTTCTTGTTTTCTTACTATTACCTACTTACATGCAAAAATGGTACAAAAAAAAAATAGAATTCGATATTTTAAATGTCACCCTAAGACAAGTTCGGGTGGTCCAGTCGTATATTTACTTTTTTTTTTCAATCTTATTACAGGATTTCCAGAGTTGGCAGGATTTTTAGCAGTATTTTTTCATAAAAATAATTTTTTGTAGTCAACAAAAATTCTTATTGGTAACACTGCATGTATACTGATCATTTTTCTTGGACAATGTATAGGTGGTTTCACAGCATATTTGCTGGTGAAACTACTTGTACCGAAAATAAATCTGGTGTGATTTTTGAGCAATTCAAAATTCTTGTTTTAAAATTCTGTTTTTCCCAATTACGATTTTTTTCACAATTTTGTCTTGTTTTACTAAATGTTTTTATTTACATAATTTTTGATTGTCTCGAAACTTTATATAAGCCATTCAACCACCCACAGATAAGCATAAAGCTTCGTGGGTAGCACAATTATTGTCAAAATCTTTAAAATGAATAAAAATCTTATAAATCTAAAAAAAAAAAAATCTAATCTAATTATAATCTAATCTAATTAGAATCTAGTAAAAATGTAATCTTTATAATCTAATGCAATCTCATTAGAATCTAATCTAATAAGAATCTAGTCTAATTAGAATATAATTTAATTAGAATCTAATAATAAAATCTAATTAGAATATAATCTAATTGGAATCTAAAATCTAATTAGAATATAATATAAAAATCTAATAAGAATATAATCGAATTAGAATGTAATCTAATTAGAATACAATTCCAATTAGATTATATTCTTATTAGATTACATTTTAATTAGACTAGATTCTGATTAGACCGGATTCCAATTAGATTATATTCTTATTAGATTAGATTATATTCTAATTAGATTATATTCTTATTAGATTTTTATATTATATTCTAATTAGATTTTAGATTCCAATTAGAATTGTATTCTAATTAGATTACATTCTAATTAGATTATATTCTTATTAGATTTTTATATTATATTCTAATTAGATTTTAGATTCCAAATAATTGTATTCTAATTATATTCTAATTAAATACTGATTAGATTATATTCTAAATAGATTAAATTCCAATTAGATTATATTCTTATTAGATTACATTTTAATTAGACTAGATTCTGATTAGACTGGATTCCAATTAGATTATATTCTTATTAGATGTTTATATTATATTCTAATTAGATTTTAAATTCCAATTAGATTATATTCTAATTAGATTGTATTATTAGATTCTAATTAGATTATATTCTAATTAGACTAGATTCTTATTAGATTAGATTCTAATGAGATTGCATTAGATTATAAAGATTACATTTTAACTAGATTCTAATTAGATTAGATTATAATTAGATTAGATTTTTTTTTTTTTTTTTAGGTTTATAAGATTTGTATTCATTTTAAAGATTTTTACAATAATTGTGCTACCCACGAAGCTTTATGCTTATCTGTGGGTGGTTGAATTTAAAAATATTACTTGAATTGATTTGAATCTTAAAAATTATTTACAGGTATAATTTCAATAATGTGCTAATTTTGCAAGTTTCAAAATTAAATATTGAATGCATTTTTTTAAAATTTAAATAAGTAGGTTAAAAAAAAAAAAAAATTATTTTGATTAATTTTTGGAATTCAGTTCAAAAAGAAAAGCTTCATACATTTCTTACGTTTTTTGTAGTTCGGAATATTTTTCAATTTTGCTGGAATCAGATTCATTATTGATGGTATAGTGTAGCTCAATTGTCTTCTGCCATATTTGTTGTACACAGCCGGAATTTCAAAGTGACCTTGCGCTCGTCTTCTGGTATTGATGTTGTGCGAAATATGTTGCTGGAATCTTTGATCATCATAGTATTCAAGAACTGCTGTCATCTTAAATATGTTGTCAATACTCAGACACTTGAAATGGTGATGGTTTTTATTAATTGTTTTTATTATTCTACGCTGTAGATTAACAAGGTTATTCGTATGTGTTTTTTAAGCGTTTCCCCATGCTAGTACGCCATATCTTAATCGGGATTCAACTAACGAAAAGTATACTTGTTTTTGGACATCTTTTGTTGAATATCTTTTCAGGTAAAAAAGAGCAAACATTGCACTTCTCATATTAAGTCTTATGTTGTTAATATGTTCGCGCCATAGGAAGTGATCATCTATTGTGACTCCGAGATATTTGATTGATTTAACTACTTCAATTGCATTATTTTTTTGCGAAGTCGGACATTTTGAATTTTGATAGTAGATACTTATGCTCTCCTCCTTCTGACTTGGTGTACGAATATGCATCAACTTCGTTTTAGTAGCATTAACGACCAATCCAAAATCGTGACACCATCTGGAAACCTCATCAAACTCCTGTTGCATAATAACTATAGCTGTTTTCAGACATTTGTGCATTACGACTATTGCTATGTCATCTGCGTATGCAAACACTGTGCTGTTCTTAAAGACATGAAGCAGAGCATTCGTAAAAAGAATGAAGAGAACTGGGCCAAGTTTTGATCTTTGTGGTACACCATGAGTACATATTCTTTCTTGACTGCAAGAACCTGACACTTTAACTTTAAAAGTTCTGTCGATCAGGTAGCTCTCCATCCATTTACACAGTGTTCCTCTTATGCCAATTTTGTAAAGGACATCAAGCAGTTTTTTAAGCCTATCGGCTTTGTCAACATTTTGCCAAAATGTTCATTTAATATCAGAAAATATAAATAAAAAAAATTATCTCGAGTTATTTTTCAACAATACTGTATATTTAAATAGATTCCTAGTTTCGACACATTACATGCTGTTCACTGTATTTTGTTTGACTTCCAGAAATAAATTACATGAGGGTATAGGTACCTAAATGTACTAACTGTCTAAATTGTGACTCCTTTCCAAAATGCATGTATTGCTTTCAAAAAAAGCGCCCCTAAGTGGATCACAATTTACACGCATAATTAGTTAAACATGTATTTGCCCTAATTTGAAGAAAATTACCACCCATAACTTCACACGAGGGTATAATATCCACATGTCTATCTCCTATTCTTGTGTTTTTATTGTCTCTAAAAATAAATCATGAAATAGGACGACAATTCCAATATTCAGACACACAAATGGGCTCTTAATTTACCTCACAAAATAAGATCGCGCGCCGATTGTCGTTGTCGTAATAAAAAACAAAAAAGTATTTTTAAATTCACTTTTATTTTTGACAATTTGTTGTCTTGTCTTTGATATATGTACGAGTATAGTATAAGAGGGAGTGCCGACTCTAAAATATTTATAAAAGTACCTTTCATTCTGATTTGGGATAAAATCGAATACTAGCACTCCCTGATTTGAGATGTAAAATGATGTATATGATTCCGATAATAATTTTATTGATCAGAGAAGTTTTAGTTATAAAAAGTAGTGTATTGATTTCTAACCCAGATTTTGGGTTAGTTTTTTGTGGATCTAAATTTGAATGTCAACCTACGATCTCTGATGGTCATTTTATAAATTAGAGTCTTTGATCACGTTTGTCCAGTGAGTTGTTATACATTAGCAACTTTCGTAAAGGTTTAAAATAAATTCAGGTGTGAAAGGTGGGAAACCAAAATTCAAATCTAGGTAGTTAATTGTTTGTTAGTTTGAACGTAAAATTATCTTATCGATGATAATGAAGTTGCAAGATCGAAAATACAGATCAATTACCTCAATGCCTTTGGGGCAGTAATTAAATTGTATTTATTTAGGCCTTAGACATTTTGGGATTTTATATTGTAGGTGGGATTTCTATAGATAACTATTTCGCACGATATGTCCTATTAAAAGTGTAACGACTATTAATATTTCATGGTCACTGAATATAGGTAATTTTTTTTTGTTAAAAACTGTAATTGAGGTATTTACAAAAAAAATAAGTGATTTTGTTACTGGGGCAATAAATGAGTTGCGAAATATGTATGATAAGTTGTTGTAAGTCAAGCGATTGATAGTTTTTTTCTTTCAAATTTTATAGCCTCTCTCATTTAATTGGGTACCTATAAGCAATACATAGGTACTTTATTGTGTTTTGGTTTGTCATCAGGATTATTTTAACGGCCATTAAACACTTTATTTGATATATCATATGGTCTTGTAAAATAAATTTTGTTTAAGGTAAAAAATACACGTGTAATAAAAAAAAAACACGACTGAGTTGCATGTACTAACGCTATATATTACAGTTCAAGTGGTTTAGAATTTTAAAGATGTACAGACCTATTAATAAAAAAATGCTTATTCCACCTCTAATCCATGACTTTAATAAACGAATTTAAATAGAAGTTAAACTGCCGATTAAAATTTTCAATTATTTTGCATTTGGAAAAAAATAGAACTCGAGATTTTAATCAAACTTGACATTACGATGATAGAGAACACCAAAAAGTGGGTCCCGCAATTCCGTCTGTCTGTCTGTCTGTAAAACGCTCTACAGCCTACAGCTGAAGCGATTTTCTTCAAACTTTGTATTTCTGCGTTTTAGGTGATAATAGATTTTTGAATCGTTTTTAGGGCGATTTTGATAAAAAATTGTGTGCCTGTTTTCGGTATACTCTACATTTTGGTAAATTTTTTTTTTGATATTTTGTTAATAATGGTACCTGCCGTACAACCATTTTTTTGATTTTGAACTTTTTCATAAACGGTTCGACGGATTTCGATCAAAATTTTTACATAGGAGGTCTTTCAAATTATAAATAATACTGCATAGGCAAATTTTCGAAAAATATTTTTTTGGATTTTTGAAAAAAAAATAATTTTTTTTTTGAAAATTCAATACTTCGAAAACGGGAGTATAAATAAATGAAAAAGTAATTCATTAAATTAAATAAAAAAGTAAATAAAAGTTAAAAAAAAAAAAAAAATTACAAACATTTAGTATATAGTAAAAAATGACTTTGAAAACATATTTAGATTTTGAATAGAAACTTTTTGCAGTTTTTTTTCTCAACAATTTTTTAGTATGTTAATTTTATGTATTTAATAATACAATTTTAAAACTGAATTAAAAATAAATCGTCACCCCATTTTTGAAATATTGAATTTTGAAAAAAAAAAACATTTTTTTTCAAAAATAAAAAAGAAATATTTTTAAAAAATTTTGATATGCAATATTATTTAAATTCAATCGAACTGTTACATAAGTGTTGATAGAAATCCGTTGAGCCGTTTATGAGAAAGTCCAAAATCAAAAAAATGGTTGTATAGCAAGTACCGTTAATAACAAAATATGTATGTAAAAAATTACAAAAAAAATGTAGACTATAACGTTAGTAGTTCACATATATTGTTTTATCAAAATCGTTAGAACCGTTTTCGAGATAATTAAGATGGTTGAAAAAATTGTATGGCAGATACCGTTAAATCTATTTTAGACAATCACCTAAATTATTTAAATACCAAGTTTGAAAAAAATCGCTTCAGTGGTTTAGGTTATAAGCGTTGTACAGACAGACGGAATTGTGGGAATGTGTTCCCCATCATCATATTAAATATTAATTTAAATGTATTTTACTTTTTATAAACAATATATAAAATAAATAAATAAAAAAAATACAAAAAAATTTCCTTGTCCCAATAATTTTGCACAAGACTGTACATCTTCGCGAATTCGTACTTAAAATCTACAATTCTAAATGTTATTCTAGTTCGGAATTATAATAAAGGCTAAACAGCCAAACAGGAACGATTGCTATTAAATGTGACGGCTCTTATAATTGTCATTTGTTATTCCAGCTCATTTTTGATTTTAAAATATTTCAAAGAAGTATATAAAATGGTAAAATACTCGCTTTTATATAATAGAAGAAAGCCAGAAAAGCTAAAAAGAATACTTTCTGTTTCATTCGAAACTTTCATAAGCATAAAATAAAATTTCCATCCAAATGTTCTTTTCTTATATGGAAGCTTTAAAACTGTCTCTTCACTCAAATTCAATTGATCCCCAGTGATACATTAAATAAATCGAACAATAATTTTCTTTTTCGTGCAATTAAATTAAATTTAATTGAATTTAATTAACATGATTTAATTAGACAGCCATCAAATGAGCTTTAATTATCTAAAATAACGGCTTCTTCTTTTCCTAATCCAACTCTTTTTTTGTTTTGTTTTGTTTTTGTTTTAAGCTGAATATTTAATCGGTAATAAATCGGCCAATTTATTGATATAAAACCTATTGAAATCTTATTTATAGCGTGTTTCCCACAGCAAGCATAGATAACTCCCTGCGCCCGGCCAGCCAACAATCTATACTGACAATCTTAACGCCCATAGAATTGATTATCCTAAATTCGAACCAATTTAAACTTTCCACCATAAATAAATAAATTCTTGTGCTTTCCTCTTTTCCTTTGAAGACTGGTAGAAGATACAAAGCCATCCGAGATACTCTTACTCTCTATTGAGATGCCACAGTCTTGGATGAATTTTAATGGCATTCAATAATACTTTATCATCACCATCAAGTTGCGTTAGGCTTTCAACAGGGCAGGCATAGGTTTTTGTTTATCATAAATCATAGCCACAGGTCGTCAAATAAAGTTGTTCCTCACGGCATTCAATTATGCTGATGCCCTTTGTCACTGCATATCGTGGCGGAAATACAAGGGAACCATTGGATATAGGAGGAGCTCGCTCGTTTAATGAATATGAAAAAAAAAAACAAGAAAATGTGTAACGTATACTTTCCAAATGTCCAGAGATACTTTTTTGTTGTGACAGGCAATTGTTCTAGATCTGGGAGTGCCACTGCATTCGATAGCAATGCACCTCTATAGAAAAAAATGTAAATATAAGCATTTTTCCAATTCTCTAGCACTCGAATGACACATAAAGGTGAGACGAGAGGGAGAGACAGAGAGAAGGCTGAAATTCAACAATGCCGATGAGAGAAAACTTGGACTTCCCGACTTGGCACTGGTAGGCATTTAATTTCCGGATGTTATGAGTCGTCTTGTGTATGTATTTGGTTTGGGCGCCAAAACAAAAATTGCTTTCGGTGCTATAATAAAATATAAGTCTTTGTTTTCTTATTGAAAACGGAAACTTTTCCACATTATTCCGCGAAATAATTATAGAAAGAAGTTTATGTCTTTTTGGAAACACATTTTTGTATCTTTTTTTTGCTTTTTTAAGTTTCTGAATTAAAAAAAGAAATACTGATGTGTGTGCATGCATTCGTGGGGTTATGGCTTCCCCTAACATGGTGCTAGAGAAGAAAGAATTACTGATGTGCCTTAGTCTGAAAGGAAAAATAGAGACAAGCAAAGGATTCCACATTCGTGTTGTGCGGTTAAAGAACGAATATCTGTATTTCACAGTGGGTCCTATCGGGAATCTCCCACTGAATTTCGTTTCCCACGAAATATTTTATTCCCTCGAAATTTTAACTGCGATCGTGAATCTCCCACGGAATAAATTTCCCTGGACAAAAAATTCTATGAAATGACAGCAAAATTCCCTGGGAAAGCTTATTCCCGATACCAAAAAATTCTGAGGGAAACTATTGAGCATCATTCACGTTCCCAAAATTCGAATTGGATAAAAATTTCCAGGGAAATTTTTATTCACGATAACCCCCAGTGTGACCGAATTGGAAGCTTCTATTTAAAAAAAAAATAGTGAAGCTGCATACTTAACATCAAATATTCGCTGTGTGTTCAGTATTTTAGTTGTCCGGATGCCGTAAGATTGGCGGTACTAAAACGAACTCTTGAGTTTGACAGAAACTAGCTAAAATATGAAGTCACTTTCACAAGAAATAAAATAAAATTAAATCGATTTTAAATGAAAGTCGGTTTCTACAATTAAATTTTATTGATATATGATTTTTCTTCAAAGTTAAAACGACGTGAATGCATTTAGATAAAGTTTCAATTCTTTATGCATAAATGTACATTTCATTATGTATGTGACTGATGAATCTCGAGAGAAAATGAATGATGAAAGGGAATTTTTTTCAGTTCATTTTAATGAAAACGAAAGTGACAAGTTATTATTATTCTTTAAAATATAGTCACTTATTTGTTTTCAAACTTTATTATTATTGTTGTTTAATTACGATGTCTTTTTGTGAAGTTTGAACAGGGGTAAATGGATGTTTTTACAGACCGCCATTCATAGCATAGGAATCATCTTAAGCATTGTCTTTTGTATAGATTTGGTAAAGTTCACCAAACTGCACCCTTTACTAGGTAACAACATAATACAGAACTATTTTGACCAGAAGTAGGTGTAAAAATATATCATCGCCAACGGCGTATTTTCTAAAGAATTCACATTTCAAAGTAGGACGATGATGTTTCTTTCCAATTTAAGTGAATAAAAGTTACCGGGGGAAGTTAATATTAAGGTTTTTTGTAAGGACCAGACTATAGAAATTAATTTTAATAACAGTTGTTTGCCATTAAAAGTATGAAATATTCCTTCCCTTCTGATCCTGCGGGGCCACATTAATAATTCCAAAAATGACATCGTTTGGTATTTTTGAAATTCAACAACAGAAAATACATTTATCACATTTAAAATATATGACTTTACTTTGGCCGTCTCGTCATCAATATTAACTATAAAAAGCAGCGGGGCTAGATGACTACCTTGCGGTATGCCTAAGACCTATGTTATATTCTATAACGATTACTAAAAATCTTCTATTACTAATAGTCTTCTCGTTTCTTCGACGACTCATCTCTTCTGTGGAGTCCTGTTTCTAAAGGACTTCCATAACTTTTCTGACCCGACGATTTAGGAGAATATTGTTTTTTTAGCAGAATGTTGCCGATTTAATATTTCAACTTCTAATTTGGCGAAACTATTTTCTGGGTTCAAAACGATTGTTTCTAAATAATTAAGTATTTGCAGCTTGAGTTTGTGTTGATGTCCCTTATTCAATCTTCAAGGAGTTTGGTAGCAAATCGGACCGAGATGCAGCAACCGAATTTCTGCTTGGGTTCAGCCACTTTTTTGAATTTCCAGAGGAGATAACAAAGGTGCTTTTTGATTTGCGAGCTTCTATTTCCCTGCCGTTAACACATTTTTATTGAGAGATACCATCGCGTCGGTCATAGTCTATGTTTCTACGACTTATAGAATGTAGATTGTGGCATGTTTCCAGTTGTTTAAGAAAATACAATAGATTACACACAGAAATACTAGGTGTGTTCCCGTACTTCTAAATACTGCAAAAATCTACGAAAAACTATCAAATCCTCTTTCTGCTCACCAAATGTTCGTATATTTTCACAGAAGAGAGCCCTCACGAGAAAGTAATACATTTCCCCAGGCTGCAAATTTTAGCCCAAGAAATTTCTTTGGACAAAATTATGAAGAATGTCAAATAAAATAAAATGCACGACTGGATCGTTCGTACTTGCTCTTATATTCGATCACATTGTATACACACAGTAGAAACGTCTAAAAATAAAATAAATATTGAATTTTCAAAAATAAACATTTATTTTAAAAAATCCAATATTTTTCGAAAATTTTGGTATGCAATATTGTCATGTATTTGAAGATAATCCTACATAAATTTATTTCCCATAAATAAAAAAGTTTGTATGGCAGGTACCGTTAATAACAAAATAAGTAAAAAAAAATAGACCAAAATGTAGACTCTGCTCAAAGTAGTCTACACAGTTTTTTTTATAAAAATTGTTAGAGCCGTTTTCGAGATAATTAAGATAGTAGAAAAAATTTTATGACAATTTAACGTTTAATTATGTGTATTATCCATTAATTTCTACCTTTATTATTAATCCCGTTTTACTAATTTTTGCGTACGTCACTGAATACTAAATACAATGTAGGCTCCCCTACATTTATATATACATATGTCTTTAAAAATCACATGAATAGTACTACCATTTTTGTGGCTAAAAACCACTTCAAAAATCTATTTGAGGCAATCGCCTAAAATGCTTAAGTACCAAGTTTGAAGAAAATTGCTTCAGCCGTTTAGGCTGTAGATCGTTCTGCGGACAGATAGACAGACGGAATTGCGGGACCCACTTTTTTGGTGTTCTCTATCATCCTAATGTCAAGTTTAATTAAAATCTCGAGTTCGATTTTTTTTTCCAAATGCAAAACTTGCCCTATAGTGCCTACATTACAAAACTTTTTAATAGATTTTCTTGCACTTGCTTTAACCTCATAGAATCGACTACATGTTCAATTTGTTTGTGCAAAACTGAGATTCTGTGAATGTTTGTGCTGAGATCATAGCTAATTTTTCAATTGAAAACAAACCGAAAGTGTTGGTCTCCTTCTTCAAAATCCAAATTTGAACAATTTCCAACCATTCCAACTGATTTCTCTAGACCTTGCCTGAAAATAATACTAACTTTTTAGTGAAAAACTTTTTTTAAATAAGTTTAGTGGACAAAACGTAACTAGGTAACTTCGTATCTTTTGTGGTATCCTTCGGCATGACAAATACGAATTACTTAGAAACTGTCAACAATTAAGTCAATATTGATACAAAGTGGCTATCATTTTTGCCCTTCAATACCGCTTGACCGGTTGGACGGATATTAATAAAATATGACACACAAATCGATTGTATTATAGAATATGTAATAGAATACTATTTATAGTTTCAAGACGTTCCTGGAAGCTTGAAGAAACGGTGGGGTAATAGCTAGTGTCCTTGCCAAAATTGTTTAAAATATCTTCCTTTTTGTTACTGTATATCTTACACTGTCTCATATAATCGAAAGAGGTAGCCATGTTTGGACATCATGACAATATTGACTTCCATTTTATTTTCTAATGCGACATCTACATGTTCAAAGCATTCCAATATGTTAAACTTGAAAGTCTAAAATATTTAATTTGATAGTGTTTAATGTTAGTCAATTTAATCACACTTTGATCTAATTTGCTTGCTTGCACTCTAAGTGAATTCTAATTAATATCACTACGAGAATGGCATAATATGGCGAAACAACAGCACTCGACAAGTTGGTCGATGTCATTGTCACACTAATGGACGACAAGTGACATTACCAAGACAAGACATCCGACCAAGGCCAACAATGTGAATGTGAACATTTTAAAATGCCTTTTGTACCGAGGGAGTTCCGCGAAAAATAGTTTGGCAAAGCCATCACACCAAAAGAAAGGTACATATGGAATCTAGACTAGCTTGACTATATAGTATGTAATGAAAAAAAAGCGAAAGTTATTCTGAGTTTTACAGCCAAGTTATAGGTAGTTGGCGCTCGACTCCTATGCAAATTGTGATCACTTTTTGTTTAGTGTTATTAAGTATTTTTTTTTTATTTTATTCTTTTTGGCGGCTTGGTGGCGCTCGTTTGTTGGTGGCGGATATACCACATTCCAAGGAGTTACACTTGTCTGACATTTGAAAATTGCTTAGATACGTAATTGAATTGACACAACAATTGGCCATTGTTTGCGCACAGTTAGTATAGGCATAGTAGTTGGTAATACGAATCTTGCTAGGATGTGGGTTTTTGTTGTTGGCAGGTACGTTTATAGTTCTCTGCGAGAGATGAAGTCGAAAATGAATTAGTTTTGGACCAGTTGTGTTTTCGTTTTCAAATAAGTTTGCATAGAGAAACGCGAAAGTTCAATTCGAGTACATACTAGTGATTTATTGAAGTATACACATTGCAATCAAGTGTATCAGGGGAATTGTTAAGTTGGCAAAGAATTTTGACTATGAGTGACAGGCATATTGGAATTTGCGTATTTCATTTAATCATGAAATGTTTAATCAAGATATTGATAATGATTCCATCTGAATTAAAAGAATTAAAAAAAATTGAAAGCATTTCACGCAGAAATGCCTGTCAAAGGGATTTGTATTGCTTCGTTACTACTATAATGTCACTGGAAATGTCATAGTTCCCTGCTCAATACGGTTACTGTGACTGGTGGGCGATAAAACCACATTTGAACTAGAAACCCGCCTAAGTGGTGGAATGAGCTACAATGCACGAATTGTCTCCTTTTGAAAATTCTTTTAGGCGGAAAGATGGGTGAATTCGACCTTTTAAGCTTATTTCTTTTGGATCTTTTGGAGTCACTGGCTTATCAAAACAAGCTATAAATTAATTAAAGCACTCAAAGCGAATTTTCGAAAAGATATTTGATGTGTTTTTTGCTTTCAAGTTAAGATTCTGCTCGTCGGTTAACCCAGGCATTAAACTTCAGTTCCATTATCCTCTGAGATTCTGGAAGCGAGTTCCGAGAGGATTGATGAGAGTTAATGGATCCCATATGAAAAAGATTTGCTATATTATTATCAAAAAAAAAAAACAACATAAGAAAATAGTTACAGTTTTGCAAACACTGAGTCGAGGATTATTTTCAGTTATGCTTTGGGGTTGTGTATCGCTAAGTGGCCAGGAAAACATTGTCCCAATTAATGGAATAATGAACCAGCATAAATATTTGACTGTCTTTAATGATAATGCATTTCCAGCTGGCGCCAAACTTATTGGGGTAATAGCTTATTTTTCAGCACGACAATGCCCAATGTCACAAGAGACTTTGCGCCACCGCAAAGTTCCGATTTAAATATTATTGAGAATGTATGGGTGTATGTAAAGGAAAAAAGAAGTTTTTCTTGGTTATACAAATCAGAGAAGTCACGGTTTTCGAAGTAAGAAGACCTTGGGATGAAATTCTTGTAGAAATGCTTCAGGAACTTGTGTAATCTGTGGCAAAATATCTTCAAAAAGTCATACACACTAATTTAATTTCTATTTTGTAAAATTTTGTATGTTATTTAAAAATCTATAATAAATTATCCAATGAAATAGTAGATACTTAAATATTTTTTACTTATTGACCTAATAACAATTTTTCATTTTCAATTTTCTCGAAATATATAAAATGTTTCACTTGTCGAAATAATTATGTCGATCATTGCATAAACAGAGTTACTAAAAGCAGTCGCTAAGTCCCTGGTAGCTTTCGCACTGGTAGATCAGCAGGCATTACACCCCTAGTTGATTTTGTATATAGGTCAAGAGAAAGCGTAACATATAGGCAAATACGAAAGACCCCGATGAAATTAAGGACGTTATAAGCTTTAAACTAATAAAGATCCCTTACCACATTTAGAACGAAAAGATTGCATTTCAGCAATACAAAACTAAACTGGTTATATATTCCAGTTTAACATTAATGACTTGAGAGTGAACTAAAGATTAATTTTCCTCTATTTGAGTAGGTCCATTGCCATTTAGAGCGGAGAAGAATGGACGAACAACCAACCCTACACCAGTGAATCAGCGATAGCAATCTATACTGATGGCTCCAAAATGGACACTGGTGTTGGTGCAGGCTTTTTCGCGGCATCCCTTGAGTTAAACAACTCAATTAGGCTCCCAGATTATAGTAGTGTCTTCCAAGCGGAGGTCCTGACAGTGAAAACAGCTGCTAGACAAGTAACGATGATAGCGCTACCACGGGCTGATATCACCTTTTATGTAGATAGCCAAGTGGAAATAAAAGCGATTTCGGCCACTGTGATAAAATCGAAACTTGTTTCTTGCTGCCGTGAATGATTTGGCTGATTCAGAGGACACAGGTTTATATCGGAAAACAGTGACTACACTCCGGGTAACACAATGGATCTACGTTGATTTAAGTGTGACGATAACGTCATCAATTGTCAGCCCAATTACCTAACCTAACCTAGGTCCATTAAATGTTATTTTGCTGATAAGAGTGACTGTGAACTCTATGGTTCGAATACAAATAATAATAATCTGTGTTACAACACCTGTGTTAGTGTTGATTGATGGATAGATTTTCAACACAAATATCTGGTTATTGAAAAAAAAAATTGTTGAAAATTTCAAATTTCAAAAAACTTTTTTTGTTTGAAGTTTGTTTAACAATTTTGCACTTAACACAAATATCAAAGATAACCCTTCAGTAGGGTTTAATACTCTGCTCCCTATAATTTTTAATCGATTATTGAAAACCTAATCGTGTTGCGACTTTTTTGCATTATAGGTACTATAGGCAATTTTAACACACTTAGAACCCAAATCGAACTTGAGATTTCAATCAAACTTGACTTTGTCAATTTTCTTCAAGCGGTTGTCTTAAATAGATTTTTGAACTGTTTTATTAGCCTCAAAACTAACGGTAACTGCCATATAATTTTTCTACCACCTTAATTATTTCGAAAACGGCTCTAACTATTTCTATAAAAAAGTCTACTATAAGTCTAGTCTACATCTACATTGTGATTAAACATTTTTTTTCATATGTATGTATATTGTTATTAACGGTACCTGCCATACAACAATTTTTCGACGGATTTCGATAAAAAAATTTATATGGAAGCTCTTTCGAATTATACTATACATACCAAATTTTTTGAAAAATGATTTTAGTATTTTAGAAAGAAAATCTTTTTTTTTTTGAAAATTCGACATATTTCGAAAATTGATTATTTTTTTTAGAAAAAATTTTTTTTTTTATTCGATGGAAATCTTCAAAAGACACTCGGTAAAAATCGGTACCGAGTTGTGTGGGACTCTTACCGAACTAAAACCACCGGTGAATCATGACCAATCTATGAAAGATCGACAAATGATTTTACTTTCTTAATTTATGTGTACATACATCGGATTGGGGGAAGTTTAATGTTATAACACTTTCCCATAGCTTTTAGACCATCAGCTAATGAGGCTTGGTTCTTCTTTATCTCCGAACATTGTCTCGTATATTTAAGACGGTCTCCATTTCGGAGTTGGTATGACTTTGCAGTCGCTGATTGCGAGATACAGCGTGTTTTTGAATCACTTCTGTAACCATTTCAATTTGATATAGATCGCTATTTCTTATATACCAAGGGGAATTTATTATTCCACGAAGGACCTTGCTTTGGAATTTTTGGATGGGTTCAGCATTTGTTTTCTTTGTACAGCACCATAGTTGGATACCATATGTCCAAACGGGTTTCAGTACTTGCTTATATAACATTAGTTTGTTCTGGATTAATAGGTCAGAGTTCTTTCTTAGTAACCAGTACTTTTTTCTGTACTTCAAGTTTAGTTCTCCTCGTTTCTTTTTGATGTGCTCTTTCCATTTAAGCTTTGCATCCAAAGTCATTCCAAGGTATTTGGCGGTATTGAAGTAAGGTACTGCTGTACTGTTTATAAATATTGGAACATTGTTTATGTTTTTGTTTGTAAAGTTTATATGCGTCGAATTTGTTTCGTTTAATTTGATACGCCATTTCTGCGTCCAAGCACTAACTTTACCGACAGCATTTTGCAATTTTTGTGTAGCCTTCGTAACGGATTTATCTGGCACCAATAATGCCGTATCGTCAGCAAAGATGGGCATGATAGCGTTGATGTCCACTGGAATATCCCTTGCATAGGCGTCCAGGACGTTCGGCATCTTCAGTGCTTGTTCGGCCACAACGAAATTCAGTAAACCACTTTTTTACCATTGAAATCGATGGTGCAGAGTCCCCATAGTATTTATCAAGCTTAGCCTTGGTCTCGGTAATGGTTTTTTTTTCGCAAGAAATAATGCTTAATAAGCACACGAAATTCACTTTTTTCCATTTTCTGCTCAAATTAGTGAGTAGTCTGATAAAAATAGCTATCAAAGATAAACTAACTGACGCAGCAAGTTTAAATTTTGACAGGAGTCAACTGACAGATGCCTGTTGACAGGAGCAGTGTTGCTGTTTCAGTAAAGAGGTGAGAAATTCAAAAAGGCACGGACTTATTGACCCGCCCTCGTATAACAGATACAGGGTTGGTCCTAAGACACTTCCTTGTGGTACACCGGCTTCAATTTTCTTTAGTTCCGAGTAGTTTTGGTCGTACCGTACTCTAAAGAGTCGGTTCGTGACGTAGGATTTCAGTATTTAGTAGTACTGCCTGGGAAGGTCACTATGCAGTTTGTACTCAAGTCCCAAGTGCCAAAACTTGTCAAAGGCTTGAGCAACATCTAAGTCTATAGCCGAGCATACTTGTTTTTCTTAAAGTGCCTTTTCAACAAACATCCGTAATTCGGTGCACTTGGTCTATCGTGGAATGTTTATTTCTAAATCCAAACTGATAGCACGGAACTAGTCTTCTTTTTTCTAATATTTTGCTAAGCCTTTTGAGTAGCAGTTTTTCAAAAACTTTTGCCATTAGAAAAACAAAAGAAATTTTGTGTATACAACATTTCGTAAAAATCTACTATAAAAATATACTCCATGTGATCGAACATAACATTTGATGAAAATTGGAAAATAAAAAAAAAAGAATTATTTTTGTTGTGAAATCAAATTTGTCTTGTATTTTAATTTTGATCGAACAAAAATTTTAACTAACTGTATTTTAAGTTAATGGCAACTCCAAAAGTTTTGTGGAATTAATTGTGTGCCTCTGACAGAAGGGTTAAACTATTACTTATTGACCATGTAGAAATCAAGCTTTTAGTTTAAAATGCTTAATTAGTTTCCTAATAGACTTAAAAGCCAAATTTTATATAGATTTCTATACTGTCGGCATAAAAATGATTTGATACATATGATAAGATGGCGGCTATTTGTAAATGGCAGTCCATAATTGATCCATGTTGCACAATTGCACATCTTTTATCGTTGCTTCATTCCTTTCCAACAAGTACAAAGAAATCAATTTGATTTTTTCTAAAATGAAATGTTAGATATATAAATTTGATTTATTAATTGATTTAGGTTTTAAGTGTACAAAATATTTCTTACAAAAATCTTTTAAGCTTGGTTTTGCCGTCTGCCCGATTGGCATCTTTCTGAATCTATACTTTCATTAATTATATAAATACTATTTTTTAAGAAAATTTACAATAATATATACTATTTTTTTATTAAAAGGCTTCGTTTATAATTTGGTTTCGATAAGACATCGCGGTTTGATAATAGTTGTAAAGATCAAAGATTATTCGCAATTCCCTTCTTATTTCACGTAGAACAGGACATTTGCCAATAAAATGAATGACGTCCTCCCTTTCTTTGATGTTGCATAAACTACAAAGTATTGGAAGATCATCCCGATGCGGAATATAGTGAAACCTTATCAACTCTCCTCTCATTCTGAAAATAGCTGAAATGAATTCTTGCTTGTTGTCGTAATTAAAAGTAATTTTTGTCACACAAATTATGATTAAGATGGCTGTAGATCGATCTATGTACTGAGGACGAAGCCTAATACACACAGTCTATTCGATATTGTTCGTCTACATTCGCAACAAGATCAAGAAGGCCATATTTGTTGCATTTTCCAGATCGATCCAGCAAACTGAAGTTCATTCTGCAGTAACACCCAAGTTCTTTTAACTTGTTAAACCAACCATTTTGTTTGCGGATGGTTTCTAATGCCACAATCTTGGAAATCCTTTCATCTGGCATTTCAAGCACTTTGTGAATGTAGTCCACATGATACTTCAAAGTTTTAATGAAGAGTGGTGAAAGGCCAGTTTCAAGTGTGATCATGTAGTTGGGGGTGGTATGGGGTAAGGGGAAGCATCTTTTAATGTAGTATCTCAGAATTTTTTCAACAGTTTCATATTTTTGGCATCCCCATACTTGAGCTGCATATAACATGACTGATTCAACCACTGCAATAAACACCTTGTATTTCACATTATGATTTATTAATCTGTTTGAAAAGCAAATGAAATGATAAACGCAGATTCCAAATGAAGACCATCAGCATTGGTGAAATCTATAAGAACCGAACAGGTAACACAACCATCTTAAAATGTTATCTCTGTCTACAATGACAGCTGTGTTTAAGCTGGAATCCGGATTTAAGCGTTGAAAATTAATAAGTTCTTGATGATTGAAGTAATCTTACCGAGTTTTCACTTGCGTGAAAAAATTCCAGCATTGACAAAAGTGTTGAAAACATTTTTTAACAAAAATGGTAGCAACAATTGTAATATTACTTTCGAAAGCTTAGAGTAATTTCATTAACGCCTGATTTATTCGGTTTATGGAAAAAAAGACATCAAAATAATTGACATATTAAAATATAAAAGGGAAATCGGAAAAATCTGCAGATAAATCATAAAAATATTCAAAATCGAAAGAACAGTTGAGTGTATCGGTATCAGACTGCTTACCAAATATTTCTGTTGTTTCCCTAGGTTCCATTCTATTTCCCCTTTAGTTTTCAATCTAATGTCAATGAGTTTCTGCATGATCGCAAATATCGTCGAAAAGTTTACGAAATTCAAGAAATACATTTATTATTATTTTTTTTCGGTATTGTTGAACAATGTCCCCATTATTTCTTTGTAACATGTATTTCATTTAAGGAGCTTTTGAAACGATGTTTCATTATCTTTGTTAATTCGTATATTTTATTACTGGAACACCCTGTATATCAGTATATTTTATTTATCTAGTTAAAAACAATTTCAATCTTTATTAAATAATGTGTTTTTGTTTTTGTTTTATTTTTAGAAACTACATTGCAGCATGTTTTGAAGATCGTAAAACCAAGCAAATGATATGTTTTGATTGATTGCCTATTTTTCTCACTGATCAAACGACGACAACAATTACTCAAGATAAAATGAAGGCGCCAGCAACCGTCACCACCAACAGTACCAACGGAGGAGATGAGTCTTTTTGCAGTAGCAATACAAATTTTCCGTCGGTTCCTGCATCATCCGAAATGAACACCACAATGGATTATACCCAGCAAACCCCTAGCTTTGGTAGCAGCACCAACACCAACAGCAATAGCAACAGCAACAACAACAACGGCAGTGGCCTCCTCCTCCACCAAACAAGTGCCAGTGCCAGTGGCAGTGGAACTGGTGATGGCCCTGGAGTGAGCAGAATAAACGGTGTTAACACAACCAATAATGGCAATGGCGGTGGTGGCTCGTATATAAAAGCCTCACTATCGATGACATCGCTGCCACCCGACGAGCAACAGGAGGGCAGGGAAGTTATTAAGGCTAAGCTGAGGGTTGAGAGACCGTACAATAGTCTAAAGGTAAGCTAGATTCAAAATATAAAAAAAAAAAAATACCCACAAAGTAACCAAAAAAAGAAGAAAATTCAAAGAAGCTAAAAACCAAAGAAAACCACACCTCCCCTCTGATCGATACACTAAATCGCGCACAATTTGCTTAGGTTTCGCTTAAGTTTCTTGAGACTTATTTCTCCACTTAGCTAGGTACTCATGTCTAGAGAAATAGAGTTAGGTTAGGTTAGGTTAGCGTGTTTTATTTTTTGTAGGCGCGAATTTCGTTTTGTATCTTTTGTTTCGGATGATTTCATTAAGATACGGAACACAAGTTGTTGTCGTTCGAAGAGGCCATAACCTTTCTTGAGTTAAGTTAAGCCGCAGGGTATGCCACACAACCACCATAAGCAACAATGATGATTGTTTGTCACTTGAGTTTTTTATAATGCGGAAGCTATATATGAAAGTGATGGCCTATTTCATAAAATAAGATTAAGTTAATGCGAAAAGCTAATAATGATTGATTGTATAACTTCTATGGAACTGGTTATCCCATCACAACATGTCAACTTTATATGGTTCTTAGAATGTCTTTGAGTAGTACATTTATTTTTTTATTCCGTCTATTTATTTGCTAAACCGCATTCCATTTCGAATTAGCATAAATGAACACACTGCGGGTATCTTGATTGTTTTTTTTTTTGTTTAACATTTTTACTTGCGATTATAGGTACTATAAGGCAAGTTATGCATTTGTAAAATAAAATTCTAACGATCAAACATGACATAACGATCATAGAGAAGCCTAAAAAAGTGATCGACAAAAATTGTCTGTCTGTCAGTCTGTCCGTATAACAGGCTGCAGCCTAAACGGCTACCTTCAAATTTGGTATGTGTGATTATTTTGGCATTCCTCAGAGGGATTTTATTTTTAGGACTAAAAATAACGGTACCTGCTATATGACCTTGAAGAAGAACGGCTCCAAAGATTTTGATACAAAATTTTAAGAATTTTTTTTTGTGGTAATAGCTATCATTTGATATGAATCAAGTTTACGGGAAAAGTCTATTAACGGTACTTTTCATATAACGGTTTTTTTAATTTTTTGGCTTTCTCGGTAACTGTACAATTGATTTCTGTCAAATTTTATATCTGAATAGAACTAGGTAGCCAAACTAATTCTGCATATTAAAATTTTAAATAACTTTTTTTTATAATTAAAATTAATTTTTGAAATTTTTTTTTTGAAAAATCAATATTTTTAAAACTAACCAAAAAAAAATAATTTTAAAATTTATAGTTCCATGTATATTAATAAACTCTAAAAGAACTGCATACCAAAATTTCAAAAAAAAATTGTTTTCAAAAAACTAAAAATAAAAAACCGGATTTCATCAAAATCCGTCCTACAATTTTCGAGATACAGTCGAACTTCGATAATTTGCCAAAAAAATAATTCGAGTTATCAAGTAAAACAGAAAATTAATATAAATTACGTAATATAAAAAGTACAGTTTTTTTTTTATAATCTACACGCGCTCAAGGGATTATGAATACCCTTTAAATGTTTCAACACAGCGCGGGCGTGAGGGTGAGTTTAAGGAAGAGAAAGAATGATAGTGAAGATGTGTGGCGCGATATTCGGAGACTGTAGGTGGTTGTTGTCTCAGATTTTATCTCTAGGGATGGCGGCTGAACTAATGCGGAGAAATTTCCGTGTCTTATTTATCTAAGTCCCTTATAATTCTCATTCATTTTTTTATTCTTTGTCATATTTTATCGGTGTACTAGTTTTACTTCACGTTTTTAGTTCTATGCCTAAACAGCATGTAATGAGTAAACCAGCAACTCATTGACATTTATTTTTAGAATTGATTCTTAATAGAAAAATAAGAAGACATAGACTGCGGCAGGGATCGAACCTGTGACCATGAGGTTGACAGGCGAACACACAACTATCGCGCCACGGCCACCCACCGGTTGTGATTACTTAAAATATTCTGTTATACTTGACTGACGTATGGATTTGCCGGAATGTTATATTTAACAGCCATATCCTTCTTTCTTGACCCACTCTCCACCTCTTTTATTAATTTAAATTTATCTTCAAACGATGTTTTTAATGTTCGTTTAACGACATATCCACGTTAGCTTTATTTTTAATAAAAAGTTCACACCGCACTGTTAATATCTACGTCAGTTTCTTTACACTTTTTACTTCGTCGTTTTTTTTTTAATTTCTAAAATAAAACTTTGGATTCGTATTATAATACATACGCATATCAACCTAATAATGCAGGTTCTAACACCGGAACATGATAGATTTTACTCACACTTAACGGAATCACAATTTTCAATACACACATATGTCATAGAACATACAAACACAGTGCCGGCAAAACGCAATGCATTATGAAATGAAGTTGTAAAAATCCACAGAATTTGACAATTTCCCTAAAAAATTCGACATATCGAAGGTGTCGCCAAATAGTATCTTCGAGTTATCGAGACTTTCGACTTATAGAAGTTCGAGTTATCAAACAAAAATTACATGTACACTTCAGGCTTCGCGCTATTGCCAACCAATTTCATTCGAGTTATCAAATATTCGAGTTATCGAAGTTCGACTGTATTTTTTTTTTATAAAATTTTCATTGATCCGTGGCTTCTAATGGTGTTCCTGGTTTTTTCGAGAAGCCGATTAAAGTGATGGTTTTTGCAGTTTTTATAAGCTTGAAAAACGTTTTTTATTTTGCCCACCTATACAACATTCACTTTCATTTAAACATATGAATGTACATATCTATATACCTAGGTTCTCTATATATAGGTAGGTACATATTAGCCTCCTAATTTTGATAATTCAAATCCATTTAAATATACATTTGTCCTATGTAACCATTCCTTGAATCATATGTAATCCTCAATTCATTACATTAAGAATCAAGGTAATCCTATACCTATTTACATCGGCTTTAATCCTGCAAATGATAACTAGACAACCTATACCTACTAACAGCGTCAGTGGTTAGCTACACTATATTTGTTAGTTACAAGAGCAAGTTCTAGTCGTGAATTTTATTTTTATAGATTTTAGTGTTTAATCATAATAAATACGCTGGAGAAGTAGTTCATGTTGGATATTTATTACTTAACATTTATTTTGCATTTTTTAATATTATTTAGTTTTTAAGCACGATAGATAAAAAAATTATACTTCAAAAATTAAAAAAAAAAAAAATAAACCTCAATCAAGTGACGGGGAGTGTACTAATAGGTAAGGTCTTTGTGTGGAAATGTTTGATTAATGTTCTGTGATTCACAAGCTTGCCCGATAGCTGCGGGAATAAATGAAATCAATTAAAAGGAAATAGATCATCATTAAAAATTGCGTCCGTTCATTTGATAGAGAAATTGATCTCGCTTGATCAAGCTATATACACACGTTGTCATAAAAAAGGTCTAATTGAATGGTAAACATCTTTTAGTAAATATAATGTATGATGTGTTTAGTAGAGTTTAGGAAGCAATAATAAAATTTTACATGAAACATGAGATTTAATTAAAAAGTTCTTTGTTAATTTTAAATAAAAAATTTATTGTTTTTTTTTTTAAGAGTGAGCTTGTAGTTTTTTTATGGAACTAACTCCAAAAGTTGAACTGAACAATTGGACTGGATTTGATTAGATTACTTAAATAGAGTTGTTTAAATTTTATTAAGTTTTATTTATGACTTTTATGGTACCTTGTGTTTGACTGGTGTCATAAAACGTGCCCACTGCTAGTTGCCGTTGGGTTGTGCATACATGTCGGACATAATGTTAAGTTCATGTCTGTTTGGTTAAATAAGACTGGTAATGGCTATTTTTCAAGCTGGTACTCGACTTTAGTCTAATAAACAAGCAAATTTTTAAGCTGAATAAAGATTTTGTTGTTAATTAATATTTCAGTCCAAGAAGCCCTCAGTCCAACAGTACGGTTCTGTAAATTTAAGACAATTATTTAAAACTTTTATTTAGTCTTTTAAATTTGTACTAAAAACTATAATTAAATTTAAAATCGAGATATCTCGGTTTTAATTTTTTTTAATGTCGCACTAGTACAAAGAATAATCGCCCAAAACATTATAGACTACTTTTATCATTTAAAATGCCTAAGACTTCATTTAAAGTCTGGAAATGCTTCTTCCCCAATATGCACTTCTAATCGTGCGTCGCTAGGATAGGGCAAGTTCCTACAAAATGAAATATATTTGCCGTCACCCTGAAGTTTTAAAAAGTACACTCCACCACATATTCTTCGGATCCAACCGGTCGGTGGCTTAAGCTAAGTAGATCTCATCTGGGTCTGAAAATATTAGAAATTGTATTTATAGTACATCGATCATCAAAGTAGTTGTTGGCGCCGAGGTTGTAACGGAGGAGCTTGTACATAATTCGCGTCTCATTTCGTGTTAACGCATGATTGACAGCCATGATTGACAGTTTTAATTGACAATCATGATTGACAGTCACGATTGACAGTCATGCTTGACAAATAAAATTGACAGTCATGATTGTCAGAAAAATCACAGTGACTGACATCCTTTTTTTTCACCACCTCGTAAAGATAAGACTAATTCTTTGACGAACCTATAGGTACCTACTCTCGTAAAGCCCACACAATTTCGTGGTAGCATACTCAAGTTGTTGTTTCATTTAAAAACATTCAATCACACTCCCCGAAATAGGTATGTCAGAATTTGTCAGTGTACCTATTCTATTTGCATTTTGTTTTTAATTTTTTAAACATTTTTTAAATTCTTAAGATCAAACAAATATATAATTAAAACTTTCAACTTAATAACTTCCCAAGAAGAATGTTACCTAGTTACTATCAAGTTCTAATTGTCAACCAAAAAAAAAAGGTGAACCCACTTGTTTTTTTTGTGAAATTTTAGATGTATTCTTTCTTCTTTCTTTGCTAACTTCACATTAGTTGAGCTTTAAAAGAATGCAACACTTTAGTATTTTCTGATTCTTAGTCTAACTATTCAACTTTAGCCCCAAAAATACAATTTTTTCTACCAATTTAATGATCTCGAAAACAGCTCTAACGATATTTATAAAAGTGTGTGCACTGCATTAGGTAAAGTCTACATTTTTCTGAATTTTTTCTTTACATACAAACATTTCTTTGATTGACAACTTTCTCATAAACGGATTTCGATGGACAATTTTATATAGGGGTTTCTTCGAATTATAAATAATACTGCATACCAAAATTTTCGAATACATAATATTTTTTTTTCAATATTCGAAATGGGCAGATGATTTTTTTTAAATTTTGTTTTTGAGTTTCTATATAAAAATTTTAGTAAAAAACTATTAAAAATTTATTAAGTCGTTTCAATTAAGAATCTCTTCGAACATAAGAGTTAGTCGTGCATTTTATTTATTTCGTTTAAGTAGGAATTAAAATTTTAGATAAGGTTCAGTTTTGAAATTATTTGATGATTAGGAAGATTCATCCAAATTGCTGCAAACGACCATCAACAGGCAATTTCTTTGTTTTTGTTTTGTCAATCAATCAAAGTTAAAGATTCCTTTTGAAAAAAATTGTATTCAGTTTTGAAAAAAAAATTCTTACTAATATCTGTAGATAACGGTAGATATCAACGTTTTACAAAATTAACTAAAGTTACCTAAGGCATGTTGTAGGTACTCGTACCTTCCTTCCTAATCATCAAAAAAAATCAAAACCGAACCAAATCTATAATTCTAATGCCTACCTACTTAACCAAAATAAACAACAAGTATTAAACAAATATATACATACACATTTCTACTTTTATGTTTTGTCATTTTCAAAAATTACAATCTTATCCATCGATCTACCTAACCCTCGCAATAAATTACCTAAGTACATACATATGTACCGTGTACAATGTATATACATACATAGATACCAAATAAATCCACTTTGCTGTGAATATTCTCTCTTTGCATACAAGTCTTAGAAAAAATAATTTTTTTTTATAAAATTGTCAGTTTTTATTTGTTTTCACATACATATACATACATAATTCTAGATAAATGTAAACTTTATATTGGTTGCATAATTTCGTATTCAAACTAATTTACAGACATCAAATTCAAACGAAATGAATAACGGTTTTTATTTTAAATTATTTAAATTCACAACAGAAAAAACGAAACACGGACCGCGACACATGGCGCCACTCATGGGGCAGTGGCCACAGCCATAGCTCATGCAGTCTGCACAGCAATGCAACAACTGGCGGTATAATCGGTTTGGTTTCGGGCAAGGATGAGTTCTGGGCTGCGCTACAAACAAACTACAATTATATTATGGACACAAACCTCTTAGATACTTGCAAAGAAGCTCGTTGTGAAATTGAAGGCGCTGCATTCGTTACAGAGAATGCTACTGAGAGTTCTTTAAAGGTTTGTGAATTAATTATTACACTATTTCAAAATAAGAAAAAAAAATAATTAACATTGCATTGCATACATTTAGATGTTGGACACATCACGCAGTGAAGGTTCCTCGGAAGACCCAAAGGAGTTGAGAAAATGGTTACGTGAAATGGAAAGCAAATTAGAGGAAGCTCCCTCCCTATCAGAAGCAACACAATTTAGCATTGCAGAATTGCAGAGACGTTTGGATGAACACTCGGTATGTTGAACTAGTTTTGGTATTTTTTTGTTGTTGTTGTTTATTGATTTTCATGTTGAGCTATAATTAAATTTAATATCTCGACCTATCAATAAAGCTTTAGTCAGTAGAGCAACTACCTACCCGAAGACTATCTCTAGTTCGTGGTTAATGGATTAATTTCGCCTGTACACCAATGATAGAAGTCTGGTTTGGTCGGCTTCTGGTGCCGGCTCCTTCAATAGTATTTAGTCAAATTACTAGAAATTATTGCGATATGGCTATTTTGTATGGAATTTGTTTGATTTTGAACTCTTGTCGTTATGCTTGTTTAGCGAATTATACATAGTTTTTTTTTTAAGTGCAAGCATTTCAAATCACTCCAGAAATACTTGAATGTTGATTTTTATGTCTCTTTTGGCAAAGTTAATGACTTTATTAAAGTTGGTGTGTTTTTTTTCTTCTGTTTTTGTTTTTAGTTTTGCAGGTTGGATTTAATCAATCATTTTAATTACCACAAAATGTACAGTGCCTCCAAGGGGCAATGGAATGATTTATGTATTTGCAAAGGAATTCTTGCATTTCACTTGTAGTTCGGTGCATTCCAATGGATTGCAAGTTAGAGAGTTAAGCTAAAAGGCGATAATTAGGTTTTTACTTTGGAGCCGATAAAGTTAGATTGATTTTACTGAAATGACGTATATTATGGGGGAATGACAGGTATTTCAAAGGACCGATTTAGTGGTGTTAAAGTCTTTGATTTGATTGAAACAAAACATGATATAATTGCGTTTGTTAGGAAGATTATTGTTGCGATAGTCGATGTTTTAAATGACGTTTGATTTGTGATCTGATAAGTATCTAGGAAAATTTTCCCACAATGTCGAAAAAAAATCGTTATTGTTATTGGTTTTTTTTTCACAATTGGGAAAAAAAGATATTACATCCAAAAGTTAATATTCCAATTTTAATTTAAAAAAAAAATATTCTGAGTTACCAATGACGTTGTTGCGTTTAGTTATTCCTAGCGCAAGGCAATTTCATTCGTAAACAATCGATAATAAAAGATATCAATTATCAATCGTTTATTTTAAAATTGAAGAATATTTGCCCAACAAAATGACAAAAAACAATTTCTATTGGTGTTTTGCCATTGGTAAATTCAGAATTTGATGAGGAATTTGGTCTTCTTCGTGGCGATTGAGACGATATTTTAATTAAATTTTCTTTGGCTATGGTATGAGCGTATATTTGTTTCTGTGAAACTAATAGTTGTTAAAGTGAATGCTTCCAATTGTATTAGGGCTTAGTTTTGTTAGTCAAAGAGGGTTAGATTCACCGAAAAACACAGATATGAGAATTTGATTCAGAATTAAAACAAAAAATAATAATTTTTGTTGCCCATGGAAGGGTTTAATTATAGAAATCCGTGTTTTGGCAGATTTGTATAAAAAAGAATTAAATTCTTGTACCAATGGAAAACCATATACGTAATATTTTTGGGAGTTTTGTGATTTTGGAATTTCGACTTTGAGTTCGCGGACGTGTTTTAATTCTTGGACGCAGTTGTAACTTCTCCTCCATTCATCTTCCTCGCACATAGAGATTTGCTCTCCTTCGAAGAATTTTTGTTTCGAAACGGCTCAGAGTATCAGTTCTCTTTTTCTGATTATTGTGCAGATTCGGCAAAATAAATCAAGTGGTTGTAGAGCGTGCACTTATTATTTGGCAAAAAGAGTTTTGTTTCGCCAAACCGAAGTAGCAGTGTTTTGTTAGGCTAATTTTGTCCCGGAATTCCACTGAGGTGTCAATCGTGGGTTAATATTCACTGCAAAATATTACATAAAGTTTAAATTTTTTTCGGAACTTACCGCGTTAAATTTAAGAAATATTTTCAATTTCTTTTTCCCGACGTTTCGAAGAACTTTCAAACTTCGTGGTCACGGGATGAGACCACGAAGTTTTAAAGTTCTTCGAAACGTCGGGAAAAAGAAATTGAAAATATTTCTTAAATTGAACGCGGTAAGTTCCGAAAAAAATTTAAACTTTATGTAATATGAATATCATCCGCGAAAATAATAACCTAAAATCTCACACTGCAAAATAGTTGGAACTCCTTAACAACCTCGATATTGCTGCTATTAATAGTCACGTTTTGTTCTAAGCAATGAGCAGATGATTGTTTGTTTGTTGATAGCTGGTGTTTGATGTTATCCTTGTTTAATTCAAGTGCAACATATTTCGACTGTTCTTAAATCTCACCGTAGAGGCGAACAGTCGGCGTTGTGAACAGTCGATGATTTTAATATGGTCGCATACACAAGTAAATAGACGAATATGTTAGAAATACGATTTTTTCTTATCGCAACTTTACAGTAAATCCCAGTGCCCGAATGAACTGTTGTTTATTAGATTTAGACATTATGTATTTCACTTTCTAAATCACACAAAATAATGAAAAAAAAATCCTGCCCCATGGCTCTGGCGCTTCCCTTAGTTTTAATTTATTTTAACGACTCATTTATAAATAATTTTCCACTTATTTATCTATAACTTTCGCTGTTTGCTAGAATTTTCATATATAGGTGGTGCTAAACACGTTATCATTATTATCGTCCATAAACAATTTTATGACTTAAATTAACCTCAATAGAGCTAACTATTCGATATTCTTTCAGACGCAATTTCACTTTCGCTCTGGAACTCCAATTAAATCCGCGATTATGAGTTTCCTACATTATGTTGATTATGATATTAACTCCTCTTTTTAGCAAACAAAAAAAGTGCAAAAGACCCCAAGACCTCTGGAGAAAGATACAGAGAGCTATTGGAGAGTGTTGTGAGAAATTATTAATTATAAAATAAAAAGTAGAAACAGCCCCGTTACGGTTATATTTCCAGTGCACGATCCCATAAACATATTAATTTAACTGCTACCGCTTTATATTTGCTTAAATATATTTTCGTGATCTTATTGTATCTTTATTCCAAAAAAAAAATGGAATAAAATATCGTTGATCTTTGGCTTGAAATCCTGTAAATAAAATTTTACAACAACTATGATTTCAAAGCACATACATATGTATTGAAAAAAAAACTACTCCAATTAATATTATTTAATTAAAAAAAATCTCTGATTAATTAGATTGTGCCGACGAACAATTTCTGCATTACATACATATATTTTTAAGTTTTTTTTTTGTATCTTGTTAAACAAGCTCAATTACTTGGTACGTTTTGTATCTGTTATCGCTTGCTGGTATCGTTTGGATAGTTCTGTACATACATGTGTACGAACATATGTGTCTGAATTAATTATTATTAGTGCCAAAAGTGTGTGGCTCTCTCGGTCGATCTTTCGAAAGAAATGAAAGTGAAATTGATGTAATCTCTAGTGGATGTGGACATTCTTAAGTCAGGATTTCTTAAATAAGAAATTTGGTTTTAACTTTATAGCCTTATCACCTGTAGGCCGTAAACAAATATAAACTCAAGATTCACATAAAAGGTCGCTGTGGTTGGGAAGCAACGACGATGCGCACTATGGATCGTTTGGTTTTTTTTATTGGCAAAAATATAAATTAAAATTGTTTGTACTTAGCCACTTTTTTGGTGTTTGATAAAAAAAAGATTGATCTCAGGATTTTAATCAAACACCAAAAAAGTGGGTCCCACAATTCTGTTTGATCTGTAAAAAGATCTATAGCCTTTTAGATGATTGTCTCAAATAGATTATGTGGGTGGCAATGGCGCAGTACATAAAGTGCTTGATTGCTAACTAGGACGTGTGGGTTCGTTCCCCACGCTAGGCGCATTCTTTTCTATACCTCCAATTTTAATTGGATTCCGCTCATGGGTTAAAATGAGACAGCCTGGTTCTCAAATCCACTGCGCCAAACTAGTGCCGTGCAATTCAGGTTGAATTTAAAAGACATTAGGTCTTACAGGCATATAGTCAAATTAAAAAAAAAAAAGATTTTAGAATCTTTTTCTTAGCCCCAAAAATAACGGTTCCTACCATAAAATTTTTTATACCACCTTAATTAACTCGAAAATGATTTTTTTTTATTTTGATTTTAAAAAAATCTATGAATGGTGTGTTCTACATTTTGGTCTAAACATTTTTTTAATATTTTGTTATTAATGTCAAATAATGTGTCATATAACCATCATCAAAATTTGTATGTAGGAGGTCCTTCGAATACTAAATAATACTGCATACCAAAATTTTAGAAAAATTATTGTTTGGATTTTTGAAAAAAAAAAAAACTTTTTTGAAAATTCAATACATCGAAAACGGTTTTTTTTTAATTTATATTTTTAAATACTTAATTATTATATATTAATTATGATTATTAGAGCAACATTTTGTATATGAAAAATTAAGTAAAAAAAACGACCTTACAATATATTTAGCCGTTTCTACAAAAAAAGGACGTACTGCCTCTGATGTGGTGGAACATAAGAGGAAGTACGTGCGATCCAGTCCTGCATTTTATTTATTTAAATTTTTCTCTTGAAAAGTCATAGGACTGTAGGTTCAATTCGGTCTCGAATAATAATTGTATTTTTTTTTATTTTCGAACTTAAATTCTAATAAAAGCCCACTTTTATTTATTTATGCTTTGTACTTTGTCTTTTTAAAAAAAATTTGTTGTCAAAACAGTCAGGCAGGTCCTTCGGGTTCTGTTAATTTATATCGTGTTCTGATATGTGTATATGCGAAAGTTGTCTTTCCAACTTCGTAGACGCCAATTGCACTGTCAGTAACAACATGTGTGTTTTCAGAAGACGTGTAGCACGACAACAATGACCACCGAAAAAATTCTGAAAAATGTCAGAATTATCTAAGTTATTTATCAGTCGGGAACATAGTCAAAAAAGGCAGCACGCACTATGAGTCTAAATAGATACAGTGATTAAAATAAGTGGAGGTTGAACGCCTAAACTTATGCTAACTGTTCACCGCAAGTAAATGGATTCCCTCTTAGGAACTCTTAGTACCAATATCTTGACAATAAACAAAATTGTTGACCTCCGGCAACAAAAATAAGCTGAATTCTAATCAGATAAAGGGCAAGTTAGATCAGTGAAGGTGTAAGCATATGCTTAGGCAACCTCTTCGTCAAATTGAACAAATCGTCACTGCCTTTACAGTTATTTCGCGCGCTAAATTAATGTGGTGACACTGAATTAGACCAGAAGTTTTAAATAGTTGAATATTAGCAGACATATTTTTTTTGTCTTGTCTATTTTATCACAAGGCATGTCCCACTGTTCCAATTGTAGAATTACGTAAAATGTCGACTGGAACTTCGTTTGGGACATCATAGATCGTTTCATGGTTGAAGTAAGAAAATGCTTCAATGGAAAGTGACCGATTTGGAGGACAACAAAAAATTCATTTACTTTTTTGAGAGATCTTTTATTTTCATTGTCCAAAGTTAATTTGAAGATTTATGTTTCGACCTGGACCTAAAGTCAGTGCGATATAGAGTCTGAAAAAAAAAGCACCTTTGTCAACATGGAAAACAGATAAATCATCTCTTAAATATGCCCAACCGGACACAATAGAACGGTTGGCTGGGCAAACAAATCTAAAATATCCGTCCGAATCCAGAGTTCAATTCAGGTAACATAGATCCAGTGCTAACTTGGCAGCAGCCACAAACTGTATGTAACGGTATAATAATATTTTTTTTAAGGAGTTTAATTTTGATTATGTGCTTATTGTGGCACAGCTGTAACTGCGCTCTAAAAACGTGCTTAACTTATATATGTCCACATTTCTATAAGTGGCCTTCTGCGAGCGATGTGCTGCGGAACTACTTCTTGGGATATACTCATGTTTTTGTATTTTTTTTTTAAATAAATTTAAATATTCAGTCCTTCAAATGCATATGTTTGAACGACCTGAGTTAAACATTTTTTGGTTGGGAACACATGTGAGAGAGAAATTGAATTCAAACTCTTAAATCATTTTATTGTTTCATAAGTGCCATGTTATTTTTACACTATGAATAGGAAAAATTGTATTTGCGATATGTGCGCTGCGAATATAAGATTTTTATGGAGCGAAATGCCCTGGGGCAACATGGATAGCTTAATTGAGAGATAAACCACACAGATAACATGGGAAACTACAAATCCAAGTGCTTTATTTGGAACACACTGTTATTCATAGAAATTGTGATATGTGTATTTTTGTTTGCGGAAATATGTTTTAGGCTTGTTAAGTCTTTATCGATGTAAATTTTTTGACTTTTAGTTGAGATAAACATAATGTATATTCATACTTGTTCAAAAATAAAAAAAATATTTTCCGGGAAAATAAATAATTTAAATTTTTCCAGCAGTCGAGAAGAACTAGCCCAACTTACATTTCAGCTTCGATAAGACGTTATCGAAACTTTATAGAAGCTGAAATTTTAGTAGTGCATTTGAGGCGATACACACAATAATAATAAGTACCCAATAGTCGTCAAATCACAAGATACAAATAGCCAAATTTATGAGAATTTATTCCTTCGCGGCATATCTTTTAAAAGAATGCAATCTTTTGTGAATTAAATCTTTAATGATTGCAATTGTTAAAAGATTGCATTAATTGATTTCCCTTTCATTTCACAGCTCAATCTTTTGAGAATTCATTGATTCTTTTGCATGCAAATGCGTGCATAGGTATGCACTTAACATGTGTACGTAAAAATAAAAAAAATTGACATTAAAATAACTAAGAGAGAGGCTGCTACAGTTGATTTATGGTATTTTAGTTCTTGAAAAATGATTTGAGTCACAGTACTCAAGGTGTAGGTATATGACGAGATTGACTACATTCTACATTGAATGTAGGTACCTGCAATTCCCTTGGTAATGCAAATAGGTAGTTCCGAAAAAATGTTCATTGACAGTTTTTGAAAATTATAAATTGACGAAAATTAATGTTAAATAAATTAAAATTTTTGAGAGCTTGAAATATGTAATATTTCGATATTATAAAATTTCCTTTGGTTTTGAGAATAATTCTAGAAACAAAATCTGTGACACAATTTGTTTTCTTAGAGGGGAATGCAGGAATAATCCTGCAAAATTTCATGTACGAATTAAGGGCCACCCTGTATAGTCTTCTAAGGCTTTTCAGGTGATGCTACTATTCAGTGTTAACCTGGAACCAACAAGCCTTAGAGTGGCATTTATTATATAAAGAATAATAATTAACCCTCTGCGAGGAAGCATTTTGAGAACTTCGGTAGTAATTCAGTCATATCCCGGAGCTTTCTTATAAACGGTGATTTTTTAAGAGCTTGGTTTTTGAAAATTCAAAAAAACACAGAAACTTGTAAAAAGTGAATGAAATTTTTATTTGGATCGATAAATCAATTTCTGCCATTTACTTTTTAAAAATAATTTCACTTAAATGTTGCCCGCGGCTACGCTTCAGGTGGTCCATTCTGAAGGTCCAATTTTGGCAAACTTTTTCACACATTTCGGCCGGAATCTCACCAATGACGCGTTCAATGTTGGCTTCCAAGGCAGCAATCGTGTTTGGCTTGTCCCCATAGACAATAGACTTAACATAGCCCCACAAAAAATAGTCTAACGGGGTCAAATCACATGATCTTGGTGGCCAATTGACTGCGCCAAAACGTGAGATCAACTGTTCACCAAATTCGCCTCTCAATTGATGCATGGTTTCGCGTGCAGTGTGGCATGTGGCACCGTCCTGTTGGAACCACATGTCGACCGAGTTCAATTCTTGCATTTTCGGCAAAAAAAAATCTGTTATCATCGAACGGTACCTTTCTCCATTGACCGTAACCCTGCGGCCTTCATCGTCCTTGAAGAAGTACGGCCCAATGATGCCGCCTGCCCATAAACCGCACCAAACAGTGCATTTATCGGGATGCATTGGTAGCTGCTGAATTGCCTCTGGCTGCTCTTCACTCCAAATACGGCAATTCTGCTTATTCACGTATCCATTTAGCCAAAAATGAGCCTCGTCGCTGAAGACGATTATGACGACCATAAAACGGACGTAGCTTGCGAAACACATTTTTCACAGAGCACAAATTTTGATAATAAATTTCAATAATTTGCAAACGTTGTTCAGGCGTCCGTCTATTCATGATGAAATGGCAAACAATACTGAATCGAAATGTCAAATGTTCGTGGAATTTGTCATGTGTGATCTGTCAAAAATATAAACGTGAAAAACCAAGTAGCAAAAAAATCACCCGTTACTTAAGCTATCTTACTTCTCTACTTAATTCGGCAAGGGTAAAGTTTTTTGTTATGTAATTTTCGCTTGAGTTAGAACGTATATTTATATTTTCGTTGAGTCCTTGCCCATCAAAAGGTTTAAATGTTTCCTCCACGTAATCTGCAAAAACGTTTGCTTTCTCTTTGTCCGTTTTTGCCCATTCATAAGTAAAAACTCGTTAAAATGTTGGATGGAAAACTGAAAAGGACATCCATTTAAACATCTACTAGCCTACTTGTAGAAGTAATGGGGAAACCGCCATTTTTCAAAATATTGATCTCCATTACTTACCTCTCTTGAAATTTTCCATTATTTTCTCCCTAAACGAATTCTATACAGAAAAAGTTGAAAATGGTGGTTTTGACAGAATGACAACATAAACTTATCAAAAGTCCAAATGCCAGGAGTGTGCTTCATATAATTGATCATGGGCGCCCAGCTAAAGTCACTAGGCCCTGGTTTTCCACGAGTTTTGCGTCACACAATTTACAGATTTCCAAGAAAATTATAGCGCCATTAATATTGCTGTTCCTCAAATCGACCACCCTGTGTATATATTTCAACTTTATTGCATAACAATTCATAAGTCTTGATAGAGGTCATCCAAAAAAGGGCAACAAAACCCAAATCACGATGATATGATGATGATGACGATACTGCTGCTGCCTTCATGGAACTTAATAATCGTTTACTTCTTCCATGATATATCTCTGGATGATGTTTTGCTGTTACGAACGTTGTGCAGCTGAATTTAATAACTTCAAAGTTAGCCATATCGATTTCCTTCTTCCTCTCACTAAAGGGCTCTTTCTTCACTGAAAAAAATGTATACGCCGTCGCTACGCCCGCCGCCGTTGTCGTTGTCTGGGAGTCTTCGTCTGCCATGACCTCAGTTCTGGTGGCGTGGCACTCCCATCGTGAAAGGGGAATTCAACATATCATCTCAAGACCGCCTACACATCAAATCGATCCCTATAATTGCGTCTTGAGATTAATGCAATTCAAAAGAAACGAAAGTTTGGCGAAAAGCAATATTTTTTTTAATGACTTCTTCTCTAAAAGGCTCATATTTCACCGTTAAACTCGTGCAATCTATTAAAAGAGCAACCCAACAATTATTATTGTAAGAATGAATTATGCCTGTTATATATTCGTAAGACACAAAGCTACGCAACGCAATGAGGTGCGCGCTCCTGATCCATTGTAGGTATTCCCCGCATACAGTTGAGCGCGGATGCCACTAACAATTTAATTGTCATCTTTGATCAATTGTCCAGCAATAAAATACTTCAAACTACATCGAGGAAAAAAAAAACAAAAAGATCCTCTTCCAAAGTGTACAATTTACCAGAGAAGTAATTTCTTTTCTCTCTCTCTATCTGTGAGTGAAAAATATTGCATCTGCATCTGAAAAAAATTATCGCGGGTTAGAGTTTTGCAACAAAAACAATTTCCATCGATGAGTTTGATTGATTATCAAAAACACTCCCAGTAGGATGTAAAAATTGATTGTAATTATGTGGTTTTATTAACTACACACATTACTTACTTATTTTGTGTTTTTTTTTGTATAGTTTTATTTTTGGGATGAAACTTATCATTAAGCAATAAAGGAAAAGTTTAGATTTGAGGTTTTTATTTGGGTTTGGGTTTGTTGATGTGGGTTTGGCTGTCATGTTAGACAAATTTTGAAACATTACCGACAAGTTGTCTTGTCTTTTTATTTCGTTTTATTTAAAATGTGGAAATTGAAATCGAAAGTTTGAAAATAGACTTTGACGGCAAGCATCCGGGTTTCTTCGAAGAGATACATAATAGTGCGTTTATATGCAGAATGGAGGTACTATGTCAAATTGCTTAAAACACGAAAAATTACTTTATTAATTATGAGAGATATATGCCTAAGCAATTTATATTATTGTCGGGGATATTATGAAAAATTTATCGGCTTTCGTCATTTTTCACGCTCTAATCGGATGCAACTTCACAATGTTTTTTTTGACGCAATTTCGAGTTTGAAAATAATTCGAATACATTTCACTTTCACTCGAAATTAAATTGAAATCGTTACAAAATGAAATTTGGGTTTGAACAATTACCTTTTATCGATATCGAAAAACAGCACTATTTTTTTTAATTTTACATATTAAACAATATTTATACTCGTAAATTGAGCAAACTTATTTTATTCAACAAAATTGTTTATTGTTCATGTGACAAAAATGCCAGCTGTTTTTGATTTCACTGGAAATGATAAATCGAGTGAATTGAAGAACACTGAATGTTCACTCGACTTGGAAATTCGATTTTACTCGATTTCTGGAACTTAGCTGCTGAGCTTTTCCTCTGGGTTCTAGAAAGCTTTTAATATAAGTTGTGCCATATTCATAAGTTTTTTTTTTCATTTTCTCTGTGCTCCAAATATTTTTTACTTGTTTTGCATTTGAAAAAAAAAATGGAACTCGAGATTTTAATGAATTCTGTCTGTCCTGTCTGTCTGTCTGTCTGTTTGTCTGTCTGTAGAACGATCTACATCCTAAGCGTCTGAACCGATTTTGTTCAAACTTGGTGCTTAGGCGTTTTAGGTAATTGTTCAAAATAGATTTTTGAATTGTTGTTTTAGCCCCAAAAATAACGATACTTGCGATACAAATTTTTCTACCATCTTAATTATCCCGAAAACGGCTCTAATGAGTTTGATAAAAATTACTGTGTGTCTACATTTTGGCCAACATTTTTCTAAAAATATTTTGTTATTAACGGTACCTGCCATACAACCATTTTATTGATTTTTGACTTTCTCATAAACGGCTCAACGAATTTCGATCAAAATTCTTGTACAAGAGCTCCTTCAAATTTTAAATAATACTGCATTTCAAACTTTTCGAAAAATAGTTTTTTAGATTTTTGAAAAAAATAATATGTTTTTTTTTTGAAAATTCAATATTTCGAAAACGGGTGTGCACGATTCTTGCTAGAATTTTGTTTTTGAATTTATGTTATTAAATATTTGAAATGTTCATACCAATTTTTTTTTTGAATTTTTATATATAAGAAATTAAGTGAGAAACGACTTTAAAAATATTTTTAGCCGTTTCTATTAAGAATATTTTGCATATAATGTAATCGGACATAGGAGGAAGTACGTGCGATCCAGTCGTGCATTTTATTTAATGAATTATTACACCGACGTTTTCAATTCCACTTATTGTGAATTCACAACTTAATTTGAGGTGGATTCACAATTCATTCGAACTTGTAATTCTAAGAATTTGAATTTATAATATGAAAATCGGTGTTGTGGATTCGGAACGATTCCAATCCCCTTTTGTTTTTGCTTGGTGAATTATTTGTGGAATTTGGTCATTTACATTTTGAAATAAGTCGTTTTTGACAAGTCGTTCAGAGCCGAGTAATGTGTAGCAGAATGTAAGCAACATTTTATTGTTTTTTTTTATGTATTATTATTTTAGAAGGAGAAAAGAAAGAACATCTACATTTAAGTTGGTTCAATTAAGAATCAGTGTTTCAATGCAATTGTAGTTTGAATTTCTCAGAAACCTTTGAATGTAATTTGAAAAATTTCTTTTTTTCCTAAATTGGGCCTTGTGTGTCTAGCTTTATCTGTTCTTCTAAAATTACGAACAATATTGCGTCAATTTTTATACACTGTTGCACTTTCACTTAGCAGAACAATTAAAAATGGATGAATAGTTAGTTTTGACAGTTTAAAATATGGAATATATTTAATTTCATTTCGAATGAAACTGAAAATCGATTTAAGTTCGATTTCGAAATGTACCTAAATATGTGCATCAAAACAAGTATAGGTTCACTCCCTGTATACAATAAGAGGAGCTTTTATCTTATTTAGATAGGCTTTTTGTCGATGCACTTACAAAGCGACCAATTACATAAAAAGAAAGATGCCAAAATACAACTATCGGAATCGGAACGCTGTTTTGAAACAATTGCTCATAACTTTCTCCATTACGACGTTCTTAAAGTGAATAAATATTGCAGTACAAGAAGCCTGGCAAACATAACCCTAAATTCTAGGATTCAGTACCTATAATATGTTGAATTTATATTTTTAGTACAGGGAAGATAGTCAGCCTTTCACTCTGACTGTTATAGATGCCAATCATTTCGTACTGTTTTAAAGTTCTTACAGGGTTGGAGTAGTAAGCATACTAAACTACCACAAACGTAGCAGTGGTAACTCTTATTCAATAAGTTTATTTTAAAAACACAGTTTGAGTACATGTTGAAAGCACACAAGCAGCACAAGTGCATACTTGGATGTGCAGTAGGTGTGCATCATGGTGGGATATTCGCTGGTTTTAACAAGATTACAAAAATAATTTGTATATAACTCAGTGGTTATTTTCAGTGGAAATTTCAGCGACAGGCACCAGTGTGTTTGAAAAAGCTCTCCCATGAGGTCTGTACTGAAAATATAAATTGAACAGGTTATAATACGAGGTTTGAAGTTAATAGGAAATAAAGAGCGTTACGTAAGGGCAATATGAAATTTATGTGTGTTACTTGTTTTTGTAAATTTTATCCACATAACTCTTACCCCTAGGTGATCCCATTCTATTGACCCATCGAAAAAGCTTATTGTTTAAAAAAAAAATTAAAATTATAGTTACGATAGTAACTTTCTTAATAATATGTCGGAAAAAGTGCAGTTTAAAGCTTTTTTAATACAAAAAAGCTCTTCTTTGCTGTTTACAGGGTGAACCTATGAAACATTTTAGTATGACAATTTTTGGCGCTCGCTGATAATTTAAAATACGCAACACTTTTTACCTCACCCGAATTTTAGAAATTTAGTTCGGTAATCATACCAACATTCATCGAGACGCATAAGTTGAAATGCTTTTTTAGCCTAACTGATGAAAGCAACTAGGTGCGTGAAGAATTCAGAACTCCATTAACTGCCTTTTAACTGAATTTTCATTCGACTTTTAATATTACAATGTAACATGCTATTACATGTAAGTTGGGGTAGGGCCCGACCTCGTCTCTATAGCAGAAGCTATAGTACAGAGTTTTACGACACGAAATCAAACAATTTCGAAACTCCTATTTTACCACCACTTGATAAATTTTGCTGTGATGAGACTGTGTGAATCGTAAGAATACAGAATAACTTTCCATGTAAATCTTTGATTTATGACTGTATAACAAGAAAGGCTTACAAGATTCAATTTGTTCAAGAATTGAATCCGAGTGATCATCGTTTGGTAAAATTTCGGTCAATTAGGTCAGAATCAACTGGCATTGCATCCGCTCTTTTATCAAAAAATTCTACTGTTCATCAGCAATCAAGCTCATTATTAGACCAATCAGTATTCTATCAATGACCCTCTTAAATCCCAAAAAAATGCTAGGTGATACGTTCTGAATTTCACCTTTCTGATTTATGTAAGTAGTTGTGATGGGGTTCATAGTCCTACTGTTTGCGACTTGTATTCTTCTCTTGAAATTTCCTATGCAATCAAATTTACAAGACTGGTCTAGAAAAATGAACATTCTGAAAAAAAAAATGATATTTCACATCATGAAGCAATACCACAAACCTGTAATTTTACTTAGATACTTAAAATAGAATAATGAAGCATCTTATTTAAATCTGAATTCTAGTTCTAAGCAGAAAATAAATGCAAACAAATTCTCAGAAGCATTCCCATAGAGATATCCCAGATTTCCCAAAAAGATCACATACCTAACTCCTTAACAATTTATACTAGAACGCCATATCAAATCACATAAGATATCACCTCTTCCTGAGACTTAACCTTGCAGAGGTATGAATCTGGAACAACATCTGTGCTCGTATTACATTCGAATAACAAATTGCAGTACACCTCCTCCTCGTCGTTGTCATTTTTCTTAACATCTTTACTCTTTTACTTTTTTGCATTATTTGTGTGTATGTACGATGGCATTGTAGCTTCTCCTTCGGTGTTCCGCTTTGCAAAATTGTAACATGAAACCTTCATAACTCCAATAATACAAGAGTTACCGTTTTGAGAATTTGTTAAATCGTCTTTTATGTTCTGCGTACCGTTATATGCACAAGATTACATCATATTATACTTTTTTTTTGCTTCTTGGTCGGTGTGTTCGAGATATTCGCATATGAACATAAATATTATGACCGCGGCACAGCCTATACGCAGTGTAGAAGTAAACAACAATAATTTGTTCTGAAAAGGAAGATCTTCAAATGATAAACTGGCACACTAACCTTCATATTAAAAGTTGGCGCATGTGGTGAAGATCAGAACTTCTTAGCAGGGCTCTTAACAAGACCTAAGGCTACTGCGAGCGGATAGTTAGTATAGTAGTTGCAAGAAGACACGTCTCCTCTTGGTTGTCATTTATTTTAATCTTGCCATTGCTCTATAAGAGGGAAGTCTTTATACTCAGAACAAGAGGCCCTGAGGTACGACCATTAGTTCTTCCTCTTGTGTTGCTGTCTTCTGAGTTAATAAGAAAAGATAGGCATTTTCTCTGTTTGCATGTCTTTTTAAGAGTTAATAAAGCTACGTGACCTTTATTATGCTGGAGACTTATGAGTTAAAAGATGCAAACAGACACGTTAACACATCAAAGGTAGAGAGATTGGGTAGGTATTTTTGACAGGTTTGAGAAGTTTCTTTAGCAAAAGTGATTGTGTAATTGAAGATTTTCTCGGAATAATGATGGCAAACGTTGTGTTTTTGGAATTACTTGATTTAAGAAGGTTTCCCAAAAAGTAACTACTCTTCATCAAGGTTCTTGTCGACAAAAATATATTGTTGTAATCCGATATGCTGTTGAAAATGAAAGCCTTGAAGTCGAGGCAAAAGTCTTCTGTTACAAAATTGAGATAGAATTTTTTTTTCAACGAAAAATCAGCAGAAATTTTATTGAGATTTTCATTTTATTTATTCATTCATTCTTTTTTTCACCATTCGTGATATGATCCAAAATCGTTAACTGGCCACATTTTGGAGCATGGTCCTTAATTGGAAATGATTGAAATTTAACTATCAATTATCTTTTTGTTCAAAATAAAAGCTGCTTACGTTTTACGTGAAGTTAGAGCCGCTGTTTTAGAATGTCTAAAAAAGAAAAGAAAAATACTTAGTAAGTGCAACGCTCTATAAGTGGGCGTATTTTTTCAATTAAGACGACAATTAGACAAAAAAACAACAAAAAAAATGCATCATAAATAATTAAGCGGATCTTAACTCTTATTTAAAAAAAAATATTTTATCAACTTTTTGTTATCGATAGTTTTTATGAAAATGCCTACTGGCGCGGGCCCGCTAATTACCATGGACTTTTTTACTTGCGATATAGGTACTATAGGGCAAGTTTTGCATTTGGAAAAAAAATGAACTCGAGATTTTAATCAAAGTTGACATTACGATGATAAAGAACACCAAAAAAGTGGGTCCCGCAATTCCGTTTGTCTATCTGCCTGTCTGTCTGTCTGTCTGTCTGTATGTACAACTCTCTGCAGCCTAAACGGCAGAAGCGATTTTCTTCAAACTTGGTATTTAAGCGCTTTAGGTGATTGTCCAAAATAGATTTTTGAATCGTTGTTTTAGCCCCAAAAATAACGGTACTAGCCATACAATTTTTTCCACCATATTAATTATCTCGAAAACGGGTCTTTCGATTTTTATAGAAATTGGTGTGTATACTACTTTGCGTATGGTCTACATTTTGGTGGAAAATTGCTTTTAAATATTTTATTATTAACGGTACCTTCCATACAACCATTTTATTGTTATTTATTATCAACGTATTTCGATCAAAATTTTTATACAGGAGCTCTTTCAAAAATTAAATAATACTGCATTTCAAAATTTTCGAAAAATATTTTTTTTTTGGATTAAAAAAAAAACTTTTTTTTTTTAAAATTCAATATTCCGATAACGGGTGGACGATTTTTTCTGAAAATTTTTTTTTGAATTTATATTATTAAATACTTAAAATGTTCATTCCAATTTTTTTTTTTGAAAAAAATTAGGAATTTTTATATATAAAAAATTAAGTGAAAAACGACTTTAAAAATACATTTAGCCGTTTCTATTAAGAATCTTTGGCTTTAATATGATCGAACAAAGGAGCAAATACGTGCGATCCATTCGTGCATTTTATTTAAACCGCAGTTTATCCTGACTTACAAAAAAAAACTCCGAGTGTTTGATATCTTTTGTGATATTCTGTAGTATCATCGACCTCTCTACTATAATTTTTAGGCACGTAACGCGACCAATATGATATTTTGCTGGATGGAAAAAGATGTTAATAAAACGATTCCTCAAATTTGATTAAGAGACATCAACAAAATAAATAGTACACTTCCGAATTTTACCCCACATAATAAATGTTTCCAAAAATAAGGTGCTAAAATAATGTTTACGACTTTAATTGAATCTTTCAAAATTCATTAAAAAAATCTAGGCATGGCTGACTAATTCCTGAAACCTGCTAACCTTTCACGACAATTTACTGACTTTTGCAAGTCATAATTGATTTTTTTTTCACCTTAAAAAAAGCTTTTAAACACTTCATAATAAAAAATGACAAAATTAGTGAAACTGGTAGAGGTGTTAAAAATGTTTAGTGGCCTTAAAAATTTTAACTATTGATTTTAAATATTTTGACTGCTGATCAATTACTGAAATCAGGTAACCTTTTATCACCAATTACTGAACTCGAAAAGCCATTATTTTTGTAAGCAAATTCCCCCATATGAGGTGCTTAGATCCGAGGACGGACTTGTTGTCCACGCAGGAATTCAATACTATCAATCATATAGCACAAATAATTAACGCAAATAACTAGGTTGAAACAAATGATAAGAGGACTTGTTTCTGGCTTTCAAAAAAAAGAACATTTTTTGGTGTATTGTAAGTGTTGCCGTTGTTTTTAAACCTATTTTTTTTTTCAAATATTAATCATTTCTTAGAAAATTGCCCCTCCCGCCTAAAAGGAGGTAGATAGACCTCCTTTTCCATAGGAAAACATTATTGTTTTAAGTCCCTTCAAAAAAATCCGTAATTTATTTGCGACATCGCAGTTATCGTACTCTCCCTCAAAGTGGAATCAGCGAAAATACAAAAAAAAAAGTTTTAGTAATTTTCAATTTTCTTAAAAACTAGAATACATAAAACCATATAGTTTTCAGTTTTCGATGGAAAATCAATAGGGGTAATGAATTCAGAAAACCAATTTAGTGCATACATATGTATGTATTTTCAAAGTTTTGAACAAAAAATTAATAAAAACTTTTCATTCATTTCTTTTTAATTTTAAATTTGAAATTAGTTAAAAAAAACTGTTTATAGGCATACTTAATTTTTTTTTAATTATGCGCGCACTAAAGGGTTAAGAATACCCCTAAAATGTTTATACACAGTGCGAGCGATTAGGAAAATGGGATAGGATTAGACAGGAGATACCGATGTACATTGGTTTTAAATGCCTGATTATCGCAATTGGAGGGAAAAATTGGGTCGGGTAAAGCATTACACATTCGTGTTGAAAGAATCTCTATACTTGACAGTTCGTCCGAAGTTGGGCTCAAGGGTAAACTGATGGGCATTCCTAGAAGCGCGAGTGTTACGGTTGAATAGTTTAAGGGGAGGAATGCAACTGGCTATTTCACTAGAACACTGTCTATAATAATACCGATAAAATAATGAAAGGCATGAAACATTGCGACACGGTGCGAGAGAGGCCCAATTGTTTTAGTTATTGTTTCATCACCTATCATTTTTAAAGCTCTTTTTTATATGATTCTGTCCAGGAGACTTAAGTGCGTTATGGGAGCACCTGCCCAAATATGACAATTGTACTCAAGCTTTGGACGAATGAAGGCTCTATAGATTACAGTCAGATCAGAATGGGAGAAATATTTCTTGCATAGTCTCAGAAAACAAAAACATCTTGCAGCATTTTTGGCGACGTCGAATATGTGTCATTTGCAGGTAAAAATATCAATAACCATGTCAATAAATTACTGCGAATAAAATAGGACTAGGAAAACATTCCTGAGGCATCCGTGACAACTGACAACGTTTTAAATTACTCTGATAAGCTTATCCCCTCCCAAAAAGTTAGTTACGCACTTGTTGAGTCCAAGAAATTAAAATAAGAAAACAAAACATTTCTTGAAACACCATTCATTTGCTTGTTCACCATATTCAGCCCCTCATAAAAAATAGAAGTAAACATTCTTCGAATTGAAATAATAAGATATTCCTCTATTGAATCTACTATAAAATACAAGATACATTAAAATTATTAAATTATTAAAATTTATTTATTATTTTTAATATATTCGAAGAACTGCTTCCAATTCGTATAAGTACATTGCAGTGTCCAATTCATCGACGATAGTATGTGATTGGACAAGCGTAGATGTTGTCCGAACAAAATCGACTAAGAGAATTATTAGCTTACAGAAAAAAAGTATACATTTCCTTACGCAATTTTCTCTGGAATATAATACCGTGTAATTTTTTGTATTCAATTTTCTTTGGGCTTGATAAATGCACAAAAGCTTCTAATTCTTTCAGAAAACAAAAATGTACTGAAAATAATCCCTATTATTCCAGAACCAGAGAAAGTTTATATTCGAAGGAAAGCAAATTGTTAAACATCTTACTCCGCCATATCTAAAACTATCTTTAAGCCTAGAGCAGATAAGAAATCTCAAGCTATTATTTTTAAGTGATGAGGTGTCTTCTAATTGTAACCCCGTTAGATATATCGCTAATGTTTAAATCGTGGTTATAATCACTCTGAATAATGCATTTGCTTTTGATTTGTAACTCAAACAAAAAATGGAAATAAAAATACATACTTTCACCACCCACACATGTGGTTGATGATGATGATGATGATTTGATGGAGAAGGTGCCATCCATTCATCAATCCGTCATCGCTCATATGTGCAACTGCAACACAAGTTGCTCGCTCATCCGTTAAAAATAAAAATATCTCAAATTCAATGACGAATTCATGTCAATGGCCGTTTATTTCCATAGTAATTATCATCAGTTGGGAATTATTCTTCTTAAACTTTATAACAAAACGCCCCAAACCATTTATCACTGCTGCACCAATCCAACAAAAAGTTGAAAAAAAAGGAGAAGAATAATAATCATCATCATCAAGAAAGGAGAGGAAGATAAATAAAACAGTAGCAGTAACTCTGGCGACGACTTTCAATTGACACTTTGTTCGTTTCGATTTGTCTCGGGAGGAAGCTTCATTCGGAATCGGAATCCCACCAGGAACACGAAGGTGGTTCCACGAGCAAAAAAAAAAAAATAAACGATAATTGTATTCATTTGCCTCATGGCGCGAACCACTTCCAATTCTATTGGCTCTCTGATGGCAACAGATTTAACCGCGATTCACCCACATCTTGTGCTCCGGAGGCACCTTCCTTTACTCACAAGTCCTCGTATAATCAAATTAAGTTTCACCATTTGGCATGGTTGGTGGCTTAAATCGTCCGTTGCTGTCGTCGATAGTCGCATAGCGTATACGTCTGTCGTCCGCCCCAAGTGCCAACATTTGAACATTCACATTGAACACGCGAGTCTAATAAATTATTATGTAACGGGAACTCTCAGGTCTTTCCTAGGCTATACATATAAGTGAATATAGTCACATCATCCTATATCACCTCCTAGTGCAATAGCATCATCATCATTCAGGGTGTAAGCTACACAAACAGTAATCCAGGAAACTTTTCAATTCGAGTAGGTGGGCCTACCCGGATGGTGAATGGAACACTACTTACAGTGTTGTTCTTTTGAATTCGAGAAGACGTTACAATCGTTACACCAGAAGCAGACCGAACACGCTAACTAGCGGTATTGGTACAACATGAGAGTGTAAATTGCCGATCAATCTATGAGGAAAGTACTACGCTGTTAGATCTAGATTTTAAAGGAGAATTTCACGGTAAATCAAGTTTTTTTTTTTTTTTTGTTTAATACTTAAAATAGTATATGTTTTGGGTTACGGACCGATACATTTATCGGTGGCTTCTTCAATCTCACGAGAATGTGCTTGAGTATATGGAAAAGGGCCCTGAACAGAGTATTTGTGTGCTGAATGCAAGTTTGAAGTTTTCTGAATTCAAATTACCGAAAATCTTTCTCAAATCAATTTCGAAAAACAATTACACAATTTTACTTAGTGCATAATATTAAACATTTGAAGGTGTGAGTTTTCAAGTGTCTGCGTTTTTAAAATTTTAAATTATTGTTCTTTTTACTTTGTACTACTTCAGAAATGCGGGTTTTAGAGTTTTTGCATTTTTAGAAAGATACTATTCAAAACAAATCTGGTGAGCTTTGTCCTAGACATTTGACGTTAAGGAAATTTCTTGGTGTTGAATCGCATGAATTTTCTATGCAATAGAGTTATATTGTCTTACTCTACAAAATGTTTCCCCGATGTGTATTTTTTTAAACATTTTTGATGTGAGTTTTCAAAATATATTTTAGTTAGTACCTATATATCGATGCATAATTAATATGAGTTTAACGCGAAATTTAAAATTTACTTCTTGCTGAAAGACTCCTATAGATTAGCCATATCGGGGTTTCCATCGATACCAATTACTGATAAACAACATTTTATAAATAAATCACAATTATGTAAAGTATGTGAAAAGTTATTATTTCGTATGAGACCTTGTATGAATGGAATATACATAGTTAATGAAATTCTTAATACTATCCCAAAAATCATTGGTCACAAGACATTATTTTTTGGCTAAGGACTAGTACGCAGTTCACGGTTAATTTAAGCCCCCACTTTTCTCTACAAAAATCAGCTGGCTAAATTTTGACATAAGATCTTTGTGGATAATAGGGTACGTCAACAGCTGACGGCAAAAAGCAATTTCATTTATTGCAGCGATTTTTTTTTTCATAATTTCAAGTCAATTTAATTAATTTTATTTGGTTCTCTCCACTCATAGAAACCACTTAACTAACGGAAATTATTATGGAATTAAGCTAGAGAATAATGTGCTGAACAATTATTTCTCGTAGAAAAAAATAAAATGTACGACTTGGTCGCACATAACTACTTGCTTTATGTTTGATGACATCTTAAACGCACAATTTTTAGTAGAAAGAGCTCAATATATGTTTTTGTATTTTTAACTTAATTTTTTATATACAAAATGTTTTAAATTTTTTCCTAAAAAAATGTAATATAATAATTTTAAGTAGGTATTTAATAATACAAATTAAAAAACTTAATTTGAAAAAAAAAAATCATTTACCCGTTTTCGAAATAAATCACATAGGTATATACTTTGATCGAATCGTTGAACCGTTTATGAGAAAGTCGAAAAAAAGGATTGCAGGCACCGTTAATAACAAAATATGTTAAAAAAAATAGTCCAAAATGTATGCTATATCTAAAGTAGTGCGCCCACAATTTTTAAAAGAAAATCGTTGGAGTTGTTTTCGAGATAATTAAGTTTGTGGAAAAAATTGTAAGGCAAGTATCGTTATTTTTAGGGCTAAATCTAAAAATATGTTTGAGCCAATCACCTAAAACGCTTAAGTACCAAGTTTTAAGATAATCGCTTCAGCCGTCTATGCTCTTGATGGATCGACAGACGGACGAAATTGCGGACCAGGTTTTTTGGTGTTCTCTATTATCGTAATGTCAAATTTGATTAAAATCTCGAGTACGTTCTTTTTAATGCCAAACATGCCATATGGTACCTACATATATCGCAAATAAAAACGTTGATTCTGTGACTAAAATAGGTCAAAGTGCCATAACACTAATCAAGTTTTTTCCTTGCGGTAATTGCAAACAATAGGTTTTTTTTTCTAATTATAAAAAGTTCCGGAGAAATCGCAAAAAAATATGGGAAAAAGGAGAATGAAACTAGGAAGGACAAAAATTGTCCATCGAAAGATGCTATAATTTTTACAAATGGCGGCAAATGTCATTCTACTTTGACATCTGTGAAATAAACATACAAAGTACAACACGTCAATAACACATTATTCGCTGAAGATAGAGTTTCTGAAAAATAGTAGTTTAAAAAAAAAAACAGCTGTCTTAGAATTTTGGAAAACCACCTGCTAACAGCTGTTTTATTGATTTTCCATGTTCAATAAAAGTCCAAGCTACATTTTCCCATATATAAGCATGATTTTATTGGTTGCTTTAAATTTTAACATAGAATTCACTTTTTATATGTAATACCTAATACTTTAAAAATACAAGTGCTGATAATGAAGTAAGCTCACACTGAAAAAACTCTTTCCACGTTCATATATGTTGGCTTAATTGTAAATATTGCATCAAAAAGCTTCTGAAGATTTTCTGTACGCTAGCTGGGGCGTATTTTTGAAGAGATTAAATTCAAAATTTAACCATTGGAAATTGTCTTGTCCTGTAGCTACTGCTGGTGATTCATTTTTCCGAAGCTATACATTAAGTTCTTGTTCTAGAGTTAAAATTTCACTTTTTACTTATCGGCAGTTTTTTCAATTATCTCAACAAAAAAGTCGACATGCCAAAATGTATGAGAGTTTCCTGAACACTCTGTAATCTGTTGCAATACTGACATTGACCTTCTAAATCTTTCGTAGAGATGATATTTTTTATATTACATATGATTTTTTTTCTTTTTTATAGAATTTGTTGTATTAAAAATATCGTGAGATAATATTGATTTAATCTTTTCGAAGAATTACATGCATGTATGTATATGTATTCTTCAAATTTAAATTTAAACATATGAATAAGAGTGAAAACAGCTGTTTGCTGTTTTTGATTTTTTTTTTCACAAAAACAGCAGTCTTACTGTTACTGTTAAAACAATCCAGAAACCCTACCTAAAAAGACCAGAATAACTGTTTTGATTGACATTTTTTGCTGCCATTTGCAAACAATTATATCATCTTCCGGTCGGTAGGCGCCATCTTGTATTGCAATCTTTCAAGTTACAATAATTTTTTAAAAATTATGTTCTTTTTTTCTCTAACTAATTTCAAAATGAAGTTTACACAGCTTGTGAAATTCTTCCAAAATTTGTATCAAAGTGCATACATATAGTCATTTTAGAACCCGATATCATTTCACTGTTCGGTCTATTGAATGAACTACTATGCACTCCGCTGACGTTAGGGGGCGTTCTTCCATCATCATAAATTGTGAATATTTTTCTGATTTCGCGAGTGAGATCTAACACCAAAATGATCTTTTGTCTATAAATCAGGCCCGACTTCCATGTAATTGAAGTGACAGGCAGGCAGGCAGGCAACTAACGTAGATACTATAAAACGCATCCAGAGTACAGTCAGCTATCTGCTGGATATCTAGAATCTCTATCATGTATCTATATGCACTCGAGCTGTGTTTCAATGGAATAAAAAGCAGAAGTAATTGGTGATCTAGTTACTTGCTGCTGCTGCTGCTACTTGACGGGGGCACTCGAAACTCAGAAATCGGGTCAAGTTCTTTGATTTTTGTTTTCATTTCTTCACAATGTTCCTTCAGAGCTGGAGGTATTGTATGAAAACTGCTGGCCAATGAAATGGAAATGGCAATGCACGCTTGAGCTACTCGTATATTGTTTAGCTTATTCCTAAGTAAAGAGTTGATTCATGAGCCATTAGCAGTGATAAGGAGAATGCTCGAGCTCGAGAATATTTATAAGGCTTGCGTCTACTAATGGCTCATGCACCAGTAGCAAACGAATTAGAATATTTTCAAAAAAAAAACTTTTCCTTTGAAGAAAGTATTTTTTCTTTTGTTTTTCGAAAAAGTTGTGGGGCATGTTCTGGTTTATATTTGAGGTTTTCGCTGATATAGGCTTCATAGAAAAATTATGAAGAACGCGTAACCTTAATTAGATGAACAGGATCTTTCTTATTATTAAAGTGAAAGGATTTTTGTGCGCATTGCACTATACAACTACGTGCTCATGGTCGGAAAGTTGCATCCGATATAATTGAAAGCGGGAAAATTAAATTAGGATGTTCTGTTTACGTCACTTAAATTCACAAATTAATTTCCTTCCATCATGCACGAATCATATTTGAATGGACTCTGTAGGAAGTGTTGTTAAAATCCAACCGAATTTGACTTGCAGTTATTTCCTAGAGCCTTTACAACTATGCAACTCTCATTGACAATTGAATGGAAAAAAAATGTAAAAACAACACGCCTGCTTCATGAAATGTGACCAACCAAGATTTCTGCTAAAATATGCTTAAACCTTCCTAACCTATTGGGTTGAAACAAAAAAAAAAAGAAAAAAAAACTTCTGCAAGTTTCTATACTCCATGCAAAGTGTCCGAAATCCGTTCAATCCCGTGAAACAATTGAATTTATCACGGTCCACTGATTGCAGCTCGTTAAAGATATTTTATCTTTTTAAATGATTGTTTTACACAGTTTGTCTGTTTATTTTCATTTTCAGTTAGTCGTTGTCGTCGTCCAGTCGTTGGCTTCGTCTACATAATTCTGTGTGGCTAAGGAGGCTTGTGTATTGCCCGTGTCTCTGTCTCCCAGAAACAAACATTATTGTTGCAAGTAGTCTTGGAGAGTACAACACGACATATAGACAGATAGATAGACAGACAGAAAAGCACACTCATGCCTGATCTCGAGACAGTCAAGCCTAGTTCGTATGTGTGTGTAGTTCTTTAAAATGGGATTATATACAATACCTTCCCAAAAACGACAGCGGCACGTTAATTCCTGTGATCTGAACACTTTTATCTAATCGCTCACACAATTGGCGGTATCTTTTCGCGGTTTGGGTGAGCGTGTAAGCAAGTCGCTTTTGGAGTCAATTTTTCAACAGTTTGCAATTTTTCTCGCACGCAATACACCATACAATAAGTAATTTCAAAACTAATAGACTCGCAGCTCAAAGCATCATGGGGCCTGTCAGAGAGTTAGGTGAAGGTGTCTTACTTGACTTAGCCTGCCTGCGGGGCGTTTAGCGCTTAACAACAACAAAAAAAAAAAAAAACTAAACAAAAATACCATATTGCACCATACGCTTGTAAGTTTTGGACTTAACGTGTGCGATTGAAGTTAATTTTTGTCTATTGAATTTTTCGCCTCTCATTAGACAGTGGTGTTCAATATGATTGATCATTTATATCAATTTATATATTTACTTTTAAAAATTAATTTCTTTTTCTATGTTAATTATTTTTGCAATTACTAATTTGATCGTTTTGCGAAAATGTGGTTTTTGTTATTTGCTAAGCTGCATTGGTTTTGACAGCTTTTTATTTCGTAAAATGATCGCAACTTATTTTGTCAGGCTTTAAAAAAAATAACTAGATGATATAAATAGTTCGCTAAATACATTTTGCGAAGTAGCTACATCTTATCTACATATGCTTAACTGCAAGGTCTACGAATTGCTGCTAAACCACAGATCACTTTAATTGAGCAATGTATTTCCTTACAATGATAATAGTTTAGCAATATTGTTTGTTACAGAATTGAATTGTTATTGAATTTAATTTTTCGCAATTTTTGTTCATTCAATTTGCATTTTCTCATTTCGCAAAGAATCAGTTTTTTTCTTAATTTTTTCAAAATAAATAATTCATTTTATTTTGCTATTACAAAAAAAACACACACACATATACACAATTAATGTCAAATCTTGCGCAACGTTCTTGTAAATTTCAAGTTGCGAAAATAATCAAATATTTATTGTGCACAACGAGACTCGAACAAATTTAAGGTGAATTTTTTGATGAAGATTAATTTTTCAAGTCTTGAATATTTTAGTTTTTAACTACAAGCAAGTCATTGTTCAAGTTTGAAAAGTTTTGGTTTGCGAAACGATTTACGAATAAGGCAAAGTCAAAAAAAACATATATTTCGGTGTGAGTTTCGATGTCCTTCCAATGTTCTGAGGATATCAGTTCCCAATGTTCAGTTTTTCACACTTAATTATAAATATAAATTTGAAAGTGAAAATTGGAGCGGGTCAAAATTTTGGCTTCAAAATACTGCTTTTCAAAATTCATTTTTTTTTCATTTTGTCTGCTTTTCAAAATTCTGCATTTTCAAAATTCTGCTTGAAAGAAAAAAAATCAGCTTACTTATTTTTTTTAAATTGAAAGCACGCGCTTTTTAACATTTTCCAAACTTTTGGTTTCCTTATTCTTTGAGGTGTTTTGATGAGCAGAATTTTGAAAAGCAGAATTTCGGCGAGCAGAATTTTAAAAAAGCAGAATTTTGACCCCAACCCCCTGAAAATATTGTAAGCTAACACGAAATGTTTTAACATGTAAACCATCAAGTCTAAATCATCGAATCTCAGTTTTAAGTCATTCGCAGTTGACTTATTGCAGTTACGGCTTCACAAATATAATTTGCGAAGGTTTGCGAAACGAACTGTTTTGAGAGTAATGTACCTTTAAGAGATACTCAACTACAGGCAATATGATTAGTTGTTTCCCATTAGGTAACTTTTACTACCAAATAGTTTGAATAAACTTAAAATGTTGCAGTTTAAATTTTGCGAAACTTTGCGAAATGATATTTTTTCCACAGACAAATTGCAAAGAAATTATTTAAATTCAATAAAATCCAAAGTCAATAACTTAACATAATTCTCAATCAATGTATGAATATAAGGCTAAGATTATCGAAGTTTCGAGACCTACTTTGATTGAACCATGTCAGAAACTTCAGGTATTAAGTTCTCTTAATAGAATCAATCATCTTTTTTTCTGCAGAACTAACCGCATCGAATCAATCCTTATTCAACTAATAAACCTGTTAGTAGTCAATAAATAGCCGTTGATGTCATCAAAAGCACTCAATCCGCCGTTTTTTCTAAACCCTTCATTTAAGGAAGTCCACTTGGGTATTTGTCGTCGAGAACCAAACGTGCATTGACCTTGAAAACTTACAATCTTACATGGCGGACAAAACAAAAAAGATGTGTTTTTTTTTCTTAAACAACTTCTAGTTCACACTCGTTGTTGGTTGAAGACTTGTTGAAGGCCTTTTGAGGGCACACCGCGGACAACACAACACAACACCACACTACCAGATTCGCTTTAAGTAAACCATTTTTCAAACTGGTTAGAAGTGAAAAATCTCTTCCTCCGCATCGCGCGTTGTCATTGACGTACGAATTGCGAACCCAAGGAAATGAATCTTAACAATTCTATCTATTGGCAATCGGTTAAATATGTCAGTCAGTCGTTTCGGTCGAATAGTAAATAGGGGTACTAACTGGCTGATGCGATTGTTAGATGGATGTGAAGGCCTTCACATCACTTTGATATGAAGAATCATTTTGCAATGCCCCATCAACCATCTGCTTCACATTCACATATGGTAAGGTATGGCAACTGGCCATCGTAACGCATCGTCTTCGATGGTCTTGGTATAAATGCCTTGAAAATCGTATCTAATGGATACACGTCGGATGTCAAAAAGAAAAATACCTCAAATATCGACTCTGGGGTATAATCTGGGTTGGATCTATAGGATTGCGATGTGATGCGATTCTTAAGCCAATTCTAATGAAAAAAAAAACTTACAATGTCTATCTAAGTATATAGATTTTTGCAATTGATTTTCTACAAATTTAACAAAAGATTCCATTAATCCCGCGACTCGGCTGATGGGAGAAAACATGGATAGATGATTATTACTCGTACAGATACTTTTACCGAAGCGGATCTGATTTTATCTTTCATATTTTACGGAACAAATTCCGCAGTAAATTGTCCGCAGAATAGTTCTTTTGCAAACTAGTTTCCGGATGATGATTGTCAGTATACAAACTAATTGGCAGTTTTGCGTCAAGCCATATTGCCTAGAGCTTGAAAAGCCTTGAGGATTTGTTGAATGTGTGTTGTGTTCATTTATCATTTATCAATTTGTACACCTGATTAATGGAGATCGATGGGGTGAATGTAATTTTTTTTTCTTCAATTTTTGCAAAAGATGTATGAATGTATATAGATTTGAAATCGATGTATACAACGGTTATTTTTATTAAAATTATTGAAAAATATGCTTATCCATTTGAAATGGCAGTATAACAGTGGTTCTCGTATTCAACGACGAATGCCTATGCATTGTCTTTGTGAATTCTTTTTATATTTATTTTTTTTTTGTGAAGAAGGAAATATTATATTTTGCCGCTGCTGACTGCCGAATAACAATATAATGGTGTGCCTGGCGCGGTGTCTTAAGTAGTCACGAATTTCTTGCAACAAATTCTGTCTATTTTTTATTTTTGAGTAGAGCTTAAACCATGCATGGAGTTACGTAATAAACATAACTAACGAGACATTATCTGAGAGCTTATAGGAAATAGCAACAGTGGGGATCAAAATGTTTGTCTTTTTTTAGGTCAGTTCAAAAACACATCGATTACTTATAGGGGATTATTGTTTGATGCCAACAATTTAAATCAGATTGTGATACAATGTTGCTTATTGAAACAGACACAATGGGATCATTACAGAATAAAACTGAATCTCACGTGTTTCCTTGTTATTTTGAAGCTTACACTATTACAAATATATTTAACGTTTTTTTTCTTATTTTGCTTTAATGTTTAAATCGGGTAATCAATTTACGGAAAGTGTATGAGAAATTTCCGAAGAAAAATATCCTAAACATACTTCCTTTATGTTGTGAACTTGAAGGATTTATAAAAGGAATTTACTTATAAAAAAAATAAATGCTTCAAAAGTAGAAACTTTGCCAAAAATTCTTCTTTTTCTTAAATTTCTTAAATTTTTTTCTAGAAAAAATTTGGTATGATAATTTTAAGTAATTAACAATATTAATTTGAAAAAAGAATTAAAAAACAAATGCCCACCCGTTTTCGAAATATTGAATTTTCAAACAAAAAAGTGTTTTTTTTTTTTCAAAATAAAAAACAAATATTTTTGAAAATGTTGGTTCAATGTTATATTATCTAGAATTCGAAGGACCTCTTATATACAAAATTGGATCGAATTACGTTAAGCCGACGAGAAAGTCAAAAAAATGGTTCCCTGGGAAGTAACGGTTCCTGTTTTTGACCAAAATAGGGAATGGTTAAAGCCGTTTTCGAGATTCTAAAAATTTACCATTTTTTGGTGCAGAAAATTGCATGGAATGTACCGTTATTACTGAAGTTTGAAAAATCCGCTGAAGTATACCAAGGTTGTAGGTCGATCTACAGATCGCATTTATCGCAAGCAAAAAAACAAAACAAAATTCCAAACAATCAATGTAAAAAATGTATGTGGTTGGGTTAATAATTCTATATGCCTCAAAATTCGGTTTGCAAAATCCTGTATTTCAAAATAACGTGAATCCATTATTCTATTTTTTTTTAATTTTTAAAAACTAAAATTCTGAAAATTTCCAATAGCGAATTTAAACGATTTTTTTACTTGCGATATACTCGTAAATTTTACACTTGAATAAAGTGAGATTTTGTCGAGATTTTAATTAAACTAGACATATCGATGGCAGACAACACCAAAAAAAAGGACCCTCCTTTCGCAATTCCGTCTGTCTTGCCTGTCTTTAGGTCCACCTACAGCCTTAAATGCCGAAGCGGTTTTTTTTCAAAATTGGTAATTATGCGTCTCGTCGTTCTTTTTTAAATATTTTTTTTAGTCCCAAAAATAATTTTTTTGAATCAAAAATGTTAGGTAAACCTTAATACATAGTATCAAAAACCGCTCTAAAGTTTTTGATAAAAAAAAATCAGTTAAAATGTAATGAACCGTTTTCTGATTTTCCACTTTCTCATTAACTGTTCAACGGATTTCGATTAAAAATTTTATGCATGTTGTTGAAATTTTGAATAATACTTAAAATAATTTCTTGGGATTTTTCGAATAAAAAATAATTTTTTTTTTGAAAATTTCAATATTTTGAAAACGGTTATTCATTATTTTTTTTTTCTGAGGAACAATGTTTTTAAATTTAAAGTTTAATTGAATATTTAAAATCGCAATATCAACATCTTTTTTAGAAGAAAAAGTAAAGAATATTTGTACATAAATAATTAAGTAAATTAATAAACGACTTTAAAAATATAGTTAGCCTTTTTTACTAAAAATATTTTCGATGTGATCGAACATAAGAGCAAGTAAGTGCGATCCAGTCGTTCATTTTATTTTTCTTAAAGTAGGGCATTTTTTATTTTGTAACTTATCCAAAGTTCTTTTCAAAAGGCAGCCTATCACAATTACGACAACAAAAGTTTAGAAAGTGCTTTTTCAGAAAATGTACTTGTTCGCAGCTTGTGTTCAGCTTCTTACTGTAAAAGCTGCAGCCTAAAAAGCTGCAGCCGAAAAAGCAAAACAAAAAATAAGAAAATAATACAAAAATTCTGAATTCTGAAAGTCAGAATTTTGTAAAGCAGAATTTCGACCCCAACCACTAAAATATCTGTGAACTTTTACATTATCGTTATGTTATGCTGCAATATGTACGTGCAAAAAATTCCATGATGTATTTTTTCCAAATTTTGGTTTTCGGGCTTCTGACCCCAAACTAATATTTGCGTTACGTATTTCAAGTCCAACAATATTTTTTACTTGCGAATATAGGTACTATAAGACAAGTTATGCATTCGTCGACAAAAAAAGTTTTGAGATAACATATAACCGTTAAGTTCCAACCTATTTTTCTCGGAAACGGCTCTAACGATTTTGATAAAAAAATCAGTGCAGCTTTTTAGCTACAACCGATCATATGGTTGAAAAAAAAATAGAAAAATGTCTAAAAATGGTACTTTCCATAGGAGCGTTTTTTTGCTTTCGACTATATCATAAACGGCTCAACCGATTCTTTCGAAATTTCACACATATATAGGTTTTGGTTGCCCAAAATATTTAAATATTTAAATATATTTTATATTTAAAATCATTTTTAAGAAAAAAAATTAAAAAATGTATATTTGGAAAACTGTTCATTAATTTTTTTTTTCGAAAATTATATTTATATGTATTTTCTGAATACCTATGAATTGGCGTTTTTGAATTTTTTTAAAAATACTTTCAAAAAGTTTTTAAAAAAAACTTTTTTTTCTCAAAAACCGCTCCACAGATTTAAAAAAAAATGTTTTCGTAAATTCAAATTTATCCAAGAAATAAAATGACGTACTTTTTTTTTAGATCAAATTAGTTTAAGTATTTATTTCAGAATTTTGAATTATTTTTTCTTTAATTAAACCGATTTAATCTTTTGTTTTAAGGTTTATATTATTAAATATTTAATATTGTCATACCAATTTATTTTAGAACAAAATAAAAAAAAATTGTATATGTACACAAAATTGAGTTAAAAATGACTTTAAAAATATATTTAAATTTTTAATAGAAATCTTTTGCATACGATGTGATCGAAAGTTCGTGCGATCCAGTCGTGCATTTTATTTTTTTAGGATATTTTTCAAATTTGAAAGTTATAATTTTGTGAGCAATTCTTATACCTGATTTGTATTCGAACACAGAAAACTTCAGAAAATGTTAAAATGCAAAACAATTTGTAAACATGATTAGGAGTACGAGTACCTATCTGATCGGATTTTTTTCGAAAGTGTTGAAATGTTGTCAGGTTCTCATTCACAATTCTGTTTGAAATACCACTATCTAACCTTTTAATACGGAATTCATTGTATAATGTTTGCATACATTCTGTATCCTATCGCTCTCGTACAAAAAATAGCCTCGTTTGGAAGAAATATTGACCAATTTTTTTAGTTAGTTCAAAAATACAGTCTGAGGTGTCTTAGAAGCAATATGGTTATAGCATCCCGGAAGATACAATTAGACGAGAGACAATTCATCACAATAGTACATCTTGAAAATTATATGGAAAGTCTGATTTCATTTTCTCACTAAAAATCCGAATCTAAAAAAGTTTTCTCCGTACTCATTAGCTTTTCAAATTCGCTGTAATGTTTTATTGATATGATGCTGATGGCATCAAAGCATTACCTAAAGCTTCGCATTACAAATGAACTGATGCCATTAAATAAGTAGGCATTTTCTGTGAAAAATTAAAAGACCATTACACTCTCTTTCCATTTCTAATCGTATATCCATTATAAACAAAAAATCAAAAAAAAAACCGTTAGTGTATCTCGGAGGCCCTGCAATTGCATGTGGAAAACCACCACTTCCCTTTTGTTTTTTAATATTATGTATAAATCAAAAAACTTGTGGTTTTTTTTTCGAAGCGTCAAGACAATCACATCAAAAGCCACTAAGTACCTTCACTAGAGATCTAAATTTAATGCCTTCAAATACACAAAAACCTTTCTTGGCTGCCTGAAGAGTTGCACCCGTAAAATAAACAATTTCAATTACAACAAAAAAAAAGTGAAAACTTTTTTTTTTCACTTCAAGATGTCGTGACTTAAAAGTCAAAAATAAAAAAAAAATTCATTAACGATCCCAGAGCAGAACAAAATTGAAAAGGTATAATGTAGGTACACTTAAAAATTAGCTTTTTCTAAACTAAAAAAAAATTACACAAATAATAATAATTAAGATTCGTTAAGTAACGCAATGAGATAAAAATCAAATTATAATAATGAAAGAAAAAAATAATGCATTTTCACTTTCTTCATCTGAGTGATGGATACAACATGAAAAATACTTAAAGATACATTTTACTTTTCTTTGGATTATTTTATATTTGTTATTTGAAAGGCAAGATTGTGATGACGATGACGACTCAACGCCCTGTGATTGTTTGTATAAGAAATTAACTTTATTTTTGTTATTCATTTTGAACAGCAGGGAAGATAAAGGGATTCGTAAATCTTGTGGAACACAAAAGAATTCCTTTAGAGGTCAACACAACATCTAACAGCTGGGATGAGATACTTTCGAAAATTGATTTGAACTTGTCGAACGACAGAGAACAAGATAAAGATAAAATTGAAAGTGGGAAAGTTATGTATATTATTACTCAGCATAAAGTTGATTAATTAAATTACAAAATTTCGTAATATTTTGAGGGAGCGTGTAGGAGAAAATTGACGGACTTATTAATGTTTTTTTTTGTTTGTCTTTCAAAAGAAAGATAAACATAAATGTTTGTTGACATTTTTTTAATTTGAAATGAAAAATATCTGCTTGCAGTGATTCTAATATTTGGTCGTGTCTGGGAAGAGAAACTTTACGGTATATAATTCCCTCATTCACACACAAGTAATTCGGTAAAAAACACTGTTACCAGAGAAAACAGTCGTGTTTTGATTTGTAGCTTTTTAAATTTGTTACAAAATTGAAATTCGATTTGGAAAATTGAAACAAATTCTGGCAACATTGATTATATGCTCATCACGACGAAGAATGGATGACTGTCACTTAAAGCGTTTAAAGTTTTTGTTATAAATTTTCAAAAAAAACTGTCAAGTATGTGTAACATCATTCCGTAACATCATTCCTGTGGGATTGATTTAAAAAAAAAAAAAAAACACGAAAAAAGTGGCTAAACAGCTCAACGGATTTTTTTTTAAATCTTGTTTGTCCCCAAAAATAATGTTACCTGCCAAAATGTTAAATCTTAATTATCTCGAAAACGGTTCTAACGGTTTCAATAAAAAAAACCAAGGTTTGCATACAATGTAACGGTACTGGCATACAAAGTTTTTGTTTTATTTTCGTCTTTCTCGCTAACGCCTCAACAGATTTCGATCAACATTTTTGCACAGGAAGTCTTTCGCAGCCCAAAAATAATACTGCAAATCAGAATTTTCAGAAAAAATACGAAAAATAATTTATTTCGATCCTTGAAAAAAATAATAATAATTTTTCTTGTTTTTTTTTTTTTTTGGAAAAATCAATTTTTCGAAAGCGGATGGCGATTTTTTGCTAAGTTTTGTTTCTAAATGTATATTGTTAAATAAATACTTAAAATGATTATACCAATATTTTTTTTAGAAAAAAATATAAGAAATTTTGTATAAACTAAAATTAAGTACAAAAAAAAACTATACTTTAATATATATTTAGCCATTTCTGCTAAGAATCTTGTGCTTGCAAAGTGATCAAACATTAGAGCAAGAACGTGCGATCCAATCGTGCAATTTAATTTTCTTATTTTAATATTTTTCAAGCTTAAAAAGTATTTCAAGCCTTCGTAGAGGATTTTGTTCCACCCTCAATCGATTTTACAGTTTACGGCTTGACAAATAGGCAACATACTAAATGTTGACGTTTGGATATATCGGAAAAATTTCGAATTTTCTGAGGTAAAATTTGAATTTTGTAGAGGTTTTTTAATCCATTTAAATGGAAGCCATCCTTCAATGGATTTTGACACTTCATGTCTTTATGGGTAGGCAACAAATTATATCTTGAGGTTTCGATAATATTTTTTTTTGCAAGTGTCACCTAAAAGTCTTAAAGTCACCTTTTTTCGGAGGCGGAATAAAATCTGAAAAATGAGCGATTTCTAACGACATGTATACATAAATGGTATCAAATGTTAAAAAAGAACATCTGACCGTTACAGACTTCGAACCGAAGCCTACATGACCGATAAAACGAAGATCGTATTAGAATCACAATCGACGCAGAATTGCAGAAGAAATTGACAAACAAACCCATTTCTGCAAATCGCTTTCATTAAAATTTAACCATTCGATCAACCCGCACTTATGAAGTAACTCACGACACATTGCCGCAGAACCCATTCCTCTAGATTTCGGTGAATTTAAGATCTAGTCAATTATAGATTCTGGAAATTAAGGCGTCTTGCTTGTCTAATTCATCTGCATAAAATGTGTTTGAGAAAAACATGCCACTTCAGTGAACCTCTTCATTGTTTCCCTTTTTCTCGGTGAAGAATACGTAAAGCTAGTTTGAGAGGAAAATTCTTCGGTTGATTTTTTTTCTCTAGCCTGCATAGACCTACATAGATGATTGCAGAAAAATATAAAACAAAAAACTCAACCCCAATTTTTACTCAAAAATCCTTTTTTACCCATATTTTATACCCATATCCCACTTATACTCTCTGCCTGAAACATAGTATTCCTCCTTCCTCATCTATCCCGGATACGCTGCATACAGTCTTCGAGCCTAAGTACTCTGGCATCCGCATCCACTAAAGCCTCTAAGCCGGAGGTTCGGTCTTCCTTGATTTCTCGACCCTGCGGGCTGGTACGGTATCTAGCTACAATCTAATTGAACAAACCTATCAATTTCATTCAATATACCGACATTAATTCAAATCCACAAGAACACAAATTATTCAAATACAAACCACAAAAATCAGATCAAAACCTATATGCTTTCACAAAAAGAATCAAATTTCTTCCCACAAAACCTCCCTCTCACTTTGGGAGAAAAAAAAATAATTATAAATATAAGCCTACTTTATATTGGAGAAAGTTCAATCAATAAAGATCTCTTTGCCACCACAATTAGACTTTTAATAAAAAAAAAAAAAACCAAGATATCGACCGATATATGTGCATATTATACGTTGTACCTCAACATTCACCATCTATCACATATACACTGGATGACCTACAACTGACGCATATAAACCACATAACAAGAGAGCGCCTCTAAGCTGGGAACAGAACACACAAAGCGGGTAGACCGGCCGGCACGGCGGCGTCAACAACATCACCAACAACAACAAGATGATCTAAAATAAAACAAAAGAAGAAGAACAATCATATCATCAAGATTGATAGGCAGGAGGCCAAAGTTAACATTCTCAAGTTGATTGGGCTAAGTGAGTGAATCAGCTACCGATTGAAGCCCCTCCATAACTCTCACGGATGCGAATAGGCTGTGTGCGTTTTCATCTTCACAATCATCAGCGAAGGAAAAGGGTATACACCATCTCTATCCGCATTACCCAATACCCATTCCAAGATTCTCCAACAACACAACTGTAAGACGCTCTTCATCAAGATTAACTTTTAAGTATCCCTCGTTAGCTTTGCCAAATGTGCGATTAACCTAAGAGGTCACCATAAGGAGCTCTATAATAATAGATGCGGGTAGATAACCGCAGTCGACTGATGTATCTTATTCGTGATTTTCAATCAACCGTTGATCAACCTTGTTTTTTTTTTTATTTTTTTATTCGATATGGATCACATACCTACTACATACTCGTACTTATAGCTTCTGACACAGAGATCGCACAACTGATCCCAAAAAAAGCCTTCGAAGAACTGTTTCGAGCTTCTAAGGCCTATATCTGAGAGTTGTAGTGGCTTAGTATGAGAGTATTATGTGTTGTGTGCTCCTTTTTCTTTTCTCTCTTTTCCCGGTAAGATGATCAAACACTAACAAGACCAAACAGTCACATATTGTGGCGAAAAGTATCTATGAACGTTACTTGCGCCACTTGAAGTAGTATACACTACACACTCCAGATATAGACTTCTTTCTTTCCATATTATAACTATGGCATCTTCAATGGAACCCCATTCCCCATTTCCACCTCTCTTTGGATAGATGAATAAATTTTGTTCCGCTTTTTTTTTGTCTTTCCTGCACAGAAGATACAATACTCGTTCGGTGATTCTTATGTAGCGGAAAATATCATTTGGGGAGTTGTATCTAATGGATAAATATTGTTGCCAAATAAATATAGACAAACCGACAGAGAAGCACCCCAAGTTATATTAGGTATACTTATACTGTGGCAGAGCTGTCTATGTGTTATATTCAATGAAGCAGAGAGTATGGAGAATAAACTCAAGGAGTTGACCAGCATATCGGAAGATGTATCTTAATCTTCCTTATTATGGTTTAAACTCTTGCCTGTGGATTTAGCCAGAGGAAGAATTACGACTTTACTATGCGGCGCGGCGGCATTGAAGGAGAATTATTTCACTCGGATGTATTTCTCCAGTAAATCTAGTTGTTTTTTTTAAAGAATATAAAAATTCAATATTGTATTGTGATCAAGGAATCTAAGTGACAGTCATTTTCAACTATCGTTGGCCGGCGTGGGTAGGCCGTTGACATTGAATCCCAGCCACTTCAATCCAAAATGATTATTTACGGATACTGGTCCTTATAACAAGTCATCCAAGGTTCTGTAACTTTCGAATCGTTAAAAATAATCGAGAAATAAAAAAAAAATGTTTTTTTTTTTTATTAAGATGTCAAAATGACTTTTTCAATTTATCGCCTTCCATTGGAAAATTCCAGTCAAACAAATTAAATATTTATTGTATCGTCTCAACATACAGAAACCCATTTTTTCACAGGCGGAAAAATTATCGCCTGAGTTACAGAACATGGAACCAGGTGTACATCTTAGGCTTTTAATTTTAACCGCTTTCAATCAACAGAAAATGTCTTGCGGACTCAACAGCACACCCACAACAGGAATGGTAGAGTGCAGGTTCTACAAAATGTAGAATCACTAAAATTATTTTTTAAAATTTATTTTCAAACATATTTCTAAGCGGAACTTTTATACAGCTTAAAAGCTCTGTAAGGCATTGTAGACATATAAATAAAATTTACAAATACCTCGGTCAAGATCACCGGAAGGACCTCAGAAAAATTTCGGTAACTCTTTTAAAGGTTTTATAAAATATCTTAAATTCGGCGAAGAATTTTCATTAAATTTTATTAAATTACTTAAACAAGTGTTGTTGTCGAAGTTATGATTTCCATAAAGTGGTGTTTACTTATTTAAATTAAATTAAATTGACAATTTACCTTTTACCGTGAATTTGGGAAATTTTTTTTTTCAATAATATTCAACCATTCGCAATTTCCGTAAATTGATGTGTATGTGTATTACAGGCTTTTAACTCTATAAAGCTTCTAAAAACAATAATAATATATTTTTTCCGTCATATACTAAACAGGTATTGAACCGATTTTGCTGAATTTGTCAGCCTTGCCTACTAGCACTGGAGAAAGAAATAGAGAGAGCGAGAGAAAGTTATAATTGTTATTACATAGGCTGTCCCCTGATTGGGCAGGATATTGTTTGGGGATGATTTATTGGATCATTCTTGGCTAATATTCCATATATTCTTGAATTGGTTTTAAAATAAGTTGCTTAAGTTTTAATAAGTTGAATAGTTTTTGAAAAATTAAATTTAAAAATCAAAACGCTACGTTAAAGCCTATTTTTCTCGGCAAGGCTCTAACGATTTTGATTTAAAAAAATCAGTGCAGCTTTTTAGGTACGACCGATCACATGATTGAAAAAAAATTTTAAAATGTCTAAAAACGATGCTTCCCATAGGACCGTTTTTTTATTGCTACTATCTCATAAACGGCTTAACCGATTCTGTCGAAATTTCACACATATATATGCTTAGGTTGTCCAAATTATACTGCGTACCAATATTTGTAATTTATATTTTTTTGTATTTTTGAAAGAATTTTAAAAAAAATTAATTTATATTTTGAACACTGCTCAATAATTTTTTTTGCAAAAATTACAGTTAAATGTATTTACTGAATACCTATGAATTGGCGTTTTTTAATTAAAATTTTTTTTTTTCAAAAATTTAAAAAAAACTTTTTCTCAAAACCGCTCCACAGATTTTAAATTTTTTTTCTCATAAATTCAAATTTATACAAGAAATAAAATGGTGTACTTTTTTGAGCTCAAATTAGTTTAAGTATTTATTTCAGAATTTTGAATTATTTTTTTTTTTTGATTAAGCCGATTTAATCTTCTGTTTTTAAGTTTATATTAATAAATATTTAAGTTTATCATAACCAATTTTTTTTTTAGAAAAAATTAAAGAAATTTTTTAGATATAAAAAATTAAGTAAAAAACGACTTTAAAAATATATTTAGATTTTTAATAGAAATCTTTTTCATACGATTTGATCGCACATAAGAGCAAGTTCGTGCGATCCAGTCGTGTATTTTATTTTTTGACAAACGTAATAGATTTCTCCGTTTGGTACTTCATTTGATATAAGGTCATTGTCATAATATAAATATGGCTCTGTGCAACATTGAATACATTCTTAACAATTAATATATATTCCCTCCTTAACTATTTTCTTAGCTAATTCTATTGAATAAGATTGTAAATAAATCTAACTTCAATTTTGTATTTGAAATTCATTTAATTTTTAAATATTTAAACTTCAATCCTGGTGAAACTATTCTTCTTAAATCTTTTATATCTAAATGCACTTCCACTGAATTTATATATTCTATCAACTCGTATACCTATAAGAGAGTGCTGTGTGGCTGCAATCATATATAGATACAACTTTCAAGTTCTATAAAATAGAAATGATAACAATTTTTAGGTCTTTCAATGAAACATTTTGTTTGTGTATAGAGAATAGAAAGCCATTGAGGAGAATGAAGTCAATGGTCCGATCATCAACCATGTGCAATAATAACAACAACAACAACTACAATGCACTCAAATATTGCAAGTTAGTTATACACCTCCTGTATCTTATGGATATAAGAACAAGCATTGATTGGGTTTGGTGCTTGTTTTTTTTTATTGTTGGTGTTGTTGGTTTTGTGTTTATAACCAAGCTCGTGATCACTGACTTAAACAAAAAATAGAACTCTTTTATTTTTTTTTTGATTTTGTTAGAGTGTTCCATGTGCTTTGAGTTTACGATTAAGATGTGAACCAGATACCAAAAGTAAAAGTCCATAAAGTAATATGCCAAGCTCACCGCGTGCGCTATCGCGTAGGTCGTCAGACACTGATACACTTATGAACATGAACTTATGATAGAATGGAATCTAGTTTATTCAAATCGTCGATGAGCTTAATGGAAGGTTCTAAAAAAAGTTCGAGATCACGAGTTTATTTGGAAGGTCAGTATGATATGAGAGTTTTAGGAATTTCATATCAAGATTAAAGAACCGTTCATGTGAAACTTAAAAGAGTGGCCCAAAAGGATTGCACTAGTTCTTAAAGAGAATCAACCTAAGAATTTTTACAGAAACATGCTCAAATATCTTACTGATAAATTAAGTGGACGACTTTGAATTCCTATAGATTCAACGGAATGCCGTTAAATGTTCCCCTAATTTCTATGTTAGCACTCAAAAAAGAAGTTTTGAAAAATCAAATTAGACCTTAGTCTGCTTAACAGAAAAAATCTATGGCGCAAAATTTTATAAGGCCTGATGTTAAGGGCTTAGCATGATACTACTTAACAGTTTGCTAATACTAAAGCACTTCACTAATATTTTTCTAATTTTAAACACTTTTTAACTAGCCCCATACTAAATCTATTTTCTTAATAAACTACAACTAAACACGCCTAAAATAGTGCAAAAAAGTAAGCGAAAAAAAAATGTGTTGCTTAACCTTTCGTACAGATTGCCAATTAGTATTTTGTTTCCTCCTAATCCTACTTATTTCCCTTCTAGTTCCCGTGGGTGTCCTTCTGTTCTCGATATCTTCCTAACAAACGTGTCTAGTCAATTAACTTCACCAATCACTTTAAATGAACTTAGTTCTGATCACATACCAGTGTTGTGCCGACTTCGCTGGTCAGGGCTGAGAAAACAACATTTTTATCAAGACTTCAAAAATGCTAACTGGTCATGCTTTCGATTAAACTTAAAAAGAAGGCTTCAAAACGTGTCCACAGATGTTGATAATATTGTATGCAAATTTACTGAAGACATTTTACATACAATTGACGAATGTATTCCAAAAGTTGCGAAAAAAAAAACTTTCTCTCAAAGGCTCCCCCCACATATTCTTCAACTCATAAAGTGCAGAAATATACAAAAGAGAAACTGGCAAAGATACCGACAGCCTATAAACCGTGAAGATGTTTCTTATTTTAACAGTCTTATTACTTTCGAACTCTCAAACAAAAGGAATAATGACTGGAATGCCAAACTCCGTTTTCTAGATAAAAATTCGAAACCATTCTGAAACATCGTCAAAATTGTTAAGAATAAACATAAGCACCAGGTACCTTTTTTAAAAACGGATGCAAACATATACTTTACAGATTCTGAAAAAGCAAGTGCTCTTGCATTAAGCTTTTCTAAAAATCATAATGTGTCACAAAATCTTGGTAATGTCGCAACTAATCTTTTAGTACCACGATTCAAAATCTAAATAATTTTCTTGTTGAAACACCTGTAAATAATTTCGTTACACGTGATGATGTATCATTCATAATTCATAGTCTTAAAATCCGGAAATCAGATGGTTTGGACAAAATTAAAAATATCCATTTAAAAATGCTACCTAGAACCGGTATTGCGTTTCTCACTTTTGTGATGAACGCTTGTTTAAAAATGCAATATTTTCCTATCAAGTGAAAGATAGGTAAAGTCGTTCCAATATTAAAGGCTGGTAAGGCATCTGTAAGGGTATAAAGCTACAGGCCAATTAGTTTGCTCAGTAATATCAGCAAAATCTTCGAAAAAATCCTAAAGGATAAAATGCTAAAAATTATATCCGAAAACAGTTTATTCCCAGATGAGCAGTTTGGTTTTAGGAAATTTCACTGCACTTCGCATCAAATTCTCCGGATTTGCAAGATTGTTAAAGGTAGACGTGCTGAGAACAAGTCCACCGGAATGGTATTATTAGATATAGAAAAAGCCTTCCATTCAGTTTGGCACAATGACTTAATTTATAAATTAATATCTTTTAACTTTCCCTTGTATCTGTGTAAAATTTTCCAAAGTTATTTGTCTAGTAGGTGTTTCAAAGTTCATGTCAAAGTATTAATTTACAAAGTTATTTTTCAGTCAATCCTTTAGTATGCGTGTCCAGTTTGGAAAAATGTAGCAAAATGTCATGTGAAAAAATTGCAAACTTCTCAAAATAAGATTTTAAAAATGATGCTTGGTCTTCCGTGGCATCACTCGACCTACGATCTACATGAAAGGGCCAATGTTGAATTGGTTTCTGATAGAATCCAAAAACTTGCATTATCATTTTTAAATCGACTGGAGTTCGCTGATAATAACCTTATAAATCAACTTTATTTCGAATATTAATCCTACCTGTGATACATTTTTTTTATGTTTGTTCATTTGATTATTATTAATTTATTAATTTTATTTATCTTGTAATTATATATTTATTTATCTATTTGATTATTTATTTATTTATATATATTTATTTATTTATTATTTGTATTGCAGTATTTATGTTCTGTTTTTTTTTGTATCTATTTATTTACTAATTATAAATCTACTAAATTATTTATACACTTATTTATTTATTGTCTGTTTTATACAGTTCCTCAATCTTTATTTAATTCTTTTATAATCCATTCATCTATTTCGTAATACATAATATCTCCTAGTCATTTATTTTAAGTTTCATAAGTTATAAATATACTAATGTATTTTTTTTTCTTTGTTGTTTAAATAGAGGTTTTTCATCGTTTTTCCTCTAAAGAATGTGTAAAAGTTTAATTCTAAACAAATTGTTTCAAATAATAAAAAATAATGTTTTAGTTGCAAGATACATTGTATCACATCTCCATAATGTAAAATGTGCGGTAACAACCCTTTGTACAAATTTATAACGATGTAATAAAAAACATCTATCTATCTATCGAAAGTAAGCGAACATAACTTTTTGACGTTTGTAAATGTCAAAGTGGCTAATGGATTTAGTACGATACTAAAAAAATAAAGTAGCCATTTTGTGATTTTAACTTTAGTAAAGTGTTAAGAAAATAGTACGATACTAAACTGATTTTATATTAGCAAAATCCTCTTTTTAGCCTAGTATCATACTAAAAATGATTTAACATATTACTAAATCGTTTAAAATTATCTGCCTATGTTTTTAATAAATTCCCATCTGAACTTTGTCCGTTGAAAAATTTCACAAAACAAAAATACTCAATGACATTAGTCAAATTAACACTTTAATTATACCTATAATAACTAATTACAAAGAACTCCTACGCGATATCACAAAGTATCTATACAAACTATACACATCTATCTTCAACAAAAAAATTACAATCTATTGAATTCTCGTTTGCATTTGATTAGCAAATGTAATTAGCCGGCTTGTAAGTTATCAAGTCTAGGTACACTTTAGCAGCCGGCAAAATCAGATATATATTATTTTTCGGGTGCGCCATGCGAATGTTGATTAAGTTGAGAATTGCGTGTTAATAATTGTTGTACCTACCTGTCGTAATGCATTCGTGGTTTTGTTTTATGTTTATTTTTTTTTTTGGGACAATCAAATTTTTTTTCTACGGTAGTTGAACTTATACGGTTGAGTATGAGAGGTTTTAAAAGGATTGTTTTTTTTTTGTTTTAATAATAAATGACATTTAAAATTTATGATTTATGGTTTTTTGTAGGACAAACACGCAAGCATAAGTTATATTAACATGACCCAATTTTGTAAATACATTTTTTTGACTGTATTATTTCCGACCAACAATTAGGTATTGTTGAAAGAATAATACACTCCAAAGCCCCTCTCACCCCCTATATAGGATGGAAAGTCGCAAGTCAGTTTTATTTGTTTTGAAAAAAAAAAAAATAATTGCTTATGGCTTTTTTTGTGGACAACCATTCGAAAATGTTTGAATTAGTGGTGTTACTTAGCCTTTTTATAGAACTCAAATCTTGATATTTGTATAGCTATGTACGTATTACCCGGGTCGTTTGCCCCAATACAAAATGGCAACTAGTCAACAATTGTTACTTATGTTTCTACAATAAATGAAGATGATCTATAAATAAGTACCAATGTTAAAACAAAAATCGTAAAACAAATCCATCGGCTTACTGAATCATGATAATTCGGTTATTAACGATTGATTTGATTTATCAACTAAATTCCGAACGAGCTCCCAATAGAGTGATCTTCCAATGAAGTAACTCCTATTCTTTTAGGAACTAAATCCAAACCCTTAAACGAACCAAGTTCCAAACGAATGAAATAGTGATCGGCTTTGGTATGTTCACGTTTAGTTACCAGCCAGATGCTACAGTAATCCCTGAAACTCAGGAAGCGTGCTAAGCAGTCATATTATTTCCTTATAGTAAAAATAAATTTTCATTATATCATTTTTTGGCTAGTGGGAGTGAACCTTTTGGATGCGCGCAATTTTCATTAAACTAATGAAAATCAATTTAAAAGTTAATTGTTTCTTTGAATATTTTTGTTTGTCTTCGATTTTTATTTTAACTGTCTGGTGCGCGAGTCATATTCTTAACAATACTCTTGTTTATTTCTTATAAGAAACTTTGATAATCAAGATTTCTTAAATTACAAATCTTGTAAAATGGTGCTCTCATATTTTGTGAAGTAAAACTTCTTTTGCGGCCGGCGTTGGGACTAAAAAAAAATTACTATGGAGCTGCCAAACCTCCCGACATCTGACGAGACCCGGCATCTGACTTGACCCGACTAATACCATGTTTGTTATGATATGTATGCATCTGCATTGTTTGTATTCGCTTACAAATTTATACAGGCAAACTTCGATAACTCGACTTGGCAAAAAAATAATTCGAGTTATCAAGACTTCGAGTTATTAAGTAAAACAGAAAATTAATATAAATTACATAATATTTATTAGCGAATAAAAAAAGTACAGTTGTTGTGATTATTTAAAATATTCTGTAATACATGACTGACGAATGGATTTGCCGGAATGCTATATTTAATAGCCACATCCTTTTTTCTTGACCCATTATTAATTTAAATTTATCTTCAAACAATGTTCAAACTTCACACTGCACTGTTAATATCTAGGTCAGTTTCTTTTCACTTTTTATTTCGTCTTTTGTTTTATTTTTTTAAAATAAGACTTTGAATTCGTATACGTATATCAACCTAATAATGTGTGTTCTAACACCGGAACATGACATCTTTTACTCACACTTAACAGAATCACAATTTTCCACACACACATATGAATACAAGGTCATACAACATACAAACAAAGTGCCCACAAACGCAATGCATTATGAAATGAACTTGTTAAAATTCACAGAATTTGATACTTTACCTAAAAAATTAGACATCGAAGGTGACGCCAAATAATATCTTCGAGTTATAGCGACATTTGAGTTATAGAAGTTCGAGTTATCGAAGTTCGACTGTAGTTTTAAAACTGCTCAATATTTTTTTTTTTCAAAAATTATACTTATGTATATGTATTTGCTGAATACCTATGAATTGGCGTTTTTGATTTTTTTTTAAATTTTTTTCAAAAAGTTTAAAAAAAAACTTTCTCAAAAACCGCTCCACATATTTTTAATTTTTTTTGTAATAAATTCAAATTTATACACGAAATAAAATGGGGTCCTTTTTTTTGAGTTCAAATTACTTTAAGTATTTATGTCAGAATTTTGAATTATTTTTTCTTTGATTAAGCCGATTTAATCTTTTGTTTTTAAGTTTATATTATTAAATATTTAAGATTGTCATACCATTTTTTTTTAGAAAAAAATTAAAGAAATTTTGTGTATATAAAAAATAAAGTAAGAAACGACTTTAAAAATATATTTAGATTTTTAATAGAAATCTTTTGCATACGATGTGATCAAACATAAGTGCAAGTTCGTGCGATCCAGTCGTGCATTTTATTTTTTTTTATTGCGATTGAGGTTTTATAATTTGACATGTGGATGGTATGTGGAACGCGAATTGAGTTAGCAGTTCATAACAATTAGATTGCAATTGCCGACGACTAATTTCTTTGCCCAAATTTAACTTTTTTGGAAAAGCAAATTTTAGTATACTAATATGTATTATATTTCCAACATTATGGTTATAATTTCTCACATAAATAGAAGTTGGGTTTTCTGTCGGAAATAAAAAAATAATTTCAAAATGATCATTTGTCAAACTGTCAATTTCTTGAGAAAAATTAAATTAATTTGAAATCATTTCAAATATAGAAATTGTTTAGATGAGTTGATACCTAAATTTGTAAAAGTTTATTTTTTTAAATACAAATATTTTCTAAAATGTTCAAAAACAAATTTTGAAATGTTTAAAACTGATTTCTTCAATTTTTTTTAATTTCAATACATTTTTTTCACTTGCGATATATAAAACCGAAGGTTAATGACTCGATTCTTTTTTAGCTTCAACAAATAAAATAACTTTACCTGTCATACAATTTGTTATTGCAAAAATGGTAAATCTCGATTATCTCGAAAACGACTTACTAATCTTGATAAAACAAAATCAGTCCATCTTTGTCTCAGTATCAAAACTCATTTTCATGTCATGTGTTTGTATGGAAAAAAAAAATTAGAAAAATGAGATTTGAGACTGATTTTTTAATTAAAATGTCAGTAACGGTACCTGGCATATAACAGTTTTTTCGATTTCCGAACCAACATTTCAAAACTTTTTTTTGATTTTCTTATGAACAATTTTTTTTTGAAATTATGTTCTTAAGTTTATATAATACTTAAAATTGCCATATCAGTTTTTTTTTTTTGAAAAAAATTAAAGAAATTTTGTATATACAAATTTGTGTTAAAAAACGACTCAAAAAATGTATTTAGCGGTTTCTACTAAGAATCTTTAGCATGCGATATAATCGAACATAAGAGCAAGTCTTGCATTTTATTGGTATAGACCTGTGGATGGCAACACTCTTTCCCACTTGTTGATTGAGAAGATGTGTGAAATTAATGGATTATTCAACAAGTTATTCTCTTTTTTTTAACAGTTGTTGTTTTCAATTGTTTATTGTATATCTATAAATGAATAAATTGGGTGGCGCAACACCTCTTGCATGGTAGCGGTATTAATTAATGAACAAATAAAACATTTAAAATTATTTTTTTTTCTTTGAAATGTGTTTTTTTTTGCTATTGATAAAAAAAATGGATCATTGATATTTTTATTCCTAAAAGTTTGATTATTTTGTCCCCAATATCACTCAATTTTGCCGTGTACAAATGTTTTAAAAAATAATATTCATAATTATTGTAATTTTATTGTATACCTAATAAACCAATTGTTTCTAATAATCAATTACAAAATGATAAATTTTAATTATTTTATAATTTACAGCGTTCTGCAGTATTTTCAATAATCAGAACTTTATTCAATTAGGAGTTTAAATGTCGAATTCCAGTACTTATCAACTATCAATTGATATTTGACAATCGTAATAGGCATGAATGAGCCCTAGATGCTAGTTGACAAACGTTGTAAATATGAGTGTACCTTATAGATGATTTATTGGCAAAATTATAGTGAACAAAAATCCGCCGGAATAAATATCTTCCACATCATAATTTATAATTTCAAATTCATCAACAAAATGAAATTTAGATAGAAAACTCCTCCACGGACCCAAATTAGGTAGGCAAGGAATATATTATCTTGGTAAATATTTTTTTTTGTCAATGGAAAATATTTATTGAAAAAAATTGCTCAATGAAATTTGTATAATAAGTCGACTAATCCCAAAATTTAAAAATATTAAACATTCTTCCATTAGATTCCAATTATCGGCACTGTATGGAACACGTTCCATTAATTTTTCTCAAAACTATTTCAAACTGCCTTTATCCCTGAATTTCCCTTAAAACATATCCCCTCTGAAATCCACAAACAAAATCTATTCATAATTCTTAAAACGAACTGACTAACAAAAAATGAAAAATCAATTCCCAAATGTATTTTATTGTTTACGTATTAATCAAACGGCTAACAAAAAAATATATCTGAAAGGTCTGACATCAGCGCTATAACATCGACAGTCAGCCTTTACTTACTTCCGTGTTTCTTTTGAAATCAATCGACTTTGCTAAAGATATGTGCATCAGGAGAATGAATTTCATTCATTTTTTTCTCTCTATATCTCTATGAATAGAAGAATAAGTAAAAATATCTATCTGCGATGCTTCTGGCTGACCGCATACTTTCATTCTTTCTCAGTCGATATATTCAGTTAAATTTTCCAAACATCCTCCAGATACCAACAAACGGCGCAGCCAAATCTAGTCGTGGTAATTTTCAATTAGCAAGAATTTCATAAATCCTCACCACTCCAAACTAAACTGCACCATTCGTTTGGTTTTTTTCCCCTCCGAATGCACTCCTCGTCTTCATTACCACATTTTGTTCTTTTAAGAGCTAAAGATACAATATCTATAACTTCTTTAAAAAAAAAGAAAAGAATTGCCATATACCTACCCTAACAACTACACAACTAGATGGCGTCGTGAACTATTTCTTTTCCAACCAGTATAGTCTTCTGCTAAAATTCCCATTAATCTATAGAGCACCATTAGAATCTGGTTGGGAAAAAGTATCTAGCTATAGTCTACACTCAACAATAGATAAAATACAAAAATTCTACAACTCTAATTCATGTCGCATGAGTGAATGCGTTGTCATCCGATGGTTTATTTTGAGTTAAAACTCAACAACATATCAAACATCACTCATGCCCCCACTCAAGTTGAATACAATTCAACTCAAAACATAAGCAACATGAGTGGAATTGATAAAAGTATCTGAACAAATGACTTCCAGTCCAAGACTTTAGTTAAACGCGAACTGTTTAAACGAACGAACATACGTTATTATGTTTTCCGTTTTAAGTTTGTAATTATTGTATATTTATTTTTATAAGTTTTTTTTTTGAAATTTGAATCCAACTAAATCCGTTAAGATACAAAGATATGATGAGCCTAACTTGAGTAATAAAAAAAAAAGCTGTTCAAATAGAATGCAACTAAAAAAGTAATGCAGTTTATTTTTTATTCACGCTTTACTTAACAAAGAGAATTTTAGTTCTTGTATCTTGTTTTGTATAAAAAGATACACAAAAACTATACTGGCCATTCGTTGTTTAAGCCCTCCAGATACAGATACATTCATTTTTATTCAAGTTGCCGGTTTTTTTTTTTTCATTTGTGTTGTGTTGTTTCCTTGGGAGTCAAGTGTGTGTTTTAAGTTCTCATTTTTCCCGGCATTTTTATACGGTGTCTTCGCCCGCACTTTTTGTTGTACATCAACATACATAATATATGCATTTTTTATTGTGTGAAATAAAACAGACTTTTAGATATATACAAATTTGTATCTTAAAGATTGTTCTTTGTATCCGTAATACCATTGCGTGCTTCCTGCAATTAAAAGAGTGATTTTTTTGAATTTAAATACATTATATGTGTCTTTAAGTTAAAAATACATAATTTTCGAAATAGTTTTCGTTAGAATTAAAAGATAATAATTAGTGAGTTTTTTTTTTGAATAAATAATTCAAATTCAAATCGTCTTTTTTTGAGTGTGTTTTTTTCTTATTGTAATAATTCAGTGGCGTTATTTAAAAAAAAAAAAGTGTGTCTCCGTTTCGAGCAAACCAACCAACAAGCACATGTTCTGAAATTGGAAATAACCCCAAACAGGATTTATCTTTCTTCTTATTTGTTGACGGGGCTACATAAAATCTACCAGATAACGCAATTCATCCATCAACATACCTACCTATCAGAAGTTATAGATAGTTCTTGGTCTTCTGTTTTGGCTTGTTGTACATGTTCCATATAAAGAGGGATACTATTAAATATGTATATAAATAAACCAATACATACTTAAAGTGCTGGTATATAGATATACACATATACAAATGCACTGACTGATGCAAGGGTAATCGTCATAGTTATTGCGCGCACAAAATTAAAGAAAACATACGACACACAGAATAACGAAAATAAAAATATTGGAATACCGTAAATGTCGAGGTAATGTATATGTGTAAGATTTTCGATCCTTTTTTTTATGAGTGAATTCTTATTTTCTTGGACTTTACAGATTTAAATTTTAAAATAGATTATTGAGGAGGAAGGTGTAGTAAATAGTATATGTATATGTATTGGTTTGACGTAAATTTCAGGTAACTCAAATAATTTGTTTTAAATACATATAAGTAGGTACAAAGAGTACCATTTTGACAAATAAGAAAGTTTGTTTTGATAAAATTTTCGTATACCAATAAGATGAAAACAAAAATGCTGGAAGAATTTTGCGAACTCTTGAGCAGTTTCATTTCTCTGATCCTTACTATTATTTTGGATAACAATTTTTTCACGTCAGACCATCATTTTCGAGAAAAATTAGATTTAGATCAATATTTTTTTTTTGCCTATTGACAAACTTCTATCGGTAGCAATCGGTGTATAAATAAGTACATATTTTGAAGCCAATTGGTAGAAGAAAACATCAAATACAAAATTTATTTGTATTTAGTTGATAAAACCAACATTAGATAAGTGATTGTCAGTAAAAATTCTTCTTCCGGATTATGGGGCCAAGATTATTTGTCAAAATTCTGGGTTCAAAATTCTGTATTTCCAAATTCTATAAAAAACTAAAATTGTCTAAATTCGTGGCAGCCACAATGTAAATTTTGCATTTGCATTTGGAAAAAAATATTTTAATCAAACTTGACATTACTATGAGAGAGAACACCAAGAAAGTGGGTCCCAAAATTCGGTCTGTCTGTCTGTACAACGCTCCACAGCCTAGATGGCTGAATTGATTTTCTTCAAACTTGGTATTTAAGCGTTTTAGGTGATTGTCTAAAATACATTTTCGAATTTTTTTTCTAGATCCAAAACTAACGGTACCTGCCACACAATTTTTTCTACCATCTCAATTATCTCGAAAACGGCGCTAACGATTTTGATAAAAAAAAGTGTGTGCACTATTTTAGGTATACTCTACATTTGTTTTCAAGTATTTTGTTATTAACCGTACCTGACATACAACCAATTTGTTGAATTTTGGTATTTCTCATAAATGGCTCGACAGATTTCAATCAATTTTTTATACCGTATGTCCTTCAATTTTTGTTTTTAAGTTTATATTATTAAATATTTAAAATTGTCACTAAAAAAAACTTAAAGAAAACAAATTAAAATTATAAACAAAAAATTAAGTAAAAACGATTGTGAAAATATATTTAGATTCTTAATAGAAACCTTTGCATACGATGTGATCGAACATAAGAGCAAGTTCGTGTGATCCTGTCGTGCATTTTATTTTTTTTTAAATTTAACTATATGCCTGTAAGACCTAAGGTCTTTTTAAATGCAACCTGAATTGCACGGCACTAGTTTTGCACAGTGTATTTGAGAACCAGGTATTGACTGTCTCATTTTAACCCATGGGCGGCAACCAATTAAAATTATAGGTATAGAAAAGAATGCGCCTAGCGTGGGGATCGAACCCACACGTCTAAGTTAGAAATCAAGCACTTATCCACTGCGCCATTGCTACAAAAAAAGGGAAGATGCCTTAACTGTAACTGTTTGTTGTTGAGATAATTCTATGATGTCATTATTAGTTCAAGAACGGCTTTATCGGTTATACCAAATTTATATGAATTAAACAATTTTTAAGCTCAAAAATTTCTTAAGCATATTATTTCTGTTTCCAAAACATTTTAAAGAAAATACTCTTGAGAATGACTAAAATAGTAGAAATAAATTTGGCCACGCCATTTTCCATTAAGTTAAACTTCAAACTTTAATAATAGCTTAAAAGAAATTGGGAAAGATCAGCCATTTTTTGCCTTCCAATCATAGGAATTAAACATGTGACTAATTAATAGTTTAAGTTCATGAAAAAAAATGTTTTACAATATGATATAGGCTTAAACTTGATGTACTTAATTGTTTATGTCCAAATGTCACGCTTGGTATTTTCGTCATTTCGTGAGGCAAATACGCCATAAAAAATTCCTAAAGTGAGAAAACATTCCACCAGTCAGTTTCGACTTATATTGTTAATGTGAGTTTGAATTATTTTTTTTTTATCAATTAGACAATTAAACGAACCCTTCTTTTATATAGAATTATCATATTTTACTACTTCAAAACATATGATGAACAATATCACCATGCGAGACAATTTCAGGGATGAAATTTATGTAGTAATAAAATATCATATGTATATTTTCTAGTTGGTATGAGCACACATGTTTTTTTCTATTTTCAAGGACAATACTTCTATCGTTTCATTGTACCTAAAACTAAGGAAATCCATTTCTGACCTTTTTGAAAATATTTTTTTTTCTTTCTTTCCGGGAGGTAGGGCTGCATGCATTGAAATTGATTTATTTTGCTGATAAATTTATACTTATGTTAGTTAGGTTAAGTCAGCTATTCAATTTTTAGTGTGCATATAAGCCCCGGTAAAAAAATTAAAAACAAAATAATATTTACAAAAATAAGGCTGGCAACGATACTACATTAAAAGCACCCGAGACAAGCCCGTATTTTTGGTACCAAAATTTGCTGATAGTCTCGCTGGTTTGGTTTCGGTTTTCTCTAGAAGAAATATTTTTTTTTAGTACCTAGTCATGTTCAATTTTTATAATATTCACAAGATTTTTTTGGCGAAATATTCTATGCGCAATAAAATATCAAACCACATATGTACATAGTTCTATTCAGATAGGCGCACTGCGAAAATCCAGAGAAGAATGCATATCGTTAATTTGAGGGACTTTTGAAAAAAAAAAATATTATCCAAACGTCATAAAATAGAATGTTGTAGAAGTAAGATATTGCCTACCTATCAATTCATGATGGCTCCGATTTAAATGGATTAAAAAACCTCCACAAAATTCAAATTTTACCTCGGAAAACTAATTACCAACAGACTGCTGAGATACTGCACTCTAGTTTCTCAATCTGAAAACGCATCTTCTCTTTCATTTTTCTACTACCAAAAAACACGAAAGAAACCAAAACTAAAGATGAGACCAAGACCGAGACGAGACTGAATTTTTTTTTCGATTTTGACGTTGCTAAATTAAAGATGGTCGCTTATTGGATAAATTACGGTTTTTTTTATATATATATATATATTACCTATCATATATTACCCTTCATTATAAGGGGGTAAGATAAATTACATGACAACCCCAACCCCTTAACTATTTCCCTCTAAATCAATATACAAAAGTATCAATATCAATTGTAATGTCATCATTGGAACCGAATGATAGGTACAAATTTACTGAGCTTAATAACTTCTACAATATCTTTCAATGCATTGAATTATGCTTTTATCTAATTTTTATCGTAAGAATAAATGTTCATTCTGATAAAATTGAAAATGAGTAATGCGTTATAACTTACAATAAACACAGTAAATGATAATTTGTCTTAAAGTACCTTTGCATTACGAACATATATGTCGTTGTTAGCATCCGAAAACAAATATCTTTAATGATAACACAGTTCGATGCAATGACACACATATACAAAAATGGTAGACATATCATATCAGTTCAATTGAAAGATATAAAGTATATTGAATAGAATTAAACTCTCTATCACGGAAGATAAGATAAGTCAAGGAAAATTATTAAAGTGTAAATAACATTTTGCGTTTGTGATGTGCACCTGGAAAAATTAAACTAATTTTACATCAAATGTTCGTTATTTTCCCTCTAGGGTGGGGTCCCCTAGATACCTCACAATAAAAACTCATAATTAAGTTTATGATCACTTCTCTATTCAAAATTGTTGTGATGGATGTTTTTGTTTTTTTAAATAGAAAAGTATTACAAAAATTGTAGAAGACTTGTGGTTCAAGGCATTCAGAATGTTTATAACTCAAGATATGTATTAAATATGTAAATTAGGGTCCTTTACAAATAAAAAGTGAAATGGGAAAATCCAAATAATAAAAAATACGTATCTTATTACAGAAATATTTATCTCTAGGAATTAAGGCTAGACTTATCAATTTATAACAGTTCTGTCAATAAAATTACTATTTAAAAGAGCACTGTTTCCGTACCTTCCTTTTTTTAACAAACTGTTATAACTCTTATAAATTGTAGTTTCTCTAGTCTCGTCCCTAAACGTTTCTAACCCTCTTTTAAATAAGAAATGTATTTTACTCATATAAATATTTCGTTGAATACGACAAGCAAAAAATGTTCTCAATTCCTCAACTGAATCGGCGAGCAATAACATAACTGTTGGCTGTTACCTTAGAACTACAGAAGTCAAAAAGATAAAAACAATAAAACTCTCAATTGATCCACAAACGGTTTGATATTTAACTTAAACAATTTCAAATCCTATGTCAGATTTTAACCCACCTTCTATGCAGATATAATTTCAATTATTCACAATGAAACAACACAGTTAAATTCAAATCTCTTCGAATCTTCAGGTGTTGCATTAATTTAAAACCATTATAATGCAAATTCAAAACACTATAACCAATCACGTTTTTGTTCCACTATAAGGACCCCACAATTGAAACAACATCACCATCGCGGTTTAAAGTCACTTCATCATCCACCATTATTGTGGATCGATGGTAATAAGACAACAGCAAAAAAAAAAATATAGAAAATTTGCATCTTCAATTCATTCGTTGTGTGTATCTTCTATCTAGTCTAGATATAGAACGCAGTCCATGAATAGGAGCTTTAAACTGTGATATTTCTTTAATATTATAGAAGGCGTTGCACTGCAATCATCATTCATTGCATTAAAATTAAATTACGTGAGATAATTCCATGAAATTAATATTCTATATTACTGAGTTTTTTCTCTTTTCAAGTATTTTGCTACAAATGGCATGTATTGGTTTTGTTGAAAAATAAATTATATTTTCTCAGAAGAAATTCCATTCCCACTTTCAATTCATCTAGCATTTTATCGGATATCTCTCATTGACTAATATTTGAGGAAATTTATAGTCCGTAGGATATTCCATAACAACTAAAGGCGCCAGTCACACAGCTGGACATACACAAAGAGTGCCACACATGGAGACGAGAAATGTTTATACGGGAACTTGTTAGACGACTTACGACACAGTGAAAAAAAAATTCTGATTATTATGTATTTTGCAAAAATAATGAAAAATAGCGATTTTTATATTTCAAACTCTGAACATGTGTCCTCAACAGTAACCGAAAAGACAGATTATTCCACCAGTTAACGCAAACAATATATTTACTATACAGGCTGTAGCGAAACGAATATCCGATCCCTGAATTTCGTCTTCATCATGCACCATGTGTGCGAAGAATTGAGTGCTTTTATAGGCAGGTACCATTTGTTCCTGGTTTAATATTTTTTGTTGTTGTTAAATTGTAGAGCAGAATGTACCTACCTACAGTAATGATCCATTTAAGCTTCTATAAGGTTTCGGTAAGAACTCTTCTATGCTAAATTGGCTTACCAAAACCTTATCGAAGCTAATATTGCTTACCGAAGCTTTATCGAAGCTAAAATGTTAATTGAATGCCTAGGCATTTTTGCATCATCAATCACCTAAAAACCTTAAGTACATTTATGTGTGTTTTTTTTGTATTTTGTATAACTTGGCAAAGAATATTTGCTGTTGTAATAATAAAAGTAATCTTAAGCCAGAATGTGCGACGTGGCTTTAGTCTGCTTTTGCATTTCCGCATACAAAAAAATGTCTAATAAATAACCTTTTCCAACTTGTGTGATATAAATAATTTGAAAAAAAAAAAACACCAAGAATTAATAGGTATCTCCTGCAAATAATAAAACAAAATGGCAATGATGAATCTTTATTTGTTATTTATTGCGAGAGTGGCTCAATAAAAGATGAAATGTGATATGATAACGTTACCAGATAAGACTGTATATTTTGCTTTAAAACATAAACACACACACACACACAAATAAATTTAATTCAGTCACGCAAATATGATTGTGGGTTGTTATAAAAATTTTTATTTACCAACAGCTTTTTACACGAAGTCTTAATCATTAATTTTCATCAGCAAACACATATCTTCCAGATACATTTTATTTATTTTTGTTGCTTTTTTCTGATGTTTGGGAATTCAAGCAGCTGGCAATTCTGCCAAAGTATCTATGTGTACGTGTTTGTGTGTTGTTTCCAGCATGGGCTCTACTACCTAGTCAACCTTCGATTGCGGTTTAGACTAGTGCTAGTCGTCCTTTAAAACCACTGAAGAGGAACGATACATCACACAAAAAATAATCGCACACACATAAACCAACCAAAAAAAAAAAAAAACTACAAAAACTTCCAGAGAATGTATCTGAGTGTTTATTTCAGGTATCTGAGATACTTGTTAGGCAACTTTTCCTAAAAAAAAAAAAAATAAATAAATAAATAAAACGAAAGCAATTGACAGGGACAGGGAATATCGTATCGAGCGCGTCGAGTCCAGGATGTGTGTGCTCTTTCAAGGAAACCACCATCCCACGGGATGTATCATAGAATCGTAAAGTGTATCGGACGAAAGAGAGACAACGAAAAATTCAAACAAAGAATTCCAAGTGGTTGAGAAGGATGACTCCTCTTTTCTTCAGTGCACAGCGACATCGCTCAGACGATAATAATAATGAAGTGAAGACTCATCCAGTGATTCTTGAAACAAAAAAAAAAAAAAACAAAAAAAAAAGCACCTCGAGTGAGTCTTGGATGGATTATAGAATTGAAAAGACAACAAAACTTCGTCGTCTTCATGCAATGTTGGTTGGCTTACTGGCTGGTTCCACTTTTCCCGCTCCAATGTAAAAAAAAAAAAAAAAAATACGAGAACAAAAAAAAAACGACACCACAGTATCGTGTATCATTGAAGTGATAGGTTGCGGGTAAGAGGACACATACTGCTGGTTGGTGGATGGAGACAAGTGAAGAATCAACCAACAACGGCGAAGAAGCGAACGAAGGAAGAATTTGTTGACCTTAGAACGCGCGATTCATCCAAGTCTGGATGGATGTTGGAGTATACGTAGCTAGCTTGAGGATAGATTGGTGCTGAAGAACTCCACAACATGAACTTGTTTTGCGACTGCATGGTGTTCTTGATTTTTTTTTGTGATTTTTTGATTTCGTGTTTCTTGTGTGGTTTTTGGTTTCTGGATATGTTGTGGTTCTTTGAGTGTAGGTTGCTTCACCAAATTGAATTTATATAATCGTCCGCCAAAAAAACAAAAAAAAATTGGAAGAACTCTTTAAACTGGTAGTTCAAGTGGTTTTGCTTTTGAATTTTTTTTTTGGACTTTGTTTAATAGTTGGAACGTGAAAGGCTCCAACTAAAAATTGCACACATGGATTTTTGTGTGCGACATGTTTATTTTTTTTTTTTTTGGTACGAGCATCTGCAAGATGATTTTTATTTTTATTTTGGGAATGCTGAATCTCTAATTAGGGATGGATGGAACAAGAGGCAAGCGCATTCATAAAGTCCATGCAGGAAAACGTCCATTGAATGAAAGGTGTTGCAGGCAGACTGCAAGCGTTGTTTTCGGAAAAAACAGCTGCCGCCGTTGCTGAATATATTCAGTTTGTATTAAATGTAGGGTGGATTGGATATATATTAAGGTCGTTAAAGACAGCAATGGTAATAGCAGATGCCTTTAGAGTTTGGTGATGGAAATTGTGTAAATTGCTGCAAATGAAATGAGTTGAGGGGTTGATGTTTTTTTTTATTGAGACTGATGGACTGATTGCACTGAAGAGATTTTGTGATGTGGGTTTGAATGAAGGGTGAGATGAGCAGTTGATTGGGGAATATATAGCTTTTTATTTACTTCCTTGACATTAACCCACTGTTGGAATAAATGATAGTACAACACTTTCGAGAAAAAAAAAACGTTTTTGTGGTCAAACTCTCAGAGCTAAGATTTGTTGTTGATTTAAGCAAAACCATACAGTTTTGACAACTTGAAACTTTCGTTTTTAAGATATTTTTTAGAGTAGGTACCTAGTTTTTTTTTTCAAAAAGGGAGGGTAACAATTGTGGGTAATGAATGTACACAATGGAATAGTTCAGTTTCTAATCTAAAAAGTGAACGTGAAAAAGATATTTATCACTTTTTATAAAGTTCAAGGCTTGGCTTAATGAAAAAGTTCAGATCTGCCATGTGCTTAAGCCTAATGATATGCGATTATTTCCAAAGAGGCAGCGGAATGCAGCAAATTTTCAAATTCCGTTTTATCGCAATCGAATCTTTTGCGAAAAATGGGGTTTAGTTGTTCTCCAAATAACCAGCAACAATAGTCAATACATACATACAAAATTAACTCTCATATGGTGCCATTTCCAAAGATACTAAGAAATAGTAAAATTAGGGTAGTTAGTGGATTTTGTTTCTCAATCATAAGATCAAACTATGAAAATTTCAGCCAAATCGTTGAAGTTTTTTCCAAGAAACCAAGAATTTATTAAAAAGCGGGCGTGGTAATGGGCGGATTTTACTATATCAAAATTTTTAATATTTTTTGCTTATTAAAATAAACTGAAAAATACCAATTTCGTGGGCGTGTTTTTTTTATCTTTAATAGAATGAAACTGAAAATTTCATTAAAACCATTTGAGTCGTTATCAAAAAAAAAACGCAAGAAATAGGAAAAGTTTAATTTTTCTTTTCCACAAAAAAAACAAACTCTTAAAATCTCATCCAAATTATTTAAGTCGTCTTCAAGTAATAGATCCATTCCCGATTGGATTTACTCATAGGGAAAGTTTTGCACTTGGAAAAAAATCGAACTCCAGATCTTAAACGCTCCACGGCCTAAGTGGCTCAAGCTATTTTTAACGATACCTGTCGTACAACCATTTTTTTGATTTTGAACTTTGTCATAAACGGCTCAACGGATTTCAATAAAAAATTTTATGTAGGCGGTCCTTAAAATTCTAAATAATACTGCATAACAAAATTTTCGAAAAATATTTTTTTTGGATTTAAAAAAAAAAAAATATTTTTTTTTTGAAAATTCAATATTTCTAAAACTGGTGGATGAGTTTTTTTGAAATTTTGTTTTTTAGTTTATAATATTAAATATTTAAAATTGTCATACCACTTTTTTTTTTTAGAAAAAAAAATTGTATAAAACGACTTTGAAAATATACATATTTAGATTCTTAATAGAAACCTTTTCCATCCGTGCAATTTGTTTTTCTTCTCTCGGAGCAAACTGTAGAAATTCCATCCAAATTGTTAGAGCCGTTTCCGAGAAACCAAACTGTAATATGTAAATATATACAAGCTTAGTTCATTTAAAGTAATACGATTATAAACCTACATATGTATATGTGAAAAAATGTGAATATGTTCCACAGGCTGTGAAATATAAAGTGTTGCCTATTAAATGGGTTCCACTATGTGTGGACCTTATCTTTTTTCAATCTATGAGAAAAGGATGCGTCATGTGAAGCATAGTAGAGTTTTTTTTTTAATTAACAACCATCTTTTTGTTCCTAATTTAAAATTGAAATAGACAAGCAGGGTAATATGAAAAATTGGTAGTACGGTGCGAATGCGAATGTATTTAAAATTTTAGGAATTCTCCTGTTATTGTTGTAAAATTCTATGCAACTAACGCATATCTTGGTTCCAAAAACAATAATAGTAAACTTAGGGAAATTAATATTTTTGTCGAATTTATTTGGTTTTGAATTAGTTATTTTTCATGTGAAAATTTAATTTCCCGGACTAGAACATTTAAATGGTTCAATGAGGAAAATAAGTCAGAATCTCTGACAGGATATGTACATAATTTAACTTGTAAAGAAATTAAAATTTTTACTACGTTAAAATTAAAATTTCACATGAATTTTCACATATACATATATTTTGTTGAGTAACTAAACAAGAGGAATAAATCATATAAAATTTTACATTTTTCTTTACTTAATTTTAATTGAATTCTGTGGAATGTAAAGTTAAAAAGTTTACGCAGCTGTTTTCTTTTTAATTTTATTTCACGTACACTGAAATTGATTTTGGTTCATATCGATAGTAAAAAACATTGGCGCAAAATTTTAAACGATTTACACCCAGTTTCACAGTGCGAGTTTAAACTCCACTTTTGGTTTAAACTTCAGATCAACAATTTATTCGGTTTCACAGTGTCGTTTAAACCTTGAACTGAGTTAAATTTGTAGTTTAAGTTAACCGTGATTATTCTGCCGTTTAAACTTCAGTTCAGCGTTTGTATTGTTTATTTTTTTCTGAAAATTTTATGAATAAAACAAAATTGTGTATTAAAATGTTATCGAGTTGTTATAGTGACTTTGAATATTATTTTATTTATTATTCTCGTTGTTTCGCGTGTTTTTTTGTGTCAGATAGAGAAAGGGAGGACAAGAAAAATGCTGCCAACTATTTTTCATCAAATATAGTTAAACGAAGTTGAACTGATCTGAAGATCAGATTTCACAGTGAAACCGGACCAATTAATCCAAAAATTAAAACTTAGTTTAAGGTTCAGTTGATCTTAAGTTTAAACTCCTACTGTGAAACTGGGAGTAAATCATTTTAAGTATGATACTACGCTAAAAAGAGCATTTAGCTAATTTTAAACCAGTTTATTATCGTACTATTTTCTTAACGTTTTACTAAAGTTAAAATCACAAAATGGCTACTTTATTTTTTTAGTGTCGTACTAAATCTATATGCCTCTTTGACATTTATAAACGTCAAAAAGTTATGTTCGCTTACTTTTTTGCACTATTTTAGGCGTGTTTAGTTGTAGTTTATTAAGAAAATAGATTAAGTAGTGCTAGTTAAAAAGTGTTTGAAATTAGGAAAATACGAGTATTAGTAAAGTGCTTTAGTATTAGCAAACTGTTAAGTAGTATCATGCTAAACCTTTAACATCAGGCTATTTAAAAATTTGCGCCATTCTTTTTTGAAATATTCCTTTTTAAAGAGAATTGAGTTGAAAGCGCTTCCGTTACCATTAGTATGATATTACGTCAACACCTCGGATCAAGGGCTAATTAATTGCAGCTTAAATCCGATATCGAAAAAGCCTTAAAGTCGACAAGGCCCTACAATGTTGCCAACAGGTAGTAAAGTAGCCTAAGGTTAACGACTGATTTTAATCCATTACCCTTCTGCTACTTCTTTTTTCTGTTTTTTTTTCTCAATTAAATCGTGCTTAGTGATGCCCTCTGTCCGTCGTAGGCAATAAAGAACCAAACAAAAACAAAACGCTTTCTGCAAATTAAATTGTAGATTGATATCAAAGCGCATTTATTCTACACTGTCACGACAAAATGTCAACGCCCTTGGTGGTGCTTGTCGCTATAGTGTTTTAATTGATCCTGGACATAAAACAACTACAACACACACACAGAAAAAAACTAAACATCAAGCACACGGAAAAAAACTAACATGATTTTCCCGATTAACTTTTAATTTTCAGCTATCATGTTTACCTTCGCCATATGCGGGAATTGCAAAGAAAATCCCAAGTGCAACTTATAAGTTGGACAAACAACAACAACAAAAAAGTAATTGACATACAAAAAACGATTCATTGAGTCGACAATTTTCTTAATTGGTATTTCAGCGAAACGTTGGAAAATTAATTTTGTTTTTAACAATTTCTATATTTTTTTCTATTTGCCTGTTTTCCGTTCAGCACTTATTCAAGCAACCTTCCAACTGTGGGTCTATATGGCTTTTTTCTTTAATGAATTTTTTTTTGCGCAATTGTAAATTATTGGTAATCACCTCCAAGTAAAGTGCGGTTGTACAAAAAACCAAGAAACCAGAAAAAAAAAACACAAAACCGACAAAACTCAAAACCTATTAGAATGTGGATTTTACATTCGCGCGACATGATAGTATTTTTTTGTGCTAAATCTTCAGTTCATATGACAGATTTTTTTTTGTTTCTTATGTCCACACATATACATGCATAACTATTATTAGTTTTATTATAAGTAGTGCTTTGTTCCAATTTACGCCTGATGGAAAAGAGAGAAAAAAAACGTAAGTTTGCGTGATTTTCTTTGCAAATTTGTTAGAGGCAATGACCCAACAACGTGTCGCGTTTCAACAATTAGAATAGGAAGTTCTCCATTTGACTCAAAAACAACAAATAAAAAATGTATGTAAAATGCACACTTTGTGGGTCGCACGTAATTGCTCAGCTCAGTAACTGAATATTTTATTTGTAGTAAAAATACTTTCTATGAACGAAATATACGGATTTGGCAAATGTGTTTTTAATAATTAGCTACTAACTATTCAATAAATCCGGTTCATAATACTAGAACACCAAATGTTAAAAAAAAAAACAACAACAAACTAAAAACGATGCATAAAAACTATCATAAATATCTCCGTTTCTGAAAAATCGAATCCTAAATTTAAAAAGATCAAAATATATTTTTTCTTAATCAAAATTAAAATCTTGAAAATTCATGAATTTTTAAAAAATAAAAAGGGTGCAATTTGATCCTAAAATTTGAAATCTCAAAAACGATGAAAGGAAAAGTACATTTCTAAGTATTCTAATATTCGAGAAAAAATGATAAATTAGTAAAAAAAACATGAAAAATAATAATACAATTTTTTTATCATTAAAATCCCAAAAGCCTTTAAAGTGTGTTTTTAGAGGTATAGAACTATAAAATGAAATAAAACATAGTTTAATTGTATGAATTGACATAAAATTGGCTTTATTTGAAAGAGGATTCTTTGACATTTTTATTTGAATATTATTTCTGGAATATGGCCACCGCGGCTGGCTCGGGTGTAGTTCAATCTTGAGGTCATATTTTTGATTAATCTTCGCAGCATTTGGAGTCGTATATTTGCAATAACACGGCTACTTCACATACTCCCACAGATAGTCTAGCGGTGTTAAATCGCACGATCTAAGAGGCCAACTCAGGCCCAAAACGCGATAGTATTTGTAATTCTTCGGTGAGAATTCCATCAACAAATCATTTGTGCCACGCGGTGTTTGACATGTTGCGCCGTCTTGTTGAAACCACAATTTCGCCATATTAGGGCAATTCAATTCAGGAACGAAAAAGTCATTATTCATGACCGAAAAACTGTCTAATTGACTGTAACCATCTGGCTGTCATCGTTTTTAAAGATGTAAGGACCAATGATTCCAACATCCCTTAAAGCACACCAAACTGTCAGTTTTTTTCGGGATCAACAGCAATCTCGTTTGGAGCCCATTCACCGAATTTACGCGGTGCCCGATGGTTGTGAGGCTTCAATTCTTGAAATTGCAAACTAAACTAAAGCTAAATCACATTTAGGTGACAAAATAAAAGCAGCGCTGCCAACTTTAAATTTTATACCATTAAAAAAGGCACCGTTTAAGTCAATTGTTATTAAAAATGTTATAACTATTGTGAATTGGCTTTTCTCTAGTGTCGCCTAATTAAAATATCTAAATCTTAGATTTAAAATCTCGAACGACGAAATCCCAAAAAAAAATTCTAATCCGCAGAACAATTAATTTTGAAGCCAAAAAATAGTCCCGCAAATCTCAACATCTGAAAAATAAAATTTAAAAATCACTGAGCATTAATGACAAGCTTGGAAAAAAAGTCAAAAGCCCTATTTTTTTTTAAACGCAATACAAAAAAAATCAGGCACCAAAAATCACGAATTATAAAACTCCAAACATTCAAAATCCGCACTATATAAGCTTAAAGTTTAGTTAACATAAAAATCTAAATAATGAACATTTTATGCATGAAAAGGTTAAATTAAAAAAAATAAATTTGAGAAAAATCATAAATCTTAATAAAAAAAATCAAAATTTTAAAAATCCCTCAAAATTATTTAAGATAATTCTAAATGCAATTGAATTTGAATTCTTAAAATTAAAAAAAATCAATATTTTTTTTAAATTTAAAATATCCCAAAAAATAAATATTCCGTGAACTTGAAATTCTCAAAATGAAAAACTTAAAATCCTTGCTCAAAATCCCAGAAAATCACTACATACTTTTTTGTCTGAATTTACAAACGCCTATATACTTATAAAAAAAATTTAAATTTATGATTCCAATAAAATGAAAATCCTGTAAAATACAAGATTTTTTTGTAATTAATTTTTTTTTAAATTAATATTTTTTTACATGGAACCAATACTTGCCCTGTTTTAAAGAAAATGCATACAAATATGAAAGTTCTAAGTTTTATGTGTGCCTATGCGATTAACTATATGAGTTCCTGTAAGGAGTGACGCTAAGAGTCCATTGTTTTGTTTACTTACTCAAAGAACACGCAAAAAACTATACAACTCTGACAAAGGAGTATAAGAGTATATACCACCAACAAGAAAGTTGGGGCTTGGCTTGGAAAGGACATACGATTTGTTTACTAGTTCCATAACGTGGCCTCGTAATGATGGTGGCATGTTCAACAGGATATTGTAGAGTTTCTAAGGTGCACTGAACTGAGGCGACCTTTTCCACTTGTGAACATCGCTTAAATTATAGTTCTATTTGTTGTTGTTTGTTTTTTTTTTGCAGCACCTTTAAGTCTACGAAGGGTGTGTACGTTATGAAGACTGCTGCCACGCCAAAGAGGCAATTAGTTAAAAAAGAAATTTAAAAACCGTGCAAACGGAAGAAACTGCGATGGGGTTGGTTATAACAAGTTATAACGATTATAATAGTTGGGCTTAAGTTGTGAGGGTTATGGTGAATATATGAGGAAACTTAATATATGAGCTGACAGTGTTATTAATTTCCTTGATTACCTGTCGAATCGTTTAGGAGAATTATATAATAAGTGTAGAATATTATGGGGGTTAGTTTTCGAAGTACAGAAATTAGAAATGTCAGCTTAGGAATGATTTATACGTCACATGAAAATGGAACTGTCACTTTCAAACAAATTCAACACTTTTATTTACTAGGTAGCGGAAACTTAAATATTTGTGTTGGCATTCGGTAATACCTGCAGAACATTTAACAGTTACAAGGCAAGGTAGAAGAATTTTACTTTAAATTATTAAACTGTGTTTGGAATAGTAAACAAAAATCATCAGTAAATTGTACTATGTTTCCACCCTAGAACGAAATTTAAAAAAAATAATGTAGATTAGACTTTAGGTCGGTACCGCAAGAAAACTAAAGAAACTATCCTATCTTTTATTGGCGTTAATATATGCCTTTCTTAAATGGGCGTGTTAGTGGGCGATTATTATTTGTAATAATTTAGTGTTATCATGATACAAAATTTTATCAGAATCTTTTTATTCGTTTAGATATTATCAAGCTTAGACGCAAGTCAATTAAAACATTCAAGAAGAAATCAATTCTTTTAGTAGACGTATCGTTAAAAATAGCATTATTTTTTAAATTTTTCTGAGCATACAATCTAAATTCCTATGAATTCTGCATTACATTACTTTGCTTTAAGCAATGGGTGTGTTAGTGGGCGGAAATTTATTATGATCATTTGTCTTACCATCTAATCAATCATACATGAATGTTTCATACAAATCCCTTAACTATTTCACATTTTATTTTATTATGACCGCATCTTCATTCAATTTGAGCACTGTAAATTGGTTTATTGAAGTTGGGTCTCTATAATGCATTCATTGCGAATGTTGATCGAATGTACATCCATTTCTCCTGCCATTATTTAAATACATAAATGACTAGTATATTACAGAGCTGTGCCTTCCCAACGTAACAGTTTAATGGACAAATATTAGGCTACTTCGATAAAATTAACATAAGAAGCTTTAAAGAAACTATTAAAAAAATGTTCCCTTATCGAAGTTAACACATTTTTTAAACTTAATTTACGTGTTGTTTATTTCAAAACAATCACATAAAAATTAAATTTGATTTAGTGAAAATTCACCGAAAAGAAAAATACTGTTTGTTAAAATAAAACAATGTTTAGCTTCGGTAAAGCTTCCATTAAGTTTCTTAAATCTTTTTAAAGTTTCTATTAAGTGGTTCAAATATTGATCCGGGCTTCTGTGTAGACAATGACTATTTAAACGCTTATTCTTGATAAGTTATTCAGAGTAAATTATTAATTTTGGTCTATTGGGAAAATTTATTTAAGCTTTTAAACTAATAGTTTTTTTGTCTTTGACAATTTTAAGGTTTTACGACCATATTGTATGAATTATTAAGATATCGCTTTTAAGTAGTATGAATGCAACAAATGTTTAAAAATCCGTGCTTAAGAAACTTGATTTACATGTTTACGTGTTGTTTATTTCAAAACAATCACATAAAAATTAAATTGGATTTAGTGAAAATTCACCGAAAAGAAAAATACTGTTTGTTAAAATAAAACAATGTTTAGCTTCGGTAAAGCTTCCATTAAGTTTCCTAAATCTTTTTAAAGTTTCTATTAAGTGGTTCAAATATTGATCCGGGCTTATGTGTAGACAATGACTATTTAAACGCTTATTCTTGATAAGTTATTCAGAGTAAATTATTAATTTTGGTCTACTGGGAAAATTTATTTAAGCTTTTAAACTTATAGTTTTTTTGTCTTTGACAATTTTAAGGTTTTACGACCATATTGTATGAATTATTAAGATATCGCTTTTAAGTAGTATGAATGCAACAAATGTTTAAAAATCCGTGCTTAAGAAGGTTATAGTTCTCAAGATTGTTGAACAAGATAAGAGTAGTAAGTATTTAGTGGTATTAAATAATAAATGGCAATAGTCGCAAAACCCGTTTAGCGAACACAGAAGGCCTGAAAATAATATCTTTAAATTCCAAATTAAATCAACTCTGCAGTCATTATAGCGCAATTGATCCTTTAAAATTGCCCCCGAAGGAGTTAAGAGATATAATTGGATATCAAGTTTAAAATTTTTCTCCAAAAAATCTACCTACTCTCTCCATGTTTTTTTTTCATACAATTACTTGAAAACCACAAGCAAATATTTACTGTTGCTGTCGTCATCTTAAATTTCTACCACAAGGAAAAAAATGTGCCTATGCTGTTTCGGATAAAAATAAATCCAACTGTCAATGAGCAATTAACCTCTGGCAACTCTTTATTGGCTTCTCCATACAAAACTGGAAATTCTTTTTATTTTTATTTTTAAAAAAATGTTTGACCTTCTTTATACATATAATTACAATTCTTAATGTTTATCCTGTGTTTTGTGGTGTGGTGACAAAATTACACCCAAATCAAAAATCCCACATACAAGGATACTCTTACCCTCTGCTGTGGTATTTTGGAATTTTCTTAGAGAGTCTGGCTTGTGGTTAAGAAGACGAAGTAGCAACACAAAACAAAATGTGCACCAGTCACGTCAAATGTATCGAATTACCAACATTTAAAGTGAAATAACTTTCAAATTATAACATTTTATTGAGCTAAAGAAAAAGGAGCAATAAGAGAGCACAACACAACAAGACAATGTATCTCGAATAGCACCATCTTACGGCAAAATGAAGCATCCTACATGAAAATTAACACGAAATGAAATCGCCGGCGAATTTAAGTTTCTTGCACATTTATCGAACTAACCGCAACCATCAGCAGTTGCAGTAGCAGAAGCTACAGCAACACAAGAGCAATTTAGATAAAAATTAAGTGAAGCATAAAATTTAAAAGTTAGAGTGAGGGGCGTTAAAGAGGCGGGGGACATTGATAAAGCAAAGTATCTTTGTATCTTCTTGCAATGCGCATTGACCGGTGCTTTGTTTGTGGCAGTTGAAGCTGTTAGGTGCACAGAGTTTCTGATTATTGTGTTTTTTATCTCTGATTTTCCAATACAATGTTATTATGGTGTTTTTTTTTACCCTCATGGGGGCAAAACCTCAAAACAGCAGAAGGATTTTTTTTGATATCGTTTTGTGAGTTGTTTTTGTCTGGAGCTCCGCAAATGGTGTTCTTAAATTACACCCAACTACCACACATTAGTTTTAGTGCTGGTGCTCTAACTGCTGCTGCTGTTGCATGCAACATGAAGCTGATGGCGACTCTTGGAGTGTTTTTTCCTTTCACTTTAATTTGAAACATTTTAAGTCCCGCGCAAAACACAATGGAACAAGCAAAAAAGCGAATCAAACACAAAACTAAAATGAGGGCCAAACCAAAAGAAGTAAAAAAAAACAACAACAACAATCAAAGCTGTCTCTTTATATACAAAGTAATATGTAGGTAGGTATACTCATATTCAATCTACATACCTATAAACAGAACACAAGATTGTCTTTGTTTTGTGAGGCTTACGTATACTAGTCAATTAGGGGCGGTGGCAGCGCCATAGCCATCGCCATCGAGCTGTCATGGATTTGCGTCAGGTCAGAAAGCTGAACGCGCACATGAAATTAATAGTTAAGGAAACTTCACAAATTGAAGTATTGAAACCATTTGTTAAGAGTTTTTATGTTCGAGTATTAAATCTTGGACATTCTTTGGTAGTTCGTTAAGAGCTAAGAGTTTGGAAATATTTGAGTGGCGTGTGTGTTGAACAAATAATTGAAAAGTATGTATCTGAATCGAGTATAGAGATAATAATGTACAATTTTGTAAATTAACAATCATGATCTCTGTCAGAGTTCAGGTGTTTATTGTTACAGATTCTGAACAATTTGATAATTCAAAAAGAAAAACCTACACGACTGAATCGTACGTACTTGCTATTATGTTCGTCCACATTGTTAGCACAATATTCCTCAATTTTGTATATACACATTTTGTTTGGATTTATTTCTAAATAAAATGTTAGTATGAGAATTTTAAGTTTTTAACAATATAAATATTAAAAAAAGAAACTTGACAAAAAAACAAGTACCAAGTTTGAATAGAAACGTTTCAGCGGTTTAGACTGTAGATCGACCTACAGACAGACAGACTGACAAACAGACTGACAGACTGAAATACATAAAATCGACCTACAGTCAGACAGACTGAAAAACAGAGTGACGGACTGAAATAATATACGAATTACAAACTGACTGACAGTCAATATATCAGCATGTTTGGCAGACTGACTGGCATTCTGAATGTCAATCTACATGTCAATATGACTAACAGTCGGAATGGCAATCTGCTTGCCCGTCGGAATGTCAGTCAGTTTTGTCAGTCAGTCTGTTGTCAGCCTAAACCGTTGTCAGTGTGTCTGTCTGTCTGAACCTTCCATAGAACCTTTTTTTAATTTTCGATTTTGTTCTTAACGGCTCACCAGATTTCAATAACAACATTTTTATCAAGTTCTAAATACTGCATACTAAAATTTTCAACTTTTTACTTGCGATTATAGGTACTAATAAGGCAAGTATTTGTAAAAAAAAATCAAACATGAGATTACGATCATAGAGAACACCTCAATTCCGTCTGTCTGTCTGTCTCTCCTCGAGTCTGCAGCCTAAACGGTTCGGTGGGTTTTATTCAAACTTGGTACATATTGTTCTTTCGGTAATATGCCCACACGTTTTTTTTTTCATTTTATTAAGACGACAAATAACAGTAGCTCCCATACATTTTTCTGGGCCAAAAACAACAATTTTATTTTTGTCAAAAACGGCTCCAACGATTTTCACAAAAAAAATCAGTTCATTAACGAAGGGAAATGTTACCTTTTGATAATTTTTTTTTGTGAAAAAAATAGTTATTTTTAGTACCTCTAGTAGAGCCATTTTTTTGGTTTTCGATTTTCTCGGAAACGGTTCATTTGATTTTTTTCAAATTTTGTACGCAGAAACTCCTAGAGAATTTAAATACTACTGTGTACCAAAATTCTTCAAATAATATTTTTTTTTTGAAAAATCAAAATTGCGAAAACGACTTAATAGATTTTTTTTCAAAACTTCGTATTTGGAGATTTCTTGACATTATCTTGAATAGTTAAAAAAACTATTTTTCTAAAATAAAAAAAAAACAACGATACGTCCCATACAAATGTTAAAAAACCGTTAAGAAAAAAAATTATTTCTCGAAAACGGCTACAAGAATTTTTATAAAAATTTGTGTGTTCTCAGATTAGTACAGTTCACTTTTAAATATAAAAATATTTTTTTTTGCATACTTATTAACGATACTTCCCATAGAACCACTTTTAATATTTTCGTCTTTCTCAATGTTGGATAGACCGATTAAAATAATTTTTTTTTATGCAAATGCTCCCTAAAATTGTTAATAAGACTGCATACTCAAGTTTTCAAAAAAAAAAAAAAAATTTCGATTTTTAAAAAATAAATAATTTTTTTTTTTGAAAAATCGATTTTTCAAAAACCAGTCACAGAATTTTTTTGAAATTTAAATTTTATATGTATATTAATAATATCTTCAAAATGGCGTTTCAATTTTTTTTTCTAAAAATGTTTTCAAAATTTAATACATAAAAAATTAATTTATTAAAAAACTGCTTCAACGATTTTTGATTTTTTTTGATATATTCTTATTTATCCATGAATTCAAATGGCATCTTTAATTTCCCTCATACTATAACGACTAAGCAATATAAAAACATTTAATTATGTGTATTATCCAGTTATTTCTACCTTATTATTATTCCCTTTTTACGAATTTTTGCGTACGCCACTGAATACTAAATATAATGTAGGCTCTATACATATGTATATATATACATAATGTGTCTTGAAAAATCACATGAATCTCATGTATGCATATTGCACCTAAATTATGAAGTTTTATTTTGTAGCTACCTACCCACCTACATCCTTCATTTTCATTATTATTTGTACATCTTTACATACTTAGGTTCCATCAATATGTATATATATGTAGATACATTTGTAGATACACTTACATAATTAAAATCCATAACTTAGATTTAAATATACATGTGTAGGTAGGTACCTATTTAAGTATTCCTTGAATCATCCATTCCACAATTCATTATACTAAGAATCAAGTTAATCTTACCTACATAGGCGGCTTTAAAACTGCAGAGGATAACTACACCTAACTAACTAAACCTCAATGGTTATCTACAAGAGCAAGTGCGATCCATTCGTACATTTTATTTCCCCTATTCTTGCTAATTTTTGCTTTGATGTTAAATACTTAAATGTAAACATACCAAGTTTAGGAAACAAAATTAAAAAAATTTTGTATTGTTCGCAATGTGTTTCGTTTGTCGTTTGCGTTTAAGACCTTGAGATCAAAACCATGGTGATATTAGACTCAAGCAAGTCTTCATGTCAACTATGGTTTTTGTTGAATCCGAATGTAAGCAGGTGTATGCGAAGAATGTAGCCGTGTCTTAAACACAGAATGCGCGTAGCAAAAGTCATCCACTCTCCATAACATGTCATCAAATTAACAGATGCATAACTGCTAACTCGCTTCAGTTTATAGTTTTTTAATAAGGGACATTGATTATTCGAGTTACCGACTATTTCATTTTTCATTTCATTTCATTATAGGTATAATATTAATACAGCATAAGTGAGCTTAAGACAGTATTTGGAAAGATGTTTCTATTTTATTATTCGGATTCGTGTCAATGAATATGATTCGTGACTCACATTTCTTTATCCTCTGATCCATTTGCCTTCAAAAATTTCTCCAAATAAAGATCATTTACACAATTGCATAATTGACTGATGAAAGGATTTTGAACAAAAAAAACCCAGCCGCATGTTTATATAACATCAAGACGAAAGTGAAAAACAATTTATCAAAAAAAAAAAAAAAAAAAATTACACCAGTATGGTGTATGGCGTATACGCAACATTTTTAATATTTCCTCTCATTTTTATCTTCAAATAATAACACAAAAAGAAACATCATCAATTAAACAAACGAAAATGCATTTTTGACGACTTGAGTGTTATTTTATTGATATGGTCATGAAAGTGAATTTCGTTTAAAAGTGATTTTTTTTCGTACATCATGCATCCAGAAAATCCTTTCAAAGCTTTTTTTCGTTTATTTTTTGTTGTTGTTGCTTTCTTTATATGGCGTGAAGATTTAACTCAAATATTCACACCACTATCTTGAGATGCATGCAAGCAATATTTTTTTTATTGGATCTACTGAAGAACACAACATGAGGTTTGAATATAATTGCCTCATGCAATGTTTGCTTTTAGCCTTAGGGATTTTTGTCGTTTGTAAAATAAAATCGAATGCGGGTGTCAAGACTATAAGGCTCATAGGATGACTACATAATGTGAATTGAGATAAACACGCAATAAACTGACGACAATTGCAACATTGTCTTTTTCGATGAAAGTTTAAGAGTAAACTGGTCTTGGAAATGTATTAATCCAAAAAGTTGTAAAAACACAAATTTAAAGTCAGTCCATTCTTTTAAAATTGCCTTTCAAAAAATCTAGTATAAATACATATACTCGTATCAAGTAATATTTTTCTTAAATGGCGCCCGGGTGTAATCCTTATTTTATTCAGCCATTTAAATTCTGCTTATGTTTAAAAATATATTCATAGAAAATTGAACTGGAAATCACTAATTGAAAGAATACTGATGCACAGAACTATTATTTATTTATTATTATTTTTTTTTAAATGGCGCCCAACATTTGGCTGATATAATTACGATCCACACAAATATCTATCAAATGATGTCAATTTTTTTTATTATAAAATGTAAAGAGTTAATTTAATTATTTGAAATTCAATTGAAAACTTATTACACAGAGACTTAACCTTTCAATAATACGAGGCTGCATTATCGCTTCATTTGGTTATCAGTAACAATAAAGTGAAATGTTTAGCAAATACATATAAAATCACTTTAATGCTTCGCAATTGTTTATTAAAGTGGAATGAGTTAACTCAACTGTGTCAGCAATTACAAATTAATGTTAACTCCTTTCTTTGCTTTATATTGATATCTAATATTTTGTAATTGTAAGTTAAGTGGAAGGACCTAATGTTCATTCGCCATCGTTATCGATGTTTTAAAGCATATTGCATCATTGAGCTATTAATCAGTTTTCTCGCACATGGAGCTGATTCTGTTAAAACTTAATGGGATAACTCAATTGTGTCGTGATGAAGGAAATCTATCTTTGCGTATATGTTATGTGTGTCTGTATATATGTTCGTTTTCATTTGCGAAATGGCGCCCGGGTGTGGTGAAGCAAATTGCATTACCTTATCACTAAACTATGAAAGAAGTTAAATCAAGTGCGTTAAATTGTGTAATAAGATAATTTATTGCAATTATTCCTTATGTTTTTTTTTTTCAACTCAAACTTATTTCTTCTCTAGCCCACCGAAAAAGTTGGTTTAGCGAAGGAATAATGAATTGACAATTAACAACAACAACAACAAACAAAATACAGAAAAGTTAAAGTTCATAATTATTGAAAAAGTTTTTAGATTTACTTGATGAATTTTCGGATGGACCGCTTATTTTTATTAATAAAATATTTTAACTCCCGTATTAACTTCAAGTATATGGTATGGTTTTACTCGTGGCTTAGAGATGGAAAGAGATTTTTTTAATAGGAATTTATGAGTTAAGTATTGCGATCATCTTAATGGTTAGTTTTATGCACTCCAATTGTTTATTCCATTACAAATATCAATTCAAATAAAGCCCCTTTAATTAAATTTTAATTTGAAAATGGCGCCCGGGTGTGATATCCGAAATTGGAAGCAAATTGTATTACTGCAGTTATCAATTAGGTATTTATTCTTAAAATAAATAAATATAAACTGAGTAATCCGTTCGCAAATATTTGTTGAAACGCATGAATATTTTAAATGGGTGCTTCATGGTAATGTTTCGACTTCGTTTTTTTAGTGTAGAAATATTGTTAACTCAATTTTGTCGTCGTCAATCTATCAATTCGTTCTATTTATTGAACAACTTAATAATATTTCCAGATAAAAATTGAATGAAAGATGATGCTAGTTAATTTTTAATTTTTAAAATGGCGCCCGGGTGAAGACTGAAATTCCTTCAAAGCTTTGAAATGATTCCTAATATCTTCGCATATTGTTGTTTTGCATCTACATATTCTATTATTTAATGTGTTGAATATCTATAAATGTAAGAATATTTTGCCATAGCTATGGCCATAGCGCCATTTGAATTGGACTAGTGGATCCAATCGACTGCACAAAGCCATACAAAGAAACAATCAATAAACAAAATTCATGACTCAGACATTTCGCAATGATTTTGCAAATTTCTTCTATGTTCCTTTGTTTAAGTTTAAAATTTCTTAAAAATCTATTTTAAAATGTTTATGACATTATGGTCTGTCTACCATCTCTAATTAATGACCCTGCCTTATTATTCCATCTCCCACAAACGAAGTTGTTTCTTCTTTCATCTGTGAAAATCCCATGTGTTATCGAATATCTTATTCCATTTCACCATTAAAACCATTTTCTAGAAATAAATCCACAAAACTTTAAGATTCGTCATACCAAGGAAGAACATTAAAAAACCTTCATGCATGTTAGCCAGATGTTGTGCTTATGTGGTATTTCCTCCAGCTCCCAAAATAGTACAAAACTAAAACAAATAAAAATTGTTCTTGTATATTCCGAAAAGTCATAAAACTATAAGAAACCCAAGTTAAACGTTTATTAATTTAAAAAGAAATACAAAATTCATTAACACAACTTATCGTTTAAAAAGTATCTAGAGAGCAATAATTGAATTTTATGCATTTTTGTTGTTGTTTGTTCAATAAATGTTACACCTTAAAAGGATTGAAGAAACACTTTCTTCGTAGTCACGTCTTTGTGGTTGTTGTAGTAGTTGTTGTAGATTTTTGTGATTCCACATAGTTTGCATAGCTGGCTTTCTGATAGGCAGTGAAAGATATTGAATCTCTTTTCTGTGTTTTTTTTTTGTGTTGCTGTATTTGTAGTTGATATCAAATCACAATATAAAAAATACAAAAAAAAATGTCACCACATGCCAGCGGAAAATGTATTTGATTCCACAATAAATTAGTATCGATAGCCTTTAATAGAAAATTATATGTATAATTATGTATATAAAACCAAAGCAGAGTTATTTACAATGCGGTTCGTGTAAATAGGTTGCGTTTATATATTTTTGTTTACTTTTATTTTGAGTCGTACGTAGTTAAGACCTTAAACAAAATATTCCTATTAAATGACTATCTTTTGTAAGGAGAAGCTAGTCAATTAAAGTTGATCTACACCAAGGGAGCGTCTTCAGTCCCTTACTTTTTATTACAGTTCTTGACGCGAAAGTGTAACGAAAGTATCTTTGCTGACAATAATGGAGCAAGTGAGGATACTACATCTATTCAACTGATGTTTCGATGGAAGCTAGCATTAGCGCAAAAAAAAAATAGAATACTTTTAGATGTCCGGAATATGGGTATTTTCTGAACCGCACGCAACTATTTAGTAGATCTATCTCAGTCTAGAATCAATGGCGAAGTAGGTATAACGCAGTTGTTCGTCCAGATCCTGCCAACGATTCTCGACGTTGGCAACTCTAGCAAAAATATGAGAGCAGCTGAAATGAAGATGTTTGACAGCAGGAGTCAGACAATTTGGTCGAATTAAAAGTAAGAAGGCGCGGAATCATCTTCGAGTAAAAGAATGTTCATAGACAAAACACACAACGATAATACGTAGCTGCTGTTGTCATGCACAAAGCAGAGTCCTGAGTACCCATTTAAAGGGCAAAATCAGTTCCAAAACAATTTTAAACCGGGAAGTTTGAAAACCTTTCATGAGGTCAAACCGTCGAATCCCACAGCGGATCACTGGGTATCAAGCAATAATGTGTGATAGTTGGATCCCAATCGAGAGTGTTGATATGCGTATGTCGCTGAAAAAAAAAGAATTAGCTAAGGCATAATACATTTTTTTTGCTTCTATTTTCAACGCCATGTCGGCCACAAAAGCTCCAAAAATAACGTAGCTCTTTATGTTTTTTTTTCTCTGAGAAGAAGCCACTTTTTGTCTGTAAGACCTAAGGTCTTTCAAATGCACCATAGGTTGAACGCCAAGTGTTTTACCCGAACTCATCCATCATCCACTAAACACCTATCATCCACTTTTAGTAAAGACATTTGTATAAAAATAAAATGCACGACTGGATCGCACGTACTTGCTCCTATGTCCAATTACATTATATGCAAAATATTCTTAATAGAAAAATATTTGTATTAATTTTTAAAGTCGTTTTTCACTTAATTTTGTAATATATAAAAATTCTTAATTTTTTTCTTTAAAAAAAAATTGGTATGAACATTTTAAATATTTAATAATATAAATTCAAAAAGAAAATTCACATTTAATACTTCTTATGTTTGCGGATGATCTGAAATTTTTTAAAGGTATAAAAAGTATAACAGACTATGAGTTTCTGCAAAATGATATCACCAATCTCACTATATAGTGCAAAACAAATCGTTTAGCCCTAAATATAACTAAATGTCAATGTTTTTTGTTTTCCCGTCGTTACAGTGTTATCTATCTTTTTCGATTATAACATTCGAAATAATATTCTTGAAAGAGTCTCAGTAAAAAAAGATCTTGGAGTAATTTTTGATTCGAAGCTTAACTTTGTACATCATGTAGAATTCATGGTTAATAAGGCCAACTCAATGCTGGGTTTTATTGCACGTAATTCTTTTGGTTTAAGGGACCCTTACACAATAAAATCCCTTTACATTGGCTATGTGTTAGATCGATCCTGGAATATTGCTGCGTAGTATGGAATCCTCAGTACAATGTTCATATTACAAGAATAGAAAAAGTCCGAAAAAAAATGTACAATATTTGTAATAAAGAAACTAAATTGGAACATTGAAATGCCTTCTTACAATGTAAGATGTCAGCTTATTGGTATTCAAACATTAGAAAAGCGCCGTAAGATGTTTCCTATAGTTTTTATCAAAGATTTTTTATCATATCATATTGATTGCGCTTTTCTGTTATCACTAATAGATTTATACGCTCCTTCCCGAGATCTAAAAATTCGTACACTTTTCCGAGAAAATATTCATAGAGTAAACTACTCGTATAATGAACAGATAACTCGCAGTCTTAGGGAAATTAATAATGTATCAAATTATATAGATTTTAATTTTCATTTGGTTATAATTTTTCATTCAAAAATATGTTAAATTTATACTTTTTATCTAATTAAATGTTTATCATAATTATGTACCAACATATATATATTATGGCTATATCTCTATGTTTTATTTTATTAGTAGATTGTAAACTCTAATTGATGTAAATAAATAAATAAATAATATTTCAGAAAAAATCGTCCACCCGTTTTCGAAATATTGAATTTTCAAAAAAAAAAAAATATTTTTAAAATTTGAAAGAGCTCCTGTATAAAAATTTTGATTGAAATCCGTTGAGCCGTTTATGAGCAAGTCGAAAATCAATAAAGTGGTT